>CM058041.1:12866401-13501431 GCA_030169165.1 Centaurea solstitialis | reverse complement strand
GGACCAAATTGAGAAATTGGTTCATGTTTCAATGGGCAAATATGTATTACAGAGTTTTGTATGTATATATCATATAATACAGACATGGGCTTTTAATAGAGAGAGAATGCGAATCAGTCTCTTCTTCATAAACAAGAAGCCCAACGGTGAGCTCCACCGCCACCAACCACCACCGCCGCCGTCGCCGGAAACCTTGAGATTTGAACTCAAACACTTGCCGGTTTTACCTATTTCTTCTGATGAAGTAAGTCTCAATCTTTCTCTCTCTTCATATCTACAATCCAATCCCTATATCTATATCTATATCATATGAAATCAGAGGTGAAATTTTCCTTCAATTGAACTGGTGTATACGTATATATACGTATATACTATGGGGCATAAGAAGCGGAACTTCGTTACTCGCTCTAAGCCGGTGACGGCTGCCGTCAGTACTCCGCCGTTGTCTCCAATCGGAAACCATGGCGGCCATGGCGGCGATGGTGATGAGGTTAGCTCAGTTGCTATGGAGCCTAATTTGAGTGTGAGTTCTTCTTCAGCTGGTCAAGTAGTGAAACGAAAGAATGAAGTTGCTTTAGAATCGGATGGTGGTTACTCTAGTGTGAAAGTTGAGTGTGAGAAGGCTTTGACTGCGCTTAGAAGGGGGAACCATAAGAAAGCCCTAAGGCTGATGAAGGAGATGTGTGGGAAGCATGAGAATTTGAGTCACCTGGCTTTGATTCATAGGGTGCAAGGGACTATATGTGTTAAGGTTGCTTCCATTATTGATGATCTTAATGTAAAGCAGAGGTATTTGAGGAACGCGGTTGAGTCGGCTAAGAAGGCGGTGGTGTTGTCGCCCAATTCGATTGAGTTTGCTCATTTTTATGCGAATTTGTTGTACGAATCGGCTAACGAAGGGAAGGATTATGAGGAGGTGGTGCAGGAGTGTGAACGGGCTTTGGCTGTTGAGAATCCGGTTGATCCGGGAAAGGAGAGTTTGCAGGATGAGAGCCAGCAGAAGATTTCGACGGCAGATGCGAGGATTGGGCATGTGCAGAATGAGCTCCGATCCTTGGTTCAGAAGTCCAACATTGCTTCTATTTCTTCTTGGATGAAGAATCTAGGAAATGGGGAGGAAAAGTTTAGACTCATTCCGCTTAGGAGGGTTCCTGATGACCCAATGGATGTAAGGTTAGTTCAAGCAAGAAGGCCGAACGAAATTAAGAAGGCAAGTAAGACAGATGAGGAACGGAAGAAGGAGATTGAAGTTAAAGTGGCTGCTGCAAGGCTGCTTCAACAGAAGTTAGAGTCATCTCAATCCCAATCTGGTGGAGATAAGGGTTCAGAAGTTTCTTCTGGGTCTGGCCAGCGTGTGGGTGAACGAAGGAAGAGTGCGAAGGTGAGGAGGAATGTGACCGCTGCTGAGAGAAAAGATTGTGTTCATCCTTATTGGAAGTCCATGAGTTTGGATTCAAAGAAGGACTTGCTCAAGATAAAGATATCAGATATTAAGGCCCATTTTAGATCGCTAAAAGATGGGTTGCCGTATGAAGTTATTTCCGAAGCTTTATCCTTAGGTCGAGCTAATAACAGTTGGAAATTTTGGATGTGTTGCCGATGCAATGAGAAATTTCCAGATCCTGAGTTCACATGCAGCATGTTGTACATGAACACATGGGTAGCCTATTGCCCAACTTGCAGGAAATGTTGCCTCCAAGTGTAGACAATGAGTGGACTGAAATGCTCCTAACATTTCCTTGGAAAGCACTTGATGTCAATGCCGCAATCAAAATGGTCGAAATGCAGTCAAATTCAGTAGATGCCAACTTTGTTGATAGGCCATATCCAAAGAACAACTCTGAGTTATCGGATGATTGTTTTACTTCCAATTACTGCTCTGATGATGCATGGGATTCGTCATCTGGACTAGAGAAGTATGAGAATCCTTGCAATGATGTCAACTCCGAGAGCAGGGAGTATACCAAGATTCCTGAGGTAACTAGGGAATGTGATCAAAACCAAGTTTTCAAGGGTATATCCATCCTGATAGCTGGCCATTAGCTGAAGACATTGAACGGGAAAGCTACTTGAAAAAATACAAATGTCATTCCAGTTGCTTATTAAACATAAGTACCTTGCAGCTAGTCATCTTACTAAGGTTATACAGTTTGCAGTGGAGGAATTGCATACTCGGCTTCTTAACTGTGGTGTGGATCAATCACCCATTTGTATATGCTTTCTGGGAGCACCAGAACTTAGGAAAGTGCTCAAATTCTTGCAAGAACTATCTCATTCATGTGGACTAAGTAGGTATTCGGAGAAAGGTAATGTTGTGGAAGAGTTGAATAGGTCCAACCGAGAGATTGAAATGACCGAAAAAGTAGTTTTTAATGAAGATGGATCATGTCTCTTGTTAGATTCATGCCTTCTTCTTTCCAAGCTCAGTGCAGACACTAGTCAAGATACTAGTGTTAGCTCTGAAAATGGGGTAAGATATGACAATGATTCCTTACTGTCATGGATTTTTTCTGGTCCCACAAGTGGGGAACAGCTGACATTCTGGATGCGCTCCAGAGACGAGAAGGTGCATCAAGGAATGGAGATTCTACAGGTGCTTGAGAAGGAATTTAACCATCTCCATGGGTTATGTGAAAGAAAGTTAGAGCATACAAGCTATGAGGAAGCTTTGCAGCAAGTGGAAGATCTCTGTCTAGAAGAAGGTAAGAAAAGGGAGCATGCCACAGAATCTGCACATCGGAGTTATGAATTTGTTTTGAGGAAGCGACATGAAGAGCTTACAGGACATGGAAATGATAGTATTAGTACAGTACCTATCAATAAGTTCGAGGTGGATGCCTGGCAAATGTTTTAAAAGAAGCTGAATCTTTGAATGTTAACCAGTTTGGATTTGAGGAGACGTATAGCGGTGTGAATTCTCATCTATGTGACTTAGAAGCTGGTGAAGGTGATGATTGGAGGGCCAAGGACTATCTACATCAAGTGGACTCTTGCATAGAAGTTGCAATCCAGAAGCAGAAGGAACAGTTGTCCATTGAGGTTAGTTTGATTTATGGACATATGTAATTTGTATAGAAACCATATGTGCAGTATCTCTACTGTCATTTCATTTTTCTCGAGATGCAGCTCAGCAAAATTGATGCGAGAATCATGCGAACTGTAACCGGAATGCAGCAGTTGGAAGCTAAGCTCGGTCCTGCATCTGTCCATGATTTCATCTCATAGTTGTGCCTCTAGTAAAGTCTTTCTTGCGGGTTCGTTTATAACTTGCTACAGTGTTTGTGAGCTGCTTTTGACTCTTGCCATGCATGCCCCTAAAATTAGATTTTATCCCTTTTTGTTCTTTCTTTAGGCACTCCTAGAAGATTTAGCAGAGAAAGATGCCACAGAGAAATCAGATGCTGCCAGAGAAGCTTTTCTAGCAGAACTTGCTCTAGACTCTAAAAAGGGAAGTGTAGATAACTCAAAGCAGTCTAATGATAAGCTAAAGGATAAAAGGAAGAACAGGGACTACAGAAAAATAAAGGATTCTAAGGTCTGAAATAAAATAGTATCATTAATGTTCTATTAGAATATGATGGGAATGCTTGTGTGCAATGCTAAGTTGCTAACAATCCTGTATATGTGCAGGCTACAAACAATGGTGAGCCACATGTATTAGCCGATGTGAATGCAGAAAAGGGGTATGTGCTTCTTCCTCACTGTGTTTTGATGCTTAGAAAATAGGGTTACTTTTTATTCTTCTTTTTTTGATGTTTTTGTAATGCTTATTGCTCAGCATCCTTCTCCACTTGCTGATGATGGACATCAGTCAGAAACTGTTGCTGAAATTGAGGATCCTTTTAGCCAACTGAAAGATGAAGCGAGGCGTAGAAAAGATGAGCTTGAAGCCGAGGAAAGAAAGCTTGAAGAAACTTTGGAATACCAAAGACGGATTGAGAATGAGGCGAAACAAAAACATCTTGCAGAGCAACTTAAAAATAATTTAAGTGCAACATCGATGAGGAACGTCCCAGTAGAAACTCCAGCTGTCTATGTGAAGCATAACATTGATAATCATACCGACAATGAATTAAGACCTTCTAGGCAGGTGAGCACCGTTGTGTTATTAAATATGAGTGAAGTGGGTGCATGTTAATGTTGCCTTGTTTTGTTAGATGCAACTAAGAGTTGTGATATTGCATTCAAATGCTTTAACTTTTGAGGTAAAAGTGATCTGCTTCAATACAAATTACAAGGTGACTTGGATGCTTTTTCTTCTAGGCACCGCTGAAGCAGAGTAATGGAATTCTGAGCAAACTTGAGGGCTTGTCTGACAAGGACAGAGAAGGGGCCCCGCGGAGGACTGGTATTGATTACAATCATTATGATCATACAGATTGAAGTAAATCTTAGCAGTGGTACTAGTTAGGTGGCCATAAGTAACGTCTTGTTTTTTCCCCTTTTGCAGGCTTACATGGAGGGATTGCAGAAGATGGTGTTTTGCTTTCTGATCAGAAAACAGGAAGAAAAAGTAGGCGCCAAAAAAATGCCACCAAATTAATTGATGGGAAGCAGCAACCTGTGTCATTAGAGAAGGAAAATATTGAAGTTGGTCAAGTTACACACAAGGATGGCTTCAAAGATGATAGCAGTAAGTGCCTCCTGTAACTTTTACTCCTATCTTGCTTCTCTCAAAGCTCTAGCTTTCTTGGTTTCAGCATCCATTGGTGGTTACTTAGCTGTTGTGATTCTTGTTAGTTGTGTTGTACTTTAAGGTGTCCTTTTTTTTTCCTCTCTTTGTCCCCATCTTGTGGGAATGGCACTGTCTGCAAAATAATGGAAGTTACATGGTAGGGTCAATGGCATATACAAAACTGGACAACAAAAAATGGCCTGTTACTTGCAAAAATATGTTTGCAACTCCTGGGTGTGGGCCTGATGCAATGGTTGAACCAGTTGAATTCACTTTAACTGGCTGCTAGACCTCTAATCTTTTTTGTATGGCCAGTATGAAAACCTGCTTGCAAACAGCTTTTCATATATTGTGCAATTTGGAGGGAGTAGGGACCCCTCTAGAATTTTTTTCCCAAGAACCATTAAACATGAAATGCACCCAATTAGTGACAGGTTTCAATCACAGACATCATATAACTATGTCTTAATGATAGAGTCTGTCATATAAGCAAGTCTGGGCAAGTGGGCAGTAAAGCGCAGTTGCGGTGAAATTGCGGTTGAAAATTGCAATGCCGCAATTAGTGGCGCTATTCACCGAAATTTCACCGCAATCTGGGGTAAAATTTCGGTCAATATCAATCGCAAAGGGTTTTGAGGTTAACTTTTGACTTGAATTGGCTGTAGTTGCTGATTGCTCAAGTGAAATGTATTTACCATGAACAAACTACAAAATTAATTCATTTTAGGAGCAGGAAAATTGTACCCTTTTAGTTGTTTCCCTTTCTATGTTTTAAATTGACTTGTTTGCTGAAAATTGGACTTCATGACCTTAGTGTGAGAAGCTATCTTGCATATCTTGAAACTTGGGACAGCTCTAAATAGCATAAAAAATCATTCTGTTCTTCAGCAATTTGTCATGGTGAAGGTCTGAAGGATATATAACGTTAAGATGGCAGTTAGAAGGCATGTGCTCATGAATTTCAAATCCAACTGGCCAAAATTTGTAGAAATAATTTTCTTGCGTACCAAGATAATGGTGTCTGGTTTCTACAAGTTTGAAACCAACAGAACTATCCTTTTTTGCTTGTGGCTGTGAATCTGAGATGCTGTCCAGATTAGCTTCCTTAAACTGTTCTACAGGGTTTTGGTATGGGCTGAGCTTTCTTGCTCTGCTCTCAGTAAATATACAAAGCCCCAAATGTGTTAACATACTGGAACAGTGAACCATTTTACTTTTATTTGAGTCCTTATCTTTCCATTTAACTATTGATAGTTGCTAGAGCAGTGAACAACTCTGGTTATGTTGGCATAATTTTGTATATGAGTTCACTATGAAGAGCGGAATCGTGGCTATGTAAAATGTTGGGCTCTTGAGCTAGTTCTATGAAGTTATGTGATTTTAAGATGTTGGTTACTAGCCAATATATAGTTTCCTCTGGTGAGTGATACAGTTTTGAACTTCGCTTCAGTTTGTGGTGATATTACAGTATTACTTATATAATTTATAATATATATATTACCACAAACTGAAGCTAAGTTCAAAACTGTATCACTCACCAGAGGAAACTATAAGATTATTGGCTTGCGTGAAAGGAAAAGATAAGGAAAATGCTCTGAAAGCTTCACATTTCTTCATACTCTTGGTGAGGCGATTGATGTATGTACCTTAGCTCTAAAAAGAAGGAGTTAAAATGTTAAATCATGCTTTGCCATTGTCAGTCGTCTTTGTTTGATATAGTTGGTATGCTCAGAATGCTTGAAACAGACATTATTTCTCGTTTGTGGAGAGGTCAAGCAGGACTAGGAACAAATTATGTTATGAGCAGTGAAGTTTTATATTACCAGTTGCCTAATTCTTATGTTTCATGGTACTTTCTTCACGTTATTAGGATCGCTGATTTTTTTTTTCATTTCCTTGGCTTAATTTTAGCTGACAGCTTCACTCTGCTACTTTTTGAGTAGGAACAAAGTCTTCTCTGATCTCTCATGTGGTTATTAAATCTTGAATAATGCCTTTTTACTCTTCTGAATTGCTGTGATCAATACCATTTGTATTTCTTAGTTACATTTCTCTAGAGGCCAATGGTTTCATTCTGGTTGGCCCCACTTAATGACTATGCCCAACTTGTTCAAATTTGTTAGTTTGTTGTATTGTGTCTGATTCATACCAGTCAAAAATATCATGCATCCAATGCATATAAGCAAATTGTCAGCCGACTCATTCAGAACAATCCCTTGAAGTTATTTGTACCGAAGAGCATAAACCACATAGGCTGGAATCATTTGTGTAGTCATACTGGTTTTGAGATGTGCTTAGTGATAACAATACGTTGAAACATGTACACATTATATAGAGAGAGTAATGCATAAATCTTTCAATGCACATGACATACTGCTTTGACAAGAGTAAGTGGCATCTGCTTGAAATGCTGTACTTCTCATAAAGGGATACCCATTTGTGATTTAGCGTTGCTCAGCTAAACCTTGGTTAACATAGACCAGCTTCTTTAGAGTTTTTCTCATTAAAATTTTATTTACAATTGCAAAGTTAATCTGTGAAGAATGGCCTCATCAAATGGAGTTCATTTTGCCTGAACAACAGATAGTTCTTATTCAGGAGAAAATGGGACAAAGACACTGAGGCAATTGCAAGCAGAAGAGGATGACGAAGAAAGGTTCCAAGCTGACCTTTTAAAAGCTGTACGCCAAAGCCTAGGTATTTATTCCTTACTCTGATAGGTGAACTTATGACTTATCTTTATGATCTATTTGATTCATTATGATATGATTTCTTCTTAGCATTTACAATCTTCATAACGGGGTGCCCTTCCACTTATGGCTAGATGTCTTTTCAGGATCTCCACATTGAATATATTTATATTCAGCCTGCCCTATAATAATACCAGAAGTATGATTTTTTTTTTTTTTGCATTTTTATGTGAAGCTATTGTCTGACATTTGACAATTACGTTATGTGGGCTTCATGTAGACCAATTGCGGGGTTCTAGAATCTGGGTCGGAGGGTAAGCAGTAGTATTTTACATGATTGAGTTTTGGGTTGATTAGTAGTAGAATCTAGGTCTCCAGGTTGCTTCAAACGTTTTTTCAACTCTTCAAAACTTCTTTACTTGCTTGTGTCAGTTCTAATCTTTCGCTATAACCTTTTCACGAACTTTTTTGCAAGTCTGGGGGTCCTCACTGAAACAACCTCTTTACCACTTTTGAGGTAGAGGAAAGGCTGTGCACTTCTTACCCTTCCGCAGACCCCATTACATGTGGGATTCCCTGGTGTCATTTGGTTTGGTTTCAGTTTTGGTTCTGATCGAGTGAGAATGTGAGATGGGATGGTACTACGTTTATCCTGGTTGAGGGAGTATATCGAGTGAGAACCTATGTTTGGAAGTCAGGGGAAGCAGTGATAGTCTTTTTAGAATGCAGGGAATCTTCTTCAACATTTATCCTTGTATATACCTGCTCCTGAAAGGGGTGCTATACACACTAAATAAGGATGGTCATAATTCACACCTTTCTTAGAAGGGTGTATAATATATATGCATATATATATATATACATAATCATAAAATCAGAAGTTACTTGCTATTTAAGAAAATGATTGTCCCATGCATGCAAAAGGAAAGGGAACACTTAATTGGGAACAGAAGAATTGCATGATTTGGAAGTTATTTAGTGTTTGCTTATCTGGTTCCATGGCTCATGCTGTATGTTTTAGACCTTCTGCAATTACTTCCTTATGATACATTCACTTGGCAGCAGGTCTTTGGCCATCTGGAATTGCTTTCTTGAAGCTTATGACTTGCTTCTGTAATTGTTATATTAATTTATCATTCTTACATGCCCCCCTGGTTGTGGTTTCATATGCATGTTTGTAAATTCTTTTACATATTTTATATAAATTTCAAATTCATATCAACTTGCTTAATGTGGTAAGTTGCCAAGTTATTTCAAGCACATTTTATGCATGCTAGAAATAAACCTCATCTCCAGGTTCAATAACGCCTTAAAATGTGCTTGTAGAAGGGAAAGACTCTCGTGTTACATCTATCGAGTTATCGTCTGACAAAGCAAATGGAAGCGATGTATATGGTACAGGCTTGCAAAATGAAGCTGGTGAATACAACTGCTTTTTGAATGTTATTATACAGGTTGGTATTGGAGGGCGTGTTTACTTTACTTACCTTCCAACTATGGGCAGGGAATGAACTTTTTCTTCTGTCAAATGCAGTCATTGTGGCATTTGAGAAGGTTCCGGGAGGAATTTTTGAGGATGTCTACTTCAACTCATCGTCATGTTGGTGATCCATGTGTTACTTGTGCTTTGTACGATATTTTTATTGCTTTGAATATGGCGTCTACAGACACAAAAGGTGAATCTGTTGCCCCTACTTCTCTGAGGATTGCTTTGAGCAACTTGTATCCAGACAGTAATTTCTTTCAGGAGGTATATATGTGTATAATTATATATTCAGCCTTAGCATGCACATACTTAGTCTTTCGTAGTCTCCATCCACAGTCCACATATGGACAAGTTGTTTAGAGTGTTTTTTGATAGTGTGTATATATGAAGTCAAACCATGGGAAAGGTACAATTTTTTATCAAATAAATTATGAAATTCAAATAGAGAAGTAAAACTCACTTGAGATGATTTATGCAAATTACTTTATTAGCACTCTTTAGATTATTGTAAATTTGTAATTTCATTACTTTTAGGATTGAATGAGTTGAAGAGTTTAAACTGAACTTATTACATCTCACGTCTGAATTTTTCCAGAAAATAAAAGAAGGCTTTTACGTAAAAGATTTAGAAGTACAAGTATGGATGTATGATAACACCTCTAAGTATACTTTTTAAGGAACTTTTCTGTGGGATTTTGGTCTGTTTGCTTTTTTTCGTTCTTTCTTTTTAAGGGATGGGTTGGCCTTTTTGGTGTGTACATGAGAGCATCTCCAATAGCTATGCTAAAATGGGGAAAAGAGAGATTTTAGCATTTTTGTTGCTCCAACAACTATGCTATATTCTATGTTAAAAGACACAAAAGATGGGAGAGATTGTAGAATCCCTAAATCTTGAGAAATCTCTAAGTAGAGAGAGAGAAATGTTTATTTTAAAATTCCACCAATAAGATTATCGAAAATAAAGGTTTAGGAGAGAAAAAAAATTAATATTTTAGCATATATTGAATATTTTAATAATATAATTAATGTTAAAATTGATAAAATAGAGTAAGCTGTTGGAGTGAATGTACAAATTTTTAGAGATTTTGGCTTTTAATACTTTATTTTAGAAAAAATATAACATAGCTATTGGAGATGCTCAGGAGTAGAGTTAGTTTTTTTTTTTTTTTTTTTTTGGGGGGGGGGGGGGGGGGTTGGAGCATAATGAGATCTTGATCCCTTGTGCATGGTATTTTGTTGAAGTACCTGTTACTAACATGCATGCTGTCATGCAACAGGCTCAAATGAACGATGCTTCCGAAGTCTTGGGAGTGATATTTATTGTCTTCACCAGTCATTTACATCTGGTTCTGCCATTTCTGATACCGAACCAGTGGAAAGCAATGTCACGGGTGCTTGGGAGTGTGCAAATAGTGCTTGTACAGCACATTCTCTTTTCGGAATGGACATCTTTGAACGTATGAATTGCTACAACTGTGGGTTGGAGTCTAGACGTATGAAATACACTTCTTTCTTTCACCAAATCAATGCCAATGCTCTCGGACTATGCAGGTATGCTTCTCTTGCTGTGCTTAGGCTATGGCAAACTAGCTGATAAGTTAACTTATGACCAATAAGGTAGCTGGTGACTGATAAGGTAGCTGATGAATAAGTTGCGATTGGCAAAAACTAGCTGATAAGTAGCTTATGACTGTAAAATGAAAAAAAAGGCATGTTTAAAAATTGGTAGTGTAAAAACTTAGCAGGGTATATTTGGAATAAAAAAGTAATAAGTCCCATAAGTCACCAAAACGCTAGTGAGAGTAGCTTTTGAAAAAGCTAACTTATGGTCCATCCAAACATGTACCTGACTTATAAGCTACCTTATTTTTACCAAACAATGCCTTAATTTGCATTTCTAACTAGATTGCTAGAGGTTATGAAGTTTCTTATAAAAATTGAAATTACCATTTCAGGTTATGTGTCCAGAGAGCTCCTTTGATGAGCTACTAAATCTCGTTGAGATGAATCACCAGTTGGCTTGTGATCCCGAGGATGGTGGCTGTGGGAAGCCTAACTATATTCATCACATTCTTTCTACTCCACCTCACGTGTTCACAACAGGTGATGTTTGGATTGAGGATGAGTCATCAAAATATCTAATCAGCAGTCATTTGTGCATTTTTACCTGACATCTCTACTTTGGTTTTGTTTTGTAGTACTCGGATGGCAGAATACTTGTGAAAGTGTTGAAGACATAAAGGCCACTTTGGCAGCCCTAGCCACTGAAATAGATATCAGTGTTCTTTATCGTGGACTTGATCCAATGAACAGCCACCGTTTGGTTTCAGTGGTACAGCTCAATAAACATAACTTTCTTATAACCAATTGATAACACTGCCTATCTGAATTTGTTACTGCTAGAGATTGGTTCCATTTCACTTTTATTAGCTCACTAGACTATACCTGCTCGCAATGCGGCACAAAGTTTCTCAAATCTGAAATTATAGTGTTTTAATTTATTAAAAAAACCAATAAACGTCTTTTAGTTAATCCATTATTCTGTATTTTTTAATGTGATAAGGGTGAAAAATGAAAAGTGAAAACGTAAGAAAATGTGAAATATATTACTTTTTATATATTCTTAATATTTAATAATAAGATTAAATAAAAAATATTTAATATTGGGGTTCATTTCAAAGGTATTGATGCGATGATTATAGTGATATAAATTGTAAAAAAGAAACGTAGTTTTAATACATTTTAGTTCATAATATATGATTATTTATGTTATATGATAACGGTGTAAAATAAAAAATGAAAAATTAAGGGATTAAATAAATAACTAATTATATGGGTATTAAATAAAAAATAGAAGATTAAAAGTAAAATAAATAACTAAAAAGTAGAGGATAAATAGGAGGACACGTGTCAATCAGATAGATAAGCCTAAATGAACCGAAAGTGTAAAACGTGTTCAGATACATCTTTAGGTGGGAAAATCCTAAAACCGACTGCCCAGAGAACGACACGTGGCAGCCAAGTTACTCTTTTAATATATATATATATATATATATAGGGCGGGTTCAAATGTGAACCATTTTTTGGTTGTGAACGTGGGACAACCGAGAGCGCGACACGTGGCGGATGACTAGGCGTCACGTCAAGTCCACGGCGGATGGCTAGGCGCGATTCATGGAGGGCATTGAATTAAAGAGTGGGACCACACTCAAAGCCGCCACGGGTCGCGCTCTCGGTTGTCCTCACGTTCACAACCAAAAAGTGGTTCACGTTTGAACTTTCCCTCTCTCTCTCTCTCTCTATATATATATATATAGATTTCTATTGGAAAGTTATCACATATTATCTGCTGTCCTTGGTGAACATAAGCAATTAAAGTCCAAAATGAATCACCAAAGACCTTTGCACATTTATCTTATAGCATAACTTTGGAAATTCTTTTTACTATTAGCCTTGAGGAAAAAACTTTCTTACACACTTTGTTGTTTGTTTCATACCTTTTGAGGAAGCTACATTCACAGTTTGAAATTAGAAATTAAGACCAGCCTTGTAGGTTTTCGTTCTGGGCATTCCACAAAACACCAAAAGGAACTGCCTGATTAACGTCACAGCCAGTCTTTTCTTGAAAAATGATATTAGGAAGGCACTTTTTTGCATGCTTTACAACTGATACCCAAGTTATACTTATATTACATTAGAGTTGTGCTTAGTTCATGGCTTCATGCTTATATATGAATATGTTGCTTGCAGTCTTGTTTCTAAATTGTGCTGACGTATTTACCATACACCATGTTCTACTTGACCTTAGAAATTTTAACTTATGTAAGCTATTTCTAATCATACTAAATTTTATATGTATGTAACCATAACCCTTTTGAACAATCCCTTAGTGCCTTCTCTTGTCATCTTAGTTAAGGGTTTTTGCCCTCTCATTATCACATCACCAACATTGCGATACCATCAAGAACTCCAGCCACCACAGTTATCATCTGAATCCTTGTCTGCTTAGTTGATAGTAAATCCTAGTCCATGTGTAATGCTGAAAAGATCTTAGGTGTGTGTATATATATATATATATATTAAAAGCTGAATCTTTATATTAAGTTAGATCTTAGAAATCCCAGATAGTTATTATATCTGCTTTCGTACTAATTTTATTAAACAATTCTCCGTTACTTGCTTTTTAGGTATGCTATTATGGGCAGCACTATCATTGCTTTGCCTATAACCATGATCATGAACGGTGGATGATGTATGATGACAACACAGTGAAGGTACCCACTTCGCCATTATCATTATCTACATTATCTATATTATCTAGTATATTATGCTTTAATAGCTGTACAATTATTTAACTCCTTAGGTAATCGGAAGCTGGGAAGATGTCCTAAAAATGTGCGAAAAAGGGCACTTGCAACCCCAGGTTCTTTTCTATGAAGCCGTAGACTAGCTATATTCAGACATTACATTTTTTGATGCACTGGGATCCGGGAGTTGAATGTGGAATTTCTCATGCAAACAAAGCTCAGTTGGCATCCATGTGACTCTGAAGTCACAATGTATGTGAAATTTACATAACGAAGAGATGTGTATTATAAAGAAATTTTGTAGGAGAATTATTGGTCTTCTAGGAGAGAGGATATAACGAAGTTTTGACCCGGAAAGCCAAGAAGATTCTAGAAGGTTCCTAGCAGCCTTATGTAAATTGTTCTCCCAATGTAAGTGGCTAATAACGTATTCTTAAAATGGCTGTACAATGGGATTATTATCTGGAAGGTAAATGTCCCATAAACTGTAGTTTTACAATTTTGGAAAAGAGGTAATGTATAGATTAATCATAAGATTAAAATGACATTTGAACTCTTGTAGCATAACTGCAACTTATGGTAGCAAAATTCTTCTTTGTACTGCTACTAAACTTCCGATGTTTCTGTTTGTAATGATAAAATTCTTACTGTTATTTGACTGGATGCTGTTTTAAGCCATTAAGTCAATGAGCTCGAAATGTAGTTTTGGCAGCATTGGAGATGCAAATTGCAATGCCTTGGTCTGAATCAATTCTTTCCAGGTTTGGCTTCCTATCTCCTCAGTGCTTATTCTTGTTGTAGAATTTGTTGTGTTGTGTCTGCCAACTTTAATATTTATGGCTCTAGAATTGAGGTGTCATTTACCAAAGCTAAGGGGCCGTTTGTATTTTGCAAGTTACCTCTTAAAACCTCTTAAGTCTGATAATTAAGAGGTTTACAGACTTAACACCATTTATTTTATTAAAAAAAAGGTCTGAAAACCTCTTACCGTGCTTGAAATTTTAAGAGGTGCACCATCCCACATCTTATTTTTTAGATGTGAATTTAGACTTAAGACTTTAGACTCTTAAAAACAAATGACACCTAAGAGTCACACAACCCTCACTTACCTTATAGGCAAAGTCTCTAGTATTAGGTTCAAGAGAAGTGCTAAAAATGGAAGCAGAGAAGTGATCTCCACCACTCATCGGTCATAAGCGCTTTACCGGGTCCCTCCTTTAAAATCTCTACCCTCCATGAATTGCGTCAATCCCCCGTGTCGCGTCACCGTAACCGTCAAAGCCACTTTATTGACGGATGAGTGGTGGAGATCACTTCTCTACTTCGAATTTTTTTAGCACTTCTCATTTGAACCTTTCTCAAGTCTATCATCAAAATAGTGTAGTATAACGTCTCTTACTCGGTTTGCAAAATGTCACAGTAAAATTGTTGGTAAAGAACATCATCTGTGACGGGGTAAGAGCAATTCTGAAAGATTCTCCAACATGGGAATTTGGGCTAGTTTTTTGCTCCAACAATTCTCCAAAAGTTGTTCCATAATGGGAGGGATGGTATATTTCTCCAAATTTCAGGAACTCTTAAAATAATTGCTTACGAGATAAATTAGTTTTTATTATTCCACCGATAAGATTCCTTGAAATTAAGTATTTAGGTTATAAATAATATTATTATATCTTTTGAATATTCTAATAATATAAATAATGTTCTAATCTCCAATTTAGAAGCTTAACAGAGTTTGAATGTCATCTTTTTGGAGATCTAAATTTATGATTTTCTAGAGTTTTGAAAATCTGTTGGAGATGCTCTAAAAGCATCTCTTAGCCTATAAGAGGCAATAAAGGGTCCTTTCTTAAATGTTTACTTGGTAAGCACTTACCGAGTCATTTACCTTACCGGATGAACATTATAAGAGTTGAGAATCTTACTCGGTAAGAGCGATGATAAGGATGGAGGGTCTTACGTGGTAAGTGAAAGTGATGGCTCTTATCTAGTAAGTGTTTATTTGGTAAATTGTTGCATATGATACTGTTTTGATGGACTATACAATCTTACTTGGTAAAGTAAGTTATAGTGTTGAATCTTGTGGCAAAAGCTTACTGAGTAAGCATTTAGGTAAATGGCCGCCAGTTACTTGTGTTTAGTAAGAGACGGGTAAGTTTAGTAAGCAACACATGCATAGGTGTTCTGAATCATTGTACTTGGTTTTGGTTTTGTTGCCAACATGCTTATGGAAGTGCAAAAGAGTTGTAGCTTCACACGAGCAAGGGTTTCGGACAAAAATGCATAGTATGATGTTGGTTTTTGCAGTTATGCTTCCACTCTTGCATTTTTGACGATATTCTTCCTCTATTTCTTTGATCCAAATCTGCACGATTGTATTTTTAAGTCTGGTAGTTTGATGTTCTGTCGAGTGTTTTCTTGGATTGTGTTGGCTTGTGAATAAGCTGCAGGATGCCCGCTAAAATGCGTCAGGCACAACTTCATTAAGCTGACGCTATTGAACGTGGCACCATGTATGTGATCATCATCAAAATGTGGATCAATTTCCAACCGGCAATTGCTTTTGGAAATGCAATGTGATTGTTTGAAAATTGGTCCATGAGTTTGCGAGGAAGAGTGAGCTTGTTATGACTAGAAATATGGAGTATTATGAGATCCTAGTTTTTCGTATCATTTTTAAGAGGATCTCAACAGATCCCCAAAAGGGAGAATCGATTGTAAGAAAAATAGAAAACGTAAAGAGCATGATGGAAACGACAATGACTAAAAAACAACTCTTATGATCGGGATGAAACTAGTTGTAAACCACAAACTAAGGGTTGTCCTTACTGGTTGTCCTTCTAGGTTCTTTAACCTATGTATAAGGGGTTGTCCGATAAGATTTGTTTGCAAAACGTACTTTCTTTCTATATGCGTGTGTTGGATATTTAAATGGTTATACTTCCCGTATATTAAAACTTTCATGTACCACATGTAACGCCCCCAGATACTCGTGATACGATATTGTCCGCTTTGGGCCCAGTCCAGGTTACCCGTACAGTTTTGTTCTTGGGCTGAGTCCACGCATCCATAAGGCCTCATGTCAGGTGAGGTTATTCACACCCTTATAAGGAGTGCTTTGTTCCCCTCACTAACCGATGTGGGATGAGTTATTACACTCTTCCCCCCTTAAGGACACAAAGTCCTCGTTGTGCACATCGGTTTGGGTCTTGCTCTGATACCATTTGTAAGGCCCTCAGATATCCGTGACACGATATTGTCCGCTTTGGGTCTAGTCCAGGTCACCTGCACGGTTTTGTTCTTGGGCCGAGTCCATGCACCCAAAAGGCCTCATGCCAAGTGAGGTTATCCACACCCTTATAAGTGTGCTTTGTTCCCCTCACCAACCGATGTGGGACGAGTTATTACACCACATGTGCATTGTAAGACGTACTTTTTCACATAATAACAACATAACTTTTACAAAAAAATATGACTATACTTTCACGTAATAAACATTTATATATAACATATATATGTATTCCAGTAAAGCACATATTCACCTTATTTATACATTTATATATAGCATATATGAAAGAACATATAATACATAAAATTGATAAAATAATGATTCACTAAAACAATAAATAACTCTACTTATGATATCTTATTCAGAAGCGCGCCACCTAAATTCCTGTTTTGAACTTGATTGATGCATCTTCGTAATTTTTTGTAGCTTCTAGAATGCAAGACATTCATGTTGCCAGTAATCTTCTTGGTCGAGGATTGGTTGCAAATTTCTTAGATGAATGAAATTCAATTTCTATTCTTGTCTAAAATTTATCTTTTGTTTGTTTCTACCTATTATAGGATTTTGAGACACATCAAGATAACGACATAATTGTATGTCTTCGTTGTCTTTGTAAGCTGAAGTTCGGATGGTTGAAGACATCTTTAAGAAATAACAGGATGATAGAAAAAGATTGAACTTCGATGTATTTTTTTTTACGGATTCACCCCCTATTTATAATACAAAATTTTCACTTCAATCCAAATATTCTTTAAAAAAGACTGGTATATTCTTTGAAAAAGACTGTTATATTCTCTGAAAAAGACTGGTATATTCTATGCAATTATCCTCTGAAAATGACTCTTATATTCTTAGAAAAAGATTGTTATATCCTCGAAAAAGACTATTATATTCTCTGCAAATATTCTTTGAAAAATACTGGTATATTCTCTGAAAGATACTGTTATATTCCCTGGAAAAAAAAACTGGTATATTCTTTAAAAATATTCTCTCACTGGTATAGGGTTTTCTTATTCCCACCCTTGAATTCTTATTTACACCCCATCCACCCTCCTATCTCACTCCCACTAGATATCCTACTAATTACAATGTAATCATTATCCTATAATTACTCTAACATTAATTACTTTATTTCTTTTTAACCTTAATTTTTTTTTATTTACAACATTAATTATCCAATACACTTTTACAAAATATTTTTAACATTAGTTATAATATTAACATTTTAATTCTTTTTAACATTAACTATTACACTTTTATTATTTTTAACAATGATTATTTGATATTTTTTTTATTATTTCTACAACTACAACTATAAATTAATCTAATATATTTATGTATGCAATAAATATATTATTGTTAAATATATCACATATAAAAATAATTTTAGCAATAATGATTTTTTTAAAGATTTATTTTAGTAATATAGTATAATTTTTTTTTCAAAAACCAAGTCATGAAATTAAATATTTTTGTCATTTCAAGTATTGAAAATTTTAGAAAAGAAAAGAGAGTGATATAAAATTATTTGATGTGTGGTGTGATAGTAGATTAGAGAGATTAATTTATATAGATGAAATAGTGTTGTTAATAAATAATATATATATATATATATGTTATAAAAATGCAAACGATTTACTAAACGAAGTTGTTCTTTAGCAAAAGAAGAAGGCAAGGATACGAGATTTGTAAAATAACATGATTTGTATAGAAACGAGAAGTATATATAAAACCGAGATTTGTAAAGAAAAATGAGTTAGTAAAATGAAAGTTATAAAATAATAAATATTCTTCTTTATTTAACTTAACAAAAAAGAAGAAAGAAAAAATCTTGACATAAATAGACACAGATAAAGTTGGCTTTTTTAAAACTTTCCTTTTCAGTATCATTTACACCCTAAACAAGGGTGTAAATAACAGAACCCCTGGTATATTCTCTAAAAAAAACTGTTATATTCTCTGATATATTCTCTAAAAAGACTGATATATTCTCTGGTAACATTCTCTAGTTTTCCACTATAAAGCTTGAATCACGGTTGTAAAATTAAAATATCCCAACATTCTTTGCTATCTTTCTAGTTAAGAAATACCTCTCTTTTTTCACCCTCAAATGGCTGATAATTCTTTTCCACACGATGATACTATTGATGATGCTAATGCTAAACCAATGAGTCAGGCAATCAACCTAGCATCCGAAATGGATAACTATATCCTAAATTATTTTCAAAACAACCAAGTGTTCGAGGTTCTACTCCTGGCTATATAGTCATCAAATGAGCTCGGCGAGCTCAAAAGGTTGTGCGATTCGGTTCAATTCAAGGATAAAGAATTTAGCTGGAAGTGGAGTTGGACGGTTTCGGGAAATTTTCGGTGGCGTCTCTTCGTCATGCGATTGATGATATGGGTCTAAGAATATGCGAAATCCCCACTAGTTGGAACAAAGTTGTTCCGATCAAGGTCTGCATCCATAACTGGCGTTTTTGTTTGGATAGGATGCCTACTAAAACTAACCTTGATCGGAAAGGTGTGGTCTTGGACAAACTTCTTTGCCCGCTTTGTAGCGAACACCCGGAGTCTAAAGAACATTTGTTCTTTCGTTGCAGCAAAACTACCGTGGTACAACGCTTGGTCAACATTTGGTGGAATCGGCTGATGGGAGGTGGGAACAACAACATCATCACGTGTACTTCGCCTGATGGGAGGTGGGACAGCAACATCGTCACGAGTACTGTCTGATGAGTTTATGAAGCTCAACGTACAACAACCGGATCATATGTAAGGACGCAATGAATCTTGCTTACTCACGGCTGATTTGGAAAGGCAGGAACAAGTTGCTCTTTAATGGCTGTTCATTCTTTCAATCCGCACATCGTGGCTAATCCAATCGATTGCATATTTTTTGAATCCACAATAGAAGTATCTTTGGTAGATCAGTGAGCTAGGTAGACCCATGCAGTAACTTTGTTCCTCTATAATCTTTCGCCCAGTTTTCTAACGTTTTGCTAGGCCGGTTTTAATATAAGTCGTTTAAAAAAAAAGAAACTCAAAAATGAATAGAAATCTGAAACCACACTCAATGTGTACATGTCCCTCTCCAGTCACAATGACAATGGAAGTGTTGTTATCTATCACGAGTTCAATGAATAAAACATCAATATTCCAAATAAATTTGTCACATGTCGTGCAGTGGATGGTTCGGGCACTCAACTAATCCGCGTTGGACTCAAACCGGTCCAAGGCCGGTCCAGAACCTAGGTAACTCCACTTGCTGCCGTGGGGTTTCGAACCCGGGGTCGTCAAAGATACCATCCATGACCTATATATAATCACAACGATAATAAAATTAATATAGGATATAGTACAATATCTCATTAATTTTGATATTTCATGTTTGTTTTAGAAATGCTGAATTTCTCATTTGACACATTAAAATTTGGTATAGGTGAATTCTATCCCTATTTAACACACCTCTTAAAGAAAGGGTGTGCATATATATATCTATAGTGTGTGTGTATATATATATATATATATAGAGGAAAGTTCAATTGTGAACCACTTTTTGGTTGTGAACGTGAGGACAACCGAGAGCGCGACACGTGGGGATGACTAGGCGCCACGTCGGCTATGAGTGTGGTCCCCCCCTTTAATTCAATGCCCTCCCCATGAATCGCGCCTAGTCATCCGCCGTGGATCTGACGTGGCGCCTAGTCATCCGCCACGTGTCGCGCTCTCGGTTATCCTCACGTTCACAACCAAAAAGTGGTTCACAATTGAACCCACCCCTATATATATAAGAGTGATGATGAGACCGAGAGTGAAGAAGTGAGTCTGACGCTGACCACCAACCAACCACACAATCAAATTTCAAATCTGTACGAACGTCCCCAAATGGTCAACCAACCTGCAAACAAACTCCCTCTTAATTCGCACTCCCACTTTTTACTTAGTCTCTTCTCCACCAAATCCTCCTTAATTCCTCTTTCCATTTTACTCATCTTATCAAAATATTATTTATATCAATCAAACTCATCCTTCCTTCTTTCTTTCCTAATCCTTCCTACATGCATGCCCACATTCAATCCAATCCTATTCTCTTTATTTCAATCACTTAACTCCAATTATGACCCTTAAGGGCGGCACGAGCCAAGCCTGCGCTGCCTGCAAATACCAACGTAAACGATGCACCCCCGAGTGTGCACTCGCCCCACACTTCCGACCCGAGCACACCGAGATCTTCAAGAACGCCCACAAGCTTTTTGGTGTCCGCAAGATCCTAAGAATCCTCGAGAAGATCCATCCGTCCCAGAAGACCGAGGCCATGCGGTCCATCATCTACCAAGCCAACATGCGCGACCGCTTCCCGGTTCACGGATGCTTGGGGGAAATCTATCACTTGCAGTACCAAATAAGACAAGCTGAAAAGGAGCTTTATGCTGTCCTTTCTCACCTCCACTTTTACAAACAACAGCAACAACAAGAGATCACCACCATCGACGAACCACCGGTCGAACAACAATTTGTCTTCTTTGATCATAATTCTTCGTATAGCGATCATGGGTATAATAGTAATATTAATAATAATAGTTGTGGGATTCATTTTGATCATTCGAAAGAAAATACGTCGAATATGGGGAATGATGGTATGTGGGTTCATGAGCAAAGTTATAACTGCAATGAGAATTCGAATTCGAATGATGGCAAAACTCTAGTTGGATTACAACAACAGCCATTGACTATGCAAGACGAAGTTACTCATGATTACGATGAAATCTATCCGTTTTTCGATACGATTGATGATACACAATCGTATATAGATTCTAAGGATGCCAATGAGTCAAGGTATATATACATATATGTATATATACTCTTTTATTCTATATGTATGCATGCATGCATGCATGCATGCACATTAGATCAAACAAATGAACTTGAAATGCTTAAAGAAATTAGAAATCCCATATAACTTTCTAATTAATTCTTGGTTTGATTTCATTTACAGCTCGGAATCGTCGATAAAAGAGACCACACAGTCTGTTCAAGTTCAACATCTTGCAGGGGATAAATTAAGGCGTGCCGAACTCCAAGTAAATAAGTATATAGTGCATATGATGAGAACTGGAAATATTTTGAGAACCAATGAACTAAATATATATAGCATGTATTCATTATAAATATATACTTATTTATACTGGAAATAAGTATATCCATCGATGGATATATATTGTTTTATGCCAATGAGTATGTTCATCAATGAATATACACTAAAGCTGTGTTTGGCAAACTAGTTGATAAGGTAGTTGATAGCTAATAAGCTAGCTAGTAGCCGATAAGCTAGCTTTTAAGTACGTAAAATAACCAAAAAGGGTATCTTGGGGTATAATAATTAATATTAATAAGGTATAATTGGAGAACAACTACAAAAAGCTCCTGAAAAGCTACTCCAACTAGTGTTTCAATAAGCTAACTTATGGTCCATCCAAACATGTTCTAGCTTATAAGCTAGCTTATTTTTGCCAAACACAGTTTGAAAATGTAGTTCTCGAGTTCTCAAAATATTTGTGGTTCTCATTTTTAACCGGGCTCTAATGAAACTAAATGCATGTTCTTAGCAATGAATGCGGCTTAATCTTAACTCTTGGTCTGAATTCGATCTGCAGCTTGGAATTGTGAGTGAAGATTACCAGGCAACTGTTTAGATGAGTTCAGGAAGGAAAAGTACACAGCTAAAGAGTGCCTTCTTCTATAGCCAGCCAGATAAATAAAGTAAGGCGATAAAATTAGCAGTGGTTTACTATAATTTTGTTTTTTTTTAATTACTTTTCGTAGTTGTTTTCCGGGATTATATTATTGAGTACAGTCAACAAAATTGAGGGTTTGATTTCTTAGATCATCTTATCTGTAAGTTCTCTTTCTTAGACAGCTTTGAGCATCGATATTTTGGTTCCATCATCGACGATTTGCTGATACTGTATATTTATGCTTCATAAATGGATACATATTGTAATAGTGCCAAAATCTGACCCAACAATTCATGCTACTAGGCTATGTATGCTTGCATACATGAAAGAAATTACTAAAATATACTTATCAAATCTTTATATTGTTGTTCATTAAGACAGACAATTTTCACATTTCATTAGGTGTGGCAAATACTAGGCATGGAGACATAGCAAAGATCAAAATCTTTGAGGCCATTAATTCCACAAGTTTTTGGTGATCTATCTGACAAAATGCATCAATGAATAAGATAGATATGGCAATTGCCCAAAAGAGAACACAGGACATAATTGAGGTAATAACTAGTCCAATAGTTGCTTGGGATCAGGATTGAAATTGTTTAACAGACAATTTGCAGCATAACTAATGGTGGTAATGTTGGACCAAAATTCATTTGGCTGTTAAAACTAAAAAGCATGATGGTAGTAGTGATAGGTTGGCTACTCCTATGTCCTCCTTTTAGAACACCATATCAGCTTACTGTCCAATTTTAGAGCATGAGTGCCATTCTTCTTGTTTTACATTTTAACACATTTGTTAGGGTGTAAATAAAAAAAGGACCATTTTAAGGTGATCATTCCATTTAACAGGGGTGCATTTAATATATGAAACTTCTAGTATGCTAAATTTCGGCCTTCTTAGTTATCATTGCAGTCTTAAATCTTAATTGCTCTCATCTCTCATAAGCCCCAGGGTCTAGTTGCGGTCTGCCCTGAACCCAAGCTCAGGTCTCATGCTCTCAATATGTCATAAGCTAATCATTATGTTTTCTCGTCAATCTTAATCTTGAGTTCACCGTTTTGTAATGGTTGTTGAAAGAAGCTTTTGAAATTAAAGTTGTTGAAGTCATATTTGCAGTTTACCATGAGCTGGGAAAGATTAAACAGGTTAGTAGCAATTTTGTAGATGTTGTTGAAAGTAAGTTTCTAGCAGATGGTATCTATGATAAAGCGATTGATATTTTTACCTCAAAATTGCACGAAGAAATCGTTTTAGGTGTTGTGTTTTATGTTCTGTTTGTTCAATTTATGTCCTCCAGTTGTATCATTTTGTTGTACTAGATAAAAGAAAATAGGCATGGTGATGAGCCGCTTACCTTGACTAGGTTCCAAACCTCTTCAATTAGTATATTATTATTTGTTTATTTTATATGTCAAGGGAAATTGTTTTGGCTTTCCACCATAAGCATCCGAAACCTAAGGACCGGCCCTGCCTACGAAGTAGTTAAAGAATCTTTATTATTTGTTTACTAATAATTAGCAACTATAAATAACATCTATAAACAATAATTTATTAAAAATAATCTTTACCAAAGAATGTAGGGAGCTTGGTTGGAGTTACTATCTTAAAAGTAGGGGTGAGCATCGGAACCGGGTACCCGCTTTTGGAACCGGAACCGCTATGGAACCGCCGGTTCCGGAACCGGAACCGGTGTGAGTGGTTCCGGTTCCGGTTCCTAAAATACGGAACCGGTCGGGACCGGTTCCGGTTCCAGTTCTCATTTTTGTGGAACCGCTAACCGCCGGGTACCCGCCGGAACCGGTTAGGCTATATATATGTATATATTTATATATTAACAAAGGTAATTTTATATATATGATAATTATGTTTAATAGACTAAATTTAAAATTATTATTTTACCTTTTACATTACGCATAAACTAACGTTCACTTTTTCACTCGACTTATTTATTATTTTTTTCGATATTTTTATATCGTATTTAACATTTCAAGTTGTGTTTTTTGTTATTTTTATTTTCAAAAGTTGTCGTAATTATTTATATAGTTTTTATCGGATAAGTTTTCATCGTTTTACTATTTATTTCGTTACGTCGTGACTATGTAATAACTAATAATTTCTTTTTTATAACATAAAATATTAAAAAAACATTTAAAAAATTAGACACCGGGTACCCGGTTACGGAACCGGAACCGGCGGTTCCGGGACCGGTTCCCAAATATGAAGAACCGGTGCAACCGGTTCCGGTTCCGGTTCCTTCATTCTAGGAACCGCCGGTTCCGGTTCCGGTTCCGGTTCCATGAATTTTGGCCGGGTACCCGGTTTTGCTCACCCCTACTTAAAAGAGACTCCCTGCACTAATTTTTAGAAAAATTACTTACATTTGATTATGGAAGCATACACCACATTTTTTGAAGGTCATCTGCTCTAAGAATAACCTGAAATTCAGAAAGGTGAAATAAACACCAAATTGAACTTCAATGCCGTCTTTTACAATGTGCATATCACATAAAAAGGTGAAAAATCACAAGTATATGGAGACTGGAGAGAAATTTAAAATCACAATATAGAATTTCAAATAACGGAATTTTGGATGTTAATTTACGAAGTAGTAAATATATTAGACAAATTGAAGAAACATTGACATAAATCGGAGTAAAACAGCAAACCTGATCTTCAATGGCGGAGATCCAAATGATGAAATGAAGTAACGACTGGTGATCCTACTGACTGAAGACTCTGGCTTGGAAGTAAAACTGTAAAAGAAAGCCATCACAGTTTTATGCATTTTGTTGTTTTACTTTTTCTTATATACAACCCTTTATAATCAATCCTACAATATAAGTGGATCATAGAATATGCCATTACATAAGTTGTAAACATAATCTAATATTGTAAGCAAGCTAGTGATCCACCTGCTATGATGATGACTATCCAAAACTAATACTTCAATTCCACCCAAAAACAACAAAAACATGACTGCTAAAACAAAATTTTCCAATAATTTACTCAGAAATGACTAGTATGCTTATACAGAAATGACTTATTGATGTTCGATTACGCTAGATGTAAATTCCTAATGGTATACATTTGTACATATGGCTTGAAGGATGATTTTATAATACATGCTATTGAACTCGTAAACGAAGCTTCAGAGCTCCTCAAGATGTTGTGTTTCCAATTTCATTGGGATCAATAACGATACCACGAGGTGTCTCAGATCGGCCCAACAAGTTTCTTCTGGTGTTGGTTGATGGAACCTCTCCTAGTTGGACGTTAGACGGTATTGGGGTTTCGTCTGAGTGGCCTGAAATGCAGAGGGTACCGGCGTCATCTTGCCCCCAGAAGACTTCCACCATAACTCCTCTTGGATTTTCTGATGAAACTGTTCCAGGAATTCCTATGTATCTTGCTCCAACTGGTATCTGCATAAATTATGGCGGTTTTAAGCTTATTTCATGTCGGATCAATGCTACGTGATAACATGATATTTAGAGAAATTTGAAATCTTAAGTTGTGTAGCCATTGAACCTTTTCCAAGGATTACTGAAAGTCTGAAACTACAACCCTTTTCATTTTGAAATGTGTTATACCCATTTATTCACAAAATAACAATTGTTATGGATATCCCAAATAAATACTTCTGCCTTTCAAAAATAAATATTTTCCAATGAACAAGGCACACGGTTCTAGAAATGTGTAATTATTAAACATTTTTATATAGCAGTGGGATTAATGAGCTTTATCTCAAAATTAAGGGTAGAATTGGAAACGAGACAATTATTTTTAAATTACAAAGGAGACAACTACTTTTGAAAAAGGGAAGAAGAAAATCAGACAATTACTAAACTGCAAAGGGATAAAGATGATAGAAAATTGATGTGGAAGACTTACTTGAAGAGAAGTTCCTGATGACAAAGCCAATGTGGTGAATCTACCTTCAGCTGCAGCACTTTCAAACTCTGCCTGCTTTGCAATGTTGAGAAAGACTTCTTCAAGAGTTGTAAGACTCAATTGAATGTCCGATATACCAAATTCCTCCGCTCTATTTTCTAACTCCTCAAAGAATTTCTATTAAAAAAACATACACATAATCAATTAACATGTAACATGTGTTATTAATCGATACTCCATAGCATGTTACAAGTAAAAAAGAAAAAGAACAAAAGCACGAGTAAATTCAGATGGGTGACCGATATAAGTCCCAAACATCAATTTTAAATAGCATTATTATAGTGAACAAGCCTGAGAAAAAGGCAAAGCAAATCTAGAATACCGATAGGATAACAAGTCTTACCGTTAATAGGCCCTCCTTGTCATGTGGGATAACAAACGTCAGGAAGGACTTATTTTCCTCTTTTACAATCACATCTAAACGCTGTAAGAATGATCCCCATGTCACAAAAATAGAATTCGCAACACAATTAAAGATCAGACAAGTTGTGTAATTCTACATACCTCTTTAAAGAACATCTTCACTTCCTCATGATGTGTAGCAGCCCCATTTGCCAAGAAGCTTATATTAGCAATGTAACCAGTACCAAATCTTGACTTCAACCTGATTGAATTTCCGATGCACCGAAGTCTACCTTTTGTCATGATCCCTATTCTATCACTTAAAATATCAGCTTCTTCCATTGAATGTGTCGTTAGAATAACAGCTCGTCCTTTCTTTGCTTCTCGATAATGTCCCAAACATGTCTTCGAGTTATTGGGTCCATACCAGTAGTCTGAAGATATAAAGTTTAGACCAAGATGGATATGATAGACACCTGTAAAAGAACAAAAATTTATATTCTCTTTACCGGTTCATCTAAGATAACCAACTTTGGTTCACCAATTAGAGCTATTGCAACACTAAGGCGACGTTTCATTCCTCCACTGTAGCTACGAGCTCTCACTCTGGCTGCCTCAGTCAGTCTCACCTCTGCCAATGATTTTTGCACAACCTGTAAAGACGGTGGAATAAGTGTACATCTTAAAAAACGATCTAGGCACAAAAGCAATACACCCTAATTTGTTTGACATAAATGATACCATAGAAATAAAGAAAAAAAACCCAAATTAAACTAGTTTAAGACCCACCAGTTTAAGTGAAGCAGGAGGCATGCCCTTGATACTGGCAAATAGGTAAAGGTGTTCTTGTCCAGATAGTGCATCCCAAAGAATATCAAACTGCAACAATAGACAAAATGTAAGTTCCAATCCTAAATAATTGATGCAATAAAATTTGATATAAGGTTGCTAAAGAGTGTCAAAAGAAAGTAGTCACCTGGGGCAAACACCTATCATTTTCTGGATATTTGACATACCAACAGAGCTTCGGATGGAATGTCCATATATGAGAGCTGTTGATAAGACATTCAAGTTCATATTGTTCTCATTTTAAACAAATTGTAACCGTGATTAGTGAACATCCCTACTGAAAGAACAAATTACCATCTCCTTCAGTGACTGGTGTGATTCCAGTTAAGCAGTTGATTGCAGTAGTTTTTCCAGCTCCATTGGGTCCTAGAAGACAAAAAAGCTGATCCTTTGGGAAGTTCACCCATAACCCCTGAAAATAAGTTTGAAGTTAAATCAGCTTGCTTACACACCAAAAAAGCACTTGTTCAAGAGCGTGCAGACTTTTAAACAAAATCAATTATGTACCTTAAGTGCATGGTAAGGTGCACTTTTCTTGCAACTGCAGCAACCAATATTAGTTGTTCCAGGATATACTTTCCCAAGACCATGTATCTGAACCGCAAGATTTGGATCAACAGCACCTTCTCTATGTTGCTGCTTCACAATGTTCTCTTCTTGAAGTACATCCTCATCGTCTGGATCTGTATGTTCCAATGGTGGAGGAGAACGCATGCAGCTACAAATCCGACCCTCTTAAACAAGGCAAGGAATAAAATGATTTAGTGAAAACAACAGATAATGCAAAAGTAAAAAAGAACATATGATTACTAGTTCATTCAATTACCTTCCACCCTGTCTCCACCTTCCCTGACCAGTATCCGGGATTCAAAAAGTAGAAACATGGTTTCCTTACACCTGAAGCGTTGGGCAGTATATTATCTAAGTAGATTGCCAGAGCAACCCACAGAATAAACGTTGCTACAAGCCATATATAGATGTCACTCTGCCAAAAGACAACAAATGTGAAATGAGTCGACTTCAAATGAAACAGTAATAAACGGCACAGAATACCCACACAGGAAGACAAAGTAATTACCAACAAATAGCGCGCCGCACACACACACACATATATAAGGGTCGGTTCAAATGTGAACCACTTTTTCATTGTGAACCGAGGATGAATCTCAGCCACAATCTCGTGGTTATGGTGGACGTGATCACGGGGGATTGACGCGATTCATGGGAGGGTAGAGATTATTAAAGGGGGGACCGGTCAAAGCCGCCTTTGTTGACCGGATGAGTGGTTGAGATTCTTCCTCATGTTCACAATTAAAAAAGTGGTTCACATTTGAACTTTCCTCTCTCTCTCTCTCTCTCTCTCTCTATATATATATATATATATATATATAGGGTGGGTTCAAATTAACCACTTTTTGGTTGTGAACGTGAGGACAACCGAGAGCACGACACGTGGCGCGGTATGACTAGCGGCCACGTATGAATCCACGGCGATGAGGGCTTGCGCGCGCATTCATGGCGAGTCATTGAATTAACAGGGGGGGGGTGACACACTCAAAGCCACGTGCGCCTAGTCATCGCCACGTGTCGCGCTCTGGCTGTCCTCACGTTCACAACCAAAAAGTGGTTTCCATTTGAACTTTCCTCTCTCTCTCTCTCTCTCTCTCTCTATATATATATATATATATTATGACTCCCAAGAACAAATCCAGAAAACATGGTAGCCAACAGCATTTAAATATATTATTAAACACATACCACAGTTACAACAATCTGTGACATCATTTGGTGCACATTTTCCTATACCGCTCCAGCTGATACCAGGGTCTTCAGAGCAGCAGTAGCATCAGCAAGCAACTGAAGGGCTTTTGCAAGAAGATTAGGCGGGAAGAAAGACCAGATGATCCTGTATGTGTTAGGGTAGTTGTCACTGTAGGGAAATCCAAATGCGGTAACCACCTGGATAAAAAAACAAATCTCAAATCTGAAGCTTGACGAAGTTAGTAGCCTTTGATAGAAGTAATAAGAAATGAACTTACCTGTGTCAGAAAGCCAACTATATATACGGAGAAACCGACAGTTGTAGATGAAGTGGATTTGCTGATGAATGATGAAAACATGAATGCAAAACCAATCTGGTAGCAAATTATAGGAAATGCTAATTCAGAAAATGTACACGAAGAAAATTTTGAAAATGTGATTTTGAAAAAGAAAGAACCTTACCATGTTTAATTGGAAAAGAAAGAACACAAGAAACACAACTTCAAAACTGTTGTTCAAGAAGAAATCAAACTGAAACATCATTCCAAAGAGAACTGTGAAAAGAGCTGAAAACAGGGTATAATTCCCTCCCATGAAAGCCATGATAACCAATAAGCTGTATCATACAGGCCCATCATAGCCATCGCCTGTAAGGAAAGCAACAAAGATTTTTGAGAAATAACTACAATTATGCAAGCCTCATTAGCAAAAGGAAAAATATTGTACCTGGCGCAGCTTGAGTTCCTTCTCAACAATCAAAGAACTAATCTGTAACACAAAACCAAACATGGCAATCGCCAGGAAGAAACTTGGTCCTACTGTGCCCACAGAAGAGAATGTTTCAACTACAGGATGTGCAAACTCCTTCAGACTAACAACCCAACTGAAACCAGTATCTGTCACGTTTCAAAATGTCACTCGGTTATTTGCAAAATGCAGAAGACAAAGTCCATAAGCACAAGAAATGTAAATAACGCTATTCTATAATCTATACCTCCTATTAAGGACCTTGCAATTTCCCGTTCAGCAGCAATTTGGAGTGGTAGTTGGAATTTTAATGTAGGATCTTCGAAATCTCCTCGCCTTGCCACAGGGTAGAGTTTGTTTGTAAACCATAACTAATTACAGAAGCATTTCTCTCTACAAAATGTAGAGCTCCAGGGACATTTCATAGTATTAGCCAAAAACCATTCATCCACCTCCCTCCTTGTTTGAAATGATTTGACCTATTCAACAAGGTCATGAATGATCATTTCAATGAGAACCTGTCTCCAAAGGGACCTTAGTATGGTGCATATTACAAATTTATCCCACTCCCCACAAAAAACCTCAATTTGGTAAACAATTAATACTCCCCTTCTAGATATTTCCACAATAGAGACACTACAACTTCTATACCCCTTCCAATATTAGATTGTTTTGCCCATTCAGTAAAAAATAAAAAAGGCTTTCAGTTCTATATTATGGAAAGCTTCTGCTGAGCTCACCACAGGTGAGATGCATAGATTATAGAGTATCTCATTTAAAGGACTATAAGAGCTAATTTTGAATTCTAGCAGTAAGAACTGTTTCTTTCTATTTGTTTTATATGAGTGTGTTTCTTTTCATGGTTGCTACCGAATTAATTTTAGTACTAACACAACTTATTGGCAATTAATCAACGAGATTGATGAAGCTCAGATAGTTCTGATATTAACAAGCCCACTGGTAAGAGCCTAACACTTTTGAATTGCATATTATCTAGAAACGTAGATTCTGAAATAAATTGTTAATACTAATAAACATGTCAAAACTAAAAGTTTGGTTGTTAAAATTTATTACCACCACCTTATGGTGTGTTTGCAAAAAGTAGCTTATTTAAACACGTACTGGGTAGTGTTTCAACAGCTTTGTAGCTTTTTCCAATATACCCTTATTAATAGTAATATTGTCCCAGGATCATTTTTGTAGTTTTACATACCAAAACTAATTTTTTCAAATATTATATTATTTAACTAGCTTATCGCTAATAGCACCGCTGTTTATCATTACCATCAAGCTTTTCAAATCTAGTTTGCCAAACACATCTAATTCCTGATTATTGAAAATCAGCATCTGCAAGTTTCACCTAATGGCATGATTGGACTTATAACAAGCGTTTCATTGAATGATGATCACCTTAAATCCTATAAAATTTTTAAAATATCTGTACAGAAAACTAGAAGCAAATAACTACTTTAAGACAAAATCAAAACTTGAAAACGAATGCTGATTGATTAATTAATACCTTATCAACAGGAATAGGTCTTCCAGGATTATTAGCCCTAATTCGATCAACAATCGATCCAATTCTCGCACTGCCATTCCCGCTCCAAACAAGTCAAAACACGGAAACTTCGTGTAATACTTATCATCACAGGGAGGAATCGGCGGATCGATTAGCGGCATAGGATCACGTACGCTGTTGAAATCAGTAGACGAACCGAATCGAGCTTCGATTGCTTTCTGTATAATGAAAGAGAAAATATGAAGAAAATCGATGAGAACAATTGAAGGAATGTTGCTCGCTTGTTCCGCCATGCGAGCAGCAAGTTCTTGGTGAACAGAGCTTTGTATTGTTGGAACAGTAGCTTGAATCCTTTCTGCAACTCCATTTTTGAATCTGGTGTTGTGTGTGTATAATGAATTATATATATATATGTATGTATGTGTGTATGTATGTATAGGTGTATGTATAGGTTGTATGTATAGATTTGGGAGAAAGAGAGAGAAGAGAAGCGCGGGTTTTTGATAATATTTATTCAGCAGTTTCCGAAAAGTAAAAAAAGAGGTGTGAAACCAGTGATATATAAATGCCACTGGTTTAGATGGAAATTACGAGATGTGCCACTGGTCAACGGTTAAAGTAAACTGGATCGATACTTTGAAGTAATTACAAATCACCCCCTCCAACTATCAGCATAGCTATAAAATCCCCATCTTCATTAATTTCAAACTTTTCAATGAATTTAAAGTGTTTTTGTAGATTTCAAAGGACTTTTTCATTTTTACTTTTATTTTCGTTTTGAGAGACTTTGTTGTTGTTTTTTATTCCTTTTCTTTTTATTGATTTCCATGTGCTATTTTGGTTGGTTGACAGTTGCGACACATAGAAAATTACTAAGAGACATATGATACAAAGTTAAAAAAAAATTAACCTAAAAATAGAGACTTTTTTTAATTAGGGCTCATTCCCCCGTTATTTACACTATAGATTATCCACCCCTACCAATCATTCCTTCTTTTTTTTAACTTGACATTTTCTTTTTTTGTAACTTGAAGTATCTAAAAACTTGTATGTATCTCAACTAATTGCATAGGACTATGATTTTAATAGCCAATAAACATAGATCACCATTTCGTGTATTTTCAAGACCACTAGATATGTTTTGACTGTTTTGCACGACCCATGGATAAGTTGAGATGTATATAAGTTGATTCGAAATCTCATAATGAACAAAAAGTTGATTAATTGATTTACTCCTAAAAATAAAATAAAAATTATGTTGTTGTTTGTATTAGTTTAGTTTAATTAGGAAACCACATGCTTTTCTGTTCTAAATTCGATACTGATACGTGACTCGATATAAAACAAAATACGATAGGAAAGCCTTATTAACATCTAAGTAAAAGAAGTCCTATAATATTAAATGACATATATGCTCATATCATTTTGATAAATTGTTAGACAATAATTTATATGAGAGTAATGTTATATCATTTACCACTCAAGTGGTAGATCCATGTTTGTTTAGATCTTTACAAATCAATTAAATATTATATAAATTTAAAGATTAGGGAAGAAGAGGAAAACTTCTCTTGAAATTCATAAGAAAGGGCAGGTTAGGAATATAAAAATAATGCGTCTACACTTGGTGGAAAACATAATTAAAATTCAAACAAAACATTGTCAACGAGTGCCCAAATACATGTCATCCTACTTTTAATACAACGTTATTTCTAATACCGTTTATAAGATATTTGTTTAAGTGTACATGATAACAACACGGTTTTTCTTACTTATCAAGTATTTGTATAAGTCATACCAAATCAGGCGAAACTATAATATATTTAAAGAGTCGGGTTTAAAAGTAAACCTAAAAAATATAAAATCAAGGGATGCTGTTATAGCTTTTCGTCTGCATCATATGTAATTATACATAGATGTAACTTGTAATATGTACAGGTACATAATGCATTGTACATAAAACAAAAAACAACTTAATTTATTGTACATAAACAAAAAACAACTTAATTTATTTGTTATCGACAAATGCATATGCTCTAGATAAAGTGTTAGAAAGGTGTTTCTTGTTTTTTTGAAGTTTCTCCATAAAACTCCCTTTATACTTAAATATAAGGTCTATAGAATATAATACATAAAAATATATTGTGTCAGAAAAATAAAAAGTTCTTATCGTAAAAATCTTGTAGTTATATTGGTTTCACGCGAACCTAAGTATATTTTTATACCTAATGGTAACGTTTTGTTTTGGTTTAATGTATTTTAATATATAATTAAATAACATATAGAATAATCTAAACTAAATATTCTTCTCTATTTGCTGGTTATAAAAGTAAAAATGAACTATGAAAATGAAAATCCCAAATTGGGTTTAAATGCTAATAACTATAACTAGACGTGCACATTTATGACATAAATTTTTCGCAAGCATGTGCCATGGCATTTCCAAGAGATTTCATAGCATTGAATTTCACAAAAAAGTATCTTAATAATACAATTATCATTTTTAAACAAATAATTGTACCATTAACATTGATTTTTTCAAACAAAAATACTTTTGAACTTATAATATACATAAATATTTTTTCAACTTAAATGTATACGACTTTACGTAAATGGGTAGGTTATTACTTACTTATGATGTTTAAATATGCGTTTTTCAGACTTAAGTTCACGTAAGACTTAATTGTTTTGTGAGACCGGTAAGATAAAAAAAAATACATGAAACTTCACACAAATTAAACATCGTAAAATTAAAAAACATTTGAACATTTATATTGAAAACTTACAAAGTAAAAATAGTAAAAAAAATTAAAACCTTCACAGTGAAAACACCATGAACATAACATTTATAGTGTTTTCACTATGAATGTTCGAATTTTTTTTACCTTCACAATGTTTTGCTATGAAGTCTCATGTGTAAATCTTGATCTTACCAGTCTTATGAAAACAATTATGTCTTACGTAAACTTGATCCTACATTTTCAAATGCATAATATTAAGTTCTTAAACAATTAATTGGATTGAACATGCTGTAAAAAATGATCGGTGTGAAATCTATATCAAATTTAATCAAACAATTAATTCATCCATTAATTAAATATATTGTGTTGAAATGGGATATTAAACCTAAAGGTTTAGTGATTTATCTAAAATTAATAGTATTTTTTTTAATATATATGTTACCAAAGACGATTCGGTATAAACGAGTAATGGAACTCATAAAAGAACATTAATGAAAATCATATGTAATACTTAAATATTTGATGAATTTATGTATTTTTTGACTGATTGATTGAATTTCCAAGGAATATTCATTTACTTTTATATTTCCAATGTTGAATTTACTTTATTTAAACGCAACTCGACCAACCCATCAATTTAGTCGGTTCAAACTAGTTGGGTTGGGTTATTCACATGTGTTCAACCCAATTAATCTAACCGGCTAGCACCCCTATTAATCAAAGTTAATTATTGGAAAAGGATCCTCATAAACTACTCTAAGGCTATGCGTAGCAATGCCCTGGGCTGGGCGGCTTAAGGCTGGCGGGATGGACAGCTTGGGCGGGCTCCACTATGCCTCCAGCGGGCTCGGCGGGTCGGGCTTGGGCGGTGTCCACACACTGTCAACCCGTTCTCTACCTCTTTTTTTCTTTTAATTGTATTGGGTATTTGATTTGGGAGAGTTCGGATACTAAACAGAGAGGGCTCCAGAGGGCTTATTGTGTGTTTGTGGAAAGCTGATGTGACGCAGACGTGGCAGTGGGGCTCAGAGGGCTAGGAGGGTTCTGCTATGCATAGCCTAAGTACTTTATCAATAAACTAGCTTATGTACATGTATACAACTACCTAAACAATAAGCTAACTTGTTTTTGTGAAACAACGTCTAAGGTGATACTGAAGTTTTATTTCACTTCTAGTTTTTAAAAGGTGGTATTAAAATCTGAATCAATAAGACTATTTGTTTTTCTAAACTGTCAAACATTTGATTATGTACAATTATCTATTTTATCATTCATAAAATCAACTTAAATATGTTACTTGAATTGAACGTCAACGATTAAAGAGCGAAAAATGATACAAAAGAAGGATGATGATATATTTACGAGGTTGTGGAGTTTTAATTATATCCTATACACTAAAGCCTCGATTTGAAGCGATACAATATGTTTTGGAAATTCAATGCATAAATCTACAATCTTCGTATTTTACATTTTAGTACATTCGGGGTGCATTTAGATTAAAACTTACTTTGCAACAAAAAAATAGTGCTAAAAGAAAATAAGAGGTAATTAAGTGGTTTAGTTATCACTTAATTTATCGAAAAACATTAGGAGACCATTTGTTTTTCATAAGTTACCTCCTAAAACTTCTTAAGTCTAAAAATTAAGAGATTTATAGACTTAGTACCATTTGTTTTATTTTTTTAAAAAGGCCTAAAAATCTTTTATCATCCTTTGAGAATTTAAGAGGTGCACCATCCACCTCTTATTTTTTTAGACATGAATTTAGCCTTTAGACATGAATTTAGCCTTTAGACTTTAGACTTAGTTTCACGTGAGATCAAGCTGTTTTCGTGGCATCGGTGAGACCAAGACTTTAGACATGAAACTTCGCAACAAAACACTGTAAAAGCAACCAAAAAAAAAAGAATCGAACATTCATAGCGAAAAACACTGTTAATGTAAAAAAAATACAAATCAACGTAAAAAAAGTACAAACCTTTACAAAACAACACTGACGGTAAAAATAAATAAGTTTGAACGTTCATGGTGAAAACACGGTGAATGTAAAAAAATCAAACTTGCACAGTAAAAAACACCATAAACGTATCATTTACAAAGTTTTTACTATAAAAACTTAATTTTTTCTTATCTTTATAATATTTTGCTATGAAAATTCATATGTAAAGTCTTGATCTCATCGATCTTATAAAAATTATTTAATCTCACGTGAATCTGACCGTCAAGAATCCATACCTTTTAAAAAACAAAAAACATGTAAATGTTAAGAGACTCACTATCTTATGTTAAAAGGTATCAGTCCATAAATGCAAATAAATCTATTATGAATTCAAAAATCAGATGCAAAAATGGTAATCTAATCATGGGATATAAATAAATAAAAGAGTTAATTACATTTTTGGTCCCTGTGGTTTGATGATTTTAACACTCTAGGTCCATTTTGAAAATAATTATGGATTTGGCACCTATGGTTTACATTTTATAACGCTCTGGGTCCATGGTTTCGAACTTTATAACGCTTCGAGTCCATGGTTTCTAACTCCGTTAAATTCCTCTGTTAATGTAGGGGTATTTTGGTCTTTCAATAGTTTTTTTATTTTCTACTAATTCTTTTTATTGGGTTTGATTTTTCATTTCTCCAATACACTACCACCACCATCTATCAGCACCCACCACCATCCACCATTATCACAACCCACCATCCACTACCACCACCCACCACCACCACTATTACCACCCCACCACCACGAACCACCTACCACTCCACCACCACCAAAATCAAGAGAGAATCCCTAAACTCAAAAAACAAAAACAAGAGAGAGCCACAACCACTAAATCTCTAAAATAGGGTTTGATTTAACATCATCAAAACCCTAGTCCACGATCACCGCCCTCCGTACTCTGATCTGCTCCAAAAAAAACCCAATCGAGTTTCCAGATCTGTATTTGCTTGAATCAGCGACGATCGACATCTGGAGCAGGTGGTCTCCGGCGATCGGGATCTGGATCGGGTTGTCTCTGGCGGTGAAGATGATGGTGGAGGTGTGCGGTTGGCGGTGAAGACGATAGTGGAGGTGAGCGGCTGATGGTGTGAACGGTGGTGGAGGTCGGCGGCTGGTGGAGGTCGACGGTGGTGGAAGGGGGCGGATGGTGGAGGTCGACGATGGTGGAAGGGGGCGGCTGGTTGAGGTCGGTGGTGGTGAAAGAGGTGGGCGGTAGAGTATGGGTCGCCGGAGTTAGAAGGAAGGTCACGAGAGTTAAGTCACCGTGGAGGTTGGCTGCGATGGAGGTGAAGGTTGGCTGCAATGGAGGTGGAGGCGGTCGGCACTGCTGGAGGTGAGAGGCGGTCGACGGTGCCGGAGGTGGGATGTAGTGGCCGGTGATAGAGGTTGGAGGTGGAGGAGGTGGGTTTGCGTGGGCTGTGGGAGGTGATGGAGGTGGTGGTGGTGGAGATGGTGATGGAGGTAGTGGTGGAGATGGTGATGGTGGTGGTAATGGTGATGTTGATGATGATGGTGGTGGTGATGGTGATGTTGATGATGATGGTGATGGTGGTGGTGGTAGGTATTGGTAGGGGTAATGGATGGTGGGGAGATTTGACATCTTGAGGGTGAGAGGTCATAGGGATGGTGGGTGTTGCAGGTCACACGTCACACACACACACACACACACACACACACACACACATATATATATATATATATAAAGGTATATAAAATATAATATAATATATAAATAATTTAAAAATCAAATAAAAAAATAATGAAAAAACAAAAAAAAAAATTACTAAAAGACTAAAATACCCCTGCAGTTCATCCATTTAACAGAAATATTTAACGGAGTTAAAATTGTGGACCCAAAGCGTTATAAAATGTAAACCACAGGTGCCAAATCCATAATTATTTTCAAAATGGACCAAGAGTGTTAAAATCACCAAACCATAGGGACCAAAAATGTAATTAACTCTAAATAAAATAGTAGGGAACTAGGGATTGGAACCATGCCACGTGTTTTAAAAATTTGGTAGCCAAATGCGTCACGACGGACGTATACGATCACCGGTGTGGTCTTCCGAGAAGCTGCAGGCGCCTTGACCATCTCTTTTGACCACTTAATAATAAATACAACTCTCATTTCTTTTATTCACACTATTTTGTTAATTTTTATACAATTAGTAAACTGATATATATTTTCTCAAAAAGAAAAATGTATATTTCTCGAACCAACGAATCGTTATCATGAACACATACACACACATATCTCTTCGGCGGTATTGGATATTCATGGACAACCCATTAATCTGCCGTTATCCCGGCCCAGCTTACATTAGACCTTGAGCTCAACCACAGTCTTTGACTATGTTGGGGATGCAGCCAGTATATGACTGAACCAGCCTAAAGAGGCAAGGACTGGTCATGCGTATGCCCTCAATTGACTCCCCTTGGGATCAAATCCAGGTAGACTAGGATCCCATCTACAGTCCCACCAGAATGTACCGTTCTTACTTCTTAGAAAGACCAACTAAGCTAGACATGATTTCTATTCGTAAACTAGCTTACAAGCTATACAAGCTATTACATTTAATTTATAAAAATCTTATGGAAGCTGTTATAATTGAACCAGCTGGGCTAGCTCAATTTGCTGCCAGGAGAAACCTTGGGCGGTTTTGTCCTTGTAGGTCTCAAGTTCGAGCCTTGCAAGGGACTTTTCCTCAGGTGAATTTAGGAGAATTATGGTGTTGGAAAGGAGGCGATTGCTAGCTGCCAGGGTTACATGACATGCTCTAACGTTCCCGAGTACAACGCTAACAGCTAACTTTAAACTCTGCCAGTTTAAAAAAAATATCTTATAATTGATTCCTTGTAATAATTAAAGAGTAAATTACATCAATATCCTTAATTTCCGTTTAACCCCTTTCTTTAATTTATCAAGTACAAACGAAAATTACATCAATCATCCCAATGGTTTGCATAAATTCCATAAATTGTTATTGTGGTTTCAAAATAAAACCATGGGTCTTACATTAGATCACCTATAGTTTCAATTTAGTAATCAAATATTGGTTTGCATAAATTCTATAAATTGTTAGTGTAGTTTCAAAATAAAACCATGGGTCTTTAATCAAACTTTGGACATGTACAAAGGGGGCATATTTCAATCCAATTGCCGCTACGAGAACCTGTTTTTGAAAGAGATATGTAAATATTCATAGTTTAAAATTCGTTTTTCAAGGGTTTGTATTTTGTAGGTTAAAAAAAATGTTAACTTGAGGGCATAGTTTTTAATATATATTTTTTTTCAAAATATAGTTTCTTAAATAGAGACATTATAAGCTATAAACTCTTAAATATTTTTCTATATCAACTTTTAAATGCACAATTTTTAAGCTATAATTATGAATATTCTTTGAAAAACATCTCAAATGAGGATTTACACAAATATATTGTTTTAAACATGATTTGTCCTTTCATTTATGTAGAAAGGGATTTGTTTTTGCTACCAAATCAGTTTGACCCCCTTAGTTCAACTTATCAAACTTTGAACACTTTTTAGTTTATGCAAATACATTTCCCTTTCATTATGTAATTGATAGGGATTTGTCGTAGTCCCCAAGTAATTGTCAAATCTTCAAATTCTTAGCGAACAAGAATCAAAGTGACTCTATTAATGATTTTATAGTATATAGTTTGAATGCTATTTTTTATATAGTATTTTGTGTTTTAAAAACATGTTAAATGGTAACCTAGCGGTAATAAATTAAACCGCGTTGTAAGACGCACAACTTAGATAATTTTCATGTATTTCAATGCTTTAATATATACACATATATGTATTTCTATATATGCCAATAACATGATTTTGTATACGTATGATATATCAGGGTTAATGGATCCTAATAAAAACATGTCCTTAAATTCGAATTCATATGTCTTCCTTTTAGATCAAAACTCATCATTATCATTCAACTCACACGTACAATCTCATGGGATGGATTATCACGATTCTAATGGGGTCAAGGTTGACCAACTATGGGTTAAAGGCACACACCTATAATAACTGTCCAAACACATACAATTTACTAAGCATGTGTTTTTCAGATGCTTAACAAACATGAATTTGATAGTTTTTTTATGCATGTAGATACCGCGTTGTCTACATATGAGAATGACTTGTTCATTCAACACATGACGTTTGATGTAATCAACTCCAGTTAAAATCCAACAAGTATATTGCAAAACCGATTACTTGTGGGTGTAATCAAAGACTGCACTTATACATTTGACGGATTAACAATTTATTTTATATTTTGATGTCATTCATCATGGTCTGTAATAAGTAGACATCTTCATAAGATGACGCTAGTTTAATTTAATAAAATACGACCTATGTAGATTTTATATTGGTTAGTCAATGTAATCATAGGCTTATGATCCATAATACTTGAATTTACAGTGAAATTACATTGAAGATACAAAAAGTCAGCTCTTGTTTTTCATTAACCATGGTTATGTTGATTCAAAGAGCTAGACAATTTGAGTTCTTTTGCAACTTGAATTTGGCATTGTATCCTCATTTATCAAGTCCATATTATTGTTTTGTATAGCAGAGGTGGGTTCAAATGTGAACCACTTTTTGGTTGTGAACGTGAGGACAACCGAGAGCGCAACACGTGGCGGATGACTAGGCGTCACGTCAGATCCACAGCAGATAACTAGGTGCGATTCATGGGGAGGGCATTGAATTAAAGGGGGGGACCACACTCAAAGCCGACGTGGCGCCTAGTCATCCGCCACGTGTCGCGCTCTCGGTTGTCCTCACGTTCACAACCAAAAAGTGGTTCACATTTGAACTTTCTTCTTGTATAACATCTTTAATAATCTATCTATAATTTCTTTAAAAATATGAATTCATAACTCAAAATCTTTAAAAAAAATTACATTTACCTTCAACGAATTCTCTATTTTAAAGATCTGAACATCCAATAGATTATATATAGATTATCACCCCAATACACTTTTTAATAAGAAATTGTATAAAATAATAATAACTCAATCTCATTGGTAGGAATCAAGTTTTAAAAAGATTATCTAAACTTGTAGATTTATCTAGTTTTCTCTATCTTAGAAAACAATATAGAGAATATGTTGGAACAACTTAAAAAACAAAAGTCTCATTTTCTTATTATAAAAAAAAAACAGTTGGAGACACTCTTATGAGTTAAATGCATCCTACACGTGCTTTTCTCCTTGAAACATCAACATTAAATAATGTTTTTTTATATTTTCAATGCATGAATCGACCTAATTTTGATACTTATATGGATGTAAATAGTAGGGGGAGATTAATTGCACCCCTACAATTTGCTAATTACATCCGACCTCTTCTCACACACATCAACATCACAGTCTGGTATTTACATTTTCAATGTATAAAATGATCTAATTCTAAAATCCATAAAGATGCAAATAGCAATCCCTCTATAATATTGCCTTCCACTTGTTGGAACGAAGCTCCTGAATTTATTAAAACCCAAGAACGTCATTTTCTGCTACTTTAAGAAAAGTACAAATGAAAAAAACAGAATTTTATTTCCCAAAACGTGTTTTCTAAAGTCAAACCAAAACTTTGGACCGTAATGTAAACTTCGTGGTACTATAGGGGCCTCAAAATCACACAAGGGTATAGTCGTCAATTCAACGTTACATTAATCGATTAATTTAATTAAATCAGTCGAATAAGGACAATACCGTCATTTTAGTCAGTAAAATTTATCTTTACTATATTATAAAGCATTTGGCTACCAAACTCTTAAACACAACTTCAATTGCACATGGTACTGCTGTTTTAAGCATAATATCTTAAATTTTTTGAAATTTCAACACTTGACCCTTGGTATCCCCTCTCTCTACCGTTTTATTACATATGGTACAACTCTATGCAACATCATTTCTTAAAAACTGTAATAAAATCTGGCAAATTAATAATAGCTATCCCTTCCTAGGCGACTCTTACCTTTCCCTCTCTGACAACACACTCTCCCAAACCGATTATAGAAGCTCTCTCATATGCAAAGGATTCAGGCTCTCAATTTGAACTAACTAATTTCAATCGATTTCGTCTCTTCATTCAGGTACGTCTTCGTAATTTTGGGATCGATTTCATTACCCTATCTATCTTGCTTAATCGATTACCTTACCGAATAAGATTTTTTGCTTTCTTCTCAGGGTTTCACTTATCTCATGTACGGTTTCCTCTCTGTTTTCATTTGGGTTTAGGGTTTAATCGATCTGGGTTATCTTTGCAGTTCTTCTTTGTTTCTGTTTGCACATATTCTTCTTTATTTATGTTTGCACGAAGTCTTTTTTTGTTTCTGTTTGGGTTTAGGGTTTAATTAACTTAATTCAGGGTCTCATCAACTCACATTGATTCAAATCAAGTTCATCTTAGGGTTTTACGTTTTGAATTTGATTTAACATGGCTCAAGGTTTCGTCTCGGTGTTTCACTATCTCATGTATGTTTTCAAATTAGTTTTGTTTCTATTTTTATACTATTTTACACCTCTGTAGAGAGCATTCTTTTTAGTCTGTTTGTTCCTTCTTGTCAAATAGTTGTTTCAATTTATTTTCTGCATCTTTGTTGCTAATATTTTTGGGAATATATTAGGTTTTAATTATTAGTGTACCTTGCGTATTGTATTTGGTTTTTAATTGATGAGGAAGGTGCATCAAAAGGATTCTTCAATATTTGGCTCATTTTTAATTGGTCTCATAACATATGTTTTTTGTGACAGAGAACATAAAAAGACTTGCTTGCGAGTTGAGAGTTGATGAACCGAAATACAACAACTATATTCATGGATCTGGGTAAGCATTTTGTTATTTTTATTATTCAATTTATAGTTGATTTACAAGCAAGCGTTTTATTTTTACATATTTCTGTTTTGTATTTTCTTTTTGTTTTTCCATTTATGTTTAATACAACTTAGATGATCTGATGTTCTACGTATGCATTCAAAGAAACATATATTTTATGTTGAAGGTCAAGCTTGATTATATCAAAAATGGTATTTTAATCCCTTAATCGACACACTTAAAAATTTTCCCGCGTCATGTTGTGCTCATTTTTTCAGGTCAAATTGACAGCTACTTTATAGACCCTTGATCCACCTTAAAGACATTAGTCTAGAAATTAATTTTTCCTTCGTCGTGGCAGGTTGCCACAACTTAAGTCGCAGATTCTGGTTCAACCATAAGTGAGAATCTTTGCTTTAAGTAAAATATATTGTAGTAAACTCTGCTAAACAGTCAATATGCATGCCACGGTATGATGCCATGTTGAAGATTCATTGTTGAAGTCTAGAAGAGAAGGTTTCCATTTGCTTATTTGATGATGGAATAAAGTAAATGGGATGATGACTCAAAATTGCATTGTTGATGTCTAGAAGATATGGTTAGTGTACAACTTCAGTACATGATTAAGGTATATCAAAAGGGGGGTTGGAAATGTTATTTACGTGCATGACTTAAAATTGCATAGTTTTAATATTAGATGTGGATGTAATCTTTTATCACTTGGGTTAATGTCATTTGAAAAAATTAATGATGCATACATCTTATGTACTTGGACCTTGATTTTATATAATAAGAAGACCAACAAATTGTGGAGTTGGTATAATGAACTAGAGGAAGAAGTATTGGGCAGGCACTATTATGAAGATATTCATGATATATTAATTAGGTTGCTTTCTTTATATTGCAACTTTGACCATACTTCATTTTGGTTTGGTTTTGTCTCTCTGCTGATTCTCATATAAAAGGACAATTCCTTTTGGTATTCGTGCTAGACCCTGAATTGTAAAATATTATAAGATTTTTTTATTTACAAAAATATTTAAAATTTAAAATTAGATTTTACTTGTGGCAATAGACAATATGTATATAAGTTGTAAATCCATGTTTGACTGACAGTTATATGTAGATTAGTAGGTGCTTTTTTGTCATAGATTATATTCAACAAAGTGGACTTATATATTCAACCTGCTAAGAAAGGATTTGTTTATTGTGTTTGATCATTGCTGGTGTTGTGTGTCAGGTATTTCAAGTTTGACGATCGTTGCCCACTAGCCCTTGTATGTTGAGGTAAATTTAGATGTGATAATATGTACTTGATAAAATCATTTCTACCAGTTTTGTTGGTAGTTTAAGGCTTTAAGCTAAAGATTGAAACTATTATCGTTACTTTACTACAGATTAGATACAGCAAGAAAGAAACAGAGTGTGGCTTTACTTGGGAGTTGGTTCCATTTTGGGTCCTGTTTTTATTTCTCTTCTAACCAAGGTGTCAGTTGTTCAGCAAGGATTTAATTTTCTGTTATCATTTTTTAATAACTTTTTTGTTGTTTTTTAAAAGGGTCTTTGTCTTTATGTTGTAAGGATAGATTAAATTGGTGGTTTCTTGCTAATCAGGATTAAAAGTTTGATTACTATGTGGAAGTCACCACCTTTTGTTCTATTTGCATCTTTATTGGTTGACGATCTCCTTTTAAAAAGACTAGAATAATTTTCTTTTATGCTGCCAAATAGGTTTAGCAAATGCTTTCCATTAATTATATGAATAAAGTGTCATGGTTAGTAAGAATCTCAATCACTTAGGAAAATATCTTGGAGAATAATGTTTTATGTTGTTTACGATGTTTGTTACATGGAAAAAACATTAATAGCAACCTTATGAATATGAACTAGATTATGATAAGTTGATGTTTAAAATTCATGATTTTCTGTCACATGGATCTCCCTTGGTATGTGTGCAAGTTTATATACGGTGCATAATGAGACCTGAGCGTGGGATACAAATATTTATAGAGATCTTTTTCTTATAGAACTCGGAACCATGTCTTTGTTAGTTTTTTTGGAAGGGTGTTTAGGTCAAAGCTCGATTAATCCCCAGCCCACTTAAATGTTCCCGAGCATGTGCACGGGAAGGCTCGAACTCGATTAGGGTGCTATGAACCCCTCGAGTGTTAACCAATCTGCCATACCACCAAAAGACATGTCTTCGTTAGTTGGTAAATGAGTGATCACAAACAATGTAATTATTAAAAGGCAGGCTACTAAAACTCTCTGTATTGTTTATAGTAATGAAACTATTCAAAATGATCTTAGAACTTTTGGATTAATTTATGTTCTCATTTCTTAGTAGATTTGTATATCCCGTGCATTGCACGGGTATACTACTAGTATAGCTATAATACATAAAGGCATCCATAACCAATCGAAGCAAAATCGATTCGCTTTCGATCCACAATTCTTCCTTTCTTTTTGGCGCCAGATTCCAAATTAACGGTCACGATTTTAACCCTATTACTGCGTGTTTTTAGGTGTACTGTGTGAGAGAGAAACAGTCGATAGAGAGAGAAAGTGTGAGGTGCATCAATGGCGGAATCAACCAACGGTTCGTCTGGTAGTTTCTGGACACAGGCCAACGCCTTGTTCAGAAAGAATCTGACTTTTCAGGTTTAATTTTTGACTTTTTGTTCATAGATTTTGGATTTATGAGTGATTGCTTTTTGAGGTTTAATTGTTTATTCTCATTTTTTGTTATTGGAATCAGAGAAGGAATTTCAAGACGAATCTGAGGCTTATTGCGTTCCCAATCGTTCTGTGTTTGTTGCTTGTTTTGCTACAAGCTATAATCAACAATGAATTGGATAAGCCTTCTAACAAATGTGGTTGCACTTGTATTGATCAAGATGGTGATGGTCAATGCGAGACGGTGTGCGGGATTCAGTACTCGGATTTGGATCAGGTGGCTACGTGTTCGATTCCGAGCCCGCCGGAATGGCCTCCGGTGTTACAGTTACCGGATCCACGGTACCGTGCGGTGAGGACCGGTTCCGTGTCGTTTGGAGACTTGCCTGATGAGTCTTGTAGAAGTACAGGTTCATGTCCTGCAACTGTGCTTATGACTGGGAGTAATCAGTCTCTTGGAGCAAGTATGTGAAACTCTGTCTCTTGAAAACTCTTATTTATTAGGCTGTGTTTAGCAAACCGATAAGCTAGCCGGTAGGTGATAAGCTAATTGTTGAGTAATAAGGTAGTTAGTAGCCGATAAGCTAGCTTATGAATAAGTTATGTTTGGCAAAAACGAGCTTATGAGCATGTAAAATGACCAAAAAGGTATCTTGGGCATCATAATATATATTTATAAGGGTATAATTGGAAAAAGCCACAAAAAGCTCCTGAAACGCTACTCTAACTAGTGCCAATAAGCTAGCTTATGGTCCATCCAAACATGTACCAACTTATAAGCTAGCTTATTTTAGGCTGTGTTTGGGAAAAAAAAAAGAAAAAGAAAAACTAGCTTATAAGCTAAGTTATAAGCTGGTACGTGTTTGGATGGACCATAAGCTAGCTTATTGAAGCACTAGTTGGAGTAGCGTTTTCAGGAGCTTTTTGTAGCGTTTTCCAATTATACCCTTATACATATTAATTATTATACCTCAAGATACCCTTTTTGGTCATTTTACATACTCATAAGCTAGTTTTTTTCCAAAACATAGTTTATTCATAAGCTAGCTTATCAGTCAATAGCTAGCTTATCAGCTAGTTTGCCAAACACACCTTAATGTTAGTTCACGTTCTGTTTTCACATTCTAATCAATTAATTTTGTGCTGTATTTGACAGGTTTGGCTAGAAATATGTTCCCAAGTTCAACTAATTTCAATTCAGCCAATGGCCTTACTGGTGCTATATTGGTTAGTTAGTTACTTGCATCTTGCAACTGTGGTTATTCAGATTATTGAATTTATGTGATGAGAATTGGATCAATTTTTTGTTTTGTTTTCTGACTTGATTCATTGAAACATACCAGGGTTCTGCTTCAAAGACTGATTATATAAACTATCTTGAGTCGGCTTTCTTCTCAGATCTTCCGCTCTACTATGTTCAATCTCAGTGTGGAGCCAACTCCACGTTTTCTATTTCAGTTCCGGTAGCATTATTGGATGTAGAGAAAGGTATGAATTGTTTAGAGATGATTTTTTCTTCACACACATGCATTTCTTAGTATCTTATATATCAGCAAGAGTTAAAAAATGATTTGTTATTATCTAAGTGATCTTGTATTTTAACGTAGAAATTAGATGCGTTCAAGGTCTACATTTGTGGCGAAACAGCTCTTCTGATGTTAATAATGAGCTATTTACCGGATACAGGAAGGGAAATTCTGAGGAGAAAATAAATGAGATATTAGCAGGTTGGTTGATCCAAACGTAATTCGATTGCATTTACTATGCCAATATCTAGCTTTGATTTTTAATTTTTAATGTTTAATTTTAACATTTCCACAGCGTATGATTTGTCAAACTCGAACATCAATAATTTTAATGTGACGGTATGGTACAACTCTACCTACAAGAATGACACAGGAAATGGTCCCTCTGGACTGGTCCGCGTTCCTCGCTCAATAAATTTGGTACACATTCTAAACTTGCAGCATGCATACAATACAATTCTTATTCTACACAAGAATTAATCATTTTTCTAGTCAAGGCTACGGGTATCGCTAGTGTGTATCTGAGCTAATATATATTTGAGAAAGCCTCCTTTTTATGTTGTTACAACATAAACCTGTTCTATATAAAGGAGAGATTAACTTTTTCTTGGAATGTAAGAATATTATTTCGTTTCTTAATCAGATAGCATCTAATAGTAGGAATATATTGTTAGCTACTTAGCTTTGCCAAATAGGAGTTAATTGAGATAATGAAAACCATAGCTCTGATTAGATTTTAACCTTTGCAACCGATATGCATACAGGTTTCAAATGCTTATCTACAACTTCTGCTCGGGCCTTCCACACAAATGTTGTTTGAATTTGTAAAGGAGACACCCAAACCTGGAACCGAAATCAGGCTGGACTTCTCTTCTCTCCTTGGACCATTGTTCTTTACATGGGTCATTTTGCAATTATTCCCTGTAAGTAATTCCTTTTTCAATCATTTAGATGTTTTTGTGGATAAATTAATTGTTTAGTTTAAGTGCCAACAAATGGAGTTTTCTCTTATGGTCAATATAATCTGTGACCATGTTCTTTCTTTTCCCCACATTAACAGATCATAAACTATTATCTTCAATGACCTTAGAAATCTCTTTGCTATTTGTTTCTATCTATCTGATATTTGATTAAATCTCTAATTAATGTTCTCATTCAATTAGCTTCGGCATGCTTTTATGAATGGTGACTATAGTCAGTTTTCAGTATCGTATGTATCTAATTTCTTCGTTCCAATTTTTATAACGAATAATGCCGATAGTTAGGGGCTGTTTGGTAGTGTTGAATGGTTTGGTGTAGGATGAATAAGTGATCAGAATAATTAGGAGACTCTTACGATATAGTGCAGAGTGAAATATGGTTGTTTGGTAATTGTTAAGAATGAAAATAGGGGGCTGAATGGATAAGGGAGGCCTAAATACAAAACCCTTCGGAGGGTTTTATAATCATTAAGAGGCACAAAACAAGATTCACCTCTTAGCAATTCAACGATTGTCTCTTAATGGAACTATTAAGAGGTAAACAAACAACCCCTTAATATTCTATAATATTTTGGCTCGATACTTTGATGTTCTTTAATGATAGGATGGTTATCTATTAATTTATCTATATTTGGCCGTATTTTTTACAACTTTTATTATGATTATATTTATCCAAGCTCAATCCTATGGGAGGTTAACATAATTTATTCCCTTATCCAAAAAGACCACAAGTTTTCCTTTTTAAACCTTCTAAGTATAAACTGCTATACTTCTTGCAGATTGTACTAACAGCTCTGGTGTATGAGAAACAACAAAACTTAAGGATCATGATGAAAATGCATGGGCTTGGCGACGGTCCTTATTGGATGATTTCTTATGCATACTTTCTCGCCATATCTTTGGTGTACATGTTCTGTTTCGTGGTCTTTGGCTCACTTGTAGGTACAAATCAGCAAACACTGAACTACATTTTCCTTTTTTACTATTATAGTTTACTTAACTAATGCCCTTATATTCATTTCAGGGTTGAAGTTCTTCACATTGAATGACTACAGTATCCAGTTTGTGTTCTATGTCATCTACATAAACTTACAAATTTCTCTGGCCTTTCTAGTGGCTGCACTCTTCTCTAATGTGAAGACCGCTGCAGGTTTGTTGTCATATTTTCCATATCTTATGGTGTTGTTTAATCCTTTTTTTGTACGAATGATGGAAATACATCTGGGTTATGATTTGTATGAAATGATTATGGCAGTTGTGGGGTATATTACTGTCTTTGGAACCGGTCTCTTGGGAGAATTCTTCTTCCATTTCTTCCTTCAAGATACGTCATTTCCAAGTAAGTAAAAATGCAAATAATGTAGTCTTTTGATCTGATAATATTGCATATAAGTATGGTGGCATTGAACATTGACTTTTTCTAGAGCTATATAAGATTTTATCATTCTATTTTTGTAGGATTTTGGATTGTGGTGATGGAGTTATATCCGGGGTTTTCTCTATATGCTGGATTATATGAGTTTTCACAGTATGCTTTTACTGGAAACTATATGGGGACTCAAGGCATGCGTTGGAAAAATTTAAGTGACAGCAATAATGAGATGGCTCGTGTCTTGGTAATCATGGTTGTGGAATGGTTGTTGGTCTTTGTTGTTGCATATTATATCGACCAGGTTGTAGCATCTGGAAGTGGTGCTCGGAAAAGTCCACTTTTTTTCTTGGAGAAGTTCAAAAGAAAGCCTACGTCGTCATCGTTCAGGAAACCCAGTTTACAAAGGCAGGGTTCAAAAGTATATGTGCAGATGGAGAAGCCTGATGTTAACCAAGAGGCAAGTACTACATCCTTACTAGCTTTCAATTATTTTCATTAGTATTTTAAGTAACAAAATGGTAAGAAACTAGTATGCTTTGTTTTCTCTGCATATGAAGCTAGTGCCCAAAGTATACGGTCTGCTATCTGTTGTTCAACATACCTTCTCTGAAGTTTTTGTTGTAGTTGACTTTGGTTGTGTTTGGCAAAAATAAGCTAGCTTATAAGCTAGTCCATCCAAACATGTAGCATAAGCTAGCTGATAAGGTAGTACATGTTTAGATGGAGCATAAGCTAGCTTATTGAAACGCTAGTTGGAGTAGTGTTTCAGGAGCTTTTTGTATCTTTTTCCAATTATACCCTTATTAATATTAATTATTAAATTCAAAGATACCTTTTTAGTCATTTTACATACTCATAAGCTAGTTTTTGGCAAATATAATTTGTTCATAAGCTAGCTTATCAATCAACAGCTAGCTTATCAGCTACCAGCTTGCTTATCAGCTAGTTTACCAAACACAACCTTTATCTAATCTTCTTTGTTTATTATTTTCTCTGACTGTTGTTAAATATCATTTCTCTCCCCTTTCACCTTCTATCAGAGAGAGAGGGTCGAGCAGTTGCTAGTTGAACAAGACACGAGTCATGCAATTGTTTGTGATAACCTCAAAAAGGTGTATCCCGGAAGGGATGGAAACCCTGAAAAATTTGCGGTTCGAGGCATGTCACTGGCATTATCTCAAGGGGAGTGCTTTGGTATGCTTGGTCCCAATGGTGCTGGCAAAACCTCCTTCATTAATATGGTCAGTGTAAAACATCATTTAATCTTAATTCATAGTATGTTCTTGTTTATTTCAATACTAAAAAGATAGGAGCATAGTCGCATATCCTGTTTTCCATGGTGATGCATGATTAAGTTCTTAACTACAACAAAACTGGCTTTATAGAATGCCAATTTGTCTAAATGTTCTAATAGCTTGCTTCATAGGACATAAGTTTATAGGACCATACAATTGTGCGTCCAATGTAAAGGTGTTGCAATAAGTTGAATGAACGTCTTTGGGTAACCTGACAAGTTTTTTAGGACACTTATGAAATAGAACTCCCTATTATTTGAAGAAGTGTACTCTTAAACCAAGTGTCGAAAATACACGTGTTCATAGGAGACCCATTTCAAAAGTGCTCTATCAGCTTTTCTATAAGATGCCCAAATACGTTCTAACGTCTTATCGTAACACCTTTATATAGGACGCACACTTGTTCACTCCTGTCGACTTAAGTCTTATATACTGCTCAATCAGGAAATTTAGACATATCTGACATCATATAAAGCTGATTTTGCCGTAGACTTGTAGTGTCGCCTTTTTGTCTAAATTTGTTTCTATAGCTCTCAACTATGCTTTAGTGTTCTTTCTTATGGAATGTGCTATTTGCTTTTGCTCTCTTTTCTGGGAAATCCGAAACTAAGAAAAGTGTGGTGGTGTTGACAGATGATTGGGCTCATCAAGCCAAGCTCTGGCACAGCATATGTTCGGGGCCTGGATATACGAACCAACATGGATGGGATATATGCCAACATGGGTGTATGTCCTCAGCATGAGTAAGTACCAAAATCCCTTTTGAAAGCAACATCAAAAGTTCCTATTTACTAATTATGTTGGTTAGAAAAGTTCAATTTGATTTCTTATTACTAACATTTGTTATATATATAGCCTGCTCTGGGAGACCCTAACAGGTAGAGAGCATCTTCTTTTTTATGGAAGGCTTAAAAACCTCAAGGGTACCGCCTTGACACAAGTAAGTTGGCATTCAGTTTCAAACATTTTCTTGCAGAGTAATTTGCATTCAATTAAGTACCTACCGGGTGCTCTCAGATGGTGCTAGTGGCCACGGCACTACAACAAAATTGGCTTTATAGGACGCCAAAGATGTCTAAGTGTCTGGAATGCTTTATAGGACTCAAGTTTATAGAACCAAACAATTGTACGTCATATATAAAGATGGTACAATAGGATGGTAGCACGTATTTGGAGATAAGTTTTTTTTGGACACTTCTGAAATAAAATATTCTATAGCTTATTATAGGAAACTTTTAAGACACGGCTTGTGAACACATCTTTTTATAGGACATTTGTTTATAAGAGACATTTTCTCATAAAATTGTATATAAAAAGACCAATAGGACGCTTCGTATCAAAATTGTCCTAAAAACTTGTTTAGATGTCCAAAAGCGTCCTATCCAAATTGTTGTCACACTTTCACATAGGACTCATGATATATGGTGCTATAAAGGTAAGTCCTATAAAGTGGTATAGTAGCACATTAAACATATGTGGCATCCTATAAAACCAATCTTGTTGTAGTATGGGGAGATAAAACTGTTTAAACCACCATCTTTAATTATTCTGGGTTTTTCGGATTCTTAAAAACTTATCTACTTCTAAATGCTGTTGTTTCAGGCAGTTGAAGAATCTCTTCGAAGTGTCAATTTGTTCAGCGGTGGGGTTGCTGACAAGCAATCCGGGAAGTACAGTGGAGGCATGAAAAGGAGGCTTAGTGTTGCCATTTCATTGATTGGAGATCCCAAGGTATCCGTTGACTTTCTATCTATTCACTTGACTTTCCAACTATCTGTTGTCATGCCTTGCTAATGTTGATATCCAACAACATTTCTAGGTTGTGTACATGGATGAGCCCAGTACGGGCTGGACCCTGCTTCAAGGAACAATCTATGGAATGTGGTGAAACGGGCTAAACAAAACCGTGCAATCATCCTCACCAGTAATTCTCTAATACCCTTTCCTTTTAATAAGCCAAGAAGATAAGCAAGAAAGTGGTTAAAAGCTATATAATATCAACAATAAGTCAATAACTATATACAATTTAGTGAGCAGTCACCCAAGGCATGCCTGGCAACCATAAGCTAGCTTATTTTTTGAGCTTATTGAAAATGCCTCGTTTGATTAGACATAAACTCAAAATAGTCCCACGCTGTCCCATGTCAGTTTTGTCCCATGGTCTACCAAACATATCCTAATGGTGAATGATCATTTATTAATTTGGATGCTTGCTACACAAACTTACAACTGCTAATTTGCCTTTTAAGGAAAAGGAGAACTCTTATTGATCTTGTCTGTTTAGTAATCCCTCCATCATCAAATAATCAACTTAAAGACTAAAATATCACTTTTCTGTCACAATTCTTTTGAACTTGTTTTCTTGATGATTAAAGCATTCTTCCCTTCCACAAGTTAACGTATACCTGATATGGTGAATACAAATGTTTCAGCACATTCTATGGAGGAAGCAGAGCATCTTTGTGATCGGTTGGGGATTTTTGTAGATGGCAGCTTGCAGTGTGTTGGAAATCCTAAAGAGGTACTGCTAGTTTTCATTTTGCTGTGTAAAAGTTGTACCTGGATGCCCTCACTCACTCACTTCAATTATATGCTAACAAATTGTTACATATCTTCCCATCGGGACTTCCCTAACTGCCCATATGAAACGATATATACATATACAGTAATTACAATACCAGCTTTGGTTTCTTAGTACTGTTTAGTTAAGCTAAAAACACAAATAACATCAGTCCATCGCATAGAGGTGAGTTCAAATCCAATGTATTTTTGTTTCTTTAGGGTGATTTTAATAACATGGGACAAGGCAGGGATGGTACAAAAACTTGTTCCACATTTGGTGCTACATTGTAATGAACTTGGATATGACACGACCCGAGTGGGAAAAAACTCCCCTTTTTCTGTCCCAACAAAATAGGAGGAACAAAAGTAAGGGAGATGAGACATGATTGTTAGATTACTAAATTACCCCTGTCAAATTTAAATCTTAGATGGCTAAAACCTTCCACAATTCTTTCACCTGCCTACCTCACTCTTAGCCCATCCGCATATAGACGCACCCATTATAGGTCCAAAACAAGATTAATAGCGTATTTCCAAGCTTCATTAGTTAATCAACATACTTTTCTTTATTCTTATGACCATTGTATCTTACTATGTTTGTTTTGGATGATGATATGCAGTTAAAGGGCAGATACGGAGGTTCGTATGTGTTCACAATGACAACATCATCAAATCACGAGGCAGAAGTTGAAGATCTGGTAAAGGGTCTATCGCCAAAGGCTAACAAGATATACCAAATATCTGGGACACAGAAGTTTGAATTGCCAAAAGAAGGCATCAAAATAGCAGATGTTTTTGGAGCAGTAGAGAAGGCTAAAAGCAGGTTCAGCGTTCAGGCGTGGGACTTGCAGACACAACTCTGGAAGACGTTTTCATCAAAGTTGCTCGAGAAGCTCAACCTTCGGATGTACTATCATGATCATAGATATGTAACATGAGGGAGGTTCATTTGTGAACGAAAAAAAGGGTATAAACCATGTGAACCAATCCACATCACACGATTAAACAATCAACGGTTGAGATGGAGGCGGTTATGGTGTATTTTGAATTTCGAAATTTAAAAAAATATAACCGCCTATATCTTAACCGTCCATTTTTTTGATCAATGGTTGCTATGGGTTCACATGGTTTATATCCTTTTTTGAGTTAACAAATGAACCTTCCTCTGTAACATATATATATATATATATACAGGTTATAAGTAAAATTATCCATTTTTTGGTTAGCAGATATAAAGAAAAGTATACATGTTTTACAAAGTTTAGTTCTTTTAGTTTGTACAGATTTCAAATATCAGCCTACATGCGGTGCGTTGTATAGATTTTGTGTTTTAGAAATAATACATATGTTTTTGTTTGAATATTTGTTAATGATGCAAAGTATATTGCAAATGAACACAATACCTTTTTATGGAACTTTTATGTCTCAACTTTCATGTAGAATTTTAACTAATTCGCAATATATATGTATCAAAATGTAGTATAAGGCCATCCGCTATGCTCTTGTCGAAGGAATCGGCTGCTCCTCTTCGTCCGTCAAATAAGAAACCAAAAATAGATACAAACTCTTGCATTTGTCCAAATCTAGTTCGTAACCAAGAAAGAGCCATATCAACTAAAACAAGAAAGTAACCGGTTCTAAATGTCTCTTGAGCAATTGTTGTTCTCTTTTGGTATTTAGAATTTCATCATATTGTTTTTTTTTTCCAAGAAAAAGAACGTTTTATAGAAAATTTAGGCTCAACTCCAATATTATTTAATGTGCATCCAACCGTTCATAAATATTTGTAACACCTCAAAATTAAATATACATAAATATATAATTCTGGTATTTCGGGTGAGGAAGTAGAGGGAAACGAATAACTCAAACAATTCTAGGAGGGAAAAAAGTGGTGCATGAAGGAAGTTCAAGGGGAACAAAGTGTAAACTTCAAATTTAAATTTGAATTTGTATGGACTATGGACTGGACGTGGAGGAGGGAGTCGTCACCTCCTACCAATATGCCAACCTCCCTAAGAGGCTATGCGTACGGGTACGTGGGTTGGGCGGGATTCAAATCGTCGGGCTTAGCAGTCTGGGCGGCTTCCATACAGGTGCGGCAGTTTCGACGGGTTGGGGTTGGAGCGGCGTGGCCACACCACTCATACATGCTGTTTTGTGTGTGTGTGTGTTGGGGGGGGGGGGGGGTGTTTTAATTAATTAAATAATTAAAAAAATGAGAGGTTTGAGAGAGTTAGGGTACTAATCAGAGAGGGTTTCAGAGGGCTTATTGTGGATTATAGAAAAGCTGATGTAGAAGTGGGGTTGGGAGGGTTCTTTTTAGACCCGAACTTAAAGTTGTCAAGAAGTTCGAGGGTCTTTTGTGTAATCTACCGCTTTCTAGAATAACTTGTTTATCTTTTGTTCCTTTTGTGTAACTCTTTTGTAAGCCCAAGGGGCTTTTGTAAATTCCTAGTAGGGGCTATAAAAGGATTGTGTAGCCTTTCTACTAGGGTTGGTGAACCCTATTTTAATATCATTAGAATTTGAAGCAACTTTTTTTCTCCCAAGAAACATTCCTTTTGTTCTTCATCTTCTACACTCTTCTTCACCCAACAAACTTGAATATCACTCTCATATGTTGTTTAGTTTGTTATAGACATCTTCTTGCTTGTTATTTGGACTCACAGGTTCGGATACGCGTAGCCTAAGTGTTTAGATACATCTAGTTGGTGGTGTAACTTCAACAAAGGGAGAGAGATAGAGAGATAGAGAGATAGAGAGAGAGAGATTTCCATCGTAATTGGAGAAAGAGAACTAGCAGCAAACCGGAGAGAACGGGATTCCGGGAGAGCGACTACGTTTGGTAGCGAAGTATGAGACCACATGGGAGATTTTACAGACGGTAAACCCGCTCACCTTTTTGTAAAATTTGTTTATAGTTTTCTCACATTTTCTTTCTTGTCGGGGAGTTAGCGACGACGGAAATCCAATCGTTTTGACGGGAGTTCGTTGCAAAAGACGAAGAAGGAGATAGGACCAATCGTTGCTGCCAAAGGGTAGTCGAGCGGTGGTCCGGGCGGTTGACAGCCGTCTGGCGCGACAAAGGCCGCTATTCGGTTACGGTTCGCTGCCGGTCGAGAGAAGCCAAACGGGAAAGGTTGCGTTGTGGCAAGATCACATGTGACATGACCATGGTCTGGAGAATTGAGCGACACAAGTGATCTTGCCACAGCTCATGCAACATGAGGCCATCCGACCACAGTATGGAACGATGCAGGCGACACAGGTGGCACAAGGCCAACCCGACCACGACCCAGGTGGCACGAGGCCATCTGACCATAGTGCGGTGCAACACAAGTTGCAGTGAGAAAGAAACCAGCGGCACGATGACATGGAAGACGTGAGGCCGACCTAGCCACGGCTTAGGCAACATGCAGTGGTTCGGCTATGATATGGCGGCACGTGAGAAAATTTCACTTTTATGAGAAGTTTTTGGATTTTCAGATATAGTGTAATCGGACTCTCAGAGTCCGAGTCTTTTAAGAGTCCGAATTTGTCATTTCAAAATCATGCATACGATCAAGAATGACACGTGGATTGCATTTGGAAAAGAATCGGACTCTCAGAGTCCGATTATACTATATCTGAAAATCCAAAAAATTTTCACATAGTTTTGATTTTTTTTGAAAATTACCTTAAAAGTGAAATTTTCTCGCGGCACGTAGTGGCTCCGACCACAGTACGACAGTTCGTAGCGACTGGGCCGTTTCGTACGATTTGAGTAATTTGGGACGGGCCTGATTGGTTGGGCCAAAAAGTTAGAAGGCGTCACTGTTTTTTAAGGGTATAGGTCAGTTGTGGACTGTGCTACCCAGGAAATGCATGAGAAATGACCAATGTTATGTGTTCCTTTAAATAATTAGCTATGTTATATCTATTCTTTGTTACTGCATGAGATATCTATACTAGTAGTTAGCTTTTTAGCTAACTACTAGTATACATCTTAGGGGCCGGTGGTTCGAGTTTGGACAAAAGAAAGAGCAAGGCGTATAATAGGTCCATGTTAAGTTAAACTTTTTAGTTGTAATGTTGAACTTAAGTTCTTACTTTGGTGTTTTTACACGTGGTCCAGTATGGGACAGACTCACAGATGTTATGTGATGCATGTTATCACCTTACTATGACAGTTGGTGTGTTAGAGCCTTAGAGGTGATTAATTGTGATGAAGCAACACTTCTCTATGGTGGTTTAGGATGTATTATACTACTTTTTATACTTCTCACATTAAGACAAAAAAAGAACTCAATCTAAATAATATATATTATTACAAATTAGACAAAATCAAAATTGAGAAATAAAGAAAAAATAAAGAAAACAAAGAAAAAAAATTAAGCAAATAATTAATCAATATGAAAACATAAGTAAGAGAAAAAGTAAAAACAACAAAAATAACAAAAATATACAAAAAAGTAAAAAACATTATGATTAAGATAGTCTTCTTCTTAATACATATTAATTGATATTTGATATCAGATTAAAGGTATAAAAAACTCAGATTATTAATAGAGTTAGCTATTTACATCCTTAGGCATTGTTTGGTAAAAATAAGCTAGCCTATAAATCAGTAAATAAGATAGCTTATTTTCTGTGTACATGTTTGGTAAAGCCAAAAATAGCTTATAATTTAGTCTTTTGATAAGCCACTTTAAGTAGATTATGAGAAGCTTTTTGTGATTTTTTTCAATTATACCCCTTAATAATATTAACTATTATTAATTTAAGTTATATATTGATTATTAATAAATAATTATTTATTATTAATAAAAAGATATTTATTTATTATTAGTAAATTAATATTGTTAGTAAATATTAATTTTTAGTAATTAAAACTAACTATTAATTAAGTTAAATTATACATTATATATTATTTATTTTCAAATGTTATTAATTGTATTAGATATTTTTAATATGTTTAATTATTAAAAAATATTTATATTTATATTTAATTTTTAATTATATATTTTTATAAATTATTAATTACTTAAGATATGTGAAGTTGATCAATTTTATTTTTATTTTTATTATATTTAATAGTAATTTAAATTATAATGTAATGTAGATTTTTTCTATAATTTGTTTCAGCAAATTCTAAATATATAGTGTAGATAATAATAATAATAATGCTAATGATGATGATAATAATAATAATAAATTCTATATTATTTAAATATATTATATTATATAATTTTTTATTATTTAAATTGTTTAACGTATTATATTGTTAAAAATATATTTTAGTTATATTATTAGAAATTTGTCTTAATTATATTATAAAATATTTGTAATTATTTATTTATTAAAGATGTCCTTTTTGATCATTTTATATACTCATAAGCTAGCTTTTTCCAAACATAATTTGTTTATAAGTTAGTTTATCAGTACTAGTTAGCTTATCAGCTAATTTGCCAAACATAGCCTAAAATTAAATATTGTTAATTACACTTCTAAAGTCTATACTAATAATTATTGATTTTTGATTTATGCTTTTTATCTTGTTATTTTCTGTCTTTCTTTGCTTTTATATTTTTCTATTTTAAATTTATATAATATAAATTATTTAATTTTTCCTTATTTATATTACATTTTAGATAATATGAATTATTAATAAAAATAAATATTTTTTTACATCAGTTATATTATTTTTTATATTATGTATGTATACTATAATTTAAGGTTCTTGATTTTCTTTTTACTTTTTAATTTATACTTAAAAATAATAAATATTTATTAATTTAAACATAAACATTTTTTTAGTAATTATAAAAATAAAACATAAATATTGAAATTGGATGTATAAATAACGAATAACATAAAAAACAATACATGAGATTTATTGTTTTTTTAATAGTTAGATATATAGAGTCACCTTATTTTGAAAACTCATTAATTTGTGGAAACTTTGGAAACCATGTTTTTCACCAATCATAATCCATTTTCTTGTTTATTTTTGGTAATTTTATTTATTTTATTTTTGTGATGCTTAATTATATGAGTTGGTGGTTATGATTTTGAATTTTGCAATTAATCTTGTCCATTGATGCTTCTAATCAATGGTTTATATGAGTTTCCAAAGTTTCCACAAATTAATGAGTTTTCAAAATAAGGTGACTCTAGATATATATATATATATATATATACTAAATATTATAGGTAATTATGGATTGTATGAAATTAAAAATAAATATTTTAGTTTTAATCAATATTTTAATAAATATTCATGAGTTACATAATATCAAATTTCTTTTTTACCTTTATGAGCTTTAATCTATTTCAATTGTCTTTCCTTTTTTCAATACTAATCTGTATTTATAGTAATAATTATTATGAGTTAATTTATATAATCTTTATATAATAAAAGAGCAATTGAGCTGCCACGTGTCGTTGTCTAGTGCGTCGGTTTCAAGATTTTTCCGCCTAAACATGTATCTGGACGCATTTACACTTTCAGTTCATTTAAGTATATATATATATATATATATATATTTTTAGTTAATTATTTTACTTAATCTCCTACTTTTTAGTTATTACTAAGGGTGTAAGTGAGCCGAGCTGTTCGTAAGCTACTCGGGATTGACTCGTTAAAAGCTCGACTCGAGCTCGAGTTAAACGAGCCCGAGCCGAGCTCGAGCCTTATTTCGAGCTCGTTTAATAAACGAGCTCGAGCTCGAGCTTTTACAATTAAGCTCGCGAGCCTAAACAAGCCTAAACGAGCCTCAACTAATATATATATATATATATATATTATATAAATATATATTAAACAATAACTATTAAATAATTAAATACTAAATAATAAAAATATTAAAAAAAATAAAAAATACATATTAAATATTGATTTATAGGTAAACGAGCCGAGCTCGGGCTCGCTAAATTATTGACGAGCTCGATCTTGACACATAAGGCTCGAAACGAGCCGAGCTCGAGCTCGAGCTTTATACACTTAAACGAGCCGAGCTCGAGCCTAATCGAGCTCGAGCTCGGCTCGGCTCGTTTACACCCCTAGTTATTACCCATATAATTCGTTATTTATTTTACTTTTAATCCCTAACCTTTTCATTTTTTTTAATTTACACCCTTATCATATAATATAAATAATTGTATATTATGTGTCGTGTCCTAATGAGCCGAAAATTTTATTTTCCTGCCGAAATTTGAACCTGAACACATTTTTCACTTTCGGTTCATTTAAGTATATATATTTTTTAGTTAATTGTTTTACTTTTAATGTCCTACTTTTTAGTTATTACCCATATAATTAGTTATTTATTTTACTTTTAATCTCTTACTTTTTCATTTTTTAATTTACACCCTTATCATATAATATAAATATTTGATATAATAAACTAAAATGTATTAAACGATACGTTGCTTTTTTTACAATTTATACCATTATATTCGTCTTGTCAATACTTTCGAAATGAGCTCAACATTGAATGTTTTTTATATTTAATCTTAATATTAAATATTAAGAATATATAAAAAGTAATATGTTATATATTATCTTACGTTTTCATTTTTTCATTTTATACCTTTATCATATTAAAAACATAGAAACAGAATTCACTAAAAGATGTTTATTATTGTTTTTCAATTTTAGATTTGAAAAACTTTGTACGGCATGACGCACATGTATAGTCTAGTTTACTAATATAAACATAAACATGTTTTAATAATTATAAAAATAAAACATAAACATAGAAGTTTGATATATATAAATAAGGAATAACATAAAAAAGAATGCATGAGATTTTTTTTAATTAGTTAATTTTGATTATAAATAGACTAAAAATTATAGTAATTATGGATTGTGTGAGATTAAAAGTAATTATTTTATTTTTCAATCACTATTTTAATTAAATATTCATGAGTCGTATGATATCAAATTTCCTTTTTATAGTCATGAGCTTTTATCTATTTCAGTTATCTTATCTTTTTTTTTTTATAATACTAATCCGTATATATAGTAATAATTGTTATGAATTAATTTATATATACAGATATATACAGATATATATATATATATATATTAATATAGAAGGATATTGCAAAGACAAAATATATTTATATATATAATAGCTGTATGATATAACTTAAAATAATACTAATATATAATAGCTAAAATATTCTTATATAAAACATTAATAAAATTTAAGATTTTATTTGATTGAATATAACATGTAATAATTGTTTAGGTATTCACAATTTTCAAAATATTCAGGACCCCTACTAAAGGGATGCGAATAGGAATGCCCGAGGAGAATATCATCCTTAGATTGGATTGGATTGTCATCCTTAGATTGGATTGGATTGTAAGAACTATGGTTGAACTATGAAAAAATTGAGGTTAAGTTGAAGTTGAATATTATATAGGTGGACGAGACCCGAGAGAAATAATAATATTTAAATTGAAATTGGATTGTTAAACATTGTTGTTGAAACGAAACTGGCCCAACCATATTCAATAGCATTTTGGAAACATGTACTTGGCCTACTAGAATAGAGTAACAACATCTACAATGTTTTGGTTTTTCATCGAGTTTTTTCACACCTTTTTTTTCTTACACATTATTGCCATCTCAACAACCTAAAAATCTTTACATATCTCCACAATGTGAAAAACCTCACCCAAGTTTTTTCATAGCCTTTTCAAACTTTTTAGGGTCCCACCATGTAAATTCAATAAAACATTGAGTTATTAAGAAATACGTAAAAACTGTACAAAAGTATGAAAAATATAAATAAAAAAAATGATAACTTTAAAGCATGTAAAATCAAAAATAAAAGTTGGGTCATCAAGAAATCTAAAAAAAAAATGCAATAAAAATTAAAAAAATAATACTAAAAAGTAAAAAGTAAGTTATTAAAAAATATGTAAAAAATCATATAAAAATCTCAAATTAGAGACACATTTGATTTAAATATATAAAATATATAATTAACTTAATATTCTTATTAATATAAAATAAAATTTTAATATGAAAAATTTACATATATCAAGAAATAAAACTAATTAATACAAGACTTTTATAAAGTTAATACTAATCAAATACGAAACCTTTGAAAAAATAGGTTGTACAGTTACGATCTATGACGAAAAACCTCACCAAAAACCTTATGCAAAAATCCTTTATACTATATGAAAAAACTTAAAAAGAGGTTTTTCCTTTTTGAAAAACCTCTTAAAAAGCACATTACGGATGTTTTGAGAATTTTTATATATATATATGCCTATATATCATTGCTCGTAAGAAATTGGATATATAAGGCAAAAAAATTAAAAGTGAGATTGAAGATAAAGAGCTTGGATCAAGAAAGATTAATCTTGTACATGCGTGCATTATCACGTCCCACACATTTTGTTGGCTACTAGGTGTGAAAAATATGCATAATTGAACACATATCATTTGCGTGCATAAGCCATGTTATAACAAATGTGTTAACTAGGTAACTTTGAAAACATAGAAATTATTGATTCTTGATACGTATTAAGCGATATTATAATTCAATGAAGAACATTTTGTAATTGAAAGTGGTAGATGGCGTATGTTAGACTATTTTAGAACATGTTGTTACTGTTTTAACTCTCCTAGAACTAGAAGGCTTTTATATACACACTTAATCCTAAACCACAGCTGTTAAAAAACCATATTTCCACAACTGATTATACGCACTTAATCCTAAACCATAGCAGACTAAGATTTTTGAATCTATTAATAATTCTAATAATCCAAAACTCGATTTACTATTTATAGATGCTTTTCTGATATTCGTTCGCACCAAAAACTATCTAAAATTGATTGAATTATGCACTTAATCGATTGGAATTAGAAATCAAACACAACCAATTGATTATGCAACTCATTTAGAACAAATCTAAGCAATTTCTACAATCAATAAAAACTAAAATAGTAGAATCAGATAAGATCGACTTTTTTCTAAAAACTTCAAAATTTTCAATTTTTTAACACAAATCAAAATGTGAGAACAATGAGACACTAAATCATACAATCAAACAAACTAAATCATGAATCAAGTATAATAGGAGTAGAGAATAAAAGTCACTATGGTCAAAATAATGTTTCATTCATATGAGAAAGTTACATTAAAAAAAAAAATACAAGGCATGGGTATTTATACCCTTTACCTTTTACCTCAAACTATTCTACTCAACCTATCACAACTTGTTCTAACAACCATATGAGTACATATATATGCAACATTAGTGGCGACATGTCTATGAATTTACGAAATGTGTAAAGGAACATGACAATGATTTTGCTTGATCTTTTACCTGCTTTGAACTTCAGTAGTGATCCATATATTGGTTTATGAGGTGGAAGTAACAGATACGGGCTTTTACATTGGATGTCATATGGAGGATGAGGTGATTAGTGGTCTATCTATAAACACATTGGAACGTACGTTAGGTGCATGGTTTCACGATATCACATCTTGAGTTAAATGAATTTCACGTTCTAGGTGGATTCAAATTAATTCATGAACATGTAATTTCCATAAACATTTTTCAAGGGTCAGATACATTCCATGGAGTTCCTAGGTCCTCAATAAAATTGATTATACATGTTCATTATAATTGCAAGACGAGAAATAAGATATGCAAATTTAGGGTGTTAATTATTAAACAAACTCGTATCTAGTGGCATCGTAACTGCCGCCCTAAAATGATTCAATGAAACTGAAACTCGTATAAGAAAGCGTACGAATAATAACTCTTTCACATAAAAACTTCAATAAGATAGATTTGTGTCATTTCTTATCCTAAATCCTCGAACTTGAGATTTGAGTACATTTTCCATAAACATAGATAAAACCGTTATTAGTCAGAGTTAATAGAGATCTAGAAATAAAACTAGAGTACTTCTCACTAATGGCTGGCATATTTGAACACACCACTAAACAATATATATGCAACATTGATGGCGACATGTCTATGAATTTACGAAGTGTGTAAAGAATGTGACAATGATTTTGGTTATTCTTTTACCTGCTTTTAAAAACTTCGACGGTAGTGATCACAATATTGGTATATGAGGTGGATGTAATACGAGTTTTATATAGGATGTCATATGGAGCATGAGGTGATTAGTGGTCCATCTACAAACACATTGGGACCTTAGGTGCATGGTTTCGCGATATCACATCTTGACTAAAATGAATTTCACGTGCTAGGTTGTTTCAAATTAATTCTTGAACATGTATTTTCATAAAATTTTCAACGGTCGTATACATTCCATGAAATTCCTAGGTCCTCGATAAAATTGATTATACACATGCATCATAATTGCAAGACGAGTAAAAAGATATGCATATTTAGGGTGTTAATTATTAAACAAACTCGTATCTATGGCATCGTAACATGCCCTAAAAGGACTCAATGAAACTGAAAACTCGTATAAGAAAACCTACGAATAATAATTCTCACACATGAAAACTTCATTAGTATAGATTTATGTCGGTTCTTATCCAAAATCCTCGAACTTGAGATTTGAGTATATTTTCCATAAACATAGATAACCTATTATTAGTCAGAGTTAATATATATAGAAGAAGTCTTGCTCCAATTCTAATCCCAAGACTAGGTCTATAAAAGAAGTGTTGCTCCGACGTTTATCTGGAAGCTTTGGTGTGGAAGGAAAGGAAGTCTACTCAATAATAGCTCGGGTACCTGCTGTCGATCGCCAATGATATCCAACTCTTAGGCTATCATAGGATTTTGTAATAGGAGTGATTTTGGTAAGGCCATTAGTTGGTTAGATTTGTGTTGTAAGCTGAATACTTTGTGACTTTCTTTTGTGGATCTAGCGTCTTGCTAGTCTCCATTGATAAAACTGTCGTTCCAAAAAAAGAAAAAAAAGAAAAGAAATAGAAGTAACTTCTCACTAGTGGCTGACATACTCGAACACACCACTAATTAAGACATAATCTCGAGCCTAAGAGTAAACCAAATAAAACTAACCAAACGTAGTAATCTCCCTTTGGGATAGGGTTCGGGGGGGGGGGGGGGGGGGCAAAATGTATGTACATTTTCCTCTATTCTAAGATGGCTATTTTAGAGAAGACCCTTGCCTTTGAATCAAGGATGGGAAGAACTTTATAAAAAAAAGATCCAATACTAGCACATTTTATGACACCATATAGAATTTGTAACATCCTAAGATGATGTATGATCATGATCACGATCTATAGCTCTTTGTTTAGCACAGTTTTTGGTCTCAATCGGTCTTGAGGTATACATCTTAGTTTGATTCCCTCGATCATTTACATATACAATAGATGTCCGTACGTCATGACAACGAAATATTTCATACCATTTTATGAAATTTGAGTTTTTGGTGGATATGTAAATGAGAAGGTTAATTAGTATTAACCACAATGTTGTGGTGTACTGGTTAAGGCTCGTGAAGGAAGTGACTAGTTAACCCTTCTACCTCAGGGCCGAATCCAGACGCTTCCAAATTGTGGCCATTGGGATTAACTCAGGGCAACGTGCTTTAACTGTCGGTAAAACTTGATGGGATTAGTCGGGGTAAAGCCTCGAATACCCTTTTAAAAAAAGGTTAACTAATATTGTTCAAAGGAAAAAAAAAATCATACAAGGTAAGGTAATGCAAATATTTCGATCTTTAATTTCTAAGTTTATATGTAATTTTAAAAAAATAACACTAAACTTATTTTAAGTCCCAATACAATGTATAATATTGCAATTCTTATTCTTTTTCCATAAGTAAAATTAAAAAATTAATTTCTTCTTACCTTTAGAATCACGAATTAGCCGTTTGAAGATACAAAACGAAGATCTCATTTGAAATAAAAAAAGTAGTAATAAATGCTAAATTTCTATATATGTATTTACAAAACACTTTATCCCTTATATAAATAAACGTATCATTTAGAACCAAAACCCACCCCCCAAACCCTAAATTTTCTCACATATTTTTCTCACATATTTTTCTCCAACAAAGAATGTCACGGCCGTACGTTTACCAATGCCATGCCTGGCCCACCAGCGCTGACACGGTCCCGCAGCACTTGGCGGCACCCGCGCAACCCTTGACCACCCGTCTTATCTTTCTGACACTGACTACTATCTTTTTGGACGTTCAAACCCAAGACGGGGGTCCTCCCCCCGTCACACGTGCCTGGGAGTTCATTTGCCCCGCTAACCAGCTGTCTGAGCTGATTAGATCGGCCCAGTTTGCAATGCTCAGGATCCTACGCAACCTCCCAGGCACACACATCCCTGCTTTAAGGGATGTGACCGTCAAGATTATGGGGTGCATCACGGATGTGATGACCAACCCTGATAACTCTGGACGCATGGTGTTGCCAATGGCGGGCTCTTTTTTCGGTCACTCGAATATCACCAACAATAACGTTACCACCAATTGTTGTAGAGGAAGAAGAGGAGGAGGAGGAGAGTGAAGATGAGTATGATGAAGAGGATGAGGGGAGGAGGAAGAAGAAGCTAAAGAGAATAATTATCAAGTCGGGAATCGAGTGATTGAACCTTTGGTGAATATGGTGGCACCCGAGGAGTTTGAATGCGCGATCTGCCTCAGTAATATAGAGGCTGGATCGATGGGAAGCAAACTAATTTGCCACCATTGGTTCCATGAGGAGTGTGTTTTGGAGTGGTTAAGTTATAAACTTTCGTGCCCGATTTGCCGCTTTCGATTCGACTTGTGATTGCAGAGATAACAACTACATAAGTTTTATCAATGTAATAGTACCGGTACCGCAAGTAATGATGTTTTAAGATTATATGATAATAAAAGTAATTTGGATTTGGGTGTTGTTTTTGGGGTGTTAGTTTTTTGGGGTCAATTTGGATTTACATAGAAAGTACTCTAAAAATCTTATGTTACTAGAGGTATACTTTCACATCTATGTAGTTCAAGTATCTTAATTTCATTCAAGTATTAAGTTCATTTTCTACAATTTAGTTAACTTATTACAATGTCATTTCAAATTAATTTCAGTGAAGAAGATACAAAATCGTTTTCATATTTCTGCTCTTAATTAATTTCCAGAAGGTTACACCATATATAACCGAATGTGTGCTTTCCTTACGTTTAAGAATGGCATCGCTAAAAAAACTATCATTAGTCCCTCGTTATTTTACATGGAAATGAGGAATCTAGAAAAAGACGGGTAAAAGAAACATATTCACGCCCGTGTCAACTAATCTAATATTGATGATAAGAAGCCGAGTAAAATAAGTGTATCATATATCATATTGAAAACTTCTCGCCGTTTTGTAAAATGTTAGTGATCTTTGGTCCCTCACTCTCTGTAAGTTATAAGTATAAATACTCAAATTTTCGATTAGTAGATATATAAAGAAAAAGTATACATGTTTACAAAGTTTAGTTATTTTAATTTGTAGAAATTTCAATTATCAGCCTACATGTGGTCTAGTTGTATAGATTTTGTGTTTTAGGAACATTTATGTTTTTGTGTTTGAATATGTTATAATGGTGTAAAGTATGTATTTTGTATTGTTTTATTTTTTTATACAAAGTTCGTCTTTGTCCATGTCCGAAACGCTGTAAACACTTGTACATTTCGCGAGTTGAATTTTGTTTCATTTAAATGCTTTCTAAATAAGTTTTAAACATTGTGCAAAAACTTTATAACAAATTAACTTAATGCCTCCGTTAAAGGCAGGGATGAACCTTGTAAGCAAAATTGAGATGATGAAGGATCTGATGTAGTTTCGAAACCCTAGTGGAATTTATGAAAATGTACCATTGGTATAATTTTTTTTTGAACGGCAAATAACTCACACACACGTTCCGGGGTATCCGGATCCAAACGAGCACCGACTATTCCCCCGCGCCCATGAACCAGCCCTATTGACCGGCCCATGAACTCTCCCCTAAACTAGCTCTATGGACCAGCCCAAGAGCTAAATACCGCAGCAAGTCGTCGCCTGCAACGTTTGAACCTTGGCCAACTGAGAATACCATCCCCTGAAGACACAAGGGTGTTACCTCCACCAACTAGGCAAGAATAAATTACAATGAAAATGTAAACAAAAATCAATCACTTTTATTTATATATTTTTTTGTTTGAGTGATGTATAAATGTATAATTATGGTGATTTAACAGTTATAAGGGAACATTTTTCTCGTGTGAATCTCGGTTTGATTCTTCTTCCATTTATGGATTATCTTAAATTGTTTCCAAGTATTGAGATTTAATCAATCTTCCATCCAACAACAATGAAGGGGTTCAAGCTGTTCCTGAAATTTTGAAGGTTCTGTACAAAAAATTAAATATATTCTTAACTTTTAATTAATTGATTTATTTAAATTATTTTTATTATATTTAGACGTTTGTTTGACAACAAATCGATGAATATCTCATCTTTAATTTTATTAAATTGTTCATTTTTCTTTCATTTCAAAATTAAATTTTAATGTTATTATTAGTATGGATTTAAAATATAAAAAAATCATTAAAAAATACTAAACAACTAATAATATTCATGAAATTAATATTATTCATTTTATAAATTCATATTATTAAAATATTTTATAAATCTATCATACCAATTTAAATTAAAAAAATGTTATACAAAAATATAACACATCATAATAAAATATATTATAAAACTAAAATATTCCTTTAATAAAAATTAAAATAAATAATTAAAAAATATAAATAATTAAAATCATCCTTAACTAATTTAAAAATATAAAAAATCATTTAAAGATAAAACAAAATAAATTGAAAACATTTTTCAAAAGATGTTGCCCAAGGATTCGATCTAGGGCCCCACAGGCGATTGAAGCATATAGTATCGCGGTAAAAGATATTTTCTTTAGACAATTGTCCTAAGTATTTAATATAGTAATTTAACATAGATAAAAACTTATAAAATATCTTGAGGCCCCCGACGATCCGAGGCCCTGTACTGTAGAACCTTTAGAACACCCTAAAAAACGGGCTTGAAGGGGTTCATCCGGTCGAATCGTCTTGCACTCCATAAATGATGTTGACTCAATTGCAAGAGTTATTGGATAAGGGGTTCATCCGACCAAGTATGTCGTCTTGGGGAGCACCTATTTTGTTCGTCAAAAAAAAGGACGAAACTATGAGGATATGCATAGATTATCGTGAACTTAACAAAGTCATGACTATGAATAAGTACCTGTTTCCGAGAATTGATGATCTGTTTGATCAATTCCAAGGAGCGAGTTACTTATCCAAGATCGGTCTGCGATCAGGTTACTATCGGTTGAAGATTCGGAAAGAAGATATTTCGAAAGAGGTGAAAGAGTGAATAAAGGCGCATATAAGGTCACATTCAAATATGAACTCATTTTTTATTGTGAACGTGAGGACAATCGAGAGAGCACCACGTGGCATATTCAGTTTGAATATTCATAATATTCATGTGTTATTCAATACTGAATAATACTAAATGTAGTGTTATTCAGTTTGAATAACACATAATATTCAAACTGAATATGTCACGAGCTACGATTTTAATGATCCTCATGTGCACAACCAAAATTAAGTTCATATTTAAACTTTCATATATATATATATATATACCTATATAATACTAAAAATATTCTCATACTTTATATAATGTAATTTCTATATAATAACATAGTAATTGTTGAAAAATTAGGAGTCCGGGCTTTGCACCGGGTTATAAACTGTAATAGATTTTATAATAAGTAATAAGATGGAATAAATAAAAATATTAACTTTAAAAGATTTTAACCTAAAACTTTGAAAAAGATTAACTTATAAATTTATTATTTCAGTTATCTGTTTGGTGGGTGACGTTATTAGTTTTCTGTTTGGTCATTAATATTTGATTATTTATTAACTTTAATTAATAAAAATCACAATAAATAAGAATTAAATGTGGTCAATGAATGATAGTGAACTCAGGCATATGATTATTTTTCTTTTATTAAAGTTACAATACTTTATAATTAGTCAATAAAACAAAATACATTGATAAAATAAATAAAGTAAGAAGTAAAAAAAATGTGAATTATGTAGTTTGAAAATACAAAATATAAAGAATGGTCTACTATAATGACCAAATATATAATTTAATAAAAAAATCTTTTGGATGATTAACCACTTAATTTAACAAAGTTGAATAAATGAATGAAAATGGAATGAAATAAAAACTACAGGGATGAAAAAAATAGTTGTTAAAGAGTAGAAACGAAAATCGTTATAAATATCATACAACAGGGACTAAAAGCGTAGTCTTGTAATTTAATCACAAAGACAATCTTGTAATTTAATAACGATGATAGTCTTGTAATTTAATCGATTTCCAGGTCCACATTTATTTTTTCATGCATATTGTATGGTATAGTAATATGTTTTCCTGGTAATTGTAGAGTTATATAATTTTTTTTACTAAATTTATAATAATTTGTGGTTAATCAAAAAAATGCGTTCATAAAATAAATAAAGATAGTAAAAAGTACAAAAATGTGAATTATGTAATTTAAGAATAAAAAATATAAATAATTGTTTACTATAAGAATCAAATATGTAATTTAATAAAATATTTTTTGAACAAGTTAACTAATTAATTTAACAAAATTGGATGGAGGGTTGAAAGTGGAATGAAATAAAAACCAGCAAGATGAAAAAAGCAATTGTAAAAGAAAAGGACGAAAATCGTTAAATATATGAAACCATAAGAACTAAAATTGTAGTTTAGTTTATTATTTTAATATAATAATGTCAATTTCGTAACTTTTGCAAGTTTTAAGGTCCTCCCTTTTTTTTTCCTCTACAATGACCAACATTGTAATTTTTGCAAATTTGAAGGTGACTTTTGTTTTTTTTTCTCCTGCAAAATGTATGGATATATAATTGCAAAACCATAAATTCGTTGGAATCATATGTAATTTCTTTTTATAATGTAACTTTGACTTTGTATTTTATAGCAGTCAGGAAATTTGTTAGAGATATTTTTAAAGATAATTCATGGAAAAAGTTAATAAAAGGTTAAAAAAAATTTGTGCCACATTCCAAGGCCGTTACAAAAAAGGTTCTCCACTAGAAAATGTTCTTTTGACTCTTTCATATCGAAGTTTAAAAATAGGTGTTGTTAAATGAATCCATTTTGACTCTTTTTTCTCTCACTCACATAAATGTAGACCCCTTATACTGAGTCCGTCTGTATACTCACATAAATGACTCATTGACCTCATAGGGGGTCCATTTATAATTTTCCTTAAAAATTTAGGAAAAAGTTAATTCCTTAGGACAATCAAGAGCGCGTCAGATGTCTTATCGGCCCATATTTAGTTTGAACAATACATGATTATTTAGACTGAATTTCATGTAGTATTCACCTTGAATAATGCATTGTATTTAGTCTGAATATGACACGTAATGTACACGCTCTCGACTGTCCTCCACGTTCACAATGGAAAAAGTTTTCATTTAAACTATATATGTGTGTGTGTATTTAAAAAAAATGCATTAAAATGATGAAAAAGTACATTTTAATAAAGGGGAAAGTTCAAAAAAAACCCAACGAATTATTAAACTTTCAACTTTGAATGGTTAAGTCCTTGAACAATTTTTTAACCAAAAAAACCATTAAACTTTTTCATTTTAAATGATTAAGTCACTAAACTTTTTTTTTTGAATGAAAAAACCATTAACTTTTTCATTTTGAATTATTAAGTCCCTAAACATTTTTTCCAACAAAATAAATCATTGAAAAGTTAAAAATTTGCTACTTATATTTTAACCAAAAAGGTTGATACCGGCAACCCCAACCGGCCCATAATCGTCTGTCAATTCCATAATTTGGGGGGCATACCTGACTCACTCAGCAGTTGTGGCTATGGGGTGCTCTGGGCTCGAACCCAGGACCAATTCTATTTTGGTCAAACTATGCGCCCACCCATTACCAACTGAGCTACGCGCTGTTTAACCTAAACTAACATAATTATATTTTCCCTTTAAAACCTTCATAGTCGGTTACACTTAATATTTTTATTTTTATTAAAAGGGGGTTAAAGACTTAGGCTATGTTTGGTAAACTAGCTGATAAGCTAGCTGATGACTGATAAGCTAGCTGATAGCTGATAAGCTAGCTGATGACTGATAAGCTAGCTGGTAGCTGATAAGCTAGCTGATGAACTAGATACGTTTGGCAAACACTAGCTGATAAGCTAGCTGATAAATGTAAAATGACCAAAAAGGACATAGTTAAAAATTACCTAAATTTAACACTATATTATTAAAACAAATAATGGTTAATTACTAATTTTAACATTTAAAATTAAAATAAACCACCAACACATCTTATCATATTAAAATTTATAGTATCAAAAATAATAGGGTTTTTAACATCATATTTAAATAACTAGCAATAACAAAAATAAGAACACTATTACATTTCAATTGCTTAGGTTTAAAAAACATTATTTGCATCCCATATCATATTTGCTATATTGTTACGAATTTCTCGCATCTCATTGTTTGACCCTTGCATATTACCTTGATTAATGCTTGTTTCGCCATCTAACTCTTCCGTAGGTATGTAATCTTGATGTTGTTGAACAATGTTGAAAACCATGTCTTCTGCATCATTCCTTCTAATGTAATTATGAAGAGCAAATGTTGCCATTATAACATCTATTTGTATTGTCTCGCTAAACCTTGGCATTCTACTCAATATTTTCCACCTCTTCTTCAATACTCCAAATGATCGTTCAATACAACTCCGAAGAGATGAATGTACACGATTGAAAGCCTCTTTAGCATTAGTTGGAAGCACATGTTCAAATTGTGATTGATGATATCTAATACGAGAATATGGTGCAAGATACCCTTTTCGGTCAGGATATCCTTTGTCTACTATGTAATATTTTCCTACAAGAAAGAGAGAACAAATTTATTGACGTTATTAACAGATAAGTTATGAAAGAGTGTCAAATTAGTTGTACCTTCTGGTGGCTTAGGAAAATTCATAGATGGTGTCTCAATTGCATGAATAAAGACTCGGGTATCATGTGCTGATCCTTCCCACCCAACCGATACGAACGTAAAACACATGTCAAAGTCACACACGGCCATTACGTTAAAAGTGGGAACTCCTTTTCTACCCCTATATCTCATTTGGTCTGCAATTGGAATACAAGCATCTATATGAGTACCATCAATGCACCCGATACAGTCCTGTAAAGAAAATTGATTAATTATAGTTAATATATAAATAAGCATTTATAAATAAGCATTTACCAGTAAAGAAAATTACTATTTATAAACTTGATATAATTATAGTTAATATATAAATAAGCATTTACCTTGAAGTATGGCATATATCTACTATCATTTTCAATATGTGATGGTATGCACTGAAATGTCGAATCTTTTGGTCGAATATAGTCACGTGCAAGACCCATGAATCCTTTGCTTCGTCCACATATGGATTCCAACACATCATGAAAAGCTCGACTAATTGTTTCTCCAGAATGTTGGAACCTTTCACTAACATCTCTGTTCGAAAGACCTAAAGCAAGTGTATATAAGAATATACCAACCTTTTCTTGTACCGAGATTTTACGACTTGGCATTAATCCATACTTTTGTTGCAACTCTTTACAAAGTTGCATAAATAGACTTGCACTCATTCGAAAGGCATTAACACACCGGATTGGATGACCATTCAAAATTTCCTCCATCCATGCATGTCCTGTTTGTGTCGATGTCATGCATGGCTCCTTGTGAATACGAGTGTAGTAGTACGTACTAAGTGCTACATCTTCTTCCAAATTAGCCAAGTCCAAAAGTAAAAGAAGTTGGTTCCTTTGATTGTCATCCATTTCAAGCTACAACCATATTAAATTTCAATAAAATCAAACATAATATCATTCAAGTACAAAATATTACCATCACATAAAACAAACGGATATACCATTTAAGTACAAAATATTACCATCACATAAAACTAACGGATATATACCATTTAAGTACAAAATATTACCATTACATACAACTAACGGATATATCATTCCATCGCAAAAGGTTACCATTTTCATATCCAAAATAGTACCATCACATAAAGTTATCATTCACATACAAAAGATACCAACCTACTATAAGGGTTAACCATTCAAGTACAAAAGTTATCAACCTACTACAAAAGTTACCATTCAAGTACAAAAGGTACCAACCTACCACCAAAAGATACAAACCTAAGATATTCAAATCGTGTTTCGTGTTCGAGCAAATTCCAACCAAGACAACCTAGCATCATCACTTGGCATCTTAAAGAAGATTTCCCTAGTCGTGGGATCCCGAAACATTAGCATCGCATGGCACCAAGTAGGTCCACCAATCTCAAAATCACTCATTGTTGCCATTCGATTCATAATCTCCATAATGTGATCAATACTTACCTCATCCTTTTTAGAGTTGGTCCCTTGCTTGAATAAGTCCATAATTTCAGAATGTCTTTCATCGGCCTTTTTTAGATGTTGCCTTAGAAAAGCCGACCCCCCAGACTCCCTTCTTTTGCGCTTTACTCCTTTAGTAGGATTTTGATCACTTGTCTTCAGGGGGTTGCTCTTTGGTGCAATAGTATTTGGGAGGTTACTGTTTGGTGCGATAGTACCTCTAACATCTTCTATAAAACCTTCCCAAAAACTAGCTCCTTGATAATCTAGACCTTCCAATCTTTTAGAATATTGAGAACAACCATTATAAGCATCACTAGTCCCATCTTTATCTTGAATCCCACCTTCTCTATTTTCAATTTCCTCCACTTGACTAACCGATTGATCTACAAATTCTGGAGTTAACGAGGGTGCTACACAACTCTCCCCTGTTGCCACGGCATCTCCAAACAAATGATCCCACCTTTCTTCAAGTAGAGGAGAAAGTCCCTTAAATCGAAACTTTTTGGCTTCGGGTTTCTCCTAAATAATAAATTAATAACATATATGAAGATTCATGTATCAATTAAACGAGTAATAATATGATTAAAAATATTTTAAGTAGTACCTTTAACTTATTTTCCCACCATTCATTCGAACATTCAAGCTTTCCGGTTGTGGAATTCCAACCTAAACCGGTTTCTCCTCTTTTTAAATACTTCCAAAGACGCCAATCTTTTTTCATTGCATCGTATTTATTTTTCATGCTCTTTTGTTGACATTTTGTACCAAGTTTTTCCATAAATTGCTCTTGTATATCACGCCATCTAAAACTTTGAGCACGTCCATTTTTTGTGATGAAATTGATACACACATCACAAAAAAGGATAGTATTTTCATCGGTCCAGCTAATAGGTACCCCATCGTCATTTTTAACAGACATATTTTTATCCCTATATTAAATAAATAAAGCACATTTGAGAATAATTAAGTATCTTATAATTGCAACACTTAAATGAAGACGAATAAAGCATGTATTCTACTTGTTATATTCATATGTGAATATAGTACTAGTTTTGATATTTTTTTCGGTTCACAATTATCACAGATCTATAAAAGAGAATAAACCAAAACTTGTAATATAATATAGGAATTCTTCGAAAAAATGCAATAAAAATACTAGGGAGTGGTAAACAAAAACATAGTCACAAATCACAATGGTACACACTTCATAACTTAAAGAAATAGATTCAATAGTTACAAACACACCAACAATAACAACAAACACAAAGAAGAAAGCTAGATGGAGAAAATATGAAGAAAACATACAAAAATTCTTTGTGGCATTTCATCGAACACCTTATGTGCAACACATAGATTTGAGGAAAACTCAAGAAAAATATATAATGTAACATATTATAGATGATGCTTATCACAAAGTTTAGAACAAAACACAACTTTAACCAAAAAAAAAATATAGAACGAATCATCTTTGTAGATGAAGAACAATTTACCAAAAAATGAGAAAAAAAATTCAAAGAAAAGGAAGAAAAAATGTTACCTTTAGTTGGAGAAATCTAATTTTTGAAGTTGATTTGCCTTCTTCTTTTTGGAATCACGATTTTTGTTGAGGATTTGATGAAGGAAGAAGAAGCCTATAAGAATTCCATGAGTGAGAAACAATCTGACTTTTGGGTTTATTTTGGATTTGATTGAGTTCTTTTGTTAAAAAGAGATTGATAATATTGTAATTAAAAGAAATTAATGAGGGTATATTTGGAAGGAAAAAAAATAAATGTAGATAAGCTCCTCAAACGCTAGTTTTGGTAGCTTATAAAAAAGCTAGCTTATAAGCTAGCTTATAAGCTAGCTTTTGTCCATCCAAACATGTACACCCAAAAAAAGCTAGCTTATAAGCTAGCTTATAAGCTAGCTTTTTTTTACCAAACAATGCCTTAACCATTTAAAATGAAATAGGTTGTTTGGTTTTTTTAACTTTTCCCTTTAATAAAAAAAAATTATGTTTTGCACATGCCCTATCTTTTCTTGGAAAGTTTACTGAAATAAGTTTTTATTTTTGTTATTTTCCATAAATAAGTGAAGATTATTTCAGAACAATTCTTTTTGATGCCCTCATGGTATTTCTGAACTTATTTACCAATTTTATAAATCGATGACTTCAATAGTCTTCGTTAAATTTTTTATAGAGTGGGAACATTTTATAAAAACAACTAATTATCTCGTAGAAAAGCTAATCAAATTACAAATAGTGTTAATTAAACAAGATATATTTCATAGAAGATGCAGATTTAAAAATGGTATTACTTTCATTGGAAAATATTTTTGGCATTCATAGTAGATAAAAAACACTCAATAAATATTATATAAAAGTAAACCGTTACCTTTATTTTTAGACCATCCGTTATGATATTCTTGTCAAGGGCAGGTAAGCTTCGGGTGTGACAACTAATTATCTCGACGAGGAACACCCCCCCCCCCCCCCCCCCCCCCCTCTCACCCCCTTTCTCTCTCTTCTTTTTCTCTATCTGTCTCTCTTTTTTAATTATCTTTCTTCTTTTATTTCACTCTCGTTGTAGTTAATTAATTTAATAAAAAAAGTATGGATAAGACTGGGTTGGGTAATATGTATTATGTAAGATAGGAAAGAATAATGTAACGGTGAGTAAGGAAAGGAAAAGAACAAAGTATAGCTCCTAAGGAAATATTTATGAGCATTGTTCCAACAATAATATTACTTTTATTCTTAACGGATTACATCACCATTAATAAAGGAAGAAAAGTTGTTGACACTAACTTCAAAGAAAACCTCAAACAAAAAAACCTAGAATCACTGAATCAATTTCGTCAAATTAACTGAAAACCACATAATGGACAATATGGATCATTGCTGGACCAATCCCTAATGCATCCAGTGTGGTAAGAATGGGTGCAAGGGAGCCTACTTGCCATTGATCTTGCTTCTAGGTCTTCCAAACAGATGGAACAAATCGCCTCGGTTTCCATCACGATATTCGGCAAAAAACGATGTGCGAGTGTCGATGCAGTGCAACTAACAAACACAAGCATCGGAAGCAGGATCCGCCCGGCGTGGTTTGGGTCTTCGAGAATCCGAGATATGCAGCTGATGATACGCGTGGCCACATCATACACGACGTGGAAGGGTATTCCGTTATGGATCAAGAACGAGATGATTTCGTTCCACGACAACCCGCTGACTCCTATAGGTTGGAAATGGGGAGCCAACAACTGATCAAATTGATGTCCTAAGATAAGGACCGGACCGTTGTTGTCTTGGTGAGAGCTGAAGGGTTGCTGAACCACCACCACCAACCTTATGTAGAAGTAGTGGATGGTGTAATCGGGTGGCATACGTGCCACAAGCGCGGCGGGGACCTCCTCATCCGTCTGGACCGCAGAACATTCAAAAATGTAACTTGACATATTGTTTTTGGTGTGAGGTGAAAACAATTGAAAGAAAGCCTCTCAAACTAAATGAGAGATTGAGAGAGCAATTGCAATTGGTGTGTTTATGTGTGTATTTATATACAAAGGGCTGTGTTTAAAAGAAGTGTATTTATATAAATGAACATGCGAACCAACAAAATCATGCGCTTTTGTTAAAAAAGCCATCCGGGCGGCTTTGGTAGTGACTTAATTAAGTCGTGAGTAGAATCGCATGAATCATATATAATTTTATACATGAAATATATATGATTTTCTTAACCCCTATTTTTTTATATACTTATTGTTCTCATTTGATTCTATCTTTATACTTCTATATAAATATTATATATGTATGTATATAAAGAGTATGTATGTATGTATAGGGATTAATCACATGGGGAACCCAAAAAAAACCTTTGCGACCTAACTCAAAGTATTTTTTTTTATATGAGTTTTTATAATCAGAAAACTAGAATTTAAAGTATTATTTTACATATATATATATATATATATATTATATTAATTCGTTAGTTCTACATGTATTTATTTTAATTTGAAGCTTTTTACATTTTTAAATTATCGCTTTTGATAAAAAAAAATTAAACTTTGAGAAAATATTTACAGTTGTCACATGTTTATAAGTATTTTGTGGTTCTTATTTGATTATTTGCCTTTATGTATGTAACTATATATATAACGTGTGTTTATATATGCAAGTATATTGAAATTTCAATTGAATAAATTTCATGTGTTTGTTTTTATGTGTTTATATATGTTATTTGATTCCATTTAATTCAAAAAATAGTCTATACATGATTCACAGCGATGGAACTTTCAAAAACCTCACATATCACATTCTTTTTGCTGTCATGTCATTAATATCTCAACAAATTAAGAACCTCCTGAAAACTCTACAATGGAGATTCTTATAAAAGTCTCGCACTCTTTTTTCTTATTTATAATATAACTTTTATTTATGTAAATATTTGTATACCAGAAAAGAAAACTATTACAAAAACCTATGTGCTTGTTCAAGCACCTGAATAAGAACTTGTGACTAGGTAAGAACATCTGTCTCACAGTGGAGGTTCTTGTAAAAACTCCAAAAAAAACCTTAAAAAAAATCTCCATCGTGAATGCTCTTATAACATCGTAGTACAATTAAATTAGAAATTACACCTGGAATGTGTAGTATAGGGACTTAAAAGGTAAGATAGAAGTTAATCTACTTTTTATCGTGTAAAATAGAACAATTATTATATAAAAACACCCAAAATGTAACAAAAGTATTGGCTATAAATTTTTCGTCTAAAGATCAGATTGAATTCTGTGTGTACAAATTAAACTTACGTTCATTATTTATTTAAATGTAATTAAAAATGGTAAACGTATAACTTTAGTTGATGTTTAATTTCCTATAACATACTGAATCCCGAAAAGGTAATTAACTTTTTTTTCTTTTATCTAATAGTTTTTGTAAGTTATAACTGAAGTTCACTAAAAATCCTGCATACTAAATCACTTATTTAAAAAATAAATATCCACCGAATTTAAATTGACCTAAAACAGGTTAGTAAATATAACAAACAAGTTCATAGGGAATCTTGTAAGATGAAAGGGTGTTTTTCGATGTTTGAATATAAGCAATATTAAGCTAGGACGCATGCTCAAATGAGAACTCAAATGTAATTGTCACGTGACGCGCTTTCAGTTGTCCTTGTGTTCACAATTAGATTAGAGTTTTCATTTGAACTTTTGTCTATTAAGCTATATAAATAACGATAAACAAACATAACGCATATATATGACGAATCAAAATGGACCATTAAGTGGTTAAAGGTCTAGGTCGGCAATTATAACTGTCTCTAGGAGCGAAACCTCGAAACTTTATGTTAGAGGCTTAGAGCATAGATTTGTGGTAGATTTTTCTTAAATGGTTCTTGCACAAACATACTGGTAAATTACCATTAGAATTGTGTTTGTGATCTTTTATATTTTGTGATTTTGCACTATGCAAAACACACATGTCTTTGTCATCTTTTTTGTGTATTAAGTGTGTTTGCATATATAGAATAGAGAAGATAAAAGAAGGATCACATAATGAGTTCGTATACAACAACCATTAATGGATATCTTCTCTTGTGTAAAATCTAAAAGTAGGTTTTATGTCCGCAAGTAATCAAACTTCCATGTTAGAAGAAAATGAAAACAAGTAGTTGTGGGGGAAAAGGGATCTATATCTCATTTATGATGATCTTTGCTCAGAATTGGACATTGATGATGAGTCTACATTGGCAATAGTTGAAATATTGTTTTCTTATTAATATGCATGTATAATGGTATTTATATAAAGGACCGAATGACGTACATTATTTTTTTATCAAGAAGTTGCCATTTGGCAATAATAACCCGATTGTGGGTTGATGAGGTGGAAGTAACAAATAGTATCTTCTATTTATCAAACTGGATGTCAAGAAGCCGATTATCATATGTAGCTTCCATATATTTACGATGTAGAGTACTATTATGTAGTTTCATGTCAATATAGCTTCATGACTTAACAACATACCCACTCATAAGCACGTTAAATTTGCCCTTTTAAACAAGACCCCAAAATATAGGGGGCCCAATTGTACTTTTTATGCCTAATCTGTAACCTAAACTAAAAAATGGATTCTTAATTTCAATTTAGAAGAAAGCGGTCACAGATTAAACTTAAAAGATCTTTAATCTTCCTCACGTATCTATTCTTGATTTGGTGATTCGGCGATTGAAATTCCCTGACCTTTTGGTTCCTCAAAGACAAAGACAACAACTTAGTATTAATCAACTTCTTCTTCTTCCTCTGTATAATACAATGGGTTTTCTTGTTCTGAATTAGATTTTCATCCTCACGTCACATCGAAACATATAGTACATATGTCGACTGGTTCTTACTTCTTAGAATTAACATCTGATTTTGATTTCCGGTACTTCGTTCTTATTCATAATACGACAGATTTGAGCTTTTGGACCACTTGGTTCTTCATAAATCGTTGGACCTAAGCACTAAATTCCATTTTTAGTTTCTTAAATTTGATTTTCTTTCTCTTTTCATAAACAATAGTTGTTTTTTGTGTAAATTATCTTTTCATTATCACTTGTTTAGGTTTAGATTCATTAATTTTATGATTTACAACCTTAATTACTTTTCTCATAAATAAGGGTAATTGCTTAGCATGAACAGATTCAAGTTGTTCTTAATTTAAGTTTAGGTTTATTGATTCGAAATTTTTAATTACTCAGATTATATCCAGACATGAAAATGTTAAAATTTCATATTCTTTAGGTTAAGGAAATCAAAATTAACATAATGTTTAAGGCTTAGGTTCATAAATCATATTGTAAATGTTTGGAGACTGTTGCTTATGAAAAACTGATTGAAGACTTTGTTTTAATAAATATTAAAAAATGATCAGGTTTAAGTGAATTTCACATTACTTTGTCATTTAAAAACAATTTTGTTCTTTAGCTTTGCAAGAAATTTGGTATAATATATCGTACGCACTTTATTGTCTATTTCTAATCACTTGCTTTGTTACTCAATGCCTACCAGAGTCTCCAAAAAGTTTGAAACAACTCGCTTAACAAGATTCTAGTGTCCCTTTAAAGTGCATGCTACCAATTATGAAGATGAAATCGTTGACTTGAAGATGAGGAACAAATGGCAGTAAGCTTTCTATGCTTCTACCCTGAAAGATATACTACTTTTGCTAATTATTTAATTAATGGTACATGTAGATACTATAATTATGACAGATGTCAAATGGGTCTCTCAATGAGGATATAAGAGACCAAATGTGAGGCTTAAATTTTGACAAAGACGATGGAAGCAACAACCATGGTTTATTCATCAAGAAAGGATGCAATTAACATTAAAAGAGGGACATGTCAAGATGTCACTTAAGATCACGCAAGTTAGAATTTAGAGGCAAGACAAAGATTTTAAATGCATTCAAATAATCTCACTTGTCGACTGATTACTAAAATTCTCTCCTAGGGTTGGAAGCCCTAAGAGCCTACTATCTATAGTAGGAAAATAAACAAATACAAAATACTAAATAGGGTCTAACACAAAAGATCAGCAAAGTTAATATTAAAAAAGACAAGTTGGAGCTAAGTTGGGTGATCACACTCAAGTGCTTGATTTGTAGCTATGAAGGATACCAACATCCAATCTATCGTCTTATCCACATAGCATTTGCCCAACGTAGTAATAACATCTTAACAAATTAATATCGATGAACATTAATTAATTGATAAGATGTTATATATAGGTTTGTTCATTTGAGAACTTAAACTCTTCGGAGATCCATAAGAACTTCTACGTTGCAATTTTGTTTTATATGATTTTTTTCATCTAAAGTAGAGTTTTTGGTATTGATTAACATATATTTGTTTCACAATGTCATTATATATGTCATATGCACGTTGTTCATAATGTGAAATTTTTTATGTGTACTTTTGTTTTACAAACATGTCGAAGATATTCACATTGTGAATAAAATATATGTGAAACAAAAATATGTTAATCAATATTCAAGATCTAAGTGGAAAAAGATCATATAAAATAACACATGATGCACTAGATCTTAAGGTTATGACAATTTCATAGATTATGAAAAGAACGCCCACATATATACGGGGCCATTTAAATGAGAATCGAGTATTTTGTGGTAAGTGTGATATCAAATTTTATGAATTCATTTCAATAACCAATGGTTTAAAAAAGTAAAAGTTATTAACAAAACATCTTCAGTTATTGCAAACTATCGAGCTCTGATTTGATTAGGCCCTATACACACACATGTAGGCATATTCAAACCATAAGCTCAAAAGCCATGCTAGAAGTTAAAATAGTTTATGAGAAGACGAGAAATGTCAATGTTATATATGATTATACACTCTTGGCGCTACAAGAAAGTGGTTGATTATACACACTTTTTTAAGTGTGGACAACTATATATAATAAAGCGTAGATAGATTTGACGTTACAATTTTTTATCAAATCTCACATTTATTAGTATAGACAAATTATCTAAATTTTCACATTTCTAAGCATGAAAAATTTGAAAAATTATTTTAAGGTTACAAAAGTCCATGCTTTGAAGTGTGAACTTTTTTAATTACAAAAATTATACATCTAAAATTGTGGACTTTTAAAAGCAAAAGTACACATTTATAAATGTAGAGTTTTTTCTTTTTCTAACAATTTTTATATAAAAACTATTTGTCACATAAAATTTTTCCATACTTTTTATGAAGCATGTATAATTGACATATTTTTTGTAGTGTAGGTTTGTTTAACCATATATGATTAAGGATCTATATGTTGTTAATGCATAATGTGTTTGATCATGTGTATAATCATATATGATATTGAGAATTTTTACTTTTTCAAAGAAATTGTTTAACTTTTTATTTGAACTTCCCGTATATATTAGATATTCTTATATTATATATATGTGTATATATATATATATATATTATTTTAAACATAATTCTTTTTAATTGAATGGAATCTATGTTCTTTTTGTTTTTTTATTTGGAGACCAATTTTTAATTGTTTTATTTTGTGGTAACAAAATTCTAATATGGTTAATTTTTGTTTGCAAAGGTATAGTTTGCTTTTTGATTGTATAAAAAAGTGTAGCCCCGTCTCCAAAATTAAATTCTCGAATTTATTTATAGTATATAGGTAGTAGTTACGGTTCAACAAATTTTTTATTAAATATTATATTTTAATATAATTCGTTCAACATAAAAATATAAAGTTAAATTTTGGTGCACATATTTGATGGTATTTTATCAAAGTCAATTAAAATCAACATTAAATTGTGTGTATTTTATGTTGAATTCGAGCAAATGTTTGAAATTCGTTAGCAATTTGATAAAATATGTTAATCTAAGGTTGTTTTTGGCAAAAATAAGCTAGCTGATAAGTTAGCTTATAAGCCAGTCCATCCAAACATGTACCAGAAACTAGCTTTTTGAAATGCTACTTTGAGTAGCTTATGAGGAGCTTATTGGGGCTTTTTCCAGTTATATCCTTATTAATATTAATTATTAAATTCGAAGATACATTTTTTGGTCATTTTACATACTCATAAGCTAGTTTTTGCCAAACATAATTTGTTTATAAGCTAGCTTATCAGCTACTAGCAAGCTTATCAATCAACAGGTAGCTTATCAGCTACCAAACATAGCATAAAACTGAATTTATCAAGCTACAATAAAATAGATAATCCTATTAGTTACTTTACTTGCTCGACGCATTTCTTTGTCAGATTTTTAAAAATCAAAGATAAATAAAGTAGTCAACATATTATTGACTGTAATAGGAACAATTAAATTAATTCCTCTGCCTAGCTTTTTATTGTTGTGAGAAAATCTCTAATAATTTTGATTATTAATTCCTCTGTCTAGCTTTTTATTGTTGTGAGAAAATCTCTAATAATTTTGATTATTATACAGCAAACTCAATTTACTCTACATTATTTTTTTTTTGACGAAACTTGAACCATTACTATTAATAGGATGGGTTACAACATATCGTCAAGCTAAAGACCCTTTGATAATATCTTTATACTTCACTTTCGGTTTATGATATTAGAATGGTCTGTATATCTAAAAAGATACTACCTCCGTCCCAAAATTATTGTCCAGTTTTGACTTTTGAAAGTCTTTCTTTGTCGACTTTGACCTTAAATATTTTTATTTGTGTTATATAATACTTGATGAAAATTATATCAATGAAAATACATTAAAAATACAACTCATTCATATATTTTGCATTAACTATTATATAACACAAAAAAAAATATTTAAGATCAAAGTCGAGAAAGACAGACTTTCAAAAGTCAAAACTGGACAATAATTTGGGACGGAGGGAGTATATTAGTTTCCTAAATATTTAAGGGGGTGTTTGGTAGGAGGTATTAGTCATTAATTAATGGGAATGAATATAAAAGAAGGTGTTTGTTTTGTTATAATATAATGGGCCCATTCCTAAAGAAACCCAAATTTTCATTCCAGTTCAATTTGGGGGGAATGAAAATTTATTCCCATTTTCATTCCTGGTCATTTTCATTTTCACTCCCATTTTCATTCCTCCAGGTGAACCAAACAGGCCCTAAGTAACACAAATGAAATGAGTAATGATTTCACAAATCAAGGACGAGTTGATTTTTGGTCAAAAAAACCGATATACGCTCAAGACTCGTAAATCGAAGCTATTACACTCAAGACTCGTAAATCGAAGCTATGACGATCAATAGAATAGATATACCTAATTATACAGAACAAGAAATAAAGTAACTACTAACCATAATAGAGTTTCACATAATAATAATGAAGAAAGTATTCACAATGAAACTATTCTTACGTCATTGTATGGGCACAGCGGAACAACAAGGTGTTCAAGGGTAACATGAAAAACATTAAAGAGATTTGTGACAACGATCCAATTTTTGGCATACGATTGGATCAAAGGTAGATCGAAGTTTGGTAATTCCCTCAATTGGGATAACTGGTGTTGTAATTCCCTTAACGTTGTTCTCTCTTGTAAAATTCTAACATCTCGCTAGTCTTTTTCAATAAAATCTTCTCTTATGGTCCAAAAAAAAATATTAATAACTAAGAAAGTGATAGAATTGGACTTTCATTTGATAGCATAAACGAAACCCTAAAAATTTATCATCATATCTATGAGATAATTACAAGATCTCCCCTAAACTGAACTTGCTATAAAATTTCAATCCAATTCTAAACGACAATTAGGGCAAGTTCGATGGTATGCTGCCCACTGGTTAATACATTCCACATGGAAAAGATGGTTGCAAGGAAGCCTGCCTGCCTTGGATCCCACCTCCAATTCCTCCACACAAACGCTGCAATTCTCCGCGGTCTCCTCCACGTCCACCGTCACCATCGTTGGTGGCTCCAATTCGGCCGGTGGGCGAGTGAAGAGAAGCAAAACCTCGAGCGGAAGAACCCTGCGATCGGCGTTGGATTCGTCCGCCATCATTTCTCCTGCGCAGATGGTGACTCGGAAGACCACCTCGCTTAGGGCCTCGCGAGGCGAGCCCACCTGGTTGAGAAAGCGGATTATATCGGACCACACCAACATGTTGAGGTCGGATACGTGTTGGCATGGAGCGGCGATCTCTAGTATGTGTCGGGTGGTCGGTCCACCTTGGCGAAACAAAACCGTCAACTTTATGAAAAAGAATTTTGAGTTGATAGGTTGTAGAGTCTGTAGCAGATGGGCGGGAACGATTGTGTCGTTGGCCGATCGGGCAACCGCCTGGAACGTAAGGGGACGGCCAGGCATTCGGGTGTTAGATATGAGGAGGGAAGACAACTTTAGGAGAGAAATGATGGTTAAAGGTTTGAGCTTGTTGCATACATATATATATAGGGCTTAAGATGATATGATATCAACCATATGGGCGGAGGAGTATTGGCAAAAGGCGTATAAGATATGGTGGAATATGGCATCCATTCGGGTTTGAGTTTAGACATTAGCGTTTTGTGGCCAGACTTAGTCTCAGATGAGTGTAAGTTATTTTCAAATTGTAAAGAATGTAGTCTAGGAAAAGTTTAAATGAACTTTTCGAAAAAATAATAATATGATTTCCCAAATACGTTATATTATGTATTTATTATAATATATATTCACTTGCATTACACCAATGTACACTGCCTCACAAAATAGCAATATATATATATATATATATATATATATATAGAGGTTGGTTTATACGAGAACGATGTGAATTTTAAAAAATTCGAGAACGATTCTCAACCACATATTTTCGGTTACGGAGGATTGATGCGATCATGGAGGGTGGAGATGATTAAATGAGGGTGACCCGGTTAAAGCCGTCTTTATTGACTGGATGAGTGGTTGGGAATCATTCTCGCGTTTTCTTAAAAAATTATGTTTCTCGCATGAACCTTTCTCTATATATATAGGAATACTATGTTGTTTCATATCTAAATCATTCGAAATAATATTATGTGTTAAAAATAATCCTTAGCATTTTATATAAAGATAAAGATTGAAATTTTTTACAATCATTTTCTTTTTATATTTATGAAAATTGATTTATAAATTTGTACGAATTATTTTGTTTATAAAAGAGGGGCGATATTTATATATCTATGGAGCTCTCTCTATACAATGAATCTTTTTTGACTGAAGCATAATTAGTTAATGAATTTTAAGGTATATATATAAAACTTTATGAAGCTGATTGAAGTTAGACACAGGCTTAAAAGTGTTGTCATCAGGCGTATATTCCGTATCTTTAAGCTGTTACATTGAATAATCAAATTACAGCTCCAAATTAAGTGTCTCACTTAATCATGAAAAGATGTTATTTTTATCTTCGGTTTGAATAATACATGATTATTCAGACTGAATATGTCACATGATGCGCTCTCAATCGTCCTTACGTGCCTGGTTGGAGGTATTGGGGGGGGGGGGGGGGGGGGGGGGGGTAAGGAATGAGAATGATGATGAAAACTATTGATTGGTTTGATATTATATAATGGATTCATTTCTGCAGATCCATTAATTTCCATTCTAACTAAATTGGTGGGAATGAAAATTTTTTTGTAATTTGTTCTTTTTTTCTCATATGTGTTCCATCTTTTGATGATAAATGGAACATCTTTTGTATCTTCAAGTTGGGGAAAATATTTTTTTAATATGAAACAAAATTAACCAAGCAGCATCAATACAATGCTCATTTCTATTCCATTCCGCTGCATTTCCATTTCCATTTTCATTCTCCAAAATGAACCAAGCACCCCTTAATAACAAACTTTTTTGAAAACGTTAATGAGGTAATTATAATAGTATACTTTGTAAAATAAAAATAAATGTATTTTAGTTAATTTTTAATATAATAAGGGTGTAAAATAAAAATATAAGACATATACACATTACTTCGTATATATTTATGATATTTAATAATATAATTAAACTAAAAAACATTATTTGGCTCATTTCGAAGGTTTTGACTAAACGATTAAAATGCTATAACTTGTAAAATGTTGTTTTTTTTTAAAGCATTTTAGTTCGTTCATATATATTATTTATGTTTGTATGATAAAAGTTTAGAATGAAAAATGAAAAAGTTAGAAATTAAAAGTAAATCATAGGGTAGTAAAATGTTGTTTTGGATGGATGGGAGACAGCAGTCAATCGACAGAGGTACGATCCAAGCGAGAAAATTTTGGGGCTGCTTACATGTGGGGACTTTGGATCGGAAGAAATGATAGCACCTTCAACAATAAGGATATCGTGCCTTCTAGAACGGCGACCTTCATCAAGTCTGAGGCGTTGTTTTGGTATCGGACGAGGAGTTCTCGTTATAGTCTTGATAGCTAGAGTGATTTCGTTGGAGACGTTTTAATGTAATTTCGTTCCTTTGCCGGGCTAGTGTCTTGCTAGTCCGTACTTCTTGGTGTTTTAATAAAAGCTGTTGTTCTAAAAAAAGGTTAATTATCTTACTATAAGAGCATTAAATATAACATGTAAATTAAAAAAAAAATGAATTAATTAGAGATTGAAGGAGAAGTAGGATATATAATTTACTTTTAATTATTATGTGATATACTTATCAAAGAGCAAATACAACAATCTTAAAAATTTTATACAAATTACATAGAAATAAATATATATTTATTTTTTTCATAAATAATTAAAATATGCTAAATATTCTAAAATTGTTTAATCTAATTAGGCCGTGAGTAGCGCCAGCGGGTTGGGAGCCGGCAGGCGGGCTCGCCGGCTTCGGCAGGTACCGGTACGTCACCGGCGGGTTGGGATGGCGGGTTGGGAGGGCGGTGTGGTGAACCCGTTAATGAAGCAGACGAGCCCTCTCTTTCTCTCTCTTATTCTTTCTCTCTATCTCTTTCTACAATTTATTCTCTCCCTTTCTCCTTTTATTAAAACCAATTATGTATTGGATATTTGGGTTGGAGGGTTGGATACTAATTAGAGAGGGTTCCAGAAGGTTAATGGGAGGATTGGAGAAAAGCTGATGTGCAGTGGAGTTGAGAGGGTTGGGTACTGATAGCATAAGCAATCCCAAACACCCCCTATATACTCATGATGTCCCTTTTGGTTATTTTGCATTCTTACAAGCTAGTTTTTGTTAAAACATAAATTTCATCAACAAATTTATTAGCTACCAACTATCAAATTAATAGCTAAACAATATTTCAGTTCATGCCGAAGCTTCCTTCCTGAGTGAGGGTGATTACCATGCCGAAGCTTCTCCCTAAGTGGTTTTCTTTGCCGTTATAAAATAATATAAAAAATCTAACACCGATATATTTATCTTTATCTTTATCATCATAACATTTAGATAATGACACATTTATCTTACAACAATTAGCTTACATTATGAAACTTATGGTATCTAAAAAACATTAGGATGTAACTTTTTCAAACTTTGAAATTTAAGAATTATTCGAATATTAAAGAAATATACAATACTTAATAAATGGTTGTAGAAACTTTTGCCGATATTAATTAAAAATTGTTTTTTCATCGTCTTCAACGGTTTTTTTTTATAACTTCTTTAAAATATTATTATTTACATTATTAATATATATAATACATTTAATATTTTAATAAACATTTTTTAAATTAAACAATCGTTTTAGGTATTTATGGAAATTATTAGAATAATTTTCTATAAGAGTTTTCAAATAATTCTACATAGAGGAAAACACATATTTGGTCCCTATGCTTTATGTGTTTTAACGAGTTTTTTTGATCCTGCGTTGCAGGGGAGAGGAGATGTTATAAAATATAGCGAGATAAATTAATAAAAAGTGATTGAAATGTAACATAAATCGATAGGATAATTATGGCGTAGACGACGATTCATTATTAACCCAGAAAAGAAAATCACATGAGAAAATATAAATTTGAAATAGCATTAATGTAGATTTTGTTGTGGTCAATATCTCTCGTTAAATATAACAATTAAAATTAGGATAATTATTTTTTATTTTCAAGAAGCCTAAACCCCCAAAAAATCACCTTTTCTATTACGAAACATATATGTATTACATCCTTTTGATTTTTTTCGTAGAGCATGTAACATAACATCGAATATATTTGGGTAAATTTGAAATTTTATCAAACATGTGTTGAACACTAATACATAATCATAAGATCTTTTTTATCAAACATTTGTCATGAATAAAATAACATTCCATTAGAAAATAACAATACCAATGAAATTAGAAGTGTCATGAAAATTGCATTTCATCTTTTGTTACATGATGTTGTAAATCTATTACTTCTAAAGAAGTTTAAGCCTAGGATTGTATATTAGAGATTTTTTTCTTTAATGGACGGTGAAAAGTGTATACTTAATGTATTTGGGTTATGTTATATGTGCTAAAGGGGAAAAAAATAAGAGATAAAAAATTGAATTAATAAGAGATTTAAGAAGTAGATATATATGAGATAATTGAAGTGATAATTGATGTATAAAATAAAAAATATAAATAAAAAAATTGAATTAATGAGAAATTTAAAAAGTTGTGTAATTAAATTGATAATACAAATTAAATCTAAATTTACGCAAAAAAAAATGCTAAAACCCACTAAAAAGGATGACATATAACAAATATATAGTACTAAAATATAATATAAAAATAAATTAGTAAATAAAATTTAATATTCTAAATATTATGTAAGAAACAAAAAAATTAAAATTAAAAAAAAAAAAAAAAAAACTGTAGCTTATGAATAGTTACCAAAACTTGGTAAATGTTATTTGGGTTATGTTATATGTGCTAAAGGGGAAAAAATAAGAGATAAAAAATTGAATTAATAAGAGATTTAAGAAGTAGATATATATGAGATAATTGAAGTGATAATTGATGTATTTGGGTTGTCTTATACGTGCTAAAGAGGCAAAAGAAAAAATATAAATAAAAAAGTTGAATTAATGAGAAATTTAAAAAGTTGTGTAATTAAATTGATAATACATATTAAATCTAATTTTAAGCAAAAAAATGCTAAAACCCACTAAAAAGGATGACATATAACAAATATATAGTACTAAAATATAATATAAAAAAAATTAGTTAAAAAAATTTAATATTCTAAATATTATGTAAGAAACAAAAAAATTAAAAATTAAAAAAAAAACAAAAAAATACTGTAGCTTATGAATAGTTACCAAAACTTGTAAATGTTATGGCTTTTAATACCCCAGTCCTTAAAATAAAATATCGATGGATTTTATTTTGAGAAGGTTCATTTGGACTTTGGCTAGACTATATTTTTGGCAATTTTTACCGAGAGCTAAAACATGCTCCCATGGGATTAACATTCAGTGGTCCCTGATTGCTCACCCCCGGATTCGAACTTGGCTGGGTTTTTCCCCAACACCAAGCCTTAACCGATAGGCTGCCCCATTGGAGTTAAAATATCGATATCGATGGATTGCATCCTCATGATTTGTATTTTATAACGTACAGGTTCCCTAAATCTAACTACATTAAAAAAAAATTGTTAACCAGCCAATTTTGAGGAATATTTTGTTCATTTATTTATTTCAGCTAAAATCATATGAACAAAGAATGTATGTTTAATGTTTAGTAATTGGTCCCACCTTTCTCTCACGAATTAAATGATGCCACCTTTTAATTTGAGAGGCTTCAACTCTGGTTAACTTATTAAACCTTTTCTATTTATACTCAAGAATAATAAAAGCCCAAATACGTAAATAAAGCCCAATAACTAATTACAAAATAAGCCCAACAATTTGACATTTTATCTTGGACTTCCATCTTTGAACTTCAGTGGCTATTCATCATATGATCTTTGATACAATAATATTTTGATCTAAAGTTTCCTCCTTTGGATTAAATTTCATAAAAAAAATTTGTAGACATCTTCAGCTCTTAGATAACCTTCGATGAAATGATTATCAATCTTCTAAGCTTGAAAAGAATCTTCACTTTAAACATTGAGTTTGAAGCTATGTACTTTGATCATATCATATTCTGTGAGGAGCTACATGATTAATTCAAACTGAATGTTAATATATTAATCATGATAAATAACACAACATTCAATCTAAATAATTAATGCATTATTTAGACTATTGCATTATTCAGATTTGAATATTGTATTATTTATCATTTAATTATAATGTATTTGCATAGTCTTGTGGCTCCTGATAATTGGTTCTTTTGCAAACCATCTATTTTGTGCAGACTATGCAAATCATTGGTTTTATTGGTTAAATTAGTGAAATGTTTTCTGATGTTGTTTGATTTGATAAAATCGTTTCGTATAATTTGTTTTTTTGATGAAATTGTTTAATATATTTGTATTTTTAGGTAAATTGAAAAAGTTTCATCAAAAGTTTATATGAAAAAATACATGAAATAATTTCAATAAATCTAAAAAACACATGAAACAATTTTATTGTAAGTATTTACATACAAATAAATATATGTAATAGAGAATAATATTTATAGATAACGAAATTAAAAAAAAAGAAGAAATATACCCCTAATGAAATATCGGCCAGTACAATCTGCAAAAAAATATAAAAAAAATAAACTAAGAAAAGAGATTTAAAAAGCAACATTTTGTGACGGGTTAGAGGATCCATCACTAGTCATCCAAAGAATATTTTTTCTGACAACAATTAAACATATACACGTTCCAAGTCGTTGTCAAAGGCATGCCTCATGGAGCGACCGAGCAGGAATCATTTAAGGCCCAACACCACCGAACCAACTCACCATCAAGGTGTGTCTTTTGACATAAGCTTCTTATCTCGCATTTCCTGACCCTCTCTTAACGGCCTTCTCCAAGCCGAATGGAATCGGTGAGTGTGTTCCGATAGTGACATTTTGTCCCTTACCTTGCATCAGTGATTTGCATCTAAGGCTGCCAGCCAAGGGAAGACAGTCGCAAGCAATTTGACGCTAACCAATTATCTGTCCAAAACATCATGTTCATACCATTGCCATTTTTTTTGTACAAAAAGTAGTCCGACTAGATGTTAACCTTTTCTGCATCACTGTTTATCAATGAGATTTTACCGCACATGCCATTTGTACGCCCTCCGTCTCTAATCGACCCAAGGGACCCACCCTCGCCGTAGAGAGCCTCATTGACTTTTTTCCATAAGGCTCCTTCTTTCGTTTTATATCTCCACCACCATTTAGTTAATAAAGCAACACTCAATGCTTTGGGACTCCCGACCATCTATAGAAGTATGTTGATATAATTGGCATTGATCAAAATAATTAACATAGTATTTTTTTTAATATAGAGTTGTTGCAAGATTATTTTTATTAATCATTTAATAATTTAATTTTACAAGACAAGGTAACAATGATTTTTATATGTAATTAAGATGAAGGTGGTTCATACGAAAAATATAACTTTTTAAGAAAACGCGAGGAGCCATCTCAACCACTCATCTCGGTCAACAAATGCGCCTTTGACCGGTCCCCCCTTTAATAATCTCTACCCCTCCCATGAATTGCGTCAATCCTCCGTGATCACGCCCACCGTAACGCGAGATGAGTGGCTGAGATTGCTCTTCATGTTTTCTTAAATTGACATGTTTCTCGTTTAAAACCTTTCCATACGTAAGATACCTTTTCTTATTTAAGGAATAAATTACTTAACATTATTTATATGTCTCATTTAAATGTTTTATCTATCTTAATAAAAAAAAATACGTGGTATACACATGAATGCAATAATTAAATAGAGAAAGTTAATGATTAATGTGTGATCACTAGTAGGTGAGAAGAGAGAGATGATTAAATTAAGGTTTCTCGTGACATCGGGTACACTGCTCGCTGTCTACTAGATCAAGTTCATGTGCTCCCATTTTCATGCATATATATATATTTTTCGATCCAAACCACACATAATTTTTTTGTCACAAATTTAAACTTTGTTCTTAGGACTAGTCAAATTAGAAGAACGTGGAGATTTAAAACCATGACAACTTAACCAAATTTTTATGTGTTCTTTTTCATTAATGTGAAATATTGTATGTGAAAATATAGCGATATGCTCAATGTGATTAATTCCAATGGGTATTTTTCGTACCTTTTAACAAAACGTGTTGGATTCATATAAAAACACCAACTATTTAAGACAAGAAAAGGTTCGTCAACGTATAAAATCATACACGATTAATGTACACATCATATATGATTCACGCGACTTTGGCACACGGCTTAAGTTGCAGTCAAAGTTGCTTATGTCCAATTTTTTGCCGTATCCCTCTATCTGTATCATATGCACTTGTGCGTACGGGTAATTCTAGTAATTTTTGAGTTTTTATGCATAAGTGCATTATGTACCCATGTATATGCACATGTGCATATTACAAAATTATCCATATACACAAGTACACACAGTCTAGATAGAGGCTATGAGGGTATTCCTTGATTTTTCGTTTATTTGAGGTTATCCATTTAACCTGACTCAATATATGTGTATGTGTGTTATTGTATATATGTCAAAAGTCAATCATTGGATGATTGTGTTTAGACATTGTGTCTTGATATTAATTAATAAGATGCATTGCCCAATTGTTATTTTCATATATCATTCTATATATGTTATATTGAAATGTAATACTTAATGACCTTAGAACATTGTATTCTAAAATGGTCCTAGTCAAATATTAATACGGGTATGGGTTGAACTAATGCATGTGGTAACGACTAATATATGTTGGGATTCATATGGAGTTATATAATTCAGTCAGGGCCGTTCCTAGAGTTTCGGATGCCCTGTACGAAAATGCAAAATTATGCCCCTATGTCTATCTTTTAAGTAAATGAAACGATAAACGATACGATTTTTAAAGGGTTTGAAATCTAGCCAAGCTACGTGGCTCATCCTTACGTTGATTTTTATTAAATAAACAAAGAGTACAAAGGGGGCATAAGAACCAAAACCCCAAATTACAAAATATAATTATAACGATGTCTTCATGCATAGACGGATAAAAAAAAAGAAAAACTATTGTTAGTTTTAACTAAAATGGTAAATAATTATATTAAAGTTATCAATAAAAAAACTGTAGCTCAACAAGTATATAAATATCAAGATTGATAAAAACAGTAAGGCCATTGAAATTGAGAAAAAAAGAGTGAGTGTAATGGTGCAAAAAAACAACAAATGATCAAATCCTAAATTCCTAAGCATAGGTTGCATAACAATTTAATTGATGTTGTGATGCAAATATGCAATCTGTCAATTTCTCAAATCTTCTAATTGATGCAAAAACAAGTAACATAGATGGAACAATGAAGAATTCCACTAAATCAAAATCGTGTAATATAATAACATACTTGGGAATTATATACAGCTCAACTCATAAATTATTAAAGGACTATCTTCACCAAAATGTATCCAACTTTACCCTTATTCCTATCGTATGTATCCAACTTAAAAAAGTGCTATTGCATGTACTAAAGTTTTAAAAAACTCTATTGTATGTAACCTTTTACCTAGAAACTTGTTGATGCTGATGTGTAACAAGTTGTTGCATACGTGGCGCATATGTGGCATTTGACTTTTGTTGACCATGGGAATTTTGACTTTAACTTGTTGATCTTCATCTTCTTCATTTGAGTTCATCTTCTTCATTCTTCATTTGAGTTCATCTTCTTCATTTGACCTAGAAATTGCATTCGTCTTCTTCATTAAAGCAAAACCTACATGAATGAATGATTACCCAAAACAAAACCAAGCAAAACTCAGATGAATGAATGATTACCCAAAACAAAACGAAGGGGAAATCCACCGAATTCGATTTCGAGTTTGAATTCCAGATCTGGAAATTTGGAGATAATAAGTTTATAGAGATAATAACAATGGTTGACGTGAACCCTAATCGGAAAGATCTAAATTTGGGGGAAAACCCTAAATCCTAAATCGAAAAAAACCCAAATATGAAAATCGAAAATCAAGCTAAGTAGGATCGAAATGTGCACCAATTTGGTTCCACCTTTCGTGTTTTCTGGGCTTTCTTTTGAGACAAAATCACGAAAAGTGAACATTTATTATCGAAAATTAGGGCGTCATGGTTGATGTTTCTTGTTATCTGAAATTATACTTAAAACCATTAAACCCATCATCCACTTGAAACAAAAACAAGGTCAGGTACTGTTTCTTAGCTACAAGACTTTTGTGACTTAAAAACATACCTGTTTTGTATTTTAGTGCTTGTAGAATCATCAAACAAAGGTTTATTTTAAAGAATAAATGTTTGGCAAAAGATGACCTGGTTATCCAAGCTTCTGGAAATTGAAGTTTGTTCTTCTGGAAATCACATCTGTTGTATCGATTCACATCTAGGTTTTATGGAGCACCGATTCACATCGCATCTGTTCTCTTTAATAAAGCCCCAAATTGTGTTTGATGAATCTGGGTTTCGTTTGTTATCCTTAATAAAGCCCCAAATTGTGTTTGATGCATCTGGGTTTCGAATTCGATTTTGTGGATTTCGATTTAGGGTTTCAAATCTAGTTTTATCTGATGCATTTGGGGTTCCAGATATGTGGATTTCCATTTTCCAGATTTGTGGATTTTCATTCTAAGCTGTGCTTGAAAACATCAAATCCCTGAGACGATTCTTATGAAATTTCATTTGTAACTTGACATCACTATGATTGAAGTTTGCTTTTTTAAATGAAAATGTTTTCAATTTGATTCTCGATCATGGAGGACTTGTTGATAAATGGAGGTCATGCTTTCAATTGTGTGTGCTTTGAAATCCTAATTTTTATGAACCCTAATCTTGTTGAAGAAGATGAAGATTATTTTTTACTTGCTGCTGGAGAAGCCATTGATGACCTCTGAATTTTATCTTATCCAGAGAAGCCATTGATATTTTATTTTAGATCTATATTTAGGGTTTATTATGATCAATGGAGAAGGAGAAGAAGATGAATGGTATCCTACATGGCATCTGGTATCCCACATGGCATCCCACGTGGCATCCCATATGGCAACCAAGTAAGCAATTTTGAAAGAAGGTGACCGGCTAAGGGTTTAGCAGGTAAAATGTTACATACAATAGAGTTTTTTAAAACTTTAGTACATGCAATAGCACCTTTTTAAGTTGGATACACACAATAGGAATAAGGGTAAAGTTGGATACATTTTGGTGAAGATAACCCATTATTAAAACTAATTACCTATACTAATAACATTATATAGAAATTTGATGCCCCTTGGGCTTTGATGCCCTGTGCGGCCGCACGGGCTGCACGGCCCCAGGGCCGGGCCTGAATTCAGTTTGAAATAAATACGACTGTATAATAAATAAAAGAGGCAAAAAATTGGTGAAGCGGGAAACCTCTTAATGAGGGAAAAGAGGGTGGACGATAAAAAGAACGTTGTCGATGAGCTATCTATGTCAACAAGAACGTCGTCCTTAATAAAAATAATGACAAGGGGCATTCGTGGATAACTATGATGTGTCGTACGTAAACTTAAGAAAATAACAATAGAACCTTGTACACTATTCTTCATACTATAGCTCGTATTCTTGTGTATTTATCTTGTTCGATAACATTCACTAGCTTTTATGTATCCTTACCAGTTGGTTGTCGGTTATCTTGATGTCTTTATGAGATAAATCTTCATCATAAATACGTGAGATATGCAATAAATATAAAAGTTAACTGAAGTAGTGGTTAGCATAAACATTTATAATCCTAGATGGTTACCCATGAGTAAGGGTTGAGGAACTCATGGTCGTAAGTAATCACGATCGGTAGTGGAGGATTTCTTAGTCAGAAGAGTCCTGGTTGTTGATATCATAGTCGTGGATAATATACTTAATGGTCGAGGGCACAATGTTTTTAACAAATAATTTACCCTTTGAGATTTATATTAAAATACTTATTTAAGTTTCAAATCTCGCACCAAAAAAATAAAGTGACTGGTTACTTTGGATGGAAATCGAATTGGTTACTTGAGAAACCGAATTGGTTGCCTGGGGAACCACATCATCCAAGATTTTGTGACATTATGAAAACGTCACGCATAAAGTGACATGTGTAGGGACCACATGTCGTTCATCCAATACACGACATGAAATGTTGTGGATAGGTGTCCATCATCATTCTAATACTATGCCATATATATAAGGGCCCACATATATAGGGGTTTCCTTTAAACATGTTCTTTTTCATGTTTCGAGAGAACCTGCAATCCTTGCCAAACTTAAGGATAAAGTTTACCATGTATGATTCCTTTTGTATTGTGTGTTTAGGAGAGAACGAGATGTTTTCTCTTAGTAGTGAAATGATTGTAGAACCTTTTAGCTATTTCAAGAGTGAGGATGCCTTGCTAGCCTTTAGACGGTTAACAGGTCTACCGAAGAATGTGCTATTGTACATTCTTGGTATCGTTTCAAAATAGGGTTTACCTTGCCTTATGTAACACCCGTAATTTCGGTGTAATAACGACTCTTTGATAAAATATGGAAATTAGAATCTTAGATCAAATCATGCAATTTATGGTCTAATATGTTAGGAAATCCAATTACGAGTCCAACGGTTCTTTCGGAATCGAAAACGGAGCTATAACGAAGGAGTTATGGCCGAAACAAAATAGAACCCAAATTGACCAGATGCTAGCGATCGCTAGCCATGACCCTAGCGATCGCTAGGCACAAGTTACTCGTCTGCTGTTGTAGCTTGCGACCAGGCTAGCGACAGGGAGAAAGGGAAGCTAGCGATCGCTAGCCCTCACAGCTAGCGATCGCTAGGGAGCTGAAGGAGGCTGAAAAACGGGTTTTTTAACCCTTCCAAGCTTCATTTGTTCACCACTTCTTCATTTCTTATCCATTTTCTCTGATTTTTCTCCCTACCTTCTCCAAATCCAAAACCCTACAAGATCTTGAGGTCGAATTCATACTTGGAGCTAGCTCGGGTGAAAACCACACTTCACTCGCTTCATTTTCTCCACTCACCCATTCTCCACCATTGTTGCTTGGAAAGAGGAAAGCTCAAATCCTAGGGTTTTTGTTGGATCTCACTCGGTAAGCTTCGATTAAAGCCTTGTAGGTTGGATCTATGCATATAATAAGGGTTATGAACTAACCTAGGGTTCGATTTACTTGATTTTAGGTTCGTGCTCACTATTTGACCTAGTTCTTGGAATTTGGGGGTTTTGTCACAAACCCTAAGGTGAGTTGTTAAAACCATTTTGTTAAAACTGAGAGCACATCATTGTGATGATTTCTATGTCTTGCTTGACTTTGTGATTGAATGTGAATGTGGTATAAATTATTTATCATGTCTAGTTGAGGATATTCATGATATGTATGAAGTGTTATGCTCGTATGAATACCTTGAATAGTATTGTTCCTTATATGAGATGAATTTACCGTATGCTACTTCGTTATGTGTTAAACCTATGGGTGTATGATAATTGTAATTATATGAAATACATAAGATGAGATGTGATATGGGATTATGTAAAAAGGGGATTGATATCCGAAATGTGGCTTACACTAAACGATGAGAAGGGCTTGAGACCCTCGATACATACCTCTGTAATGATGCTATGCTAAATTCAGTGTCGAGGTTTCGTATGTGAATGATATGGACTAGATGCTATGCTAAATTCAGTATCTAGGTTTTGTGTGGAAATGATATGGACGAGATGCTATGCTAAATTCAGTATCGAAGTCTTGTATGCAACACCATGGACGTGACGCGATGCTAAATTCCGTATCACGATCCTATATGATAATAACCTGGACGAACCAACGCAATGTGTCCACACCAAACAGTCGCGGGTTTGTACCTATGTCGTCGGCCTTCGGGTGGCTCCGAAGTGCGCGGGCCTCTGATGATGTCGCCATGCTAAATCCGGGGCATCGAGGTGTTTGGAATTAGATAATGTCGGGGCATTGGTTGGTGGAAATGGGTCGCTCCCATTGTTTCCGAAGATAATAATAAACCGGTTTAATATGCTAATTGTATTGTTAGTATAATCGTGTATATCTCGCATGTCTTTATATATGCTCTACGCGTCTGATATTATTTGTACAACTCACTAGGCTCCTTTAGCCTAACACTTGCTTGGTATCGATGTGTCTCTCAGGTACTAGGGACGCCGCTCCCAAGTAGGCTTCGGACTTGAGTGAGCATGGGGGAAGAGGAGAGACCGGTCCTTTAGGCCGCGAGATTTGTGGTGGACGATAACCCTTTTGTAGTCTTCTTCCTATACGGAGCTAGACTAGTTTGGTTATTGTAATTCTTCCTTTGATTACAAACATTGTAATTAATTATACGTTACTTATACCCCGTTTTGGGAAGAGCTCACGCCCTGGCGTTACAATTTGTATACCACTTTTGTGCAAATGAAAGTTTTTGTTCGCCCCGATTTTTAGGGTGTTACAAGTTGGTATCAGAGCTTTAGTTTAAGCGAACTAGGTAGTCACTGTAGCATGCCTAGACTTAAACTTAGCAAACTAGCAAATGCGGCGCATACCTTGGGTAGAACCTTAGGTGGGGAGAGCAATAGGGTTACGAGTTCACATTTATTCAAAGTTATGGTGATGGTGACGAGAATGCTTATGTATGATTAGTTCATAAATCACCTAGCTACTGATCTATGAATGTGTTGTACGCGAGTGTTTGAGTAACTGTTATTATGAGGATGATAAATGTTGAGATTCGTAAATAGTCTATTCTTATCCTATTCTCGTGCATTTGTGTGTGTGACAGATTGGTATGGCGAACACCCGTAGTCAGACGGGCGCCGCGAGAGGACCACCCAACCAAACCGCTTCAACCGCCGACCAACGGGTACGGGTCGAGACGGTTGAGAGCCCACCGAGGCTCCAAGTCCTAGGTGGGGGACCGGAGCACGTACCAAGGGTCAATCTCGAGGATCCAAATCCGGTCCTAACCGAGGTGACCCCGGAGATGAGGATGTTTGATAACGTCATGAAGGCCGTGAACGAGGCCATGAGCAAACAACAAGAGTCATTCATGAAGATGTTGGAGGACCGTGACACTAGCAACCGTCGTCATGAGACGGTGGGAGAGAACGTCGCTACGGCGTTGGGTGATGCGGAGGTGGTGGTGGTCACCGAGGAGACCCGAGTTACCGGAGATAAGGCAAAAGATAAGGCGAAAGCTAAGGGGTGCTCCTACAAGAATTTCTTGGGATGTAAGCCACCGGAGTTCCGTGGGTGTAGCAACCCGGTCGTGTGCTTGTATTGGCTCCGCGAGATGGAGATGACCTTTGAGGCTAGCGAGTGTGACTCTTCCCAACGAGTCAAGTTCGCATCCCACCTTCTTAAGGGCGAGGCCCTCACATGGTGGAACTTGACCCGCTCTTCCCTCACGCCGGAGGTGTACGCTAGGCTCTCTTGGGCCGAATTCAAGAAGAAGACGCTCGAGAAATATTGTAGCGAGCAAGCCCTTGACAAGATCGAGGATGAATTCCGAGGAATGAAGAAAGGCAACAATCCCATCTCCTTTTATGCAAAGGACTTTTTGGAGAAACTCGGGATGGTGGAGCACTTGGCTCCCGATGAAAAGTCAAAGATCAAAGCTTATTCTCGTGGGTTACCGGCCGAGATGAGATCGGCGGTGAGGATCGCAAGAGTCACCACCCTACATGAGGCGATCGAGGAATCGTTGAGGATTGAGGATGATATCACCCAAGCCCAGGTAGAAGGGTACCAAGCCGGGCAAAAGAGGAAGTTTGAGGAGGCCGCCGCATCGGCTCGACCAAGCAAGACCTTTCAAGATGGGAAGCGAGGTGGAAACCGGAATGAGGTGAAGTGGTGTAACCGGTGCCGAAGTAAGCACTACGGGCCGTGTCGACGCGATTTCCCCACGAACCCCATTTCTTGTGGAAAGTGCGGGAGAAAGGGCCATGCGACCCAAGATTGTGGGGCCCGAGTGCCGGTGTGTTATGATTGCAAAGAGCCGGGACATTATCGGGATGCTTGCCCGAAATTCAAGAAGGCGTCTACCGGGGGTTCAAGCGGACCCGTTGCAAAAGGAGAAGTCCCGCCGAGGGTGACTAGCCGTGCCTTTCAGATGACGTCCTCGGAGGCGAGGGAGACATCCGATCTTGTATCGGGTACGTTTCTCGTTAACTCCATACCCGCACTTGTTCTATTTGATACGGGCGCCGAACGCTCCTTTGTGCATGATTCTCTAGCTAGGAAATTCACTATGCCTACCACTCCTTTATCTGATGCGTTAGTAGTAGAAGTAGCGGGCGGATTTCTCGTGACTGTTCGAGATTGTTTTGAGGGGTGCACTATAGAGTTAGATGGAGAACCGTTCTCCGCAACTCTCATACCCATGAACGTCGGTAGTTTCGACGTAGTACTAGGGATTGATTGGTTGCGCGCTCACGATGCCAACATAGGTTGCGGTAAGAAGATGGTCACTATCCCAACGTCTCGAGGGGAATTGATCACCGTGTACGGGGATAAAAAGAAGGGCTCCTACACAACCATGTCGATGGTTAAGGCAAGAAAGTGCCTAGCCAAGGGATGCACCTCCTATTTAGCTTACGTCATTGATACTAAGTTAGAAAAGAAAGAAATCGCCGACGTAGATGTGGTACGGGAATTTCCGGACGTCTTTCCGGAAGATATGCCCGGATTACCACCGGAACGACAAGTGGAGTTTCATATTGACCTTACGCCGGGAGCGGCTCCGATAGCGCGCGCTCCGTACCGATTGGCTCCGACCGAGATGAAGGAGATGATGACGCAATTGCAAAAACTCTCCGAGAAGGGGTTTATCCGACCGAGTTCGTCACCGTGGGGAGCGCCGGTTCTTTTCGTCAAAAAGAAGGACGGCTCCATGAGAATGTGCATCGACTATCGTGAACTAAACAAGAGGACGGTAAAGAACAAATACCCCTTGCCTCGGATCGACGACCTCTTCGATCAACTTCAAGGTGCCGGGTGCTTCTCGAAGATCGACCTACGATCCGGATATCACCAAGTTCGGGTGAAAGAGGACGATGTACCAAAGACCGCCTTCCGGACGAGATACGGGCACTACGAGTTCTTGGTGATGCCGTTCGGTTTAACCAACGCACCGGCGGTATTCATGGACTTAATGAACCGAGTGTGTAGACCATTCTTAGATAAGTCGGTCATAGTTTTTATCGACGATATCTTGGTCTATTCCAAAGATGAGGCCGAGCATGAGCGACACTTACGAGAGGTGTTGAACGTGCTTAGAAACGAGAAATTGTACGCCAAGTTTTCAAAGTGTGAATTTTGGCTCCACGAGGTACAATTTCTAGGCCATGTGGTGTCGCGAGAGGGGATCAAAGTGGACCCGGCAAAGATCGAGGCCATGATGGATTGGAAGTCGCCAACGAACCCGTCAGAGATAAGAAGCTTTCTTGGCTTAGCCGGTTACTACCGAAGGTTTATTCAAGATTTTTCGAAGATCGCTTCGTCGCTCACGGTGTTGACGAAGAAGAACGCCAAGTTTCTATGGACCGACAAGCAAGAAGAGGCTTTCCAGACGCTCAAGGAAAAGTTGTGTCAAGCGCCGATTTTGTCGTTACCGGAAGGGACGGAAGATTTCGTGGTCTATAGCGACGCGTCAAAGATGGGGCTCGGGTGCGTGCTCATGCAAAGAGGCAAGGTGATTTCCTACGCCTCTCGACAATTGAAAGATCACGAGAGAAATTATCCGGTGCACGACTTAGAATTAGCGGCGGTAGTGTTTGCTTTGAAATTGTGGCGACACTACCTTTACGGAACCAAGTGTACACTATACACCGATCACAAGAGTCTCCAACACATTTTCGACCAAAAGGAGCTCAACATGCGACAAAGGAGATGGCTCGAGCTACTAAAGGACTATGATTGCGATCTATTGTACCACCCCGGTAAGTTTAACGTAGTCGCCGACGCTTTGAGCCGTAAGAACCACGGTGATAGCGAAGTCAGAGTAAAGACACAATGCGTTATATATTCCAAACCATAAAGATGTTATCCATAATTATTTCAAGAGAAGGATTTAAAACCATAAAGATGAAACATGTAATTTACTCATGTTTATATTTTGCTAATTACAATCAAAGGGAGTATTACATGCATAGGATGCCTATATACGGACCACAAAGGATCAATATATGATTGCACAATTATTAAAAGGTGAAACAAACATTTCGAAAACGTATAATCATGTCCTTAAACCTCTTCAATGGCCACTTCAATGTATCCAAAATTAAACTTGATAAATTGGAGATTCCAACGAATATGCAAACATCATGAATTTCTTTATTAATTGCCAAGTGGTGCCATAGGAGAACGTGACGATAAAATGATCGATCTTCAACAAGTGAAAAACAAATTACATATAAAATATAAAATCTTTTTAGTGTTTTAATAAATTCATTAAAAAGTTATTCTAAAAGGTTAAAACATCTTATTTGTTGCACTGTTACAATTAGGTGGATTTAAAACATTTCTCCAAAAAATGGTCCAAAATATAAAGTAATATAAAATAAATTACACAAACTTATGTCTGCGTATATATAGGTAGAGGGTGGTTTAAACGAAAAATATATGGTGTGTTTACTTGTATAAAAATTTTCTATTTTCTAGAAAAAAATTTCACGAAAAATGAAAATTTAGAAAACTTGTTTATTTGATTCAGTTTAGAATTTTTTTTTTTCAAAAAAACAAAAATTTCATTTTCAAAATTTACACTTTAATTAGAAAATTATTTTTTATTGTTTTCCAACTTTCATTTTCCATTTTCCATTTTCACTTTCAATTGCCATCCCCTACTCGTCGCCGGCCATCGCTACCACCGTCACCACCCCCGCCACCCCCGCCGCCGCCAGTCACCACCACCGCTGCCGCCGCCCGCAGCCGCCGTCTGCCGCTGCCGTCGCTACCGTTGCGACCATCGTCCCTTCTTGTCGTCGCGACCACCGTCGCCGCCCTACCGCCGCCGCTACAACCACCCTCCCACCACCGCTGCCACCACCGCCCCGCCGCCGCCACCACCGTTACCGTCACCATCGTCACCCCCATCGTCGCCATCGGAACCCCGTTGTCACCACTGTCGCCAACACTACCGTCGCCGCCGAGGCCACGGCCAACACCGTCGTCGCCACCGAGGCCGTCGAGGCCACCGCTGACGTCGCTGACGCCACCGTCGACGTCGCTGACGCCACCGTCGAGGCCACCGCCACCACCGCCGTCGTTCACAAGGCCACCGCCCCCATCGCCGTCACCGCCTAGGCCACCGTTGTCGCCGTTGAGGCCACCGCCGCCACCGCCACCACCGTCGTGGCTACGCCACCGCCGCCACCGCCACCGCCGTAGTCTACAAGGCCACCACCCCCACCGTCTTGCCGTCAAGGCCACCACCACCACGCCATGACCACCCGCCGTCGCCCGCCCCGCAGCGCCCCCCCCCCCCCCCCCCCCCCCACCACCACGACCGCAAGGATTGAATTATTGAAAAAATGAAAAATGAAAAGTGATGAAAAATGCTCAACTAAATGAGTTTTCTAATTTTCTAAAAATGGAAAATAAAAACTCTATCATTTCAAGTAAACATGTTTTCTAAAATTTTCATAGAAAACTGAAAATGAAAACTCCACTCCATTTTTTGAAAACGTTTTCTACGAAAATGAAAACACTTTTCCACAAGTAAACATAGCCATAACTTTTTAAGAAAACGCGAAGAGCAATCTCAACCACTCATCTTGGTCAATAAAGACAGCTTTGACTGGTCCCCTCTTTTAATAATCTCTACCCTCCCATGAAACGCGTCAATCCTCCGTGATCACGTCCATCATAACCGCGAAATAAGTAGCTAAAATTGCTCCTCACTTTTTCTTAACTCGACATGCTTCTCACTTTTTCTTAACTCGACATGCTTCTCGTTTGAACCTTCCCTTGTATAGGTAAGATATTCAAAGTATATTTTTGCACAAGGCTAGAGCTCCTAGCTAGATCTAGAAAGATAGAATATAAAATTACCTAAATGCCCCTGATCTCTTCTGTTTTTTTTTTTTTTTCTTTTTTTCTTTCTGGAAGAAACTACACAATTGGGTGAAAGGAAAGAATCTAAAATGGGCAACGGTTCTAATCTACGTGTTATGTGCTGTACTTTCTATTTTAGGAAAGTGCCTGTTATTTCAAGCATTTTGACCGGTCAAACCCCACATTGTCACCGCCCAAATCTGTCTTCCCCTGAATCTTTGAGGAAGCTCCCCAAGATTTCTATTTTCTACTACAAAACTAAACCAAAACTTAATTTTTGAATTTTTACAATTTATGTTAATAAATTGGGTTGAATCTATAATTACCTGGGTTCAGAGCCCCGTGGAAAACATGTGAAGATATTCATGATCATGGGTCTGTCATATAGTGGTATTATTTTGATTGGGTTGGCTTGTAGTCGACTAGGGGACAGTTGATGGTATCTCTGACAACCCGGGCTCGAATCCTGTGGAGGGCATGTGACGATATCCATGATCATGGGTCTGCTACATAGTGGTTTAATTGGGTTGGGTCGTGGTCGACTGGGGGGGGGGTGTCAATGAATGGTATCTCTAACTACCCGAGTTTGGACATCGTGGAGAGCATGTGACGATATTCATGATCATGATCTACCACATAGCAATACCCTTAATTGAGCTCTGGCTCGTGGTCATCGGGATTTAGTCGGGTCCCCTTGGATCCCGAATATTCCATGTGTGTATTTAAGGCCACTTTTGTTAATTATTCTTTTGATCATATGCATTAAAAGATGGCAAAAAGAAATATCGTGCTAAACTAATAAGCAACGAGTTCATTTAATTGTTTAAAAAAAGTGCATGAAAGTCAATAAAAATAAAATAACCAGTATATTCTAGATCGATCAAACGTCACTTGTGTTGCTAGGATTCATTTTTGTAACTTCAAATTCTTGGATATCCAACTATTGAAAGCTCTTTTGTTCATCTTGGTACTCGTTTTCCTAACAAATAAAAAATTGAATAATATATAATTAAATACACAAAAATTAAGGGGAGATTTACGAGACGATATTGATACCACAATATGGATGTTCGTCGTCAACATCCTTTTATATATATTTTTTTCGAACGGCTAACACTCACCAAGTTAAATCTACTATTAAATCCTTTTATATGCATCAAAGACTTTTTTAATCTTTTAATTGGTTGTTAATTAAATATCACTAATTAATTATAAATTTAATTAAATAAATTAATTACAAATATAAAGGGTTGTGCCCGAAAAGAACATGATTAATATAAGAGAGTACGAGACCATCTATATTACACATTAAATTCAAGCTTGATTAGTGTTTTACGTTGTAGAGCCAAGCGCATGCCCCGCCCTTGCATTGAAAGAACCCTAAATTAATAAGAGCCTATAGATTTATGAAAATGCCAAATCACTTCTAAGCCTCCAAATTATTACACCCATAATAAGAAACTTTGAACAAACAAAAATAAGCTATTATTTATCAATAATTTATATATAGTTATCTTAGATTTGTCTTTATTTCTTAAACATTCCTAGTATAATCGAAAACCTCTTATATCGATGCATGTTATCGATACTTAATGACATACATTGTGAAAAATGATATAAATTTGCCTTAATAAATATACATTAATTTAGCAAAATTGCTAAATCAAGAGAATATTGGCGTTATATTATGAGATCCAAGAGTATGAGATATATATTTTATACATTATATACATATATATAACTATATATGTAGAAAATCAATGAAACCACATGGATGAAATTTTTATTGTCTACCCACTAACATGTCTATGATAAAACAATACAAAAAAATAAGTTTCAATTAATCATCTCAAAAGCCAACCACTTGAACAAAACAAACTACTATTGTACTAGTATATTTTATTCTCACTTTGCTCTTGTATCTTGAAATTGAGTAAGCAAGGATGGAGGGTATTTATATACAACCTTAGCCCATAGCTTTCACTCATGCACCCATTTCCACTACCTTCTTTTTGCATCTCTACTTAGATCCCACTTTTTTGGGTTTTTTTCTTCACTCAAACTACATCTTTATATACATAATTAACTTTGATCACAAACTATATATATAGTCAATATATATTCAAGAATCCAGGATAAAAATGTCAAGCAGAAGGTCAAGATCCCGAGCTTCAGCGCCTTCGATGATCACCGACGATCAAATCAACGATCTTGTTTCCAAATTGCATCAACTTCTTCCTGAAATGCGTAATCGCTGCTCGGACAAGGTACTAGCTTTAATGTTTCAATGCAATCATGCACAAAAGTTTTCATCTTTACGAACACCTCGATACATGGGCGGATCCAATACTAAAGTGGTGGGGGATGGCCCCCGGTAAAACAAAAATACAATTTTTTTCTAGATTAATTACAACAATATTTTTTCAACGTTTTACCGTAGTTCCTCCCAGTGTTTTTCGCATGTGCCTCCACAAACCAAAAAAACGAAAGAAAGTTCCTCAAAGTCAACCAAAAACCCAAAAATAAAAACACTTGAAATCAACTAAAAACTTCAAAAATCTCTGGAAACTATAAAATTAGCTTAATAACACATCGGACGACTTTAGACCGTTAATCTACTTAAAGGTGCCCCCACTAAGCAAAAATCCTAGATCCGCCACTGCCTCGATAGTTGTTTCCGTGTGTACTTAAAAAACCATATAAATAATTAACTAACTAATTAGTAGCCTAGTGGTCGGTAACATCCTTGGGAGGGACAGTGAGTGACATCCCTGTCTACCCGATTCATGACTTACCATGTGGCGATATCCTGATCATGGGTCGGCTTTCGGTCCAGTCCATGATCGCCGAGGATTAGTCGGATGCCCATATGGATCCGAGATACCTCGTCGACTCTATGTCGAAACGTGTTCGTGAGTTATCTGTGGTTCAAATTTATTTATTCATTAATTTTTTTGCTAAGTGGTGAATGAAAATGAGAATATCATTGATCATGAATGCAGGTATCAGCAGCAAGGGTGTTACAGGAGACATGCAGCTATATTAAAAGCTTGCACAGAGAGGTTGATGACTTGAGTGAGCGTCTATCAGTGTTGCTGGACAACACAGACTCAACCCAAGCATCCATTATCAGGAGTCTACTAATGCAATAATAGATCAATCATAATCCCTGTTTTAATTTTTATATATGTTATTTTTTGTATCCCAGTACTACTTAATTTTCTAATTTCTCTAGAATTTCTAGGGCTTCTTTTTGTCATTTTCACCAGAAAAATGATTTTTCCTTGGTCAGAGTATTAAGAGTTTTAAGCTATGTAATAAAAGTGTATGTAGTTGCTCATGATTTAATATTAGTTATTGTTATCAATAATGCTATCTTTGGCAACTACTTGATAAGTTAAAGTGTAATAGGTATTTTTGAGGAATGAAATTAATTTTTCCATAATGTTAGATATACCTTGATCTAATATATAACCTAATTACAAAAGTTATTTTGTTAAATTATTTAAGAAGTAATTTACTAAACACTACTAGAAAAACAGGCAATTCTGGCGGATATTTCCGACGGATTTTTCCGCCGGAATATTTCCGACGATTTCCGACGGATTTCCGGCGGATGTTAATTTAGTCAAACAACGTGATTCCGCCGGAAATCCGCCACAATATTCCAAATAAAAAAAAAAACAATAAACAATAAACATATCCGACGGATTTCCGACGGATTTAAGGTTTTTTCTTTTATTTTTTTGTTCAATATAATTAATTAACCATTTCCACGGCGAGTCGTAAGAATCGTATGACTCAGGTGGATGGCGAAATATCCAAGCATTCTGGCGGATCGATTTCGTTTTGACAGCACGATGCTCGCATGGTATAGTAAGACCTTAGTATTTGGTATGTCGTAACCATTGTTAGATATGTAGTTGGAATACTTTCAACTTGGGATGGATAATTTGTATAATTTATGCTCGGACAGTTAGGTGTTAAATTAATTTATTATCAATATTTTTTTCGCCGGAAAATTGAATTTGCAGCGACCCGGATTACAGGTTTTGAATTAAAAAATCTGCTGGTATTTTTCTTACAAAATTGCAGTTTTTTCTGGTGGATATATCCGCTAGAAACATATTTTAATTATATAATAAAATATTGAAACGTTTTTGCGGCAAATCGTCGGTAATACGCCAGAAAGTTTTTTAATTTTTCATATAATAATAAAATAAAATATATTGTAAAACTTTTTTGGCGGCAAAATCCGCGAAAATCCGCCGAAAACATATTTTATTTTTAATAAAATAAAAAAAAATATTTTTAATTCCGCGGAAATCGTCGGAAACGTTAATCTAAAAGTTAATTAGTCTTTTTAATCAACAAAATTTAATCTTTTTTGAAAAATGATTCCGGCGGATTTCGGCGCCCAAATCCGCCGAAAACTCAAAATCCGCCGGAAATTTGGCGGAAAATCGAATTTGCAGCGACCCGGATTCCGACGGCCAAATCGCCGAAATCCGCCGAAAATGCCAAATTCCGGCGGATTTCCGACGGATTTGGCGCCAGAATTGCCGGTCTGTTTGTAGTGAAACTATTTAATTATTATTTCATTGATCGATTTAATAATTTTCTTGTTAAATTATATTAAAGTATTTAATTAATTATTTTAAATTAGGTAATAATTATTTTATTAAATTATATTAGAGTATTTAACTAAATTATATTATATTATTTATTAATCATCTTAGTAAACTATATAATAACTATTTTATTAAGTCATTCTAAGGTGATTAATATGTAACACCCAAAGCATTTCGAGTCCAACTTAAAACATGGTGAAAATTATTGGTAGCCTATGACTTGAGGCTTATAAAGTGCTCACAAGTTCTACTCTCTATCCATGTGGGATGAAGTTGTTACATAATATTTATTTTATTTTAGTTAAAAAACTAAGTTTATTTATGAATTATATAGGTGGAAGATTGAAGATTTGAGGTGAAATTTCTTCAAGTAGGTGTTGATAGAACTTAAGAAAGAATATGGATCACTTATTTCAATAACTAATGACTTAAAAAGAAAAAAAAAGTTTTCTAAAAAAAACTACCTTGCCGTTATCACTAATTAAATAAATAAAAATGATTAAATTAAATAAAATGAGTGGTCCATATTGATTCTCATGGTTCTCTCAAACTACTGAGCTCTCTTATCAACTTGAATACACAACACAAACATATATGTTATACATACATGCATATAAACACGTAATAAAATGTCATGGCAAATTCCATCGATACTCCTTTTATTAGGTGTATCTGAGTGCTTGGGTGGATCCAGAGTAAAATAGGATATGAATTATGTGAGTGAAAAATAGATAGGAGAGGATATCATATATGGATAGCAATACCCAATGTTAATGTTGTTAGTGTGCTTTAATAAGTCATAAAAAGGTCAGTATACTTTAATGAATCTTAGTTGATCGTCAATAGGCACACATACGTGTAGGTATGTATATACATGTTCATGCAAACATGTTTAGTCACCAAGGATCATAAAAAGACTTATTGGTTCTTAACGGATCTTAATTGACTTCAATTAATCTATTGAGTTTTATTGATCACACAAACATGTTAAGTCAACAAACATATATGTTGTACATACATGATACATCCATACAAACACGTAATAAAATGTCATTGATGTTATTAGGCTTTAACAAGTCATAAAAAGGTCTATTATACTTTAATGAAACTTAGTTGATCCCCAATAGGCATAACTTATTGGGCGAACTTAATTGAATTCCATTAATCTATTGAGTTTATTTGATCTTACTAGAATTTAATGTATCTAAGTTGAGCTTTAATGGATTTGTTGAGTTAAAAAGGGTCTTAATAGGGTATAAAAGATTTTATTGGACATCATTGGATTTATTGGTTTTATTTGATCAAAATAAGCCTTAATGGAACTTAATTGACTGCAATGAATCTTAGTTAACTTTAGTGGATCTTGGTTAGACGTTATTCGGTCTTTACTTATTACGACAAGAAATCACACTTAGTGACAAAGATTATACCGGTGACTAGCAATTGTCACTGTATATATTTAATACTTTTTTACACATTATTGATAGGTTCAAACTACTTTTTACACCTTTTAATGACAACATGTGGTGGCTATAGGGAGCTACAACTACGAGCCAATAGTGACAAATCACTAGCGATGAGCCGATGACTGTCTTTGCAATAAATCATAGAGACAATAATTGGAGCATCAACAACGACAAATAAGGTGGATTTGTTGTAGTGTATTGATCTTTAATGGATCTAAGTTAGACTTTACTCGCTCTTACTAGTCTTTAGTTGATCTATAGGGTTCTAAAGATCTTAATTAGGCTTTATTCGATATTATTGGTCTTTAATTAATTTACTATGTTTTTAACGGATCTTAGTTTGTTGTATTTTATCTTATTGGGTTTTAATGGATTTATCAGGCTTTAACAATTTTATCCGAATTTATTTGGTCTTATTGGACTTCAATAAACCTATTGGGCATCATTAGTTATTAATGGGCTTTAATGGTACTTGGTCGAGATTAAATGAATCCAGTGGGCTTTATACAATATCATTGGGCTTTTATGGTCTTATAAAAACAGTCTTATGTAACAACTGGGGACGGATTTACGGATGGGCCCGATTAAAAACAAATTTTTCCTTTTTTTATATGTTAAAATTATATATTTTTTATACCCCCCTAATAAATTCTCACGTGTGCCCTCATGAAACAATTTTCTTTATATCTATCAAAAAAAAGGCAAAATGCAGGAAATGTAACAGAGTTTCACTTAGGGCAAAAAAGATGAACATATGGAGAACATAAAGGAAAATTTGAAGTACAGAAAACGAATGGCCGGTATGAGGTAATTACGGTAAATATTTGATGGTTCCTAAACTCTTGATCTATTAGAAAGAAAAATCCGTATTAAAATAATTTATACTTGGGAAATCTATGTAATCAGATTTATATTATAATTGCCAACATAGCATCCAACTCATAAAATGTTACCGGATGAATAGGTTACAAGTAAAATATATGTATAAAATAGGAAAACATGAAACTTTATTGGATTATTTGAGAAAAAAAATGTTTGTTACACTAAATAGGAACTAAGTGAAACTTTGTTACATTTCTATGCATTTTGCCCATCAAAAAAACTAAAATAGTGTCTTGAGATTAAACAAAAACCCAAAAATCCCTCAAAGTTAATAAAAAAAATATTCCCTTGAAATCAAATAAAAAACTTTAAAAATTACACTAAAAACACATCGGACGATTTTACGCACCATTGCGTATAAGTCCTGGATCCGCCACTGATAACAAGAACAATAATTACTATTATCATTATCAATTACGACATAATAGCAAGGGAACATCTGACATAGGCAGATTATTGGCCAAGTTTTATATGGCCAAGCAAAAAAAGTGTTCTATCTAAAAGTGTTAGAATAAGTTTATATGATGTTTTTGAATGTCATAATAATATTTTTAGGACAATTTCAAAGTGAGTATGGCATTAGCTAATTTTATAAGACGTTTTTGAAAAACGATCTATAAATACATCTTTTTAGAGGACACTTGTGTTTATAGGACACCTTTTCGAAAATTGTTTTATAAAATGATTAATAGGACGCCTTATTTGAAAAATACTCTAAAAAACTTTTTACGACGCCCCAAAGCATTCTATAAACATTTGTAACACTTTTAGATGAGATGTTTTTTGTTTGGTCTTGTAAAACACCCTATTAAGACGTTTATTGATTTTAGACGTCCTAAAAACTCAATTTTGTTGTAGTGACCATCACCATCCCTGTCCTCCCTTGCTTTGTTTTTCTTTTTATTTTTTTTATTAATAAGGTTCATCTAGGCTTTGCCTAAACTACATTCTTGGCAATTTAGAAATTAAGTTTCGACCGTTTGAGACTAAGCCTGCTCACAAGGTGCGCACGCCTGAGCTAGAACCTGGGTGGATGGGATATTCCACCACATCCTCCTAGGTGTTTGCCGGTATGCCACCACCCTTATGGTTTCCTCCCTTGCTTTGTTGTCATCATCCCAATTTTTTGTAATCTATATTTCTATTCTCGAACACATATAACCAAATATATTTTGGTTATTTCGATTATTTGTCCCGGTCGATGAAATTCAACCGGCCGATTAGGTCGTTCTATAACATCTTTTAATGTTTTTATCATCAGGGTGTGACATCGATCTTTTCATGTTTTGATGCAAATGAGACGTTAATTTCCCAATAAATTAGTGGTCCATGTAAATAATCTTTCCAAAAAAATTGTACTACCCACTTATACGAAACGAACCCTTTAATTTACAAAACATAATATTGTATCTTTTATATATACTTGTATGCATAAATAAATATCTGGTCACAGAAACAAAATGATTTTGGTGTTAATTTTAGCAGAAAATGAGTTGGTGAATAAAGCCAAAATGCTCTCCATCGTCAAAAGTTTAATTATATATGATTGTAATGTGTTCTCGTGCATGAATTGTCACTACCAAGCTTCAATAATTGATGATGAATCCTTCATATATAGTACTTGTTCCAAAGTGATACCATTGATTCTATTTTTCTGTAACCAATAAGGTAAATAAGTAATTTTCTAGGGTACAATTGCTTCAAATAGATTAATACAAATTTCATGTGTTATGTAAAGTTCGTATACTGAAATTTTCAAGTATCCAGATAGGGATAAAGCGATCACAGTCAAAGTTTTTTCATATATACATTATATACTGGTCTGAAAGTAGCATGTTGATTAAAAATAATAAAATAGTTGTTAGCTGATAATTAAATAGTTGATGTTTTGTAAAATCCACTTAAGATTTGTGTATAAAATGACGTATAATATCATTTTATAAAATGAATTGAGAATACTTGAGAGGATATATAATTAAGCGGAAAAACAATAAGACACATCAACTTATTAAAGCCAGCCTCCATTTGAATTAGTTTTTTGAAAAGCTAATTAACTTATGATTAAAAAAACAAAACATTTTCAAGAAGTTGAAGAAATAAACTACCTTATAAAAGTATAAAACATTAAACATGTATATATGAAACAATTAAATCAAAAATTTAATTTATACCCACACCCGAAAATCACGGAAAATGAAGCAAAATTATTATATGAAATGCTCACATACCAACCCAATTTTTGAAAGATTCAATGGTAGATATATTTGAAATTAAAAAAAAAAATCCAGACAAGGAAACACAGTAGAGATGATAAACAACATGTATAACCATAAACAAAGCATCTTGTTGGTAATATGTAACCATCTGTATTTAGTTACAATGAACCCATATAATTCCCAATGGACAAGTTTCTTGAAGACAGTTGAACCTCAATGAGGAAAATGGACCATGATGATTGGAAAGGGTTAATTGTGGCCCCATAAAGTGCACTAGAGTGGGACAAATGGACCCAACCTAAGGTTAGTTATATATTATTAGCCAGACAGCTCTGCTGGTTTGGTTAAGTTATGGTATTTCCTAAATAGATTTGTCTTCAACCTACACAACCCACTGCCTTTTTAAGCAGACTCATTTCACCATATTCAAATATTTCATATTTACTCCAAACTACTTAATTAACACCTGTTTAGAGTCATGTCTAGTGGAAGAACGAAAAGACCGAGGAACAAAGAAGACGACCTTCATGATCTTGTTTCGAGATTAAAAACATTGTTGCCGGATTCGAATTCTGGATGTGATAAAAGGGTAAGTTAGTTAGCTGGTATTTGTTCATATATGATCAAATCTGATATATAATATCACCTTCATCATGCATGACTGGACCTGTATTTTCGAGATCGATTTGATCTCTCTTTTCCGGGCTAGTGTCTTACTAGTCCTGTCGTTGGGTTTCTAATACATCATCGTTCGAAAAGAAAAAAAAAAACATAGCAAAATAATAGGTAGCATTAGCATAAACAAGATTAGCTACTTCCATTTCATCCTTGATCAATATAGGCTGCTAGATTGTCATGTAAAATAGTACTCCTTCCATCCCATGAATAAAGTTTATATGTTAAAGCTTAATATATGGCTCAGTTATTATCATTCGACACATATTGATGTTTAATTGAGGACATGTGATTATATATTGTCATTGTTAAAGGGTGTTTCGCACGTTTCACAAGTAGCTAGTTTAATGCTTTTACTAAACTATATAGCTTTTCGAAGTATGCATGCATTCAGGTACAGTAAACACGGACATCAAACATTTGTATCCTAATTATTAATTAAACAACATGCAAGCAAACATGCTAAACAATGGTGTGTGTATATATATATATATATATAGGAAAGTTCAAATGAAAACTCATTTTTCATTGTGAACGTGAGGACCTAGAATCGCGCCACGTGACAATATTCCCTCTGAATATCATGCATTATTCAGAATGAATAAAGGCGACTAAGCTTTATTAATAATGCATGATATTCAGAGTGAATATTGCCACTTGGCGCGATTTTAGTAGTCCTTACGTTCACAACCAAAATTGAGTTCCCATTTGAACCTAACCATATATATATATAGGGAGGTTTAGCGGAAAACCTTAAAAAAACGGAAAACCGAGGAACACCCTCATAGCCAAACATCTGGATCGTATGCACTTGTGCATACCCGTAATTTGAGTTCTTTTTGGGTTATCCACAAGTGCATTATGCACGTCTGCATATTACAAAATTACCCACATGCACAAGTGCATACCGTCAAGATGGAGGGCTATGAGGTGTTCCTCTCGGTTTTTCGTTTATTTGAGGTTTTCCTTGAAACTGACCGGCTGACCCTATATATACACACACACACGATGGACAAGATACCCATTTTCCTATTGGCATGGAATTAAACATGGGAATGATATTTTCATGTGTGATAGAGAGTATAGTCTGTATGCTTTCTCCAACACAATAAACACAGATGCAATTAAGCATTTGAATATATTCTAACCAAATGGTTTTATTTTTCTTTGATACAGAAAGTACCGGCCTCGAAGATCCTAAAAGAGGCATGCAATTACATTAGGAACCTGCAGCTAGATGTGGACTGTCTAGCAGAAAGACTATCTCAACTTATGGATTCAAAGGGAAACATTAATGGTGTTGATAGAGACACCTAGAATTCCTCATATATATATATATATATATATATAGGGGTGGGTTCAAATGTGAACCACTTTTTGGTTGTGAACGTGAGGACAACCGAGAGTGCGACACGTGGCGGATGATTAGGCGACACGTCAAGTCCACGGCGGATGACTAGGCGTGATTCATGGGGAGGGCATTGAATTAAAGAGGGGGACCACACTCAAAGACGACGTGGCGCCTAGCTAGTCATCCGCCACGTGTCGCGCTCTTGGTTGTCCTCACGTTCACAACCAAAAAGTGGTTCACATTTGAACTTTCCTATATATATATATATATCTTCTGGAAACCATAGTCTCAATCTGTTAGCTTAGCTAGGACTGAAAGCAGATGAACATAGTATCTGTTAGCTTTGTCTATTTCTGGGTTGTTGGACTCTCTACCAGATATATAGATGTTAAGCTATTTAAATACTCTTATTAATGAATATTATATTGTATTATATATATTATATTCATGTGAGGTTTCTTTGTCTGTCTTTCACATAGCACACAGAATATGTATGCTGGGGTCTAAGGAATTGATGATATTTGTAATAAAACGCATCATTTCGAATAATAGGGATTATAATATATACTTAACTAAGAGCATCTCCAATGGGTAACACTATTTTTTACACCAAATGTCAAAAGTAGTATAAGATTTAGTGTTATTAGTAAATATTCTCCAATGGGTAACACTATTTTTTACACCAAATCCTTTTTACATTGAAAAGTAGTGTTAAAAATAGTGTAAAAAATAGTGTTACACCAAATATAGTGTGATACTATTCATCACACTAAATTTAGTGTGAAAAATAGTGACCCCATTGGAGATGTGAATAGTAACATTTACACCAAATTTAGTGTTTAGTGTAAGATTTGGTGACCCCATTGGAGATGGTCTAACTAGGATGATACTGGAAATTGGTCAAAAGAGCCAAAATATAATGTGATTTTCATCTCCTAGCTATCCTTTTTCGAAATTGCGAAAATAGCCATCAGCTCCGTAATTTAGGACCGTAATTACAGAGCTGGACTAATTTTGTAAGAGAAATTGAAGATCAAAAGTTGGGTCCATACGTGGCTCCTCAATTACGGATGTGGCTCCTCAATTACGGTCCCGACTCCTCAACTAAGTCCCGTAATTAAGGAGCCACATTCGTAATTGAGGAGCCAGGACCGTAATTGAGGAGCCACGTTCGTAATTGAGGAGCCAGGAGCCACGTCCGCAATTACGGTCCTAAATTACGGAGTTGATGTTATTTTTGCAATTTTGGGAGATAAATGGCTAGGAGGTGAAATCCAAAGTGTATTTTGGCCAACCAAAGGAAATGAAGGACGCTTCAATGTTATTTGAAATCAATAACTAGATGAATTTTGGAACAATTTAGATTTAGTTGAGTACCGGAAAACATGAGGAAAACGGCCCCGAAATACTTTGATATATTGTTTGAATACAATAGATACTTAGGATATAATTTTTTGATCTTGAATATCTTCTTTGTTGATAGAAATTGGACAAAAAGTAATATACATCTATAATGGAATAAGGCCATCTTAGGCCAAGCGTACCACATCCTCGGGTTTCACGGGTTCGAATTGTCTAACGATTCTAAATTTGAGGATGATGGTTGGAGATCAGTTACACATGTACACTTTTAACCCTTCTAAGACTTTAGATGGTTTAAATTACTTCCATTTCTTTTTCAATTTTCATATTATATCCTTATTGATCAATTAATTAATTAATATATAATTAGCTAAACTACATTAAAGAATATTTATTTTCTTTTGCCAACAACATCTGTTAGAAATAGAAAGGGTTGAAAGATTGATTGTATTGATTATGAAAAGTGTATCAACAAAAGGGGTAAACTACCCTATATATATACAAGGAAAAGGAAAAGGGCCAAGCCCATGGGCCTAAGATGGGCTTGCTATACATTAACTATACATTCTAACACCCCCTCTCAAACTTAATCTGGGGAGGAATGAGACAGATTGAGTTTGGTAACAAGCTCTCGAAACCGTCCTGGCAGATGAGCTTTGGTGAAGATGTCGGCTGGTTGATCGAGAGTCGAAATAGGGTGAAGGCGAATGGTGTTGCGCACAACGTGTTGACGAACGAAGTGGCAATCAATCTCGATGTGTTTCGTGCGCTCATGAAAAACATCGTTGTGAGCGATCTGGATGGCACTATTGTTGTCGCACCATAACGGAGTAGGCGATTTCTGCGGTGCGCCCATGTCCGAGAGTAACCAGCGGAGCCAGATAAGTTCTTGAGAAGTGTCCGCGAGAGCCCGGTATTCAGCTTCTGTACTAGACCGGGCGGTGAGAGATTGCTTCTTGCTGCGCCATGAAATGAGAGAATCGCCAAGGAAGAAACAATACCCGGTAGAGACAAGGAGAGTGCGGACAGTATCAAGGATATGTCGATGTTTGCGTTCAGCGCGACCATTTTGGGGAGAGGTACCCGAACAAGAGTACTGTGAGATAGTGCCTTGAGATCGAAGAAAGGCGATGAGAGAAGATTCTTTGTATTCCATAGCGTTATCAGCTCGAAGAATCTTTATGGGTTTTGAGAACTGAGTTTGTATCATGCGGGCAAAGTTAATGTAGAGTTGAGGTAGCTCTGAGCGGTGCTTCATAAGATATATCCAGGTGAAGCGTGTGTGATCATCAATGAAGATAACGAAGTACCTGTGTCCACCCATAGATGGATGTGGTGCCGGTCCCCAGACATCGGAATGGATAAGGTCAAAGGCAGATACGGATGTATAGTCATTGAGTTCAAAAGGTAGAGCATGGTGTTTACCAAGTTTACAGGATAAGCAGGAAACTTCATTGGAAGTGACGTTACCTAGAACACCAGAGTTAGCTAATAGTTTTATTCTGGCCGATGACAAGTGTCCTAGGCGAGCATGCCAGAGATCAAAGGAGGAAGTTGTGGAAATTGGCGCAACAAGGTTTGTATGTGACGAGGACAAAGGTAAGCGAAGATATATGACTTCAAGAGTCCGTCCAACTCTACGGCCTTTTCCAAGAATCTGCTTAGTCTTTGGATCTTGTATAGCACAACCAAAGAAATCAAAAGATATGAGTAGACCCATTTCCTGAAGCTGGGTAAGAGAGACTAGCCCTATCGCTAGTCCTGGTACATGCAGTACCTCGGGTAACTGAACCAGGTCAGTAGAATAATTCCCACTGAATAGTACATGCTTGGGAGTAAGGTCCGCTGTGCGAACAGTAGGATGCGGAGATGGCTGCTTAGTGATGAACCCGGCGGGATATGGTGACATGTGGTTAAAGCAGCCAGAATCAAAAATCCAGAAGTGATCCGAGTTAGACGATCGCGGATAATGCATTTCCATGGTCCAAGACATTGGTTGTTGCATAAGTTGTCGACGCACCAAAAGTTGCATAAGATGTTGATTCTGACGCAGGAGTTGCATAAGTACACCTTTTTGTGACGGATCCAGTGACACGGATCCATTTGAAGTGGTGGATTGGGGTTGAAAATGACTGAGGTTGGGTGTCATGATGAGAGAGTAAGTAAAACTTGACAAGGGAATCTCAACTCGGGCAGAGTTTCGACTAGGGAAAGCGTATCCCGACTCGGAATCAAAAGATTTCCAACTCGGAATCGGCTTGGGAAAAGAGAAACAAGAAAGAATCCCAACTTGGGTTTTTTTTTTCTTTTTCTTTTTTTTTTTGGATGTGGAAAACTGGATGTGGAAAACGGATGTGGAAAACGGATGTGGAAAACGGATGTGGAAAACGGGTGAGGAAAACGGATGTGGAAAACGGATGTGGAAAACGGGTGAGGAAAACGGATGTGGAAAACGGATGTGGAAAACGGGTGAGGAAAACGGATGTGGAAAACGGATGTGGAAAACGGGTGTGGAAAACGGATGTGGAAAACGGATGTGAGAAACGGGTGCGGAAAACGAGTTTTCCGACTCGGAAAACGGATTTTCCAACTCGGAAAACGGGTGCGGAAAACGGGTGCGGAAAAGATTGCGGAAAACGGGTTTCCCGATTCGGAAAACGGATTTTCCAACTCGGAAAATAAGAAAATCCGACTCGGATTTGAAGAATCCCAACTCGGGATTGATGAAGGTGATTAAGGAGCCTAAAGCTCTGATACCATGTGAGAATATGTGGAACCCCATGATTAATCTCCAAAAGAGCCCTTGAGGAGAGAAGGGAGGTTCCAACATATATAGTGAAGATTTGGTCCAAGTCTAGCCGATGTGGGACACTAACACGCCCCCTCCAACGAGGCTAGATGGAGGGCTGAGAAGGGCGGAGCGGCGAGGAGAGTGTCGGCTTAGGAGAGTGCCGGCGTGTCAGTCCCTAGAGTGGTAGACCTTGGCTCTGATACCATGTTAGAAATAGAAAGGGTTGAAAGATTGATTGTATTGATTATGAAAAGTGTATCAACAAAAGGGGTAAACTACCCTATATATATACAAGGAAAAGGAAAAGGGCCAAGCCCATGGGCCTAAGATGGGCTTGCTATACATTAACTATACATTCTAACAACATCGTTAGAAACATTTCTTCGATACTTCAAAACGAGCCTATTATTGCATATTTTTAATATTAATTATAATTTTAATGTTAACACTATTGAAAATTTATGGATTGATTGAGCTTTCTGCTCCAAAAGCTTTCCAAAAAGTATCTCTGAAATAGAGAAAAGTGGGAGGGATAGAGAGTACCATGCAAACCAAATAGAAGTGACAAACACAAATTAGAAAAAACCAGAAATCAGAAACGGATATGAACGAACCGAACCCAAATCAGAAATACAAATCATAAACAAACAAATCAAAATCAGAAATCAGTCCCACTTTCGTTGGTATGTCTTTTTCAGGAAAAAAAAACCAAAATGAGAAATCGTATGTTTACCTTAGAGCTCGATCAAAGAAGACGATAGTGGAAGCGGTCAGCGGTCGACAGTCGGTTGTCGATGAAGACGATTGTGGAGGCGATCGATGAAGCAGTAGTGGTAGGCGACGTCAATGAGTGAAGAGGTTAGGGCTTTAAACAATTAAAAGGGTTCATGTGTAAAAATGTAATATATCAAATTCCTATATGTAGGGATTTTAAAATCCCTCCATGTAGTGATGGATTTCACATTCCTTCATTTGATGGAAAATTTTCCTTCCTTAAAATTCCAATTTCTAACCTTTAAAACCACCAAACACAGAAATATTAAGAAATTGGCTTCCAATTCTTTTCATTATTCCCAAGAAATCCTGCAAACCAAACACACTCTTAAATAATTGAATTAAAATATCCTACGATAATCCATAGTTGATTTTTGTTGGATTTTTTTTAATTTAATTTACTTTAATGTTTCTTACATATATATGTATGCATTACGATTTTTCTTGTTAACATAGGGATGACAATCTTGTCGTGTTTGAATTGACGGGTCAAAAAAGCTCAAGCCGGATGCGACCATATACCTTAACCCGTATATGACTGCGTAATTAACCCGCTAAACTATATGGGTTAGTGGGTCATAAACGGGTTCGTAGATTAAGAAGAAACCGATTATATTTGGTCTGGTGTGTATTTTTGTTATAAAACATATTTAAAAATGATAAACGGTTTTACGCATCAACCCATGAACGCATATGTAAACCAAACACGACCCGTATAATAAACAGGTTGGCTTAGAAAATTTAACCCAAACCCGTTTAATTTTCGTATCGAGTTTGTATAGTACATTGTTTCTTGTCATGCCGAAAATTGCTACCTCTATGTTAACATAGATGGAGATGCTTTGTTTTCATATGTAGATCGTTAGGTACCTCTTGTTGGGAAAATTAGCAACTTTAATGAACTATATCAAGTTAAGCTTGGGTTGTTGTTGTTTCTTTTAAGTTTTTTTTACCCATGTGCTAGATTAGCAATGGAAAAGGTTCAATAAGTAGGGTGGTCAAGTTCATCGGGTAACTTTAGCAACGAATTAAAGCCTTGAGGAAATGATAGCTAGCTAGATTAGCCCCTTTTCCTTCTACTTGGTTATCGGCTTTATGCACGATCCTTTTTGAAATGATACAATTTTATTGAATTAATTTTGTTAATTTATAGATGGCTAGATAAGTACCGATGTGCGAGGTGGCGTAAAACATCTCAAATCTAAAGCTGAAAACTCGGCTGAATAATATGTTCAGTTTTATTCTTCATTATATAATGCCAACTTTTGTCAATCCGGGCAAATCAATTAGAAGTTAAGTGGACAATGGTAAGAACGAAAAAAGCATGATAAGGCATCACCATCATTTAAAAATTAAAAATATGCAAAACTAGGGGTTCATGATAATCATTTAAAAAATCACTATCACAATCTCTACATGATGAATATCAACAAGACACACCATTTCGCTCGTCTTCCTCATTACTCGATCTATCTTTTTCATCTTGAATTGCCTTATGAACCGAAGCAATAGAAAGGTCGAGAAGTAAGAAACTATTGATATTGTCTTATCCTAATGAACCAAAATGTTGACATGAGGCAATAAAGTACATAGGTCTTTTAACTAACGTAATCGAGTGAATTGATAGGCTTTCCAGTTTATGAAGTTACATAAAAACATGCGTGAATGGTGGCAGGGGCGGACCTAGCTAAGGGCCTACGGTGGCACGTGTTACCGTTTTATTCCTCCATCGTAGTGTAAAAAATTATGGGGTCGTGAAAGGTAATTTGTTCTGTGCCACCATATATAGTTTGAAACTGCAATAAAAACATAAAAGTTTTTTTGGTATAGTGGTAAGTTCCTTTCTTTTTAAACTTTTTAGCTTCAACTTTATTTAAAAAATAATCTGCTTACAACAAGACTCGAACTTGAACCTTTATCATTTAAAATCAATAAACTAACCAATAAACCAATATGAATTTTGTGAAAATATTTTTAAATACGTTTTTATAGTTAAATTGTGCCACCGTTTGAAAAAATTTCTAGGTCCGTCCCTGAATGGTGGTACTTTATAATCTAGACAATCAAATGTACAACCGTATAAGAAATTCACATAAAGGATGGTATATTATAAATTAAATATAACATATATGGGGAGGGTTCATTTGAATCTTGATTGGCTTGCAAAAAAACCGAAACTAAAGAAACATTCTTAAAAGAACAAATGTGAACTTCACAACTAATCTCCTAGCTGCCAACTTGCCAAGTGCCAAAGTGGCTTCTCCAGCCAAAAAAAACACTTGAATATTGAAACAACCCTTTTGATGCCAATATAGAAAGTCCTAGATGAGGTTAGAACAAAGAGCCACTTGGAACCTCATACTCCTTCCTTTCCATTTGGAGAAAGATGTCAATAAACTTGATAAATATTTGTTCTTGGCATTAAAAAACAATCAAGATTTGAGAAAAGTAAGATGGAAAAGTGACATAATGGGCAAAGATATTTGATGCACTATTGTTGAACTAATTTTGATTGATGACATTTTTCAACAAGATTCACTTATATTCCTTCTATATCCAACCTGAGTTTTCGAATATGCTAGATTAGATGTAGGAACTATATGCATGCTTGATAATCTTGCAATGAATTTAAGCTTAAATATTCATCTCATGGCAGAAGAATGGTTCTTTGCTTTGAGAGTGCAACCATTGTCCATATTAGAACTTGTACCTGTAACGATATCTTGGATCAATCGTTACAAAATGAGTTGAAATTAAGAAATATGAAACTACGACCGAAAGTGCGCAATTGGCAACATTTTGAGTTTATAGGACGCCTAAAGTAAAAAGGCCGAGAAGCAAGATCGATGCTAGTGGCTAGGGTCAGCAATCATCCTGTCACTACAAAAAAATTGAGTTTATCGGACGCCTAAAGTAAAAAGGCTTCCTAATAGGTGTTTTGTTAGGACGCTAATTTATATGGTCAAACACAAAAGTATCCTATCTAAAGTGTTACAAAAAGTTTTTAGGACGCTTTTGAGAATCACAAAACATTTTTTAGAACATTTTCTTAATAAAGTGACCTATTAAATATTTTATAGAACACTATCTTAAAAAGTGTCCTATAAACACAAATATCCTCTAAAAAGATGGGTTTATAGTAAACTTCTCAAAACCGTACTTTAAAATTAGGTAATACAACATTTTATTTTGGAAATGTCCTAAAAAACTTTGTACGACAATCAAAAACGTTTTATAAACTTATTGTAACACTTTTAAATAGGATGTTTTTGTTTGGTCCTATAACCAGTGTCCTATAAAACACTCTATTATGACATTTTTTTGTTTTAGGCATCTTACAAACTTAATTTTGTTGTAGTACGTTTTTAGACAAAATGTTAATGACAATATAAATGAACCACAATCTTGAATGTCTACTAAAAGGACTTTTGTGAAATGTCAATATATTCAACTCTAATATGATATTCATGCCTAATGTTTAATGTAACATGTCTGTAAGTTGTAACCTTGTAACATTGTCCACATAGAAAAGTAGCATAATTCTTGGAGGAGAAATAAGTTAGTCAATTGCTTTCAAGCTTAGCCAAAAAAAGGTCTAGGCGAGAGGCCATCCTAGCTAGGCTCGGGCTAATCTCGCTATAACTTCATCATCATCGATCTTCAATATAGAACAAAAGTACACTGTAGAAAGACTAAAAGCACCTATTTAATTGATAAATTACGTAACTGCAAATTTTCAAGATATGCAAGTACCTGGAGGCTGGAAACGTAAACTTAAAGCAAGAACATTTCATTTACCTTTCTCGCTTCTTAATTTTGTACTCGCTCTCTTAATACACATTCACAAAAATCACCAAAGCCATGTAATGAGAACAAACAAAAGGTTGAAAGTTAAATATAAACCGCAACTACGCGTGTGTAATTTTGTGAAAAAAAAAGAAATGAATGATTAAACAATAGTTGTAGAATTTATATTGATTCTTTTTCTTGAGAGAGGAAATAAATAGATTAGGGAGTGATGTATCAATGTCGTGTGTGGATCAGGCATAGGGTAGAAGAAGAGATCTCGACAACTTGTTTTGTTAAATTCGTAGAGCGAGAGGCATTGAGCAAAGGAAAGAACTGGTGGTCGATTCATTGCTAAACCGTCGCTACTTAGCAACAGATTTTGGTCGTCGCTAGTTTGCGTCGCTAATAATTGATTTTCTAGACATGCATGTCTATAATTAGAAGTGCAACCATTACATGTTTTCTGCCACGACGTAAACGAAAATGTTTTAGGGTGTAAAGAAGCCAAGCCGAGCCAAGCTCGACTAAGCTTGAGCTCGGCTCATTTAAGTTTAAAAAGCTCAAGCTCGGCTCGTCTTTAGCCTTATGTGTCAAGCTCAAGCTCGTAAAAAAATTAGCAAGCTCGGGCTCAGACTCTGGTTGGACTTGACTCGTTTACCTATTAATCAACAATTAATATTTTTTTTTTAATTTTTTAGTTATTTATTGTTTAATATTTTAGTGTTTATTATTTAACATACATATTTGTATTATATATTAACTGATGCTCGTTTAGGCTTGCGAGTTTAATCATAAAGACTCGAGCTCGTTTATAAAATAAACTTGAAATGAAGCTTAAGCTCGAATCGAACTAGCTTTTATAACGAGTTTATCCCGAGTAGCTCACGAGCAGCTCGGATCCCCCACTTGCATCCCTTAAAATGTATATTTTGCGCCTATGTACAGTGTATCAACAAATGTCCCATGATAAACATTTTATGGAAAACACATCATATACATTTATATGGCAAAGTATAATTTGCATGATGAAATCAATATTTCTTAAATATATTTCATGTCAAGTGGTGACTGGTGCACATTGTGCGTAAGTTCAGGGCCCAAATTTGTTAGAATTTAGTAATATAGGATTAGTCAAAAAAATAATAAATATATAAGGCCATCCGCTAGAGGTAACCCACTGGTCATCGGATTCGGCGGGTAAGTGAGAAAAACCCTCAACCCCCCCCCCCCCCCCTCCCCCTCCAATTGATATATTATTTTTTTTAGTTTTTAAATAGATTAATTATTATTAAATTATGTGTTTGTACATGTATGTAATTTTATAGGTTTTATAAGGATATGTATGTAGTTTTGAAATTTACAATAATTTATACATAATTAATGAAGTTTGAAAGAATATATACAAAGTTCTCCCTTTTTTTATTATTAAATTATGTGTTTGTTCATAACCCGAAAAATATTGGAAACCGGCCTATGCTGATGACTAGCATGTCATAAAACTAAAGAAACTATGGACAAAACCCACCTAATGTACAGTGTATCAATGATGGCCCAAATACTTCTAATTAAATGATGGCCCAAATACATGGACTTTTACGTAATTTTCATAAAATTAAAACTTCGAAACTATGACGGAAAAGTTATTCTATTTTTTTTAAAGAACAAAATACAACTAGCGCTATACCCGTCCGTAGGCCGGGTATATAACATGAGTTTAATCTAGATTCATTATTTGTAGGTTTTGTCAAAGTGATCATATATATATATATATATATATATATATATATATGTGTGTGTGTGTGCGTTTGCTTTCCATAACGTCTTGAATTGCTTAAATCATGTGTGAGATCAGTGTTCGAAAAACTTGTCACAATAGCTGCCATGGCACGTCGTGGCTTAAGGCTTGTTTATCACACCACATTACGCATAAGGCACGCCATGATGCATTGAGTGATTTTTGTAACACGTGATTTGATTTTAACTTACCTTTTTAATGTCTTATATATGATATAGAGATTTGCCGCCATAAGTGACGACTTGAAAAACGTCATGACCCGCCATGGCTTCTAAGGTTTGAGGCTTGGCCTTGTCGCCACGCCACGCTATTTAGAACCTTGTGTGCGACAATGATTAAAACTCCACAATCTTGCAAATCTACCAACATCATTCTTACTCCATGTATTTAAGTTGAATTTTGACAGATAAAATAGAAAATAATACATATACATGCATTTGTTAGTTTACAAAAACAATCAAGACATGAGTTTAATATAAATTCAATTATTTGAGTGCCCTATCTATAACTAACACCGCTACAACAATCAAGACATTGCAACATAATAACTACAATTTTAAAGAAGAAATTAAGTCCACATGAAAAGAGATATAAACAGGAAAAAGAATGAGATAGTGATGATCTTTGATTACAAAATCCAATTTGGGGAGAATGTAAGGCATATGTCCAAATCACACAAATGAAATAGAAATGAACGCATACGCATACAGACTTAAGCAAAAATTCTTTCAAAATGATCTATTCTCTTCATTTGCACTTGGTGGTTACTTCTATTTTTGAACGGCATGTTGGTGCAACGGAGTATTATCGTGCCACAATGGCACTAAGTCACTATGACCCGAGTTCGAATCCTCTCCAAGGAGAATAACCACCCTTAGCCTAGCCATCCAGTTTCCATTTAAAGGGCTTCAAGGCATCCGCTCGAATTCGAACCCGGCACCCATTCAGGGAAAATCCTCCACACTGGACTCCAGCAGGAGTCGAACTCCTGACTTTCACCATATGGAACTATATGTTGAGCAGACCTGAACCCCAACCCAACCATATATCATCCATTGTTTTTTATGCTAGCATCATCGGCCAATGGAACAGATTTGGCCTGCAATGCAAACACATACATATTCATTATGCATCCATCTATCTATTTCTTCATTTATTAATAAAAACCAAACTTACCGATTTGCGGTACTTGAGTGGAGAGTTGAGAGAATAAAACATTTCAAGATAACAACGAATCTCAAGGCTGTCAAGCTTTGACACATGCTTCCAAAATCCATATAATTTGGTGCCCCAATAGTGATTGAGCGGTGGAAAATGAATGAGACTCGAATGAAATAATAACACAATGAGAATATGACATGACATTGAATCATCTTGTTGGGATGATAATTTCTAAATCGTCATTTTTTGGATAATAACTTCTCAGAGAAGCATGCGTTGGTGATTCTGTGAAAGACTCTATGTATTAGTGGAGTTGTCCAAAGCAATATGAACTTGTCAAGTTTAAAAGGTTGTTTTTTAAGAGTTCTAACCAAATGCTTTAAAATGTGATATATACTTGTTAGTTAAGGAAAAACCTGTATGAGTCCCTTCTTCGAATTCTCCGGATCAGCTCTCTTGATTCCTTAAGCTTATCAGCCTCATCAGTCTCGATGGTCTTCAATATTGAATCATCCAACTGCAGACATGTTAAAAACCAATTGTAATTTTTTAAACCTACAGATAAAAGTACTACTTTCTACTATTGAGACGGGTCGTGAATGAATGACGAAATAATAAGATAATTATCCACCTTTAAAAGGGCATCTACAAACATGAGTTCTATTGCCTACAACAGTTCCAATTAAATGATTAATAGCGTAATATTTTCTTTGAACAGAATCTTAGTATTTCAATTAAGCAAATGTAAGTTCATCAATCACCTTCACCTTTGCATGTTTGATTAATATAAGCTAACCTGACAAGGCCTAGATTTTTCCTTTCCTATCAAATGTATGATTAATAGATGTATCTCATCCATTAGAACAACAACTATTTCCCCTTGAGGGATCAACCTTAAATACACTAATGCAGTAATATACACTAATAGGAATCAACCTTATGCCACCCAAACAGATGTCAAGAGGAGATCCCAGATAATTGAAACAAAAAACCAAGCACTGGTCTAAAAAACTGCAGCCAAGAAGAAGAGAATAAACAAAACTCTTCAATTATCCAACCCAAAACAGTAGACACGAAACCATATTTCTTGGGTAAAAATACAAAACTTGATTAGAGTGGAAAAAGAGGGTTTTGCAATATAGCCAAAGACCATTCCAGAATTTTAAAAGAAACCAACTATTGAAAGTAAAACCCATAAGCCTTTGTCCCTTGGCCATGGAAAATCCTTAAATTCCACCAGTTGTCACAGATCAGAAACAACTTGGACATAATCAACAACATTGCACCCACATCTACAAAATGAACATGAAAACAAAAGACTTGTTCCAAGGCCAGAAAACGGCAGCCTAACCATGAATCTAACAACTGATTTTAATATGACTACTCTTACAGTCCTACATTATGTAAAAACAATTGTTCAAATCTTACCAGGTACACACATAAGCTACAGGCCACAGATTCCAGAAACATAACAAATAAAACAATGATATTCCAAGATCGATATCTGCAATGAAAAGTCCAATAGCTATTATATGAGCATCAACGCAAATCGATGGCAGATATACCAAGACCGAAAGATGGATAGAGCGAAATTTGAAAACTGAATCCGGGAGAATGGAGAAAAATGATATTTGTAGGCTTTTGAAACACAGAAAGCAGAGCCACCTCGAGACCATGAATAATCACATTGACACACTAAAAGTCGAACAAATAGCTAAGAATTCATGACTTGTACTACATGCATAAAGATTGTAATGCAGAGATTTTTTTAAACCTATGCTTAAAATTTTAGTACTTGCAAGTTACAACATATGAAACTGTAACCAAATAACACCAAAGATTTGAAATAAGCATTCAATGACATCTTTTTTTACCTTACTGACATTTATGAACAATCGATCATCCAAACCAATAGCCTCTGCAGCAACCCATACCCTGGAAATAACAAAAAAGACATTTAATCTTCATTAAATTCTTCTAGTTCATTAAATTCTTCTAGTATATGTAAAATGGTGACAGAATAAGAAATCTAGCTACTTGTCTAATGACCGGTATGCGAAAGCAGTGGTTCCACTGTGAATCGAATTAAATTTGTGGCAATGTTGGATATCCTTATATCAACAACAGCACAAGTCTTTATACCTCGAACATTTTGTCACACGAGTCAGGATCAAGTGAAGCTCCAAATGGTATCTCCTGCCAATTGCATACAAAAGAGGAGGGCATTGATTCACAAACTCTCTTAGCGATGTAATATCACCAAGGTCGATAATCATTGGGTTTGACGCGTCTAGCGTCTAATAATGTCATCCTGTTTATACATTTACAAAACATTAGTCTATTTGCAACAAATGTAACTCTTCAAAAAAAATGACAAATTGCACAAAATAAAACTTCAAATTGATGTTTTAAGTTGTATTTCACTGTCTATGGCTAATGATCTGCTCCGCCTTCACTCCTAAAGCCAGAAAACATACCTGAAAAGTTTGAGATGGAGAGAGTTAAAGATGGTATACAGTAAATGACATTATAAGCACTACATCTTGATACACAGAAAAGGAGCTTACCAACCTCATCCAAACAGCATTTGCTTCTAAAAAACCACCTTTCTTGAAAAACCCATCAGTTAAAATATTGTAACGCATCACATTTGGAGTTAATCCTTTCTGAATCATTTCGTCGAACACCTTTAGTGCACTGCTCATCTTCCCACTCTTCACCAACCCATCTATTGAAATGCCGTAACTGCTCATATTCGAAAACATCCAATCCTTGATGAAGAACAGAAAAGGAAAATTTTGAAGTAGAAATCAAAGTATATAGAAGAACTTTAGAAAAAAGGAAAAGAAGCTTATACCTCATTTGGAAGAAATCCATGATCTTGTCGAGACCTTCTGAATTTTTGAATTTAATTACCTAACATAATAAGAGAAACAACCAGATGCGAGTATCGCCATTCTCTCAGATTGTAGCCGGGAGGAAGATGAAGAAACGGAGAAGGAGGAAGAAGAAGTGGAGAATGGTCTGGATTTCAGGGACTGGAGGAGAGACGTGTTTGGAGCAGGAACATGAGGAGGGGAGAGAATGAGGGGAGTGGGGGAGAAGAAGTAGGAGTAGTTTTCAATTGATTTGATCGGGACCGTTGAAATTCATTAATTTAAACGGCCCAGATCAACTTGACGGTTTTCGACCTGGGTCATATAATATATAATTTCCAAAAAAGATTTAGTCACTAAAATCGAGGCCAAAAATCATAATAACCGTTTTGAAACTTATTTAATGATAACCAAAATATTTAATAAGAGTAGTTAAATAAAAAAAACCATTTTGAGCCCAAAGTCTAACAAAAGCAATAACCCATGGTGGCTGCTACCCAAACCCAATTACAAAGCCGAAACCAGTTTGAGCCCAATTCCTTTTATATGGACCTGGACACATGGACAGTTTCTTAACACATATTTTGCTTACTATTTTAGAAAAGATCAAAACATCTCACATAATTTTTAAAAACTAATTTTTGTAGTGCATGGTTATGCTAGTGTAAAATGGGGTTTTATAAACAGTTATTTTGGTCTTTATATACGATTTTGAAACCGTGTATATCGCTAGCCTTTATGAAAGTTTCGGACATTAATACACCGTTTTAAAACCGTGTGTAAAAGTCACTATTTATACTATGGTTGAACTTGTTTATCATATGGTGTTAATTAATGTAACCTCATCTTTTCACATACGAATTCACAATATAAGTATAATGTAACAACATTTATTCAAAGATGAATTGATGATGTTCTTTATGGTAATATTATTCTATCACATATGAATTCAATATGTTATTTAATGTAACAACATCAATTTACATATTAATCTTGTATATTATTTGATATAACACCATCTATATACACACATAATGTATATATGAATCAAAATGGTGTATAATGTAACGACGGTCATTCACTTATGAAAAACGCCTTACCAAATGAAGATTCCTTTTTTGTAGTAGCACTACAACAAAAATAAGTTTATAGCATACCTAAAATAAATAAGCATCCTAATAGAATATTATATAAGACCAAAGTTTATAGGACCAAACAAATAATGTTAAAGTCCCACATCGACTAGACTTGGACCAAATCTTCACTATATTTGTTGGAACCCCCATTCTCTCCTCAAGGGCTCTTTTGGAGATTAATCTACGGTTCCACATATTCTAACATGGTATCAGAGCCAAGGTCTACCACTCTAAGGGACTGACACGCCAACCCTCTTCTGGCCGTTCTAGGCCTTCTTTTGGCCGTTTTAGGCCCTTCATCTACCATCTGTTGGAGGGGGCGTGTTATAGTCCCACATTGGCTAGACTTGGACCAATCTTCAATATATATGTTGGAACTCCCCTTCTCTAGACTTGGACCAAATCTTCACTATATATGTTGGAACTTCCCTTCTCTCCTCAATGGCTCTTTTGGAGATTAATCTAGGGTTCCACATATTCTAACAAATAAAACGTCATATCTAAAAATATTACAATAAGTTTATACGACATTTTAGAGTGTTGTAACAACTTTTTTAAAAATGTTCTATAAACCCGTCTTTTTAGGATGATTATCTTATTATCTAATTTTATAGGACAATTTTAAGAAATGTTCTTGTGTTTATAGGCACTTTTTCAAATAGTATCTTATAAAATAGTTAGTAGGATACTTCGTTTAAAAATTGTTCTAAATTTTTTTTTATGACATCCAAAAACATCCTATTAAAACATCTTATTAAAATGCTTATTTATTTTAGATGTTCTAGATACTTAATTTTGTTGTAACATAGAAAAAGATGGCAATTTTGGTTCTTGAATAACAAGCTTAATTGAGACAATTTAGATGATGGTTTTCAAGATTGATTTCGAAAAGGCCTTCGACTCCATTAGTTGGTCGTTCCTCGACGAAGTCATGGGGCAAATGAATTTTGGTTGCAAATGGAGGGGCTGGATATCCGGATGTCTCAATTCGGCCTCCATCTCCATTCTTATTAATGGCTCGCTGTCTAAGGAATTCTCAATGGGGAGAGGAGTGAGACAAGGTGACCCCTTGGCGCCGTTTCTTTTCATTATAGCAGCCAAAGCGTTAAATGTTGCAATGAAGGAAGCCGTTTCCAAAGACGCTTTTCACGGTATCAAATTATCTAATTCAGGCCCGATTATCTCTCACATGCAGTACGCGGATGATATTATTTTCATCGGGGAGTGGTCCGGTAGAAACATCGCTAACCTAATTCGGATTATGAGATGCTTCTATTTATCTTCCGGTCTGAAAATTAACCTCAACAAAAGCAGCTTAATGGGAGTTAGTGTAGAGAATCTTGAAGTTGAATATTTTTCAAACAAATACCACTGCAAAGCTGGTTCATTTCCTTTTAATTATCTCGGCCTTCCAATTGGGTGTTCTATGAACAAATGCGAGTCATGGGAGCCGATTCTTAACAAGTTCCAATCGAAATTGTCTAAATGGAAATCCAACTCCCTATCTCCTGGTGGTCGATTAGTTGCCATCAAATCGGTGCTCGGAAACCTGGGTATTTACTTTTTCGCTTTGTTTAAGGCTCCCGATAAGATCTTGAACAAACTGGAAAGCTACAGGCTGAATTTCTTTTGGGGATCGAAGGACGGGTCTAAAAAATTTCCGTGGATCTCTTAGAAAGTCTTCTTGAACGACAAGAGCTCCAGTGGTTTGGGTGTTGGTAGTTTGAAAGCGCTTAACCTTGCACTTCTTACTAAATGGTGGTGGCGATTCAAATCTGAAAGTGATACGCTTTGGAGACATGTTATCAAGGCTATTCATGGTGATCATGGCGGAATGGTTGGAGCCAACCCGATTGGGAAAATGTCCGGGACGTGGAGGAATATTCTAAAAATTTCTAAGATCTTCGGCAAGGTCAACATACCTCTCGACAGCTGGTTTCAAGTACAAACACAGCCTGGCGACTCTACCGAAAAGGTGGCGTGGGCAATTGAGAAGTCGGGTCAATTTTCCGTAGCTTCTATGCGGAAAGCTTTTGATGATTTTTACTTAGAAAAGGTTGTCCGTAGCTCTTTCACTTGGATAAACTGGGTAGGTTCTAAGGTCAGTATTCATGCTTGGAAAACAGGTCACTGTAGGCTGCCCACCAAGAGCAACCTTCAAACGAGAGGGGTTATCTTGTTGTCTCTAGACTGTGCCTTATGTGGACAACAGGAGAAAACCGAGGAACACCTTTTCATCAATTGGCCAATTGCAAGGTCCTTTCTTAACGATATTGGTAGATGGTGGGGGGTTGACGCTGGAGGCATTCATCAGATCTCACATCTCTTTCAATGGGGGCTGAACTTGCATTATAAAGGTGACAAATTAAAAGGTTTTATGGCTGTGATATACTCTTATTTATGGGTTTTGTGGAAGCTGAGAAATGGGAAAATCTTTGCAGACGTGGTCAGGGGTTTGGATTCGTTGTTGTGCAGCCAAGTCCAAGCTTTCTCTTATTTTTGGATCAAGAATAGGTCTAGATGCAACTTGTCTAATAGGTGGATAGATTGGTGTAACTCTCCTTCCTCTTGATTTTAGATTCTTGTTTTCTCTTCTAGCATTTGTTTGGTTTGCTAGGGGGGGGGGGTGATGGCCTTGTCGAAGCTCTTTCCCTAGTTTGCCTTTATTGCCGTTCAAAAAAAAAATTGAGACAATTTAGATATTTTCAAATTGGATAACTTTGAGATAAACTAGATAATGATTAGCAATAGGATTATATTTATATTTGATTGAGATGGTTTGACAAGATATTAGATATGATTAACAAAACGATCACCTCAAAAGAATCAAACTCTTTAAAAACCATCAAATCATAATCTCTCACAATTAGTCATTTTCCATTTGGACCAACACCAATTCATTTAAACTATGGTACCCCTGATGAATTAAATAATAATTAAAAAATTAATCTGATTACAATATTATATGGCATAGATTGGTTCAGATGGTTCTAAGAATTATGAAGTTTACAAATTAAATAAAACTCATCCTATATATTTATATATATGGGGTCTTTTATAAACAACCCATAATCTGTGAGAACTATAAAAACCAATATGGACTATTAATTACAAGCTAATTTTGCTTCATCCACTTACATTTTCTTTGAATCATGACGAAATTGCTATTCTAGAAAGTAACCATCCATCTCTATTTGATTTTACTGTATTCAATATGTTCAAGAGGTTCCTTGGTTCAACCTTGCATCCTTAGTAAGGGTCTAGATCCAAGCTTGATACAGATCGGTATCAAGTGTTAATGAAGATTTTTAGAGATCTTAGGAAACCGAGAAAATGAGCTCGAAAGAGGACTGAGAACGAACATTGAAAGCACAGTCGAAGTCTTAAGAAAGGACCCCGCGACGCCAGGGTAATGGCTCGCGCCTCAAGTGTGTTGCTGGATTGTCTAAACAAACCGAAACTAATTGCATTTATCTGTTTATTTAATTATTTTATTAGTTAGTGATAAATTAGTTTTAATTATTAATTAGGTTAAGATTATTCTTATTTACTTTTATTTTTTAGTTATTATTTTACTAGATTACCTAGTTGGTTTAGAATTAAGATTATTTTGATTTCATAATTATCTTTGATAGAACCCGATTCGAGATGGGTGATCTCCAAGAATACAGAGGAGAGAAAGAAGAAAACCAAATATTCTTTTCTGCATAAAACTCAATAATAAACGTATACAAGACATATAAAGAGATACATACATCCACCACTAAGTCCACTACCCTTCAATTACTCCTAAATATTTTCCTACTAACGAACCTACGTATTTAACTTCCTAACATTCTAAGCATGCAAACCATAAGCAATTTAAATAAAGAAATAAAAACATAAATAAAGAAAATAAAACATAACATAAGGACGTATCAATCTTTCTAGCTTAGGATTATAAATAGGACTATTAGGTTCCATTGTTTTATCAAACTTTGATTAATAAAACTATCTTTAGAGTTCTATCTCTAGTTATTGAAAGTTTTCTCAAATTATTGTTGGTTTTTTCGCTTGAAAGTCCTATCTTTTGGATTAGATGTTTGTCGATTCGTTCCATGTATCCCCCGTTGCTTCAGTTGGTATCAGAGCACATATTACATGTCTCTTTACCTTTGAGATGACACCATCGCCACCACGATTTACCGCAACCGTTGCCACGATAACAACCAGCTTTGCCAATCAAATCGGTGCTCTCATGGATAAGCAACGAAGAAAAGACAGGTACCTCGATCATAACCGACTATCCCAACAAATTGTCTCTCATAGACGACGAATAAGGGATAGGCACGATGAACCGGTCAAGGTTCCTCTCAACATCGACATTAAATCTATTATGGAGACGTTTCTTTTCCATGCTAAACGACCGTCTGTTTCGCAAAAACCATTTTTAGAAAGTAAAAGTCTTGCCGGAAAAGTTCGAAGAGGAAGTCATCCTCGTAGTAACCGATCTACATCAAGAAATCCTCATCGAAGAGGAATGTCAATCGATTAAAGACATTCTCGAGCCAATGAAATTGTTGTCACTAGAAATCGAGAAAAGTGATGTAAAAATGATGATATTTCCATTATCTTGACATTCAAGACTCTGGATCAGACTCAAACAGGTCCAAGGAAAGCTACTATAGCTTTATCATCCTTTTGAGCTTGATGAGGTATCACTTGTATAGAGATGATCACTACAATATCCTTCGGAATATGAAACCTTTTTGAGTTTTGAAGATCGACGGGTGAAGCCAAGTGTATCAAAGACAAATATGTTCTATGATTTGACGCTGCATCGAGAACCCGATGATGTTGATTCTCAAATGAACTCGATGCCGAGTTCTTTTCAAGTGAGGGTGTTTGATACAGATCGGTATCAAAGGTTAACAAAGATTCTTAGAGATCTTTGGAAACCGAGAAAAGGAGCTCAGAAGAGGACTGAAATCGAGCATCGAAAACATAGTGGAAGACTATAAAAAGGACCTCGCAACACAAGGGTGATGGCTCGCGTCGCGAGTGTGTTGTTGGATCGTCTAAACAGACTGTAACTAATTGCATTTATCTATTTATTTAAGTATTTTATTAGTTAGTGATAAACTAGTTTTATTAGTAATTATATTATGATTATTATTATTTACTTTTCTTTTAACTTTAGGATTTATCATCGGTTATTATTTTATTAGCTTTCCTAATTGGTTTAGAATTAGGATTATTTTGATTCCGTAATTATCTTTCTAGCTTAGGATTATAAAATATGACTATTAGGCTCCATTGTTTTATCAAGCTTTGCTTAATAAAATTATCTTTAGAGTCTTATCTCTAGCTAGTTCTTGAGAGTTTTCTTAAGTTATTGTTGGTTCTTTCGCTTGAAAGTCTTAACTTTTGGATTAGACGTTTGTCGAGCCGTTCCACACATTTCCTACTGCGTCAAAGCTTTTAATGTAATAAAGGATGGATCTCATTCTCACACCATATTTTTCTTAACATTATAAACCCCTTTTTGTTACGCGGTCTAATTGTTCTTTCTTTTGTTCCCAAGAGCCGAAAATACAATTATCTCATGACCTATCGTTTATCTCGTAGAAGGTTTAAAACTCTAAAAAGAGCATAAATAATAAATTGATCATATTTCATTTGTGAAGTTAAAAAAACTAATTAATGATTTTCTATTGAAAATTTTAAAAATATCAGTATTCATACAAAATTGTGAAGAAACCGACCTCATATGCATCTAGCTTCTTCACCAACAACCTAGAATTCAGGGAACAAAGTTTATAATTTACGAATGCATTAGATAATATAAAACAAAAACAAATATATAATTTAACCATACTAGTTGTAAAATCAATTATCTTTAGAAAGTATATATTTCGTTTCATGACGTATTGTCTCCTTCAGTCTCTCTTATAGAGCTTCTATTATTGGATTCTTAGCCATACACTTCACGTGTTACCAACGATGTACATACAACTGTCAAATTACATACTTGTCTATAAAATCTGCAACACATTGAAAACAATATTGATTGTGACGATCATTCACTTCAATAGCATCTAAGATTCTTCAGATATTATGAAGACGCCCTCTCATAAATGCTTTACCTTTGCCTCTAATCTAAACCTACATGAGACCTTGTGGTCTTTGGGGAGCCCCCTAAGAAATTCAGTTTAAGTTTTGCAAGATAATTCAAGATTTTTGTGACCACTCTCTTAAACTTTTAGAGTTAGTTGAGGCGTATACAAACTGGCCACACACTCATAAAGAAAAAAAATAGAATCTACATAATATTCTTGTTACAATCCATTTGAATATAGAAATGGAAGGGCAAGACCTCAAGGGTATCTTTGTCATTTAAAAAAATGTGTGTTTCCCTTGGATGATATTTTTGAGTTAAGGAGACAGTGACCAACAAAAAAAGGGCCCACCACCTGGAGGTAGACCTGGATTGATAAGGTATGGGGCCACACATCTCATTCCTATTATCTGGCCCATCAGAGTATTATTAGAAATAATGTCACATGAATAAAAGTGGAAACAAATATCTCACTCTCTAGAGTCTAGTCTAATTCAGTTCTCAACTCTCCAAGTATCAAAGTCATGTTTATTTTAAAAAAAAAAATTAGAACCTACTTTTTAATTAATTATATATGATAAGTTTTTTTGGTTTCGTTTAAGGTCAATTTGTATTTATATAAAAATTTAAAAATATTTTTCAAAATAAAAGACGATAAAACAGGAAATTATTTGGAGTAAAATGTTAATTAGTCTTGTAGATGCATGGATCATATAATTTGAAGTATCATATTTAATAGAATATTTCAAAAAATTAAATATCAATGCCATAATGATTTGGTTTGTTATCTATGAACATAATAATTATAAGGTAATTCATTAAATAATGTAGATGCACAATTTCACATCTCCATTATGTTCAAAAAGATTTTATCAGACAATAAACAGGTTAGAATATATGAAATAAAAATGAGTCAGAATATCATTTATGAAGGTTAAAATGTCAAGTTTATAATTTCTTTAACTTTATTTTAATAGAATAAGTCGTCATAAATAATAATCATGTTTGCATTTTTTTGAAAACAAACAAATAGGTCTCGACTGAATTTTTTTGGCGATATTGTGTAGCATATTAACCAACTATGAATTTTTTTATATGTTCAAGTAAATAATAATAAGTATAATAAATTAATAAAGTAAAGTAATCTAGCCTTTTTCTTTCTTTATTATTATTATTATTTACATGAAAGTCTTGACTTTGATATTGACACGTAATATTCTTTGTGCCTGTTATGAATCATTGGAATCAAAATAAGTTAATTTGAATCCTAGGTTAAGGTAATTATGGATCCTAGGTTAAAAGCTACTAAAGGCATTCAATATTTAAGTGGAGTTGACTAAAAAGAGATGTATAATATTTAAGTGGAGTTTAATATGAAAAATATAAGAAGTTGTTATCAATTACTCGACAAAGGTTGATGGATATTAGAATAAGATATATTTAGATGTACTAAATTAAGTGTTCTTGAAAACGTAGTATATGGAAGGGCATGATTAAAAATGATCAATGGTTCATATTCACTTCTTACGTTTTTTACATTAATCTCAGCTCCCTCACACGATCATTTACCATATAACATCACCCTGTATATACATATACTTAGAGAGATGTTTAAATGAGAAGTGTAAAATACATAGGAAGAAGATAAGTGATCCTAAGTCCTAACCATTGGATAAATAATTAGGAGACATGTTCCCGGGGGTGGTTTCACATTTAAAGGCGTAAAAATTTGACCATTTTCTAAAGAAATGGTAATATGGTAAATCATTGGGTTTATATCTAAATAAGTTAAAATAATCATTCATATATGAATCGGATAAATAGTCTATATATGCATCAATTAAATAGTTCATATGTAAATTAGATAAATAATTTATATGTGAATCAGTTAAAATGATTTACATAATATATATATAGGTCATATTTTAAACAAAGTATATATTCATATATAAACATATAGTTCATATATGAATTACACCACATAGGTTTACATATGTGCTTGTTTATTGTCAATTTGCTAAAGGTTCTGAAACTAACCATCTATCTTTCACATAATTGTTTCCATGCGACCGAATTATGTGGTGTATTATTCTTGTCAACATTGCAATTTTTGACCAATTTTTAGATGAAGGGTTAGGATCATTTTTCTAGTTCTCATATATTTAGCACTTCTAGTTTAAACATTTGGTTATATACTTAAATATGCATATGTATGTATATAAGTGGGGTTGGGTTCGAATGAGAAATTGACATTAGAAGCGCAAGGAATGGTTATCAACCGGTGGATAAGAAATGGATGTGCTTTACGATGAGATGCACCAGATCAATTTCCGTTTAAAGTGCAATTGATCATGAATGCATGAGATTAAAATTAATCAATAGTTCAGATCCACCTCAATTCTTACACTTCTCACAATAACGATAAAATGTTGATATCAATATATCAGTGGTATTCTTTAAAAATAGTTCAGATCCACTCATTTTTATGTGCATTCTCTTATGAAGTAATACCAATGATATATTCATAAGTATGTGTATTAAATGGTTCAATCATGAGAAAACAAGTAATTAAGTTACACCAAATTTGGAAGTTATGAATCAAAACTGCAACCTTATTTAACAAAGAAGTATGGAAAAACCTTTGATAGAAAAACATTGATATTAATGTCATAAACAATAGAACTATTTATCCCTAAATACATGATGAAAAAATTCAACTAGAAGAAGTGATAACATTTTGACTATATATGTGGATATATTGTGGAGCTACCTAGCAGTATAGAAGAGAAATAAGGCAACATGATGAAATTAATTACCGAAACTACCCTTCACAAGAGAGAAGAAATTACGAAAATGCCCCCCTCCCTTTCCTCTCCTTTAAAACAAGAGTCATCGACCTAGCAAAATAATATATTAGATGCGGTAATAAACAAATTAAGGATTATCAAACGTTAAGAAATTAATGAACTTTTTCTTTGAAGATATTATATTTATTGGGTTTAAAAAAATTAATTTGGTAACTATTAATAATATAATTCCCATTTTAAAGAAACATGCCTTAAAATATATTCAAGCATGCAAAAGAAAATATTAAATTATGTTCAAGAAAATGATTCAAGAAACCATGATTATTATTATTATTATTTTTATATTTTATGTAAATGATCAAAGGTACCAAAATAAATAATCAAAATTCATCCAAAAAGACGAAAAACGGGACCTTTTTTCTTTCTTTTTCTTATTTATTTTATTGTCAATAATTTAATACCATGCCATTACACCCTGTTAAAAATCAGGATAAAAATCTCTACTCAATCTCTTCAAAAATCCTCATATTTTTATATTTTTGTCACACAAATTGAAAAAAATAAAAAAAAAACATAAAATTCCCAAAATTTCAACAAATCAAACCTCACGTGTGTTTACACATCAAATTACCACCACCGGTTGCCGGCGCCGGAGTCCGGCAACTACGAGTGGTGGCTGGCGGTGTCGTGCCGATCATCTCCGCCACGCCCTCCGTCGTGGTGCGATTGAGAGCCACTCGGTTGCGGTTCATTGCCACCGGGACCAAATATCGGTCGATACGGGTTTAAACCACCAAGCATGCTTAGTTGCCCTTCCGTATAACCACCACCACCACCGCCACCGCCCCCCGATTCCCGCTTGCTGACTTGGCAAAAGCGCGACCGGGGTCGGAAAGTTCATGAAATGTAAGCCACTAGAAACGGTTCCTCTATATAAAGAACTATTATTGACATTTGGAAAACTCCAAATAGGGTCACCACTCATGGCTTGGCCATTGTGTTGGTTAGAATTAGCCACCATCCAGAAATTAGCCGGTATCGATGCGTGGCCGGCCGCCATCGATCCCGAGCTCGATTGGAGCAAATAGTTTCCCATTTGTTGTTGATGAAATATCGATAAATCCTGCTCCGTTGGCGGCCTACGCTTCCTCCCATGCCCTCCTCTTCCGATAACTCGACCGAATTATCGCGTATCTCTTGCTTTGCTTGTATCATCTGATTTAGAATCGCGGTAGACCCGAAATTTAAAAGATTCGACGACGAATTATCGGACCCTATAGTTGGAAAGAGGTTCCTTCTTTGTGGGAGGGTGAAATTAGGGTTGAAGTAAGTGGATCGGAACTGGGACGGGACCGACATGCTGGACCCGGAGCTCCGGAGCGAGATGTTGAGTGATGTGAAGTTTGCCGGGATGGTTCCAGTGCCGGTGGCCGCGATGACGGCGGGCTCCGCTTGTTGGAGCAGCCACTCAATCGTTTCACCGTCGGATTTGTGCCCTAGCTCGCGGGTTAGCTGGAAAACCCTAGCCGCGCATAGGGCGGGCATTCGGATGCGACGGCCGCGGCCGTCGACCTTCGTGTGTCGGTCCTTGGTCGAGGTTCGCTTCGGGGGTTGTTTCTTGGTGAGGTCGGTGGATGACGTGGCGGCGGCGGTGGTGGTTGTGAGGAGGGTAGGGTTTAGGTTATTGCGGTTGGTGTCGGTGGAGATGGCGAGCGAAGGGTAGGCAACGGTGGCGGCGGCGGAGGAGGAGCAAACGTCGTCGTCTTTCTTTTCGAGTAATTGGAAGGGGAAGTTCGGCCGGTGGTGGAAACGATCATCACCACCACCATCCATGGCCACAGCAGGAGAACAAATGCACACACTGAATCACACACATAAACCTACAAAACAACACTCTACAATTAACAACTCTCTCTCTATATATATATATGTATATAACTTGTATGTTTATTTCTTTCTTCTTAAAATGTTGAACCCAAGTTGGATTTGCTTTGCATTATGTAAGTTTGAGGTAGTGATGAAAGAGAGAGAGAGAGAGATGAGGGATGGAGGCAAGCTTTAAGGAACAAAGATAATGAGTGGGAATTATATGAGTGAGCTTTAAAAAGCTAAAAAATGAGAAAATATAAAGAATGAAAAGGAGGTCAAATTATCACTTTGGTACATATAGTATTGATCAATTTGTACTCCATACCCTTGGTTTAATAGATTCAAGATGGCTCCTAATAATAGGATGGGTCTAAAGTTTGTTCCCGTCAATTAAGTTGACTTGAAACCAATTGTAGAAACTCAATGACTTTGGTTTTGATCTAGAAAAGTTTAACATTTAAATTGGATCTATCGGGATTTCCCTTTGGTGAGAAGTTCCTTTTGTGGTATGATTCTTTCACTTTATGTTAGGGATTTTTCCATGGCAGTTGAAAATCCAATTAATCAAGTCAATTCACCATCTGATTGTATTTCAGGTCCTTAGGTCGCGTTTGGTTTGCTGGAATCTATCTGAAGGAATTGGAATCCCGAAGGAATTGGAATCCAATTCCATAAACCGTTTGGTTGGCAGAAATGTCGATGGAATTGGAATTTAGATATGTAAAATGAAAGAATTACCCTCCTTTTTTTCTTATGGTGAAGCGGAGGTAGCGGTGGGTCGAAGCGGTGGCGACGGTCGGCGGTGGGTCGAAGGGTGGCGGGTCGCGGTGGGTCGAAGGGGTGGCGGCGGTCGGCGGTGGGTCGAAGGGGTGGCGGCGGTCGGCGGTGGGTCGAAGGGGTGGCGGCGGTCGGCGGTGGGTCGAAGCGGTAGCGGCGTCGGGGTGGGTCGAAGCGGTTGCGGCGGTCGGCGGTGGGTCGAAGCGGTAGCGGCGGTCGGCGGTGGGTTAAAGCGAAGTAGTAAGTTAGGGCATCTGATTGAACGGTAATCTGGTAATTTGGCAATTCCCATGTTAAGGGATTTTAAAATCCTTCTATGTACCCAAGGATTTCAAATTCCTTCATATGAGGGATTTTAATTCCTTCCCCCAATTCCAATTCTCTTCTCTAAATCTTACCAAACGCGGGAATCCTTGGAAATTGGATTCCAATTCCTTCAGATTCCCAAGGAATCCTGCATACCAAACGCGCCCTTATAGTTTGTCGATTTTCTTAGATTAAGTCCTTGCAAATATTTACTGAACGTTAGGAAGTGTCTTTGTTAGCTTAGGCACTTTTATGATCTTTGAAGGAGCAATAGCTATTGCTTTGCATTTATCCACTTGTTTTGAACTCTTAGGAGTTCCTTCATTGTTATCAGGGTTTTGAACATTAGAGCATGAACATGGACAAGCGACATGATCGGGGATTAGAAGAGACAAACATTCCAAACTTCAGCATAGAACGATCTCTTTTTGGATTATCCCAATCAAAAGAGTGTCCCATACAACTTTTAATCTATAAAGGAATCTGAGCATTGATTATCTCAATTTCCTTGGTAGATGCCTCACACCATCCTTTGACGGGATGTTGCAACTTTGAGCTAAACAAGAGTATAACGGCTTGTTTATGCTCAATGCAAATTAATTGATTAACTATAACCTGATCTTTTCAATTTTTTTCGAGCTTAGTTAGCTCTTCGACTTTCAAATGGAATTTGCTGAGTTGATCACTAAGATCAAGATTTAGTTTTCAACTTTTGTCTTTCCATTTAAAGAATTATAAATATCGACAATTAGTGAACCGAGAGCGGATAGGCAATCAGAAGAAATAATTGGATTTGATACATGAGAAGTAAAAGATTCAACGACTGAGTTATATATTCTGCTGGTTAGTCATGTATCACTTCAGTCTTCGCCATAAGGCAAATATTGGAGATTTTTCAATATCAGCTATAAGACACAGATTGGATGTATGTTCCTCATTATCTAATGATTCATTAAAAGAGTCAGCCCACTCATGCTTTTCAGCAATCATACATTCTCTGTAACACCCCGTTTTCAAAGTTAAGTTAAAACAGAGTTATGAGTTAAGGTTGAACCTTGATTGTTATGTTTTAGGAGTTGAGGGGCCCAGATGTCATTTGTGAAAGTGTAAGGGAAGAGTGGTCAGATAAAAGGGTTAGAAACCCTTAATTCTTTCAGTGGCAGTTTCCAGAGAAACGTACGTTTAGGGAGAGAGGGCGATTTTGGAGAAGAGGAGTCAAGGGTTCAATTGGAGGTCTAGCATCGAGCAATCGAGCAAATCGTTCGTGTTTTCGTGTTAAGGTATGAATGCTTTACCTAATTGTAGTTTAAATGTTGGTGTTAATTGGAGTCTATAGTTGAGTTAGGGTTTGGATGAGAATTGATGATCAATGGATCACCAATTGGATGATATGTTATGAATTGTTATTGTAATCATTATTGATATATGGTATGGATTCGATTATAAACACCAAAGTGACTCCAAACTACTGATTTTGGAGTTATAGAATGGAAAGGGTCGAATTTGGGGTTTTTGGTTCGAGAAATCGTCTTGGGGATTTCTTGCAGATGCGTCGGCGCAGATGGCCGCGCGCCTGGAGACGCGCCATCAGATGCGCGAACCTTCTGGAGCGGTCTGTGTTGATGGTCCGCGCGAGGCCTGCGCAGATGGAGATGCGCCGCCAGATGCGCGGGACTCCTGGATAAGTTTTTAAATGTTTTAAACTGGTTTCAAGGGTCTAAGTGGTAGGGTATTGTTATAGGGTGACTATGGAGTCCTTCTAAAGTGAATAGAAGGGATTAATATGGATGTTTGCATGTATGTATGTTATAGGTGACCGAATTGATAGTTTGTTCTGATCGAGCGATTATTTGGCTAGCATTCTGACAGGTGAGTACCTCACTTAACTCTTATTGTTATGTGTGCATGGTTATGTTTTGCACGTGTGATTATGTGTATGCGTCCCTTCGGGGACATGGCAGAGTACCTATGGTGGTAGTAATACCCTAGGGAATTATTATGAGATGTGTTCCTTCGGGGACTTGGGAGAGTACCTATGGTGGTAGTGATACCCCTAGGGAATTTGGAGAGGCCTGGTACCAGTGTCGTTTGTCCTTCTTGATGGCATTGAGCCGTAAAGAAGGTTGGAGACTTGCATGTATATTGTTGCGCTGAGATGTGATTATGTATGTATGATGGTAAGTGGTTAAGTGTGTGTGCTCACTAAGCTTTATGCTTACCCCGTTGTTGTTTATCCTTTTTAGTGTCAGGTACGTCCCGGAAGGGAAAAGAGAAAGTTTCCGAATGAGACTCCGAGGTTGCAGCAGTTCAGTCTAAGCATGAAGTTAGAAGATGATGTTCATGAAGGGATGAGTGTTTTTCTTGGTTGTGATGTAAACATATGGATTTAAGTTGTTTAAACTACGTTCACGATTTCAAGCTTTTAGCTTATATTTTCTTAAAACTTGTGAATTTTAAATGGTTTTAATGTTGGTTTTGGACAAGCTTCCGCTTTTGTATGAACTTGGTTACTTGCTTTGAAAATGAATGTTTTAAGAATTGGGATGTTACATTCTCCCTTTCTTGAAACTTCTTCATCATTCGATATATCTCTTTTAGTTTTTTGGTATTTAGCTTCACTTAAGGTTGATGAGGGAGTAGAGTATGGAGTGAATGAACTAACTAAAGGAAGAGATTCAATGTATGAAGCAACATGTATGCTTTTGGAATCTTTCATATCTCTTTTAAGATTGTTTTTCAAGTTTCCAAACTATTCATGATTGAGCATAATTTCGTAGAGTTTAGTACGGGACAAAGCTTTTAGATTCTTGGATATTTTAAGGCGCATTGAATGTCTTATAACTTAAGGCACATTGAATATGTCTTCCCAGATTTTAGAATACATTTCAAGAACTTTGTTAGAACCTCAGAAGTAGAATATACCTTATCAACAGTTTTTAGGTCTATCAAAAGACAGTTAAACCATTGATGGACTTGTGATAAATTTTTATTTTAATGAAAAATAAACATTTTGTACCGTCGTACTAAGTTTATCTTTCTAGAGGTCATGGGGTGCATGATAGAGTTGAATACCAAGTCAAGTAATGTGATGCGCAAAATATTTTTACACACATAACTGATGAATTAAAGGGGTGACTTACATAAAATAACCAATTTAATAAGCCAACGACGCAAAAAACCCAATTCAAAAATAAAACAAACAGATCTCGGTCCAACTATAAACCTTAATCCGTTGTGGTTTTCTAAAAATTAACACATGTAATATACAAGTACCAGATATCGATACCACGGGAAGGTGTGTAAATAGCTTTTCAATGATGCCTAGTTGTATAAGTCGGCTTCAAGCGAGATTTTTTGTAACACCCCAGAAATTGGAGAAAAACCTTCAAAAGAAAGGTGGGTATAAATAAAACGCCAAAGCGTGAGCTTAAACCAATACTTAAACAACAAGACTATATAAATACATGAATGTAATTCGACGAGAGAGGAATAGCATTTAGCCAAACCGTCTCCTAACTAAGAGAGATATTCTACAGAGAGTTGCCATCTCAAGGTTGGTTAATGGTCCGGTTCCCATAAGCACCCCCTGATGCTCACCTCGCACACTTATACCTGCTTGCTACCAACACCTGAGAGACACATCGACACCACACAAGTGTTAGGCCAAAAGAGCCTAGTGAGTTGTACCAAGCATATAACAGGGTAAATATAAACATGTTAAAGCGTGTGATATATTTATAAGTATGTAATTGTACATAAGGTAAGTATACTTATTCGTTTTATCTTTCATCTTCGGAAACAGTGGGAGCGACCCACCTCCACCAACCAATATCCCATCACTCGTTACTTCCAAACACCTCGATGCCATATCTACCATGACACCATCAGAGGCCCGCGCACCTCGGAGCCACCCGAGAGCCGGCGACATAGGGGCATTCCTATTTCAGAACCTCCCAAGACTGTTTGGTGTGGAAATATTGCGTTGGCTCGTCCATTGTTATTTATATAGCCGTATATCCGCCGCCAGTCCCATCATTCTTTACTTCCAAACACCTCGATGCCATATCTATCATGACACCATCCACAGAGGCCCGCGCACCTCGGAGCAACCCGAGAGCCGGCGACATAGGGGCATTCCTATTTCAGAACCTCCCAAGACTGTTTGGTGAGGAAACATGGCGCGTGATATACTTAATTACACATACGTACTGTCTAGAAAGACTCATACAATTATGATAACCTTTCATAGGTATTGGTCGAGGGTCTCAAGCCCTTATATAAATCCACATGCTCGGAATTTAATTCCTTCGCATCATTCCGTGGCATACATAATAACATGTATTTTTTATAAATACATTCATCATAAATCACATGGATTTAGCTCATGCATTAGTAGCATACGATAATTCACTCCATGTACACAATAATCCAAGTCAAGCCATTTATACAAGTAACATTACTCAGTCATTTCATGGCAATCCTTAAACCTAACAATTTAGGCATTTCATCCAAAATCATGTTTATTCACAATGACCAACAATATATGTAAATCAAGCAAGATGATGTGCTCTCAGTTTTAACAAAACGGGTTTAGCAACTCACCTTGAGGCTCGTAAAGCCAAAAGCCCCAAATCTCATCCAAAACCCTAGCTTAATGCTTGAGTGAACACCTAAGCTGATAAGGAGTTAATACCTTAGATTAGTTCCAGATCTATAACATATGAGACTAGATCTACACTTAAAACCCATAAATATAACTTACCTTCTCAAGATCTTGGTGAAAACCCTAAGATGAAGAAACCTTCAACAATGGTGAAGAGGTGGTGAAAAAGATGAGGCCATGGAAGTCTCCACCCTCCGAACTAGTAGATCTAGCCTCCAACACTTCCCAAAACATGAAATCCACCTAAAACAACACTAGATCTGAGACAAGTATTTGGAGATGGAAAACCCCCAAATCTAAGATTTAGGTCAAGATGATGAGAGAAACTAAAATCAAATCCAATCACTCCTAGGTTAGTTTACAACTCTATTTCATAGATTAATCTAACCCAAAAGGTTTATATATAGCTCACCTAGTCGGATCTTGAGTAAGAACCCTAGAACTTGAATAACACAATTCTTTGCAACAATGGAGATGGAAGATGAGATGAAGAAGGTGAAGATGATGAAGATCAAGCTTCCAAATCTAGCTAGCCTTGCATCAATCCATCAATGGAGTCTTGAAGAGCTTGGAAGGAGAAGAAGGTAGGAAGAAAAATCAGCCCAAATGGATGAGAAATGAGGAAGATATGCCAAAAAGAAGAGAGGAGGGTATTTAACCCGTTTTTCCCAAATTGCAGGTTTGGCACTGATCATGGCGCTAATCAGATCAGAGCGCGATGTACCGCCGGCACCAGATCAAAACTCAATCAGCAGGTTTGGCGCTGATCATGGCGCTAATCAGATCAGCGCGGAGATTAGCGCCAGGACAAAATTGCTCCGATTTCGATTCCGAAAGGACCGTTGGACTCGTAATTGAATTTTCTAACATACTAGATCATAAAATGTAGGTTTTGATTCACAATTCTAATTCTCATAATTTTATTAATAGATCGATATTACGAAGGAAAATTACGGGTGTTACATATTTCGAACAAATAATTTGATTTGTTAGGTTGGTTGATAACTAGAGTAGCTTGACGAAATCAGTTATAAAAAGATATAAAGGGTGTAAAAACTTGGTTAGAATAGTTATATAAATTGGCAAAATAATACTATAACAATCTTTGTAAAATCCTAAAGTCAATATTAATAAAACTTCAAAATAACCGACACAAATTCATATATAATTATTAGATTATTAATTTAATGTAATTTTCAATGAAACGGTAACTTCGTAAGCGGCTACAGTCAAGTTCAAACAAGCCTGTTAGTAGTGAGATTTAAATATTAAATCTCATCTGGGTCAAAATTATCGTTAATTGCAACCTCTGATAGATTAACACATCTTCATACGCCGAATCAATAATCTAACATTTATATATAATCTTCAATGAAATATTAAGTTTAAGAAATTACTTGTGACCCTAGAAGTTGTAAAATGCATTATTTCGCATTTTCATATAAATCCGAACGTCGTTTCATACCCTAGCCAGGTTTTCAATCTGTCATGGCTAGATGTCATTGTTGATCCAGCTCTCCTAAGACCTGATGAAATGATAATGATCCTGAATCTTTACTTAGTGAATAGGTTTTACTTCTGTTATAGCTTGAGGAATTATCACTGAGTCTGTTCAGTGTTATTCCATGTTACTTATGCTGTAACTTATTCTTATAGTAATCAGGATCAGGATCAGGAGACGAACGAGTCTGTTTTGCAGTCTACTGATCCTGTCCACTGAAATGAAGACCTCCTGAAGACATCAAGATCATACTCAAAGAACCATCAGCGACGTCAAAGAATTAGCTGATGACAGGAACAGCATGCTCGTGATCTGAAGACGGAACTCAGTGATAGCAGGCTGCTCAATTTCATATGACATCCTGAAGATTCATCAGGATACAAGTGACCCTGAACAACATCAGTTTCAGGACTCTACTCACTGATCAGTATCCTGATCCTGAAGGATTAGTGTAATGTCTTAGTCTAATGCACAAAAGGATTATCCGCCTTTACTGACACAAAAGTACACAAGGACAGTCTCTTTACTGTTCCCTCCGTACTTATCAGACCTCAAGGCAACTGTTTACACACTTCCTCTTTTGCACACCATGCTAAGAGTAATTGTTTATAGTAAATAGTACAAAGGACCACTTACATTGTGACACGTACACAAAAGTGAGTCTGCATGCATTTAATGCATTGGGTATAAATAGGACTTGAAGAGATGTTCTCCATACTTCTTCTTCAACCTAAAAATACCCTAATCCTTTCTTTCTTTATTCCCTCTATCTTCTTTCTTTTCTTTATCTTCTCACTTAAGTGCATAGTGAAAGAAAGCTTAGATTGTTTAGTTTAGACTTATTGTCTTCTCTATTTCCGCAACAATCTGTAAATTCATATTGTTAATACAACAAGAATTTAAAAGTGAAAATTTGTGTGATTATATTCAACCCCCCCCCCTTCTATAATCCCAAACACTATCCTTGCTTGAAGGTCACCTTATTGGGACCAACAGTCATAACCCTGACCCTTTCGAGGGTCTCATCCACATGGTGCATATATGCCACATGTGTGATATTTATTTTAACTCACAATTTTTTGGAGTTGTTTTCACCTCCGATGCTTTCATTGTTGATCTCAATAGTTATATTTGTCTCGACTTATTCGATGTTGTTATTTGGAAGAACCTTGTTATGTCTTTCAATCACTTGGAGTAGGTTGATTAGTTTGCCTAAAGTTACATTCGAACTTATATTGGTTCATTAACATTTATTGCTATATGAAAAGTCAAAATAATATTATGAATCATGTCATCTTCTGTAAGTTTCTTGCCACGAAGATTGAGATGAGTTCCGATTACTTGGTTGAAATTAATCACCTTCCTGTGGATAAGTAAGTTTCGTTCTACTATACGATTAGTTAGGTAGTATATTGTAACGAATATGCTCAATTTTCCTTTTCAGAGCGTCCCCCGGTTCTTAAGGATTCTAGTTACCGATATTCTATATGAAGGTTGTGACTGATGTGTAATCTCAAAGCATTACTTTTACCTTAACTTTTTGGATCAATAGGTCTTGCTGGTTTTTACATATTTGGTTGTCATACGAAATAATCTTATGGCACTCAAGCTCTTCCAAGTCAAGGATGTTGTAAATAATATAGAGAATATGATTTTCTAAAACAACGAATCATGGTCTATAAGTATTATATTTTGAATGAAGTTTCATTATCATAACAATATGGAATTTTTATATGCTTACATTTTGTTGATAATACTTTCAATTTGCGAAAAAAATCAGCCAATCTATTGGGATTTACAGGTAGTACGAATCACATGAAGGTAACATTGTTAATTATAAAGCCTTCAACATGAGGCAAAAGTGAATAAGAGTTTGGCATACAAAGTTAATTTCAATGTTATAATACCTTAATTATATTTTCTTCAATTGTCATTAAACAACTAAATATTAGCTTTGATATAAAGTCTTCTTCAGACTTTTAATATGTTAATAATATCTCTAAAACTTTTGGTAATGATTATTAGATTAAAGACACATAATAAATGAGCTAATAGATAACATTAAATAAAAATAAAAGGATGTTGCTATATCCTTCCATCACTTTTTCACTTACATTATTTCATACTTCCTCTATATAACTCTGTATACCTCATATAAAAGGGTACAGGTATAAAACTACAACTAAAAGCCTATAATTAATTAAATTAAATACTTACATCAAAATCACAATAGTCTCATATCGATTTAAATAATTTAACGTCAATATCCACATTAATTAATTTGTTTTACTTGAATAATTGTAAATTCGATTTAGTTAAAAAATTATTTTTCAATTCAATTGATATCAACCATAAATAGAAGAGAGCTATTTTATAGATCAAATAATTAATTGTAGAATTATTCTAACATAATTTCATAATATTCACTTATGAAAATTTTGATCAAAAACTAATATCATCCTTAATGGAACCCAATAGACCCAATGAGCCCAATCATCACATCAAGGTCACATTAGTTTTCTATTATCTTATCCAAACCAACTCAATCTAATGCAATCCATCCACAATGGTTTACCTAATCAACACAAAAACATTTAACCTTTTGAATTATTAAAATACATTAAAAAAATGTCCGTGCGGTCACATGTAAAAGTCATAGTCTTTTGGCATTGCATTCAACTTTCTTGTATCCGCATCCTTTGCATGAGTTTCCGCATCCTTTGCACGCATCAACGAATCCCTTTCACGAATCTCGAGCTCTTTACGGCAAGCCTCGATCATTGTATCACTTTTCACGTTGAGCGTTTTTAATTCGCTTAACAACGCACTCACGCTCTCGTTCGACCCGCCTGCCGTGGAGGTTGACCCCGCATGCCTAGCCGCATTTCTACCCATGGGTCGTGGACGGTCGTCATCGTCTTCGGCTTGGTCTGCCTCATCCTCGAGATTGAAAGGACCGCGTGCATTGGATGGCCGGAATAACCGGCTACCTCTTCAACAATTTTCACAATACATAAAACGGTATGAAATTTTGATACGTTAAATGGTAGGTTTTAAAGTATAATCTACACAATAACAAAATGTGACAACTTGGATACATTTTGAGAAACTAAATCCTTTATAATTTTATAAAGGGTTTACTTCATGAAAGTGTATCCAACTTGTAACGAAAAGTTATTGTATGTATTGCACTTCCATTTTTACCATTTGACATATCAGAGTTTAAGAAATGGTCATTGTATGTATCCAACTTTATCAAATCCTATCATATAATGTATCTAACTTGTCATGAAAGTGTATCCAAATTGTTACAAAATACATTAAATGGTAGGTTTTGATAGTTTGATACGCCAAATGGTAAAAATGAAAGTACAGTACATACAATAATTTTTCATGACAAGTTGAATACACTTTCGTGAAGTAAATCCTTTTATAAATAGATAAATTAATGATAACATTTAAATTACACACAAGCTTACGTTTTCTAATTAGCACTTGCACTTTAAAGAAACTTCACATGCTTGAAACATGTATGTATTGTTGATAATAGTGCCACGAGTTTAACTAATTTTAAGGAGTAATTGAATTATTTTGACCATTATCTTCTTGAGGTTGAATGAAATTCAGTTTCATTCATCAACTTTTAGTATGATACTAAAACTATTGTTTTGAATTGAAACGTTAATAATGATATATCGTATAAGTATGTACTCTTTAATCAATAGTAATTTTAATAATAATAACATCAATTACGCGATGCATTTGAAGTCTTTTTCACAAAGGAAATGTAGGGAAAGGGTACTTAAATAAATACAAAAACTCGGTTTCTTGAAAACGTTTTTTATGTGAGAAAGAAACAAAACACAGAAAAATAATGATAAGATCTTTTTCACCCGCTCTATTATATATAATAGAAAATTTGGTCATTTAGTGAGATTTGCGTTCCAACGGTTATTTATATGATATAAATCATATAATAGAATAGGAAAAGTAGAAAGTGTAAAAGTCTATAAGTTTATACATGTGTCTACAATTCTATAGCAAAGAGAAATAATATTTTATTTCTTTTTCACCAATAAGATTTATTGAAAATAAATGTTATGAAAAAAAACAATATTATATTAAATGTATACAATATTTCAATGATATAGTTAATGCTAAAATAGTTAAAATTGAGAAGTTGTTAAATTTGTTTACACTTCTCAGAGATTTTGACTTTTGTATTTGAAAAATTTATAACATAACTTTTGTAGATGCTATACATTTGTCATTTCCTCCCAAGACCCTCCCTTTAAATATGCTAAGAAAGGGAAGAAAATAGGAGAAAAATTAAAGCTCTTTAAAAAAATTATTGAAATTATAAAACTTTCAATCTCTCATTGTAAATGATATATTTTTATAATGGTATATTTGTAAAAATAACATTTGGTTGTAGATGAGTTAATGACTTGTGCTACAAATGTTTATAAAAGGAGGTTGAATACAACCACAACAAAATTTCACTATTTGTTAATTCTATATTTTGTATTGAAAACAAATAATTGCATATTTGTTGCAGATACTAGAGATGTAAGACCTGATCCTAAACAACAATTTCATTGGTTGACAAATTTTCTAGCAAATGAAAGAGTGAGAGAAGGGTATTACCGACGACCGTAACAGTCGGTAAACCGTCGGAAATAGGCATTCCTGACGGCCTTTTGATGAAAACGAGCGTCAATATAAAGGCGGTCGATAATAGCTAGCACCGGTTTTCCGACAACATTTACCGACTATTTTCTGACTGTTCCATTTACCGATGGTTTTCCGACAACTAATCAAAAAATAAAGAAAAAAATAAAATAAAAAATAAACAATCAGTCGATGACAACAGTCACTATTACGTAGTTTTTTAGTAGTGACTGTATCAAAGTCAAACCGTGGGTTTGAGCGGAAAAGTATGTTTTAGATGAGTTTTAAACTATACATACAATGGTTTAACTATTTAAAAGTTGAGATGAAGGTTTAGAACCGGCAAAAGAAGTGTTGGACCACTTTGAAACCCAATGAGCAATAGTTTCACTATTTGAAAGTCAAAGAGAGATGTTTTGCATGATTTTAAAACCATATGTGTAACGATCTATTAAAGGCAAACCATGGGGTTAAATCATATAAAGGATTTGTCTTGAAACATATAAGGCATACACTACTAGAAAATTTCTTATTTTTGACGACAATTTCCAAGGGAAAACTCCCGTCTAAACCTTTATAAATCCAATTTTGTCACATATCCAAATTCTTATAAATCCAACTAGTTAATGACCCGTATATTATACGGGCATATGAAACATGTTATTTTAATTTTTAATAATAATAGACATTTACATGACAATTGTCATTACCATTTAAATACTTATATAAATTATATGTTATACGACAATTGTCATTATAATTGTTTATTACAATAGATATTTTAGTTATCTAATAGCTATTAAAATTTTAAAAATTGAAAATTTATTATTCTTTTGTCAAAAGATTTGAATTTCATGAATGATTTTAAAACTGGAGGGATTCAGAAATAAAATATGTGTAGTGTTTTGATTTGTAGGATTTTAAATAAAATAAAATATAATTATTTATAAATAATCTACAAAAATAGTTAGATTAAAAAGATGAATCTTTAAATTTCAAGAATATTAGCAATTGAGTTTTAAATAAAATAATATTTCATTACTTATAAATAATATATAAAAATAATTAGGTTAAAAATATGAAATCTTTAAGTTTCAAGAATATAAAGAATAGAATTGTAATAAAATCTAAACAAATTAATTTATATCTATTTTATTCAAAAATAAAACACGTAATATTTTTTATTTGTAGAACTTTAAATAAAAAATTAATTACTTATAAATAATCTATAAAAATAGTTAGATTAAAAAGATATAATCTTTAAATTTCAAGAATATCAACGATGGAGTTTTAAATAATTCTAATTTTTATTACTTATAAATAATCTATAAAAATACTTAAGTTAAAAAGATAAAATCTTTAAATTTCAAGAATATCAAGAATAGAATTATAATAAAATCTAAACAAATTAATTTATATCTAATTTTAATAATGTAGTTAAAATAAAAAAATATTCAATATTAAACTCATTTTGAAGGTATTGTCGAAACGATTATAATGGTATAATTTATTAAAAAGAAAAAACAAAAATTTTAATACATTTTAATTAATATATATTATTATCTTAAAATGATAAGGATGTAAAGTGAAAGATGAGAAACTAATGGATAAAAAGTAATTTAATCAAATAATTCTAAGGATAAAAAATGTAAATTATAAAGATAATTATGGTATTAAAATAATAAGAATAATTGATAACATCATCATTTGATAATTCTTTTTTAATTGGCCAATCAAATGGCTCAATTTCATAATCATGACATCAGCAAAAACCTTTCTTTAATATATATATATATATAGATTTTGTCACAATATATATAAGTATATCAAATTTTATTTATAATAGGTTAGTATTATGAATAGAAATGGGACTAAAATATATGGAAATGGAAGAAAATGGTTATTTTATATAGTTCAATTTGTCTTCTAATCATTCCCTTTTCTATTTAATTTCCTAATCATTTCTCTACTATTTTATCCAAATATTATTAGTTTCGTAATTTTATTTGCAAATCTAACTAAAAAATAAAAAACAAACTTAGCCAATTTCACTTAACTGGGGAAAGTAAATAGATTGTGAACCAGGACCTCAAAATTGTAGACTTGGGACTGAATTTTGCAGAAAATTGTAGACCTAAATTTTGTGATCCTAAAAATCATAAAGGTAATGAATATTTATATAAAATATGGAGTAAAATACATTTTTGGTCCTTGTGGTTTGACAAAAGTCTTAATTTTGGTCCCTACAATTTAAAAAATACACATTAGCCACTGGAGTATGCAATTTCGTACAATTTTGGTCCCTAAGACTAACAACCGTTAAAGAAAGCCGTTAGCTCAAGGTTAATTTCCTCTTTTACCCTTTTTTTGTCTTTTTCCTTTAATAACAAACTCAAAGGACCAAAATTGTAGTTTACTCTATTTACATGTATGTATATAGACCATCACCACCCACCACCCAACATCACCACCACCCCCCACCAGCCATCAACCACCACCACCATCATCACCTACCACCACCCACACACACACCCTTCTTCTTCTTCTTCCATCTTCATCATCCACCACTTCCCACCACCACCCATACACACCCTTCGTTCACATCTGCAGAAACCATAACCACCGCCACCCATACACACCCTTCCTCTCCGGCATCCACCATCGTAACCGTCACCATCGCCGGAGCAACAGCAGCACCATCACTGGGTTCAGATCTGGCGGCCGCCGTCGCTGGAGCAACAACAACACCATTACTGGGTTCAGATCTGGTCGTCACCGGAGCAACAACAGCACCATCAACAGTAGCACCGTCGCAGGAGCACAGTGGTGGTTGTCCACGGCGGAAGACGACGGAGGTGGCGGTGGGGCTGGGGTTTGATCAAATTTGTGGTTGGGGGTTTTGTGTAGAACATGTCCATGGTAGTTTTCTAGGGTTTTTAGTGTAAGGGTAATGATGGCGGTGGCTGATAGGTAGTTGTGGTCAGATCTGGATGGTGGTGGTGGATGGGTGGGTGGTGGTGGTGGAGCCTTGGAGGTGCGTGGTGAAGAAGATGAATAGGTGTGTAGGTGATGGAGAAGAAGAATGGGTAGGTGGGTGGATGGTGGTGGTGGTAGTGGGTGGTTTGGTGGTGGTTGGTAGGTGGGTGGTGGTGGTGGTGATGGTGGGGTGGTGAGAGGTGGGTGATGAAGAGAAGAATGGGTGTGTAGGTGATGGAGAAGAAGAATGGTTAGGTGGGTGGGTGGTGGTGATGGTGGGTGGTTTGTGGTGGTTGATGGGTGGGTGGTTTGTGGTGGTTGGTGGTGGTGATGGAGGTGGGTGATGAAAAGGAAGAAGATGAAGAAGAATGGGTGTGTGTATACATACATAAATAGAGTAAATTACAGTTTTGGTCCCTGTATTTGTTAATAAAAGTAAAAGACAAAAAAAGGAAAAAGACAAAAATACCCTTGACTTAACGGACCCTTTTAACGGTTGTTAGAAGCAGAGACCAAAATTGGACGAAATTGCATACTCCAGTGGCTAATGTGTATTTTTAAATTGTAGGGACCAAAATTGAGAATTTTGTCAAACCACAGGAACCAAAAATGTATTTTACTCTAAAATATGAGATAATTATTTCCTTTTTTCTTTTTGGAAGGATGTCAGGACCAAAAATCCGACAAATTTCTGGTAATTTTAGGGGATAAACATGACCCACTCAAATATCTTAAGGCATTTACATGGAAAGGTTTGAACACAGTTAAAACACTATAAATCCCCTGAACGGTAGCTAATCCGTCTCAGGACTGGAACACATATGAGATAAGCATTAGTAGAATGAGAAACGGACATTTTGATTAAATTCCCTTAAATATATATACGAGGCAGCCATGATTTAGGCCAAAAAGATAATGGAAGTGAAAGTGAAAGAGAGAGATGGTTCATTTTAATTGTGGTTGTACAGAAGGGTTTGGTCAGAGTCTCCACGTGAGGGTGCTCTTTTTTATCATTCAATCCACAAGGACACTGGTGGGTCCCACCTCTTCTAGTCATAAACTCTCTCATCCAACCCCCATGGACCCCATCTAAATGATTTTAAATAATTTTGTGAAACTTATAACTACTAAGGTTTCATGTGTCTTTTATATAATGCTATAATGTAATGTTTTGGATTATTTTTTCTTTCAATTCTATGATTTACAATCAATGGAGTATACTTTTTCTTTGAAAGTTCTTCAACATCTAGTGATCTATCAATCTAAAAAAATGGATGGTGTTTAAGGATTTCAATTATCTATAATGTGAACTCATCTTTCATTGTGAACGTGAGGACCATTTATATATATCACGTCATGTAACAATATTAATATTCATGGTTTATTCAGTATGAATAAAACATGAATATTCAGACAGAATATTATATCAAATGAAAAAAAGAGTATATGTCAATATGATGTCAAATTAAAAAGAGTTGTAACAAATTTTTTTAATCATACGTGTAAAATGAAATATAATTTAATATAATGGTTTGAGTAAGTTCTTTGATTCTTCTTTTGAGATTTTTTAAGGGGAGGGGAGAAGATGTTCGTCTCTAGATCTCTTCCATACAAATATGGTAGGGATCGAAGTTTGTCTTGTATTTGATGTGTTTATTGGTTAATTTATAAAGTTCAATTGTGACGTTCAAAAAAGTTAGTAATCATAAATTGTGAACAAGATTCTTATGATATTTTAAGAAGAGGACGTAAATATTCTATAATATATAATAAGGATAGTTGCATTTGAATATATTTGCAATCGAGATTTTAAATCCCAATTAAGAAAAGCAGGAATATATATATATATATATATATAGAGCTGAAAGTTCAAATGTGAACCACTTTTTTATTGTGAACGTGAGGACAGCCGAGAGGGTTACGTGGCAATCTGTAAAACATACAACTAAGCTTTACGCATATTGCATAAAGCTATCATTCAGACTGAATAAAGCTTTATGCAGTATCCACAAAGCTTAATCGCACTCTGACGCGGACGACTTAGCGGGTGGGTTAGGTTTATTCAAGCTTTATATAAAAATAAAAATATATGAAACAATTTCAACAAAAAAATTATTATATAAAACAACTCAACATATTAAACTAAACAATAAAAGCAACAGTTTGCAAGGTATGTACAAATGGCTTGGTTAATTTGCATTTGATCCTACTTCGATATATATGTATGTATGTATGTAGAGAAAGGTTCAAACAAGAACAAAACCATTTTATAGGAACAAAGGAACAATTCTAAATCACATGTGATGTGGGACCCACCATTAAATAAATCATATATGATTCAGATGAGTCCCACCACTAAATCATATACGATTTATTTAACGATGGGTCCCACATAACATGTGGCTCAAAATGCATTCTTTTGTTCCTACAAATGAGGTTGTTCTTGTATGAACCTCCATCTATGTATGTATGTATGCATGTATATATATGGTTATTCGTAAGGGAGGGCGGGCCACAAGAAAATAGGGCCCATTTTTTAGTATATGATAGTCCCAAAAATTAGTAAATAAAAGTTGTATTTAATCGGTATAATTTGCATCCAAATTTCAAGGAAAAAGATTATAGAAGGGATTTACAAAATCTATTGAAAACGTTGTGTGTTCATATCAAGTTTTCGGTGATGAGGTCCGAGGTTCACCAGCAGATGCTAAGGGTGAGCTTATGATTGACCGTTACAAAGTGCTGATGAAGCGAGGGGTACATCGTCATCGCAAAGTTGCATGCATCTTGTTTTTTTGTGTGTATACATGATATTATGATATATTTATATAATTCATAATAATAGTATTCCGTAATTTTAAAATATGGTAAAAATTAAATTATTCAATCATGTGTTTTTCTTGAACAAATGGCAATATGCATAACTAAAATATGGCAAACATATACATAGGGCTGTAAACGAACCGAACATTCGACGAACGGTTCGTGAACCGTTCGGCGGGAAGCTCGTTTATGTTCGTTTATTTATTAAACGAACGAACATGAACACGTTTTTTTCGTTCGTTTAGTTAAACGAACGAACATGAACAAATGTCTCGTTCGTTCATTTACGTTCGTGAACGTTCGTTCATTTATGTTCGTTAACGTTCGTTTAATAAAGTTTATTTACCAATGATATATACATTAAGTTGACAAACAAGTATTTAGAAAATTAACAATTAATTAATTAACAACAAATATTATATAATGATTGATAACGATAATAATAATTTGATTATTGAGAAAACATTTACAAAAGTCCAAAAATTGTTAATTTAATCCATCCTATGCGTGCTTTATATATGTGAGTCATTTGGTAAAATCCTGGGGCTTGAGCCTCTACGAAAAGTAGGAGTTAAGTATGTTTGGTTATGATTATTTGACAGTCTGACTATTCAGTGAACATTTAAACGAACACAACCAAACAAAAATTTTAAAAGAACGACCACGAACACCAAATTTTATGTTTGTTTAGGCTTGTTCGTTTAACTTTTACATTTGTTCGTTTACGTTCGTTCGTTTATGTTCGTTTATCATGTTAAACGAACGAACACGAACACATCAAATTCCTAAACGAGCGAACACGAACAAAAAAAAATTTCTTTGTTTACCGTTCGTGTTTGTTCGTTTGTTCGGTTAAGTTAAACGAACGAACATGAACAACCATCCGTTTGTGTTCGTTCGGTTCGTTTACAGCCCTACATATACACTACAAGTCTACAATGAAAATGTTATGATTCAAAAAAAAAATAATCAAGAAAATGACATACAGACAAAAACCAAAAATAAAGTTTTCATAAAATATTTATTAATTTTTAAGTAAACTTTTTCAACAAGTATACGCATGGATATATGAAATTCCATACTTTTTATACATGCACCGTCCGTCTATAAATTACTTTTTATTATCTATGGATCCAACCGTCCAGGCTGTGGGGGAATGATGGCATGAAAGCCTTCGTTCTATTAGATAAATTAATAACCAAATATTTTTTAATAAAACGAGAACCTTAAATAAAAATTTTCACAATCAAAGTGACTACAAAATTCTTATTTTTCGTACTTCTAAATTTATAAAGTATAATTTTATTTATATATTAATAAATAAATTTGTTTAATCAATCTATATATAATAAAAGAGTAACTGTTTTGCCACGTGTCGTGCACTGATGAGCCGAATTGCCACGTGTCGCGTTCTGGTGAGCCGGTTTCGATTATCAAAATAATAAATAAATAATGTAAAAGATAAATACCACTTTCAAAAATCCTCTACATAATTAAATCAAACAGTTTTAATCCAAAAATACACACCTCAATCTCAATCTCTCAATCTCAATCTATAAATATCCCTTTCAATCTCTCAATCTCAATCAATTGCTGCAACTCTCTTAATTAAGCCACTACCAATTACACATATACACACAAAGGTAATTAATCAAACACTCTTTAATTTTTATATTTTCCTACACATGATTATATGATTATAATGATTCTATTCATGTTTATAGTTCAAGTTGGAGTTGTTGATTTCTCATATGTGACTTTGTATTTATTGTCATTTTCATATTTGTAATTTAAGATTTTTGGCATGATTTAATTTTATGAAATTATCCCGTATATTACACAGGATCAAAACTAGTTACATATATTACGGGATAATAAAAAACATCACATAATTCATTAATTTTCAATTTTTTAATTAATTTTAGTCTACTAATTTATATATTTTATTAATTTATCTAAAAAACATTTTAATAAAATAAATATAAAGTTTTCAAGGAAAAAAAAACAAAATAAAAATAAATTTATTATTATATAATTTATATTTCCCTTATCAATTTTAAAATGCATATTTTATAAGTTTATTAAAAATAAATAAAATGATTACAAAATAACATAAATAATAAAAAAATGATAACAAAAAGAAAAAATATATAAAAACTCAATTATTTAAACACCTAAATTTCAATAAGAACCTATGAGTAAATAGGAAACTTTGTCTAAGGCATGAGTATCACATATTGGGCTCACGGCAGGTTTTGATCGGCGAATTGGCATGCTCGAGCGTGCGTGATACGTTGGCCGGCGGTTTCCTCGTATCGCCATCTTTCACACTCTCTTTCTCTCTCTCTCTCTCTATCTCTCTCCTTATTTATATATACATAATTAAAAAAATATAAAGGGTATGAAAGATTATTTTACAAGATTTGAAAGATTGATCATTGATGATGGTTTAAAGATAGGATAGTAAAAAGCTATACTGATATAACAATAAAACCATAAAACCATAAAACCAAAGAGTATGTAGTACTCATGCCCTAACAACGAAGTTTTTTTTAAATTCTAATAAAAAGTTCGTTTTTGTTAACAACGTAGCTGATTAATAACAACAAGTTGTTTTTACCAAGATTAAGGAAGACAATGGATAAGAATAAACCCATTTTTTGATGTTGAAAGCTAGACGCTATCTTAGCAAGGGTTGTGGTGGGTTTTTAGCCTACATTCTTGACGCCAAAAAGGAGAAGAACAAGTTAGAGGACATACCAATAGTTCAAGACTTTCCCGAGGTATTTCCGGAAGACTTATCGGGGCTACCACCGGATCGGCAAGTAGAATTCAAGATCGAATTGACACCTGGGGCGACACCCATAGCTCGAGCACCTTACCGTTTGGCACCCGCAGAAATGAAGGAAATCATGACTCAACTTCAAGAGTTGTTGGATAAAGGGTTCATTAGACCAAGCACGTCACCATGGGGAGCATCGGTTTTATTCGTTAAAAAGAAGGACGGGTCCATGCGTATGTGTATAGACTATCGGGAGTTGAATAAGGTAACTATTAAGAACAAATACCCTTTACCTAGGATTGACGATTTGTTTGATCAACTTCAAGGGGCAAGTTATTTTTCGAAGATAGATTTGAGATCCGGGTATCATCAATTGAAAGTTAGGGAGAGCGATGTGCCGAAAACCGCTTTTCGCACTCGTTATGGACATTTCGAGTTTTTGGTTATGCCTTTTGGGTTAACAAACGCACCGGCGGCCTTTATGGATTTAATGAATCAAGTGTGTAAGCCCTTTTTAGATAAATTTGTGATAGTATTTATTGATGATGTGTTGATTTACTCTCGAAGTCGAGAAGAGCACAGGACACCTACGCTTAGTGTTAGAGCTACTAAAGAAAGAGAAACTTTATGCAAAGTTTTCAAAGTGTGAGTTTTGGTTGCGTGAAGTACAATTTCTTGGGCATGTAGTATCGAAGGATGGCATTAAAGTGGATCCGGTGAAGATAGAAGCAGTCAAGAGTTGGGAACCGCCGAAGACCCCGGCCGAGGTGCGAAGTTTCCTTGGTTTGGCCGGGTATTACCGGAAGTTTATTCAAGATTTTTCTCGCATAGCGGTGCCTTTGACCAAGCTTACCAAGAAGAGTGAAAATTTTGTGTGGGAGGAAGCCCAAGAGCAAGCCTTTGAAGCTTTAAAAACAAAGCTTTGTAGTGCGCCGATTCTGTCATTACCGGAAGGACCAAATGATTTTGTAATTTATTGTGATGCATCTAATTTGGGACTAGGGTGCGTGCTAATGCAATGGGGAAAGGTAATCGCTTATGCCTCTCGACAACTAAAAGTCCATGAGAAGAATTACCCGACACATGATTTAGAGTTAGCCGCGGTGGTCTTTGCATTGAAACTATGGAGACACTACATATATGGGAGCAAATGTCAAATCTTTACGGATCACAAAAGTTTGCAATACATTCTTAGTCAAAAGGAGTTGAATATGAGGCAACGACGTTGGGTAGAACTTTTGAGTGACTACGACTGTGAGATCTTGTACCACCCGGGAAAAGCTAATGCGGTGGCCGATGCGTTGAGTCGGAAAGAAAGGCGGAAGAATATCAAGATTGTAGCTTTTAGGATGAACGTAGTCAATGACCTTTTGGGTAAAGTCAAGGAATGGCAAGCAAAGGCCATAGGGGAGGAGAATTGGAAGATGGAGAGGATTAAGGGAATAGTATCGGATCTAGAGGTTAATAATTCGGGGTTAAGATGCTTAAGGGTCGGGTATGGATTCCTAAACTAGGAGAGTTGCGAAAAGTTATTTTGGAAGAAGCACACAAGTCAAGATATTCGATACACCCGGGGACAAACAAGATGTATCGAGATCTTCGGCAACTTTATTGGTGGCCGGGGATGAAGAAGGATATAGCTTTCTATGTGGAGCGATGCATGACGTGTCTACAAGTCAAGGTGGAACATCAAAGACCGAGTGGGAAATTGCAATCACTTGCGATACCAGAATAGAAATGGGAGAACATCTCTATGGATTTTGTCACGAAGCTACCAAGAACGCCAAGAAACTTCGATGCAATTTGGGTGATAGTGGATCGTCTTACCAAATCGGCCCACTTTTTACCTATCAAGGAGACTTATTCAATGGATAGATTGGCGGAATTGTATGTCAAGGAGATAGTGACAAGACATGGGGTACCTTTGTCGATAGTTTCGGATCGTGATAGTCGATTCACCTCGGCATTTTGGAGAAGTTTTCAAAAGGCAATTGGCGGGGCCGGAGATTGTGCAAGTTACTACCGAAAAGATCAAGTTGATTCGAGAAAGAATGAGAATAGCGCAAGAACGACAAAAGAAGTATGCGGATAGAAGACGGAAGCCGATTGAGTTTCAAGTTGGGGACTTGGTAATGTTAAAGGTATCACCTTGGAAGGGTATTGTGAGGTTTGGCAAGCGAGGGAAATTGAGCCCCCGATTTATAGGACCTTTCCCTATCGTGGAGCGCGTGGGTGAAGTAGCCTACAAGTTGAAGCTACCCGAGGAGCTACGGGGTATTCATAGCACTTTTCACGTCTCGAATTTACGGAAGTGTTTAGCCGAAGAGAGCGCAGCAATTTCGTTGGATGAGATTCAGGTGGATCAAAAGTTGAGCTACACGGAAGAGCCGGAAATGATCTTGGATAGGAAAGTTCGGAAGCTGAGGAGCAAGGAGATGGCACTTGTGAAGGTGCAATGGAAATTTCATAAAGGTCAACACGCTACTTGGGAGAATGAAGTCGAGATAAAGGCAAAGTACCCACATCTTTTCAAAGAAGGAATTCCGGGGACGGAATCCTCTTAAGGGGGGTAAGATGTAACAACCGGTTTAATTTGGTTAATTAGAATTGATTAGGCTTTGGAAACTTGTCTAATGGATTTCAACTTCAGGTTGGGCTTAGTCTTTTGGGCTTGTTGTGGGCTTAAAAGCCTTAGTATATAAAGCTAGGAGTTGGGGAAAATGGAGGAAGAAAGAGTTCTATGGCTTTGAGAGGTGTGTGGGTGTGAAGAAGGTGAAATTGGAGAAACGAAGAAAAGCTCAGGTATGAATCCTTGTAGTTTTATGCTTTTAGAGTTAATTTAGGATCATCTTCTTCATTGAGATGTGTCAAGTTCAATATGTGTTAAATTGAGGTATGAATTAGTTGTGTTGAATCAAGGGTTTAACCCTAATCAATTTACCTTGTGATTAGATGCAATTATTATGTTAGTCAAGGTTTGTTGATTGGATTTGGAGTCACTTAGCTATGGAATCAATTACTATGTGATTTGGGGTTTGAATGGTGGTAGTTGCAGCAAACCAGGAAAACTGGTTCACTGCGAACCCGCGGGTAAAACGGCGGGTAAGGGTAGTCGCGGGATTACCCGCCGTTTCCACTGAGTTGGTTTTTCAAGTTTTTCGTTTGGGCGATTTTGAGCCATTTCTCGGTATAGGAAGCTATTCTAAGACTATTTAAGAGTGTTTGGTCACTTATGGGTTGTTTCTCATTGGGAATTACGTGTTTAGGAAATCGGGAGGCCTAAAGGAGCTTAACTAGGCGAATTAGCGGAAGCTTGGATTTCAGGTGAGGTTTCTTGTCAAGCTATGTTCTAAGGGTGAAATGCACACTAACAAGGTTAAGCAATATTATACATATGCATTTTGATATTGTTGTGAGTTCATGACGCATGTTGCATGTAATGTGAATTGCTATGCATTTGTATTTGGCGAGTAATGGATCCAAAGGGACGTTTGGTGGCAAACCGAATGCTCTCTAGTGTGGGAGGTATGTGCCCACGTAGTGATCGCGGTATAGGCGATCGGTGGTTGAATGTATGAAGTATTAGCATATTTTCCTTAGCAAGTTGCAAAGTATTATTATTGTTATTATTATTTCTTGAATGGCTTATCTCATGGAGGGTCCTCACTAGACTTTTGGTCTAACCCTCGGTTTTTCTTTTATATTGCTTGACAGACAGGGTGGTTCAGGGGCGGAACCAGACATTAAATTCAGGGGTCGCGTAATTTTTTTTTACCGTGCAATTATATAAATAAAAGAAAAAAACACTATAATAAAGGAAAAATAATCTTAGGGGTCGCGAAAAATACATGTCAGGGGTCGCGAAAAATACATGTCAGGGGTTGCGTAGAACGAAAAACGTAAAAAAAAATAAAAATTTCCACTACCGGGTAAAAGTTCAGGGGTCGCGAGGGCTACCCCTGAACTATGAATAGTTCCGCCCCTGGGGTGGTTAGAGAATCAGTAGATAAAGGCAAGGGCCATGCTTGACTTAGTGGCGGCACTTAGAGACCCGAAGATCTAGATGGATCTTTTACTCTTGTTTAGTACCTTATAATCCATTTCCTCAGTTGTGTAGCGATACATTTAGAACGCTTTTGTTAATTTCTGCCTTTAGACTTGGGTTGAGACCAGTTTTGGTTATTTGTTGATGTTACTTTGGTTTGAATTTTAAGAGTATGAACTGTTGAGATTTTGGGTTGTTACACCTTAGTCCATAGGAAGAACTGGACGACCAAGGTTTGACCTTCTTAGATCTAGGTAGCCTGATAACAAGCCGACATAAGGATGATACGATTAAAACCTGTTGTAGCGAAGACTACTCAATAAGCTTTGATTCCTTAGAAGCCTATGGTTCCATCTTGTTCTTGCTAGTATTAGAGCGAAGGTTTGAAGACGCTCGACCAACATCAGCTAAGGTCGAGATCCATTCATTGGCTTGGAATGTGTCTGTGTGTTAAACCTTACCCTGCTACCTTAATTTTCCATCAAAAACCTATTGATTGATTTATTATTTGTTTGTGTACGTATAATTATAGCCTCAGTTTTTTATCAAGATAGGAACCCTTCGAGACCAATCAAGAACACATTGAGATCGATTGAGAACCCATCAGCAGCGATCGACACCAATCGAGACTAATCGAGAAACCATTGAGACCAATCGGGACTTATCAAGATCCCATTCATTGGCTTGGTGTGTGGTTTGTGTTAAAATCATAATATAACACCTTCATTTTTCATCAGGACTGGTTAATAACCTATAAATTAATTTGTTGTGTGTTTATTTCTATAAAACCATAATCTACCACCTTTTACATTTATCTAGATGGATCGGGAAATCTATCGACGCAAATTGAGAACTCATCGAGATTATTCAAGAACCCAATAAAGAATAAGAAAGAAAAACTAGACTATATAAAGTTGAAACCGTAGTATATTCATGGAATAATATGTATATGCATGATGAATGTTATGGTGAAAATTAGTATTTATGACGAATATCATACTGATTTATGAATGTTGAAGAATTGTTGTATATCCATGAATACACACACATATACATATATATATATATATAAGGTCAGGTTCACGTGAAATCACGTTGTTTCCGTGAGACTGGTGAGACCAAGGCTTTAGACATGAAACTTCACAGCAAAACACTATTAAGGTAAAAAAAATTCAAACATTCATATATAGTGAAATGTAAATTTTACATTCACGGTGTTTTTTACTATAAAGATTTGATATTTTTTTTACCTTCACGGCATTGTGAAAGTTCGGGTATATATATTTTTACCTTCATGGTGTTTTCTCTGTGAAGGTTTAGATTTTTTACGTTTGTTTGGATTTTTTAGTTTGTAAGTTTTTTTAATACGAATGTTCATATGTTTTTTACTGTGAAGTTTCATATGTTTTGCTTTGTCTCACCGGTCTCACGGAAATAGTGGTCTAATGTGAACTTAAGTCTATATATATACATGTATATACACATACATATATATATATATACATACATAGTATTAGGTTCAAATGAGAAGTGCTAAAAAATTGAGAAGTAGATAAGTAATCTCTACCACTCATCCGGTCAATAAAAGCGGTTTTGATCGGTTACGTATTATTCAGAAGTAGAGAAGTGGTCAATACTGAATGTTGTATTATTCAGTCTGGATATTACATGATTATTCAGATTGAATATGTCACGTGGCGCGCTTTTGCGTTCACAATGAAAGATGAGTATTAAAACCTTATATATATATATTATATGAGATGAACCGAGATAGGATGCACCCGATTAATGCTCATATTAAGCGCGATCATGGTGAGCTTGAGATTAAAAGTGATGAAGGGTTCAAATTCAATATGCACGCTTCTCACACTTCACTCGTCTTGGGAAGAAGGCTACTGGCGGTAGAGAATCTCATAATATGAATAAGAACAAATAGGCCATCATAAGAGCAAACAAGGCAATGGCTTCCGTGAGAGCAAAGCCTAAAATGATATAACCAAACAATTTAGTATCCAATTTCGGACTCCGTGCTACTGAATGGATCAATGAACTGAATACCTTTACAATTATAGATCACCCATGTTCGGGTCCATAAGCAGTGACAATTGCCCTATGAAGACTCGTTTTCGCTATGGCTCCAGTGGGTTCCCTTTAACCAATTAAGCCATTGCCTATGAGTCGCTGGCTCATTCTTCAACAGGTACGCGGTCAGAGCCCCGGGCTTGTTCCACTGCTTGGGAGCTTAAGGTTTCATGTTCTATTTCATTCCCCGATAGGGGTTCTTTTCACCCTTCCCTCACGGTACTACTTCTCTATTGGTCACCCAGGAGTATTTAGCCTTGCAAGGCGGTCCGTACTGATTCACACTGGATTTCACGTACCCATGGTACTCTACATTTTTTTATCTAATTTTAAAAATAAAATGACGATTTTTACATATACAATTTTATTTCATGTGTCACCATTCAGAAAAAATTATATAATTGATGCACATGTTACAAAACTATGCGAGGTCTAGATGAACCCTCTTTTTCTAAAAAAACAAGTGTCTAAATTAACTTAAGTGCATTTCAACTATCTTATAAGTTCCCAAAGATAACAATAGAAAAATCTAAGAGGGTATTTGGGAGTGCTTTTTGAGGCTCCAACAATGCTTTTGGTCAAAAGTGTTTATTAACTTATGGTCGTAGGAAAAGTAGATTTTTAAAAGATATTTTGATGAGCTTTTGTGGTGTTAAAAGCCAATAAGCCAATAAGTTGTCTTTGAAAGGTGTTTGGATTATCTTTTACATGTAAAATGACCAAAACGCCATTTGGGGATTTTCATTCTAATCTCTTAGCATTCAACACAGCAACCTCATTCAACAGAAGTCTATCTACTTCACCAATATGCTTCACTCAATTTGCTTCATTCAACATAAAGCTTAGAGAACCAAAAAAAAGATCCAATGTTCATGTCTTTCAAAGCACCCATCTTTTTTCATTGTCTTTTCGATCGCCATTAACGCACAAAAGGAAAAAGGCTATGTTTACTGAAAACGATGACTGACACAGCATGTCGCTGATGGGAGCATGTCGGCGGCAGGGGCAAGTCGGCAATTGGAGCTTGGAGGTGATGAAAGCAGATGGTTTTATGGGGGTATTTATGTCATTTTGTTATCAAAAAGCTAAAACCCTCCCAAAAAGCCACTCCGCATCTGACTTCTTAAAAATCGAGATTCCTATTGAATCAAAAAACAATTTTCAAAAGTGCTTTTGATGTTACCAAACATTATTTTTGATGTATTTACTTTTTGAGAAGCCAATAAACCAATAAGTCGTTAATTCATTTTAAAACTCAAATCCAAACACTCTCTTGAGCCTTCCTGAGAAAACTCAAACTAGCTATATGTAAAGAGGAACCTCTGAGAAAACTCAATCTAGCTATATGCCTACCTAGCATTTCTTTGGCAGTTAATGTTTTATCCCTCAAGATTCAATTATTTTATAAAGGTGCTTTAAACTTTAGTTTTTTATTTTTTCAATTTGAAATGAATATTAGAAAATATATTATATTGTTTAAAATGGGTATTATATCTTTGACAATATAAATGGTGTAGGAGGAGTTATATAGAGATTGAATTATTTGTACGGTACAAGTGTCATTAATATGGTGATGGGAAATATGATATGAAATCCAATGATATGGAGGGAAGGAATTGAAGAATTGGAAATTAAACTTAAAGAGAGAGAATAGAATACATGTGATATGTTTATAAGACAACTAAGGGGTCCCACTTAATTCGCTAATGGACCAATGCTATCAGATCCCATGGCTGCTGCTTTGTGGTGGTGGAGATGGCTGAATCGCCCTCTCTTTAACCTTGCTGCGCTGCCTCTCATAAACAGCACTGCTTCTTTTGATAACGACTCCTCAACCATCTCAGATACATTATTTAAACCGATATGTTTTTGTGAGATTCATGAGACTGGATTTTTATATTTAAAAGTTCATATCAAAACGGTTGTGAAGGTGAAAAAAAATCCAAACGTTTACGGCAGAAATACTACCTTCACAGTATTTAGGCTATGTTTAGCAAACGTAGCTTATACGCTAGCTGGTAGCTGATAAGCTAGCTGATAGCTGATAAGGTAACTGTTGATTGATAAGTTTGCTAGTACCTGATAAACTAGCTTATGAACAAATTATGTTTGGCAAAAACTAGCTTATGAGTATGTAAAATGACAAAAAAGGGTATCTTTGAATTTAATAATTAATATTAATAAGGGTATAATTGGAAAAAGCTACAATAAGCTTCTCAAAAGCTACTCAAAGTAGCATTTCAAAAAGTTAGCTTATAAGTTATTTCTGTAACATGTTTGGATGGATTAGCTTATCAGCTTATTTTTGCCAAACACAACCTTAATGGAGTTTCACGGGTTTAATGAAAATAGTTTGATCTCACATGATGGCTAACTGAGAGAGGGGAAAGTTCAAATCATGTGAACTCAATTTTGGTTGTGAACATAAGTACCACAAAAATTGCGCCACGTGACATTCAATTTGAGTATTGTGTGTTATTTCAAGCTGAATAACATTGCATTCAGTGTTTTGGTGTTATTTAGTTTGAATAACACATGAATTTTCAAACTGAAAATGTCACGTGACGTGCTCTCGGTTGTCTTCACGTTCACAACCAAAATTGAGTTCACATTTGAACCTGACTGTGTGTGTGTGTGTGTGTGTGGATGGCCAAACGAGAACCCTTGCTATTTGCGAGAACGCAAGAACCTTCTTTCATGTACAAAATCATATATGATTCAACATCATATGTGATTTTATATGTGAATCATATATGATTTTGTACGTGAATTATATATGTGGTTTTGTATATAAATCATATATGATTTTGTACGTGAATTATATATGTGATTTTTGTATGCAAATCATATGTGATTTTCTACATATATCATATATGATTTTGTACATGGGAAAGGTTCTCGTGTTCTTGCAAATAGCAAGGGTTCTCATTTGAACCCTTATATATATGTATGTATATATTGATGGGTTCAAATGAGAATGATATATATTTAAAAGAATACAAGAACTAAGAAAATCATATATGATTCATGTACAAAATCATATTTGATTTGCTCGACTTTGCAATTTGTTGTCAAAGGTATTCACATGGCCTTTTTCAAAATCTAATCCAAAATCATATATGACTTTCTTAGTTCTCGTATTCTTTTAAATAGATATCATTCACGTTTGATCCTTCTATATAGGGTTAACTTCATGTGCAACCAACATGTTTTTGTGAGACCCGTGAGATCAAGTTCTTACACTTGAAACTTAATAGCAAAACACAGGTTCATGTATGAACGTATATTTCATATATGAATCAGTTAAAAATAGTTTATACGTGATTTACATATGTTCATATATGCACTCGTTTCGGCCTATTTGTAACAATTAAGAAATTATCCCTCTACATTATATGTATAGTAACGAAGAGGGAGGATCATACAAGAACACACACATTTGCAAGAATGAAGGAACCAAGGAAATCACATGTGATTTTGTACTAAATCACATGTGATTCCCCTTTGGCGAGTGTAGTACACGCTCCCGACAAGGCGAGTGGGTCGTGCGAGTGGGCGAGCTTTAGTAGGAAATCACATGTGATTTCCTTGGTTCCTCCATTCTTGCAAATTTGTTTGGTTCTTGTTTGAACCCACTTCTAGTAACGAATGTATAGTAACGAATGTTTACTGGTCAAATTCGCAATATTTGACTATTCAACCTTAATCTTAACCTTAGTATATGTTTTAACCAAAAACTACATTTTTTTAACCGGTTAAATCACTATATGTATTTCTATATTGTCTTTTAGAATAAAGTTTCCAAATTAATAAACGGATATTATATTTAAATGATCTAAGATTTTGAAAATGGAAATGAAAGGAAAGAAGTGGGCACTTTGAAAAGCTGCTTCATTAGTCGTGTGAAGAAAAGAGAGGATTACGTCGGTAAGGAGACAGTTGGAATCTTTGGACTTCAAGGCTGATGTCACTTTCAAATGATACATAACTCCTTCAAAAATATGTTTGCTAGAAACACCTTTAAAATTTTCCGTTAAATAATTATTAATACGATAAAATGTAAAATGAGAAAGTTTAGTATTTAATTTTAGCTTTCTTAATTTACGGTGATTTAATGCAATCTTTACAAACTTTATTTGTAAGGCCATGCGTAACGGTTGGTGGCAATGGTGGGGTTATGTGGGTTTGGGCTCGTCGGGTTCAGTGGGTATCGCTACGGAGCCAGCGGGTTCGGGCTCCTTCGGTTTCCTCACACTGTTGAATTTGTGTGTGTTGTGTGTGTGTGTGTGTTATGTGTGTGATGTGTGAGAGGGTTGGGTACTAATCAGAGAGAGTTTCGAAAAGTTAATTGTGGGGTTGGAAAAAAACTGATATGAAAGATGATGTGGCAGTGAGGTTGGGATGGTTGGATACACATAGCCTTCTGGTGTTTTTTGTCACATCATTACTACCTTAGTAAAGAACAGCCTTATTTTCTTTTTTTCATTTATAATAATATAAGTTTATTTATAGATATTATATAAATATTTATATATATATATATACACACACACTACAAAATCAAAAATTAGTTTATTAAATTTTACTTTATATTAATTTTATTTGTCAATTTATATATTTTGTTTTAACATATTTGAAAAAAAAAATAAAAAAAATAACCAAAGGAGTGTTAGCCTAGTGGTAAGGCTTGGGCACTACATAGTGGTGAACCCAAGTTCGAGCCCTGGGGGATGCATTCTGGAGGTACGGGGGCTTCGACCCCGGGCTGCTTGCTTTAGCAGTCGGGCTTTGGCCCATAAATTACCGAGGATTAATCTGGGTCCAATGTGGTCTGGGATACCTCTTCAAAAAAAAATATTTGAGAAAAATAAAAAAATATAATTTTATACTGCAATTAAAAAAAATAAAACATTATACAAATACTATTTTTTACAAAAAAAATACGAGTAAACAATATAAGAGCAATATAGATTGCTTGTGATTTCAACCCAGTCGAAACGGAGTTGATAATGAACTTGATTTAAGTACATCTAAAAAAAATTGAAGATATTTTTGGAACTCACAAGTAAATTTCCCATAAATGATTATGTCAAGTTATCTATCTATTCAACACCAATACTTCTTAATTCATTGAAAAACATTAAAAGAACGGTTACTGAAATTGATTTGAAAATAATTGTTTGTCATATCAAATTGGTATGGTGTATCTTAAAATTAGAGATTGAGTAACATTTAAAGGATATTATGGAATGTAGAAAGAATTTGAAAAATTCATTCCTCTTGAGAATGTCAAGGATATGGAGAACTTAAGGCATTTGATAGTTTTTTTCTTTTACAATGTTATTTTCTATTTTCTTTGAGCTTTAGGAAGTGGATGATACTACATCAATTTTGGATATTTTTAAAATTAGAAAATATAACTATTAAAGTTACAATTTATAAATTGATTTTAATTTACATAAAAAATATAATAATATAAACATAATAGGATGGTGAGACAATTAAACGTTAATCTTGATAAAACAAAAAAAATTTAAATGATATTTTTTATACATTATTTATCAATGTTAACATGTATATGTTTTATATATTTATTAAATAAAATAAATAGTTAAGAAATAACTTGTTCAAACATCTTGGTTCCAATAAGAACTTGTGAGAGAACAAAAAATTTTATCCCGCAATAAGGATTCTTATATAAACCTCAAGAAGAACTTCCACAGGAACCTTTATTGTGGATGCTCTTAAAAAATTTCAATATGTTATGTTCTTTTTAACTAGGAAGGCACTAGTTCAAAACAGGGAGATAAACGAACCGGATTGCAGACCCATCAGTCCAACTTCGAGACTTACCAAAAACGCTCCTATTACAAACCCATGAGAACACAATTGACTGGACTTCATTAGCGGTTGTAACAGGGTTAGCATACCTCCTATGAAAATCATGCCATTCCTCGTCTTCCAAATGACTTAGAATGTGCCTGCAAAACAGCCTCTAGAATCAGATTAGAATTGTCAGCATGACCCAAAAGGTCCATGAAACTAGGTAGGATATAAAACACATGCATTGTTGGTGACGTTGATGAGAGCTTTGCCATTATGCCCATAACGGTGCTCCCTTTTGCACATATACCCATACCATAACGGCGCCATAACGGCCCAAACGCCGTTATAACGGCCCAAAACGCCGTTATAACGGCGCAATGTGCATAACGACCCTTATAACGGCCTTTTAAGGGTATTTGTGCAAAGTGGGGGTGGGGCTTTGTGCATACACATCAATTACCCGACGTTGATGCCTCTTTTCACAAGATTATCGAGGGTAGGTAGTCTATCAAGTAGAATCCTCCAATAATGCACTCGAAATTTACCTGAAACAATTTTGTTTCACACGGTGGGCGTACCACACTGTAAAAACATATCATCGAACGCCCTACTAGAAGAGGCCACGGTGTGCTCATCTGAGCAATCGAGACTCAAAAACCAATTGTCCTCCATTCAGGCAAGTTTGAGCATAAAGAATTTGAAGCGCTATCAATTAACTTTGCTCTTGTCCAACTGGAATTGTTCTTCTCCAACTCCATTGGGGTGTCACTCCCTCCGCGTTAGTCACCAATGTATCTGCTACCGTGCAACCTCTGTCTTATTCTGAAGTCACGGCCTAGAAAAGAGTGTTTCCAACGAACCGTTCCCCACCATAAATCGTACACCAAAACCCGATACTCTTTTAATCACCAAAGTGTTTAGAAAAAGCACCAGTATGAGACAAATTGACATCCTCGACAATGGAATTGATACTAGCAATTTTACCCCATGTTCTCAGCAGCCTATGACCTCCGTAGACTTCACCAAGCTTTCTGTTGCGGTCATGAAGGGAGATAATGACCTTTTTCCAAAGGGGGTCGTCTTCAACCTCAAATCTCTAACACCACTTAGCCTAGAGTGCAATGTTCTGCGTCATAAGGTTATCAATACCAAGCCCGCCTATCTCCCTACTATTTAAGACCTTATCCCACGCAACCCAAGCCAACTTATCGCCACCGTCGAACACTACAAGTCCCCCCCCCTCCCAAAAAAAAAAATCTTCCCATTCTTTAAAGAGTGAAAGAAAGTACACTCCAAGTCCCCCCCCCCTCCAAGACCGTCTTACAAAGGGTAAGCCTCTCGTCAAACGAAAGTAATCTCACTTTCCAAACATTGAGCCTTTTAGAAAACTTGTCTAAACAATGGTTTCTAACTGGCTTCTTTACCAATACAGGACCCTAACATCATACTACCAAGATAGACGAAAGGAAATTTACCTTCCTTACAACCTGTGATGTTCTTATCGCTCCAACTGGCTAAAAAGCATGTGTCATCCGTATAGTGGAGACTAACAACCTTTCGGCTAAGAAGAGCCACTCATCTAAAAAGACCTTTCTTCTTAGCTTTTCTTTAATGCTACAATTAGGCCCTCCATAGCAAGAATAAATAGCTAAGGGGACAGTGAATCCCCCTGTCTTACCCCCTTCTTAAGCATAAATTCGACGGTAAGTGATCTGTTAACCGTGACCGAAACTTTAGTCAACGAAATTAGGCCTTTGACCCAACTAATCCAAGCACTCCAAAAGCCAGTCTGATCGGGAATGTTGGACAAGAAATCCCAATCAATATTATGAAGACCTTTTCGAAGTCAACTTCCAATTGAAAGATTCTCTATTTACCATTTTTTTTACCCATGAGAGGATTTCGTTAACGATAAGAGGCCCATCCACTATGTTCCTACCTTTTACAAGTGTGGTTTATTCCGGGTTTATAATCGAGTCAATAACAATTTTCAAGTGAGAGGTCAAGACCTTCGAGATGGCTTTGCCAATGCACGCCATGAGAGGATCGGGCGGTAGTCGTTAAGAGACACAAAGGTCTTTGACCTTCGGCATAAGAGTAATGAAGGAAGAATTGAAGTCGGCAGAAAGTTCTGGATATCTTTCGAAATATTTTACCATTAAGATTATGTCTTCCCCGATAGTACCCTAAAAATGACGTAAAAAAAAAAGAAAAACCATCTGGGCTCGGAGCTTTAGACCACCCACAACTCTAAACTACGTCCTTCATTTCCAATGAGAAAAACAAACGGTGCTTCAAGAACTGTGAGTTCTCAACCGAGAGTTTAAGAAGTTTGTCACTGTGGAAAACGGGCCTACCATATGAGATTTCTTCATAGTTGTCTTTGAAATTTTCAAAAACCAGAAAATTTAAGCCTTATAGTATTCGATTTCCATCCTTCCCGGACCGCTAGACCATGAATATCAAGTTTCTTTCTCTTATTGTTTACTATATTGTGAAGAAATCTGGAATTTTCATCACTATCCTGTAACCAACTACATTTGGATTTTTGTCTCAAATCTTCCAAAGCTGTAGTGTCGATAGGCTGATCTGCTCCATAATCCCCCCTGTTTCCACCATGTGGACATCCAAAAGACCTACCGAATCTAGTTTTTCATCAAGGACGGATAACTTACTTTTCAGAATCTCTCTGTCACCAAGCTAGCCATCTAAAAGTCTCTGCTTCTAGGCTCTCACCTTATCTTTAAGCAACTTGAGCTTAATACTAAGCAACTTAATATGAGACCTTAAGATCCCCCCCCCCCCCCCCCCCCCCAAAAAAAAAAAAAAAAAAAAAAAAAAAAAAAAAACTGCCAAGTTGTTCCAACTCTCGTTCACCACGACTAAAAGGACTCAAACTTCAGCCAAGAGTTATAAAATTTGAAAGGAATTGGGTCGAAGTCCTAATGTCCACTATCTAAAAGAATCGGGCAATGATCCGAGTACAGCACGCTAGGACCATCACAAGTGAGAATGGTCAAACACACCCAAAGCTGCCTAATAGAAGGAATTGATCCAGCTTGATGTGTTTAGTACTAGCAGCATTGCTACGTAAAAATTTTACCCCCAAGGAGGGATCAATTAGACCCAACGTAGTAATAAACGAGTTGAAAGAATTTGCCCCTCTCGGATTAAAGACCGAGCATCTCCTTTCCTTATGCTATCCAGATAGGGTTGTTGTAATAAGCTCAAAAAATAAGTTAGCTTATAATCACCAAACATGACCTTAATTATTGAATGTTACAGCGGTAAGCAACTATAATAGACCCAATCATAAGTTACCGTTAACAATAAAGGCCCAATTACATACACTCCCTCTATTCAAAACAACGACAACCTTTGTTTTTTGAAAATTAGTCTTACATACACCATATTTGTTGCCCACCATAAAATAATGTGATCATAACTTCACCTAAGCGGCTAAGCCACTAATGCTACTCTTGCTACAACCAGTACCTGAGTTCATATCGAAGTTTTGAACCTATGGTACATTAGATAGACTTACATAACAAAACAAAACAGAGACCATTCCAACGTTTGACGTGGTATTAAAACTCAAACTGACCAAGTAGGGAAAAAATATCAAAAAAGATGAAATAAAATTAGAAACACGAGAAGCGGTTAACCGAATCACATCAACTCAAAACTCTAAAACTTTGCATAATCTTTTTACATGCTTATTTTACCCTCAACCGCCCAATCATGTCCAGTCTCATCTACAACAACTAATGACACAAACATTCCATCATAAACTTCTACCACAAAAAGAAAAAAAAAAAAAAAACTAACCAAGTGGTGCACGAATTACTACACCTTGATTTAGACTCAACCTAGCCAAGGACCGGTTTTTAGCCATCTCTAGTGTTTCATACTACAATATGCAGTAACGACCAATTTCGAATATCTAATTTCTAATCCTCAAGACTTGAATTCTTAAAGCCCAAAAGACACAAGTCGGATTGTTCATATCAGCAAAAGACAAACCAAAGGTTTTTAGATTCAGGAAACTTTTCTCTTGTTTTCTTTGTTTTAAATTTGCATGATGAAGCAACTGTAATTCCCATAATAAACTGCAAAAGAACTATAAATCTATGAACGGAAAAAAACTCCGCCTTTTACGTCCACACAGTTATAGATAAACATCTAGCCGCTAAACATGAAAAACCTTTCGACTGTTATAAACCACTTTACACAAACTCATTCAGTTCCCTTCATCATCCTCACCATCGTCATCTTCTTGATCCTCATCATCTTCTTCAGAGTCATCTGTGCCATTTTCCTGTTAAAACAACCAAACCAATAAGTCAAGAATCGATAACAGTAAAGAAAAATTCATTTGCTACGCATATACATATATTTATATATACGTATATGCAAGAACAGTTGATTATCGGCATACCAAACAAGAAGCCAATTGCTTTCTTTTAGAAATTAAAATGAAAAGCAATTCATGAAACATCTAATCAAGTCAACTAAGAACACATCTGCTTCTGATGATTCAAGTAGGGCTGTGCCTAGGGAGGACGGGCTGGGAAAACGTTCAGAGCACACAAGAAATAGGGGCCCAGAACTTTTAGTATAATAGTAATAGTTCTAAAAAAAAGTAAATAAAGAGACAAACGTTTTTAGGGTCTAATATTTAAATTAAAAGCTCAAACATGTATCGACTAATTACATTGGAGATAGTAGACATGTAAATAACTTAATTGATTATTATTTTTCCAAGTTCTTTTATCTAAGTACTGAAGTCTAAAACTAATTACTAGGTAAATGGTAAACGGTAAACCTTGATATATTTTCCATGTTCCATTTCCGACCGACTATTTGCTTATTCCATTCACATGAATTCTATCTTCATATGCGTGTTTGCTAAATGCACCCTTATTTGTGTCAAAATCAAATCATATTATGCAAAGAAATGTAAAAAATGATTTTTGATGTTGATGTGTGGGAGGAGAAATTAGTAGGTAAATGTGCATTTAACTTAACCTTTTCATATAATAGATAAAAAGTAATTCTACCTGAAAAAACTGATAATAAATGATAATAATTTAGAAATAATTATTGACTGATTTTGCTTCTAGGGTAACTCGGAAAAAAACAGTTTTACATGAATTATTAGTATTTTATTGAAGAAAGAAGGCCTTTTTACCTCATCATCCCCTTCATCACCATCTTCTTCATCAGCATCCTTGAACAAAAAAATTGTGCAAAATAAAATCAGTAAACCAGAAGATCAAGCCAACAAAGGCTCCACAAATCACAAGAAACTTGAAATAAAAAGGGATTACATGGTTGAAATACGTAAGAGGATTAGTCCACAAATCCTCCCTAATTATTTCGGCAACCTGCAAAACAAACATTGTGAAAAGTAAATCATCTAACAATTGAATGAATAATAATTAAAAATTCGACCAATTTATAAACAAAGAACGTACTTCATCATGGATTTCCTCCAACACATCTTTCTGTTGAGTCCCACTGAACCAGCAAAAGAAGCTGCATCAAGATATCCAAGAAAATACACAAAGTTATAAGCACGAAACACGGTGGCAAACTTATAAACAAACACATGAACGTTAATAACCTATCCTCCTCATGGCACCGTTTGTTTCCTTTCTTCTTGTGGTCATGGTGATCGTGAGCAACCCCATTAGGAACACCCTTTAAAATAAACGCAATTAAGATTAGGATCGAGCTACAAAAACACTTGTTGCTTAGCACATGAGCAAGAAACGTAAAAGAACAAGTTACCATGCCCTCTTTCCACTTTATTGAGGTAGCCGTAATTTTGGTCGTACCCTCATCAAGAAAGGTAAAAGTCTTGGTGAGTTTTGCGTCCTCAAAGTATGGGTTGGGACTGAAGTTCTGAAAAGAAAAAAGCATACGATTGCATAATAAGTCATATGAAAATGTACTCAAAACAACGGTAAATTATGGATGTGACGTCATGTACAAAAAGAAAACGATCTTGATGTATTACTCACAAATGAGATCGAGTAACCCAACTTCACATCTTTGCAATCTTCCACTTCAAGGGAGGTTAGATGCTTAAAGATCTAAAAACCAACAAAATTAACAAGATTATCACTTAAAAATAACAAGTAAGAAGATTATCAACGATATATTGCAGTTTTTTAACACATATATTTCTTTAAATTGCTTAAAGGTCCAACCTTTTGGTCTTCTTCACTCAGAAGATCAGAAAGAACAGGGTGGCTCAAGAACTGCATCAACAAGTAAAGCTTAGATTTTGAGTTTTAAGAAAAAAACTTTTCAAAAATAAGTAATTAGATTTTGACTAAGACGAATCACTCACAGCAGTCAGCCAAAAATCAGGAATCGATTTGATGATATCGCTACGCTTATCATACACCGGCTTCCGGACCTCATTGTATTTCTGTTCCACTTCCAAGACCTTATCACTCGCCTCCTCGTTGATCTAAAAGATCAAAAACCACAACCATTTCACAACTTTCATTCCAATCAATCCCAATAACAAACACAAATTAGGTACCAAACACACCATATTTCAACCTAATTCAACATGCCTATGTCTCATTATGTTCCATTCAACAATTAAGAGAACAAACTTAACCATTTTTTAGAGATAACACCAATCACAAAACACCAAATTACACATCGATTATCGGTAAACAACCCTATAATCTAACCTAAACCCCCAAATTAAGATCTTTTTATAGTAAGACTTCAATAACATGCTACTTTGTGACTACATCTCACAAAAAGTGATAAGAGTACTCAAATCAATTAAATTAAATTCACAAACAAACCATAATTCTGGCCCCCACTAAGATAACAACTAAATCCAGAATAACCTTTTTATGGCATAGCGTGTAAAGAAAAAAAAAATCAACAAATAAAGTCACACTTTTAACAAGATAGATTCATCAAAATAACAAAAAAGGGGAAACCTAACACAAAACTTCAATTGATTAACCTAACCTAAAAACATAAAATTAACTTCAAAAGTGACAAATTCCTGATAAAATTCTCACAAAAACTGAAGAAATTGAAGAAATTAATCACAAACTGAGCTAAAATTAATCAAATCGATGAGCTATAAGAGAGCAAAAAAGGTACCTTTTCGAGCTCATCTTGGACCTCCTGCAACTTTTCGATCGATAAAACGAGTTCACCGTCGATTTGATCGTTGTTCTCCTCGGCGATTTTCTCTCCGATCTTGGGTTTCTTGCCCTTATCGGCCACCATTTTAGAGAGCTGAGAATGGAGGGATGAAAAAAGCCCTAAATGGTTTGGTGGTTTGCAGAGAGAATTTGGGAGAAAGAAGAAGAAGACAGGAAGGGAAGGAAGGAAGGAAGGAAAGTGGGTTGTATTTGTTTTAGGGTTTTGGGAGGTTAAAGGAGAGTTTTAGGGTTTTGGGGGAGTTTGTAATCCTCTGCTTTGAGGGTGTAGAGGGTCTACATGCACCCTCAATGATGATATCTCCATGTGATTTGGTAAAATGCACCCTATCAATATCAACTCATTTATGATTTCTATCAAAGGTAAATTTAAATGTATAAATAAAGTATCATACATTTCATATATGAATAATTTGAGTTTTAGTTTTTTTATATCAAATATTATGTTAAAAAAGATAATAGAAAAGTATATGTGCCCTTTATAATTTTCATAAAAGTTTTAAATAGTTAGAAGTATGCATAAAATTGGCATTTAAATTAAAGAAAATATTGTTTAATCAGTTATATTAAGAAGTGTTATAAAAATTGTGCAAAGATGTAATATGTTCTTATAATTTGGGCGAAATTGTTGATTATTGACAACCTTAATTAGCTTTATACGAAATTTGCTTTCAAGGACACCAATATGAAGGGACATTTTTAGACTCATTCAAAGGTTAAGGTTAGTGGAGGGACCTAGGTTTGATCTCAAGGCGTATTATATATTTAGATAAGGAGGTCTCTTTACTCCTTTATCGATTGAACTATTATGTTTTTACAATTATGAGCGTGTTTGGGATTCCATTTTGAGTTCAAAAGTGCTTTTTACCAAAAGTCCTTATTGACTTATGGTGGTGGGGAAAGGAGTTTTTAGAATGGTGTTTGGATTAGCTTATTGAGATAGTGTGAGATGGTGAATGAAATAAGTCAATAAGTCAGGTTTTTGTTACTTATGAAAACTCCATTTTACTTCCTTCTCCAAATGGAGTTTCAAAAGGACTTTTGTATTTGCCAAACAGGCTTTTTAACTTATTGACTTCTTGAAGAAGTCAATAAGTTAAAAAGGAGTTTCAAAATGGAATCCCAAACACCCTCTATATACTGGGCAATATATGCAAATACAATTTATTTTGGTATGATTCATGAGAAACAAACTCTGAAAGTATACTTAAAAGTTCATACTTTTGAAAAAGACTCATTTTATTATTACATTGCGTGGACATAGAATATGTGGAAATTGATGGGTTTTTAAATACTTAATGATGTCCATTGGTTGAAATCAACCTAATATGATTTAATCCAATCATTTTGGGGTGATAGATGTTCTAAAATCTAAACCAATTTAATTTAATTAACGTTAGACAACCAACTTGGTTAAATCCAATAAATTATTAGATTATCGGTTATTAGTTACAATCGGTTTATTATTCAATATTCATTGAGTTAAATTAGATCCTTTCAATATTTTAATTAAACTAATCCACCATTTAACCAATTATTTATAGATTTTTCATTTTTGTAAAACCATTAAATATAGGTAAAAACAATGTCGTAAAATATTATCAAGCGTATATATTAATAATGTATTAATCAGATGTCATTAGACTGGATTAGTTTTGGTTGTTTACGATTATGGAGTACAATTTAAGGACCAATTGATCCATTCTAGATATTAAAATTTTGGATCTTGTTTGATCCAATTATGCTCAACCGATTTTAATTGATCATATGGCTTTTTGAACACCCCCAAGAATGTGTATATATATTTTTCGGTTTTTCCTCAAATGGCATTATACTTAAAATTTACAAGCTTTACCCCTATTATCGATAAATGTGTATCCAAATCATTAAAATTATTAAAAAAAATATATAAAACTTCCTATTTCTTAACCAAATAACATGATGGAGTTACATCATCTATATGTCATGATTTTGAGTTGGCATTTCTCTTAGAAACCACACGAGCAACATACATATTCCTTATTTCTTGTTTGTTCATTTTCGTTGTCTTTGTCTTCCCCATCGAAATTAGTTTCCCATATAAACGCCCTATCGGACGCCAAAAAAGTGATTTGTATGTATGTGCATTACTCAACTTTTTTAAAACTTCTTCATTCCTATAATTAGTATCATTATTTACTATGATGTTCATGCATAACATACATTATAAATTTCCCAAAACATATCATATTTGTATGATTCATAAAACACCAATCGTAGCTCTAAGATGCTATTTGGTTCATACTAAAATCCTTTTATCACTTTTGCTCACCATTCTTCCTCTTGTTGTTTTACGTGTCTAATGATACATACATTTAAGTGCAAATCTCAAGTGATATACATGGTCGTATATTATCAATACTTGTAAGCAACTTCATGCCAAAAATCCCCCTAGTTGTGCATTATAATTTCATGTACCAAAGTAATTAATGCATGCAATGTCAAGTAGACCATATGTGCCCAATTTTGGTTAAGATAGCACCATTATTTGACTCTTAATAAACTAAGCAACAGTCCCTTGAAGCAACACTTAATGCAACATCACATGTACTAGATGCAATATGACTTGCAATGCATTATAGGCGTATTAAAAAAATTCATGTGACAATGAGACAACCATTCTAACAACCCCAAAAAGGTGATAAGAAAATCTTGTAACGATGATTAGTTGTTACCATTGCTAACACAAGCAATGCTGGTGAAATACCTTTCCTCTCTTTAAAGTATAAATACTACAGAAAGCAGGGACAAATCCGTTGCTTCTTGGTAGGGTTCGCTGTCTCGCCAAAGAATTTAAAAAAAAATAGCAAAACATTCCATTGGCCCCAACAAAAAGACGGCAAGGACCCCTGACCCGATAGGGGCCCTAACTATCCCTATTTTTTAATCCGTCCATTTGCAGTATACACACATACATAGCCGACAACATGCTCATCTTTGACTCCAAAGTTCAAACAAACGACTACTCACCGCTAGGCATTAGCTCACCATCTACCGGCTCTCAATTGACCACCAAGTACCAAACATGTTATTTTATTACGAATTTGTTTAGTTGTTTGTTCCTCTAACCATCCAGTTCATTATGAACCTCTGAATGATGCTTTACCATCCAGTTCATTATGAACCTCTTAATTATGCTTTAGTGTGTAATATTTTTCATTTGTTCTACATTTAAACTATATAAAAAACATATAAATGGTAGTAATGTGTAAGTTTAACCAACATAGTAAAAAGCATCAGGAAACCGAACCGAATAAGTTACCTTTATTCGATTAATCAAACAATTTAAGCCGAGACCAAAAAACCCAAAACCATTTCAGTTAGATGAATGGTTTTCTAGTACCACCACTAGGATGCAAACGGGGCGGGTAGTACGGGACTTAATACCGTCCCCGTCCCAACTCTTATATCCACACCCGTCCTCGTCCCCGTCCCGTCAAATCCCCATCGGAGTCCGTAAGAAAATATCGGGTTGGGAACCCGATGGATACCCATTTAGTAAATAAATTTCATTTTTTATAAATTTGAAAACATGGAATCATAAAACAAGAACCACCGCGAGTAGCCATTTAGTAAAGTTTCATATAATTCATTTCGCAAACACCACAAATATAAAAAGATGATTACGAGTTTACGACCTTAGGTTTGATAAAAACTAAAGTGAAAACCATCAACTATATATATATATAACTTACTCGTAAGTTTTATATTTATTGGATGATGCTATAACCTATGTCATAAGTATTATATATATGTGTGTGTGTGTATCGGTCTTAACGGGCGGATACCATTATACCCATCCCCGACCCATCCCTGCTTCGGTAAGAAAATCAAGCTCCATGTCCGCCCCATTACCCGCTAAAGCGGGATTTCGCTCTCCGTTCGGGTCGATCTCCGCGGTAGCGAGGATTCCCCGCCCCGTTTGCATCCCTATCCACCACTAGAAAGGTTTCAAAAAGCGTTCAAACAACCTTCCAGTAGATCAATTATAGCGTTCTAAAAAAATTTCTCGTTTTTTTTTTTGGATAAGGTTCACCTGGGTTTACCCAGACTACATCCTTAATTTTTACCGAGAGCTAAAGCATGCTCCCCTGGATAACACTCAGTGACCCCTAGTTGCTCACCCCCAGATTCGAACTTGGAGGGTTTTTCCCAACACCAAGCCTTAACCAGTAGGCTGCCCCATGGGTTAAATTTTTTCTTGTTTTTGAGTTTAGAGAGAATACACTTCGAGTGAATCGTCACGTTTTCACAGTGTCTTGTTAGATTTCAAATCATTTGTGATTCAAAGTTTACATTCCACAAAAGATTCTGATTATTGCATAATTTTATCAGTAGAAGTTATTTTTTAAATTGAAACATTTGTATTCATACCTCTAATTTCCCAAATGTAACCTAACGACATAACCAGTGACATCCAATTAAACAACCAGATGTCCCCAAAAACCAGCCCATTCTCGGATATTGTACAAGAAACAAAAACCAGCACCGAATCCAACGTTATCGCGCTCTAGCATACAAAACGAAACCGCTCAAAGAGAATGGGAAAATTTTGTACAAAATATAACCAAACAAACCCCATTTTAAAAGCTGCTAATATCCAAATGGTCATGATGTTTTAGTTCAGTTTTATCATGCTGCACTCTCCCACTGATTTCCAAGCACAAGCCTTTAGCTATCCCTTTGTTCACATGTTTTGGCTTGCCATCGGCATTTTTCTTGGTGGGCCCGGGGTCGATGAAGATTGGTTGTATCTCGAGGTTCGGGTTGGGCTTGAACCGTTCACTTCTCGATTGTCAGCAGGTCTTAGCAAGATGCTATTCTGCAGTTGTTCCGAGGCCTCATCTTCGTTCAAAAGCACCTACAGTGAAGTTCTAACACTTCAATACAAGTAATAAACATACGGGCATAGGAAACAAAATAAAGAGACCCACAAAATGAAAATATTAGAAATTGAAAATTTTCATTTGCTTGAAGAACTTTAGAAAACCGAATAAATTAAACACATTTACTAAATTTTCATTTTCCTCGAAAAATTTTCTTAGAAAAGTGGAAAATTTTCTACAACCAAACGCACCCTAAACCGTGAACATTGGAATATTTCATGATTAATTGTCAAATCCAAGCATGAAAGCCGAGAGTTTCAACATGCATCTTGCCACCTTGGCGTATATCCTATCAATGTTGTCAATTTCCTCGAAAGTAATTTGTTTTAACGGCATGTTGTAGCTGAATCCAATCAAGTAAATCCAAACGAAAGGTGAATATAAAAGATGGAATCTTTAGGGTGCTACCAACTAGTATGCATAATTTTTCTTTGGGAAGGGTATCCGAGGCTTTGCCTCGACTAATCCCGGCAAGGTTCACCGACAGCTAAAGCATGTTGCCCTGAGTTAATCCCTAGTGGCCACAATCTGGAAGCGCCTGGATTCGAACCTGAGGTAGAAGGGTTAACTAGCCACTTCCCCCACAGGCCTTAACCAGTACACCACAGCCTTGTGGTTAACTAGTATGCATAATTATATGATGAATATGCTAAAAATCTAAATCATAAGAGCATTCACAAATTTTTATACACTTTTACAATCATAAAATATTCAAGAGAAAAGGGGAGGATTCAAAAACAATGAACGTAAAGAAGTCAAAGAACGATACCAACCTTACGGCCAACCAAATCAAAAGAGATGACAACTTTGTTGCGATTAGCACGTTCAGCCTCCTCAATCTCCTCTTTTTTCTTTTTCAAAAGTTCCTTTTCCTGTGTGCCAGTGACGCTAAAAGTCAAAACGACCGCATACAAAACCAAACCAAACCAAACAAGAAAAGTGACCACATATCTGATGCATATTAAGATCAAAAAAAGTTCACCAACAAGATAGAAAATACCTCCATTGACAGCCAACTGTTCCCTTCAATCTCATAGTAATCACTTTGATCATCGATCACAGTTGTACGTGCAGCAGAGTTGCGATCATAATCAACAAGCCTCTTCGCATAAGCTTCGGCTGCTGCCTCAGCATCCGATAAGGGACCAAATTCTTCCTCTAGCCCAGCATATGTGCTTCCTTCTCTCAGAACAAGGGCCCCACAGAAGCTGCAAGGTCCCTCTCCTTCCTGTTCACACACAATCTTCCCACAAGACAAACAATTACTAACCAATCTATGCCTACGGGCTTCACACGAGCATGGTTTTCCCTGTTGAAAGATGATAGAGCCCTTGGAAGCCTCTGCAAGAGATATGACTTTCCCAGATTTTTTCTTCTTTGACTTGCTTTGATTTCCCTTTTGTTGGTCTTGTGGCTGCGTGATCTGAGTTGGGACGTTTTTCTCCTTGGAAGTGGACGGTGCAGCTGCCTCTTTTGGCGCTTTTACTGGTTTTTTGGTCACGCTAATAGGTTCATTCGCTGGTGGTTTGACATACTCGCGTAATTGGGAAGTTGGACCGTCTAGCAAGGTGCTGGTGGTGTCTGTATGGCCTCTTCGCTTCAAATATTCACCAATCACATGACGGCCAGCATCCTCACCAACAATATTCTGTATACATAAAAGAAAAACACAAAATATCTTAAGGTTTTGTTCGTGTATACCATTTTTCAACGTCCTCCACTTGTGTTGAATAACCAAACCAAATCAAGCAAGCCCGGTATATCCCACCCGGAGGTGGGGTATGGGGGGTTGTACGTGGACCTAACCTCTACCTTAAAAGTTTAGAGCACTTGTTTCCGTGAAGATACTCGGCTTGTGCAAAGTGTGCGAAAAAGATGAAAAATACTACATCAAGGTTTGGCAGACATGAACTTTGGTAGTTATGTAACAACGGTTATGGATATAGACAGATTGGTAAACCACTTAAATCACTTCTCAGATTATTCTCCTGCAACTACAATGAGATGTGTGAGATTATAGAGTCTTGAAACTTTCTCCTTACATCTAGTCATGTGTTGCAACCATAAGCTAACTTTTTTTTAGTTCATAGAAAAAGTGTTGTTTGGTTATCCATAAGCAAGCTTATTGAAAAGCTACTTCAAGTAGCGTTTCAATAACCTCCAAGGACTTTTACCACTTTTTCCCAGTTATGCCCCTTATATTTTGTCAATTACTTTTTTAAAATGTCCTTTTAGGTATTACATCGTCATCTAGCTTATTAGCTAGTTTTTACCAAACATAAATGACTAGTTTATCAGCTAACAACTACCTTATTAACCGACAACTAATTTGCCAAACATAGCCCTAATAAATGGAACCGACCAAAATATATTTTCATCTCACGCGCTATAAATAGGACTCACAAAATGAAAGCTTAGATGGTTAAAATCTCCTGTTATGCTTTCAAAGAACAAAAACACGACGCATATTTACAAAATCTGGCACTAATCTAACATCCTACCATCAATGCTCTGCAAATCAAATAATAGACTTTAACAGAAACACATGTATCATAATTTGAAACAACCTCTGAATTTGTGTATGTGGAACATCCTGAAACACATAACCATTAATTTACACATAATCTTCATGGCTACTTAAGTACACAAAAGTCAAAGAAATCTTTTGAGATATCCAACAAGACAACAAGTTATCCATGAAGATTCACTCCCTGCCATCCCCCCCCCCCCCCCCCCCCCCCCCCCCCAATTAAGCTAAGAGTTAAGACCCATATAAAATAGTCCGTAGGACCAATAATACAAAGAACCCGCTCTGCAACTTATGGCACAATCTGCAGCATATTTAAATGCCATCAACCACCTTCTGTTCTTTAATTAGAATCCACACACTCAAACCTGCCGTTTCATATTCATGTGAATGCAAACAAAACAAGATGAAGTACCAACCATAGATGATAGACCTAATGTTACAGGATACAATTTCAATGAGGTCCTCTGGTGTTCTGAAAGCATAAACTACAAGCCAAATGCATGCAGAATGTGGCACTCCAACAAGACCATCAGTTAGATTCTTGTTTATCACATAACCAATATCATTGTACATCATTTCCATTCAACCATCAGCAAACACCTTCATTATCCCCAATTGAACTAATAATTTAACCTTTTTAGCAGATCATGTCACATTTCAATTCAAGGTAGATCCATAACCCTAATAAACCCTACCTTAACACCCTTAAATACATCCAATCATCACAACAACTAATCCAGCAATTGATTCAACAAAAACAGTAGTCAAAATCATCGTGCAAAGTGCAAACACCTACCAACTAACTAAAACCAAAAGATCAAGCTCTGCAACAATAGTATAAAGCTAAAAATCTAAATAAGAATTGAATTTAGAGAGATGAAATCTGAGAAATTACATCGAGATACTCCTTGGCGTCAAGAGGCGGAGCTAGGTCACAGTAAGAGACGAGGCCGGAGATGAGATCGGCGTCCAAATCCAAACCTTCCGTCTTCCGGCAAAGGTCCAGTAACGCCTTCTCCAGCCACTGTCCGGCCGTCTCCATTGCTTTCCGATCAAGTTTTGATGGCGATGAATGTTTACCCCCAAAAGAGGAGTTGCCGATTTCAAGGGTTTATACACATTTAGTCCACTTAGTTTGGCTTGTTAACGGATATGATCCTCCATTTTCACAATTTGTTCAAAATTAGTCATGCCATCAAATGCAATAACTATCAATGTTTTGTCTTAATTCGGGCAAGCTTTTATAGACGAGAGTCACCACTGTCACTCATCTTATGAGTTTGCATTTGTTAACATCAAAACGCATTGATGATGAGCATTTATAACATTGTGAGCGCTTATTAGGTAAGCGACATCCCATTTCCTTCACTTACCGAATAGGACTCTCAGTTATTGGCTTCCCACCTACTAGGTAATAATGTTTGTCTTTGTTTTGTTTATCTGATAAGGCGTCGATTGAACCGGTAAATGCCTACCAATGTATGGGTTTGCTAAACAACTACTTCTTCATATTAACTACTTATTTTGACTTGTTAACGGTATATCTTGTAATTGTTGACATGTATGCCAAGTTGATAAGTTATGTAGCATTTTAAGTTATGTAAAAAAGTGTTGTATAAAAAACAATTGATTTCGCATGGGTAGCTGAAGAGAAAGAAGAAACTTGATGCTGTTTTAAACTTTTCAACTATCTGATTATTAATACTATTATACTAGTAATGATTCTCAAGCAGCCTATTTGAAGAAGATTTATCTTTTAAGTCTTCAGTTTACAAACCCACATTAGACTTTATACTTTGATAAAAATATTCCTTAATCTAGTTAGAAAATGGTTTATCCCCATATACTTTCACTATTCTTATCTTAAAGCAATGCATGCTGGTAAAGTGTTGGGTCTAAATCTTGATCTACGATAAAAAGGACGCCTCAAGTGTGGAGGTTTTAATGATGCGTAACTCAATTAGTAATGGGTGGGGGCATAGTTTGTCCAAAATCGAATTGGTCTTGGGTTTGAGCCCTGGGCCCCCACATTATGGAATTTGCAGTCGATTGTGGGTCGGTTGGGGTTGCCGGTATCAACCTTTTGTCCAAAATCGGGAGGTTATTAGAGAGCCACAATGCTTAAGTCTTTGAAAGACTTTTTTGTGGTCCCAGATTTAATCTTTTATTCATAAATAATTATTTAAAAGATACTTCTCCAATGCAAAAGCTTTTCAAAAAGATTTTTAAAAAACTTTTCTATCATCTAAAAGTGGAAGAAATAATAAAAAGTTTTTCCTCAAAACAACTTCTTCTGCACCAAGCTTTTCTTAAAACATTTTCAATTAGTTGTTGATTACAATAATTAGAATAGCAAAAAGCTTTCCAAAAACATCCCATTAGTATGGTCAACTTATAAGGTGCAAGATGGTGACATGCATTTAGTACATGGGGTGTTGTAAAAGGCATAGTGCATTTTTCATGCAGATTTTTGAAATGATTTTTCCTAGTACATCCTCAAGGCAATTTGGCTAACCAACCAGAAAAGAAGACTTTCTTTTGCATCTCTTGCCACTTAATGAGTCGTCGTGTAACTTATGTGTAAAACTTTAATTGTCACAACAATGATTGTTTTAGAACATAATCATTCATTTTTCTACAAGTACCTGAAATTTGTTATTCCATTTCGAGACCAATAATAATTGAAACCGAAATAGTTGAGTATTTGTATTTGAACCCCATCTTTCTACAAGTACTTGTGTTTGTCATCCTATTCATGATCAAACTAGTGGTATCAAGTAGATAGTTTTTTTTTTTGAAGTCAAGAGAATGAGACCTTATCGAGCTTCGGCATTGCCATCACCCGAAATGGTGTCATTCGATTCATTGATTAGAATAATAGAACTGTTGTTACAATTACAATGGTTTAGGAAAGTAGGCACGGTATGAAAAATGGAGGAATAAGCAAGATTACAAGAATGTCTCGCTGTTAAGTGAGCCATCTCGTTGGCTTGTCGCTTGATAGCATGGACTGAAAAGGAGGGACTGATGTTAAGAATGCATCGAATATTATTTTTGATGTCTCCAAACTCTGAGCAATTTGTGGTGGATGTGTAGATGGCATCAACTACTACTTTGGCATCCGATTCGATGATGACATTACTATCTTCCCGATTGGAAACCCATAAGAGGGCGTCGAAGATGGCTAGCGCCTCACATTCGCGGACAGAGGGGAGTGAGTTGATCGGAGTGGCTTTTGCAGCAATGAACTCTCCATTACTGTTTCGAAGGACATCCCCAAAACCTGCGACAGCGTTAGAGTGGAAAATAGCAGCGTCGATATTACATTTAATAAAGCCCCGTCTCGGAGTTGTCCACGTGGTCACACATGCTTGATTGGGGTAGTCATTCACCAAGACCGAAAGGCTTTTGGAGGCTTTCCAATCCGTAAGAATTTGATTTACACGTCGAGTAGCCAAAGAAGGATCGTGAGGGCCATCATTCCAAAGAATGTCATTCCGCCGATGCCAGATGCTCCAAAGTGTCATGAGGAACTTTTCACCTAACTCCCTGGGATTTTCTTTAAGCAAAGGTGAGTTCTTGAAAGGAAGTCACATAAAGCGCTTTTTGGTCCAAAGTATCCAAAACACCAGCCTCTTGCCAAATTGGGCGAATCGAGGGGCAATCTACAAGAGCATGCCAAACATTTTCAATATTTCTGTTGCAAAGAGGGCAAAGTGGTGAGACATGGATTCCCCTTGTTTGAAGAGCACTTTGAGTGGGCAAGATTTCTCTAAGTGCTCGCCAAACAAAGTATTTTACTTTGTTTGGAATGTTGGATTTCCAGATTAATTTCCAATCTCCGTTAACAAAGAGATGTCTCGTTGGGGCTAGAGTTTCTGTGATGGTACGATAGCTAGATTTAACAGAGTAGTTACCATCTTGGGTCCAATGCCAAATGAGTTTGTCTTCCCGAGATACTGACGGTAAGGGAATTTGAAGAATCTTGGCGCAATCACGAGGGCAGAAAAGTTGATGAATCAAATCCACATTCCACCTTAGGTTTTGTGGGTCCATCAATTCTCTCACGGTCAAGTTGGTTCGGCTAGGATTAATCGAAGTTTCAATTTTAAAATTCGAGTCATCCCTGATCCACGAGTCGTTCCAAACGTTTATTGAGAGACCATTCCCAACTTTCCATCGGAGACCCTTTTCAAGGACTAACTGAGAGTGCCAGATACTCCTCCAGATGAAACTTGGAGAGTTTCCCAAGTGAGCCTTCATAAAGTTCCCATGGGGGTAGTATTTTGCTTTGATAATACGGCTAACAAGAGAGGTGGGATTAGAGATAAGACGCCACCCTTGTTTTCCAAGCATGTCTAGGTTGAAAGCCGTAAAATCTCGAAAACCGAGTCCACCATAGGCCTGTGGAATGCAAAGTTTATCCCACGAAAGCCAGTTAACTGAGCGGGGTCCAACCAAATTTCTTCCCCACTAGAACGAATTTATCATTCTCTCTAGTTTCTGGATAGTAGAGTCCGGAATGAGAAAAACATTCATATAATAGCTCGGAATGGCCTGGGCTACAGCTTTAATGAGGGTAGCCTTGCCTGCTGAAGAGAAGGGTTTTCTACTCCATTTTTGAAGTTTGGCCCAAAGTCGTTCTTGTAAGTGGCGAAAAATGCATCTCTTTGACCGGCCAACTAGAGAAGGAAGCCCGAGGTATCGCCCTGTGTTTATGGGATTGTGAATCCCCAGAATCTGGGAGAAACCATGGATAAGGCCAGGTGCAAGGTTATTACTACCATAATTCCGGATTTGGCGTAGTTTATGGCTTAACCTGAAGCCTCTTCATAGGTGGTAAGCATGTGTTTGAGATGACGAACTTCATCGACAGTGGCCCTACAGAAAAAGAACGCATCATCGGCAAAGAAAAGGTGGGAGATAGCGGGAGCACCCCTTGCTGCCTTACAACCATGTATACGGCCAGCCGACTCTTCAGCTTTCAGATAAGCCGAGAGTCCTTCCATGCAGATAATAAAGAGATACGGTGAGAGCGGATCACCTTGACGGATTCCTCTTTTAGGAGAGATAGGGCCGGTCAGCTCATTATTCACTTTAACAAAATACTCGACAGTCTCAACAGTCAACATAATCATATTAGTCCATCGCAAAGAGAAACCAAGAGCCAGCAACATTTGTCGCAAAAAATCCCAGTTTAAACGATCATAAGCTTTGCTTATGTCGACTTTGATGGCCATTTCTCCTTGTTTCTTTCGAGTGTTGCGGTGCATGGAGTGGAGCATTTCGAAGGCAATGATGATATTGTCCGTTATCAATCTGTTCTTTACGAATGTCGTTTGGTTTGCCGAGATGAGCGAGGGAAGAATGGTTTTGATTCGGTTCGCCAAAACTTTGGTGACAATTTTCATAATGACGTTGCAAAGTGCGATCGGTCTATAATATTTAAGAGTCGTCGGGGAATCAACTTTTGCTATGAGAGCTATGATCGTGTTGTTGATACCCTCCGGAAGAGCACCATTTTCAAGCCATTGTTTCCCAGCAAAAAAGATTTCGTCTCCAAGGATGCCCCATTTCGTTTGAAAAAAGCGGGGATTGAAACCATCTGGTCCAGGGGACTTGTCCGGATGCATCTGGAAGAGCGCCATTTTGAATTCTTCCTTGGTAAAGGGAGAGTAAAGGCGGGTTAAATCGTGCTCGAGAGTCTACCTTTGACTAGATTGGTGATCAAAGACGGGTTCCCAGAGCTGGCCGAGAAAGTTCGGTTAAAGTGGTCAGTAACAAGACTTCGAATCTCTAAGGGGTCCTCTGCCCAGGTGCCATGGTCATTTTTTAGCTTATCGATTCGGTTTACTTTTCTCCGACCATTCGTGAAGGCATGGAAGAACTTAGTATTTCAGTCGCCTTCTTTTAGCCAATGGGCTTTGGCTCTTTGTCGCCAATGATCCTCTTCTTTTAGAAGAATAGCTAAAATGCGAAGCCTTTCTTCTTCGTAAGCCGGAGCTGCAAAGATAGTTTAATCTCATAAACTAGATCTGTGAATGATTTTTAACAATGTTTGTGTTATCAAACCTCCAAAGTTCAACAACAATAATTTGCTTTGTGAAAAAGTCGTATGACTCTTTTTGAGTCTTTTTCTTACGGGTTAAGTCCACCGAAATGTATCCACGTTGTCACCTTTTATCATTGTATGTATTCAACTTAAAAATTTACCATTGTATGTACTCAACTTAAAAAATTGCCATTTTTGCAGGTTCAGTACATTAAAAGATAAGTTTTTTAGTACATTAAATGGATACATAAATGGTAGTTAATACATAGAATGGTAGTTTAGTATATAGAACGAAAATTTGAGCAGGTTTAGTACATACAATGGTAAGTTTTTAAGTTAAGTACATACAATGATAAAATATGACAACTTGGATACATTTTGGTGTACCTAACCTCTTTTTCTTAAGGGTGCTGACAATCAACATCTCAATATCTTCAAGGGTAATCCCTATTGTTCCAATAGTTTAGTTTTGTGGTGGAAAAAGTGATGGTGATGAACCTAACATCCCTAGCCAATACCTAACCATCATTGTCATGTCTCTTCCTATCAATGTTTATTACTCTCTTGTGAATTTTACAACTGGAACTCTTTATGTTCTATATATATGAATTGTTGAAGTGAATATGAGCAAAAAAGATATGAGCTCTTTGTCATTTTGCACATGGGAAAATTGAATATCTCGAGATAAGACTATAACAAATATAAAGCTAAATAAATCGGGCTCTTGTAATCCAATCGACTATGGCGTTTAAACCTCCTATGAATAAAGCTACATGGTAGAGTTTCTATGAATAAAGAAGTATTGTGCAAGCTCATGGACAATTTACCCAAACTATGATGGCCATTTTCTTCAAGACCCCTCTTATGATGGCGAAAAACCTATAAAGTTTACATGAAGACTAGAAACACCGAACTCCCATTACTTCCAAAGCTCAAGTTTCTAACTCACACAATAAACCCTCCAATTTTGTCCTCAACATTGCAACTTTCTTGGGATAGAATCGATTGCTTCCTCTTCTAAGCCATAACCTTCTAACGCATTCAAGCAATCAAAAACCCGTCAACTTTCTACTGCTAAGAAAGACATGCATGTGGATGAGCCGATTGAAAAGTAGAATACAAAAAGTTTAGATAAGCCAATGCCCACGTTGAAGGGAAAGAAATTGAAGCTAAATAAACCGGGCTTATGTAATCCAATCGACTCCGGTGTCTAAGCCTCCTATTTCTTTCAACAATAATGTTAAACTTTATATTCCTTCTAAGAATTCAATCTACCTTGCTTAACACATTAACATAAAAAAAAAATAATAACCACACCAAATAAAGTTACCGTTATTCAATTTTTATAAACTAATTGATTTTAAGAACAAATTAACAATTTACTTAAACTAAAGTTAGCATGTATATTCAACGTTAGAAGATCTGTAGAAGGTTCAAACGAGAACCATGTCAATTTAAAAAAAAAACAAAAAAAAAGTGGAGAGAAATTTTAGCCACTCATCTCGCGGTTACGGTGGATGTGATCACGAAGGATTGACGCGATTCACGGAAGGGTTGAGATTATTAAAGTGAGGATCGGTTAAAGCTGTTTTTGTTAACTGAGATAACCGATTGAGATTGATCTCGCGTCTTCTTTAGAAGAAGTATCACCAACTCTACTACATCAAATTTTCGTGAATCCGCCATTGAAGAAGATTAGTTCGTTGTTCTTCAAAAATTACTTCGATTCGTGAGAAGAATAGATCCATGGAACAAGGAGACTTCAAATTAACAAACCAAGATCATCAATCCTTCACCAATTTGAGGTTTAATTAGGCGATTCAATCTCCATCTTTACCACCCCCAATAAACCCTAAACCCTAAACCATCAAATCAACAATATGTATATATGAATCTCAATCATACGCAATGAGTCGCAATTTACTCACAAAACATGTAGCAGCCGTAATCAAGTACCAAAAAGACCCACTTCGAGCCCTACAAATGTTCAATTCCGCCAAAATCGAAGACGGATTTACCCACAATCTAACAACTTACAAGTGCATGATCGAAACCCTAGGTCACCATGGCGAGTTTGAAGCCATGGAAGGCGTGTTTTCACAGATGAGAACGGAAATCGACAATTGCTTGTTAGAAGGAGCTTACGTTTCCGCCATGAAAAGCTATGGCCGAAAAGGGAAAGTTCAAGAAGCTGTTAATGTGTTCGAAAGAATGGATTTCTATAATTGCGAACCAGGTGTTTATTCTTATAATGTGATCATGAACATATTGGTTGAAAATGGGTATTTTGATCAAGCTCATAAGGTTTATATGAGGATGAAAGATAAAGGGATTGTTCCTGATGTGTATACTTTCACAATTAGGATTAAGTCTTTTTGTAGAACTAGAAGATCTTTTGCTGCTGTTAGGCTTCTTGAGAACATGGGTGTGTTTGGATGTGAGCTTAATGCGGTTGCTTATTGTACAGTGGTTGGTGGGTTGTATATGGAAGACAATGGAAAAGATGCACACAACCTGTTCGACGAAATGCTTCAGAGAAGCATCTTTCCGGATGTTGTCACTTTTAATAAGCTTTTACATTTGCTTTGCAAAAAAGGGTGAGGTTCGAGAAAGCGAGCGGCTTTTCGACAAGGTTCTTAAGCGGGGTTTGTCGCCGAATGTGTTTACGTTCAACATCTTCATTCAAGGTTTGTGCAAAAGTAAACGGATAACCGAGGCCGTGAGGGTTTTGAGGTGTGCGGGTCGAGAGAATCTAGCTCCGGATGTTGTTACGTTTAATACGCTTATATGGGGTTTGTGTAGGGATTCGAAGGTTGTTGAGGCCGAAGGTTACTTGAAAAGCATGGTGAATAAGGGGGTCGAGCCGGATGATTTCACGTACAATACGATCATTGACGGGTATTGCAAATTGGGTATGGTGGAAAGAGCGTTTTCGATCATGAACGATGCTGTTTTCAAAGGGTTTAAGCCTGATAAGTTCACGTATTGCTCGTTGATCTATGGATGTTGCCAAGATGGTGATGTGGATCGAGCCATGGCGGTTTTTAGAGACGGTTTGCGTAAAGGTGTGAAACCGACCACGATTATGTACAACACCTTGATCAACGGTTTGGCTAAACAAGGGCTTATTTTGCAGGCTTTGGAGCTAATGGAGGAAATGCCGAAAAACGGTTGTTTCGCCGATACTTGGACGTATAATTTGTTGATCGAGGTTTGTGCAAGATGGGTTGCGTATCAGACGCCAATAACATCATGAACGACGCTTTGGCTAAAGGTTTCGTTCCCGATATTTACACGTTCAATATCCTGATCGATGGTTATTGTAAGCAGTTGAAGGTTAACGACGCTCTTGAAGTCGTGAATAACATGTGGGACCATGACGTGAATCCCGACGCCATCACGTATAACACCGTGTTAAACGGTCTTTGTAAGACAACCAAGTCCGAAAACGTGATCGAAACCTTTCATGAAATGGTGGAAAAAGGTTTCGTTCCTAGCGTAATCACCTACAACACGTTGATCGAAAGCCTCTGTAAGGATCGGAAACCGGATAAAGCCATGGAGGTCTTCACGGAAATGGAGAAAACCGGCTTAACTCCCGACGAAGTTAGCTACGGCACGTTGATAAACGGGTTTTGCGAGAACGGAGATCTCGAACGAGCCTACGAGCTCTTCCGAAACAAGAAGAGCGAACACAATCTCAGCCACACGACTCCCACGTTCAATATAATGATAAAGGGTTTGACTGAAAAGCTGAAGATGGACGATGCAGTTAAGGTCTTCGACGAAATGCCCGAATGCGGCAGCACGCCAGACGACTACACTTTTCGATGCATGATTGACGGGTTTTGCAGAGCGGGAAATGTCGATTCGGGTTACGGGTTTCTTCTTGAGGAAATGAAACATGGGTTTATACCATCAGTTGCTACATTTGGGCAGGTGTTAAATTGTCTTTGTGTAAAACATAAGGTGATTGAAGCAGTGGGTATTATTCATCTAATGGTGGAGAAAGATGTGGTTCCAGATAGTGTAAAAACCATATTTGAAGCAGATAAAAGGGTGGTTGCAGCTCCAAAGATTGTTGTGGAAGAGTTGTTAAGGAAGAGTCATATAACTTATTATGCATATGAACTATTGTATGATGGTATAAGAGATAAGAAGATGCTAAAGAAAAGGGTTCCATTTAAGAGAAGTTTGAAATAGGAATCCAAAGTGTTGTTCAATTTTGGTGGAATTTAGTTGCAAATTACTTGGAATTTTTATATCAAGTGTCAAATTGAAGGTTTGTGGTTTTTGTTGTGGGCTATTATTGGTTTTTTGTGTCCATAAAACTTGTAACATGGGTTTTGGTTTGGTTTTAGTTTATTTCCATGTATAAGGGCAAAACTGTCATTTCAAAGAAAAAAAAACCCTGATCCGCTATGTCTCTCCTCCATTATTTTCCCCGTTTAAACTAGTTATTAGTTAATTAACTAGACTTTTTATTTACTTATGACAACCAACTTATAATTCATAGACAATTTAAAATGACCAAAAGGTACATATTAAAAATTTACTAAATTCTAATATAATATCATAAAATATAGGGGTAAATTTTGGAACAAGTGAAAGAAACCGTTTAAACTTATTCAAACATATATGTGAAATAGCTTTTTAAAAAGCTAACTTATAGTTCACCAAACCAGCTTTATCTATAAGTTTGAATTCTAAACTAGTGTATAATAAACAAATATGCTCTAACGGGTTGTTTACTAACACTTACCGTTTGTTTCCTATTAACTTTTACGCTATAAGAGACATGGTCTTTACCAACATTCTTACCATGCCAATTTGCTAGGTGATAATCTTACCCGCTAAACAAGGGTGGTGACTCGTACCTGGCGCTTACCAAGTAAAAAACACTTAACTTATACTGGCTGACCAACAATCTTATACAGTAAGGTAAGTCTGGATGGTAACTCTTAACCTGTAAACGCCCCCTAAGCCTCGTATCATACGTAACTCCATCCCGGCTGTTTCTTTATCCCAGTCCCTTTCATCTCGTTTCTGATCTTCAACACTTCTTCCCATTGACCCGAATCAGCACATATGTTCGACAAGGCTACATAACCTCCGTCTGAAGACGGTTCCAACTCCATAACCTTCTCGGCCGCTATTCTTCCGATCTCAACCTCACCATGCACCTTACAAGCGGCAAGCAGCGTACCCCAAACTAAAGCATCCGGTTCAATAGCCATGCTATTGATAAATCTTTCGGCTTCTTTCAATCTTCCAGACCTCCCAAGAGCATCCACCATACAAGCGTAATGCCGTTGACCTGGCTGAATCCCATAGTCCTTAACCATCGAATTCATATGTGAATACCCTTCTTCGATCAAACCACTATGGCTACACGCGGTTAACACGCCCACGAAAGTCACCGGATCCGGTTTGGTTCCCGATTTTACCATGAGTTCGTAGACTTTCAACGCCTCTAATCCTTTTCCGTGTTGAGCGTAGCTCTGAATCATGGCTGTCCAGCTGATTACGTCTGGCTTATCGATCTGATCAAACCCTTTTCGGCAATCTTCAACACTTCCACATTTCGAGTACATCTTGACCAATGAACTGCCGACGGAAGCCTCTGATTCGAACCCGAGTTTCAGGATACGAGCATGCAGCTGAACTCCAACATCTGAATGGTTAAGATCTCCTACAGAACCTAAAACGGAGGATATTGTGAAGGAATCCACCTCTAAACCAGATGTAATCAGATCAATAAACAGATGAAGTGCCTCTTTTATGTACCCATTTTGCACATAGCCTGAAACTAACGAAGAACACGATATCTGGTCTTTATAACGCATCATCCCGAATACCCTCTGAGCTGATTTTAAATCACCACATCTCGAGTACATATTAACTATCGGACTACCACCATATACGGCTTTACCATCTTGTTGTCGAAGAAAAAATCCATGGATTTCTTTGCCAATCTTTAACGAACGAAGAGAAGAGCACGCTGCAAGAACAGCCATTAGCGTTGTTTCATCTAAAACAACGTCTTTCAGAAGCATTTCTCTGAATAACTCCATAGCCCGATATGGACACCCATTTTCCGTAAATCCTGCAATCATCGACCCCCAAGAGACGTTATCTTTATCCGGGGTTCGTTGAAAAACTTCATATGAGTCCTTTAAACTACCGCATTTCGAGTACATCGTGAGAAGAGAGCAACCCACTAACGGATCGTAGCATACGTTGGTCTTAAGAGCATAGCAGTGAATCTGTTTGCCTAATTCTAGACGATCGATAATACTTAAGACACTCGGTATACAAGACTTATCCGGTGTCAAACCTTCCTGAAACATTTTCCGTAAGAAACCAAACGCTTTCTCCAACTTCCCATTTTGACAGAAAGCCGTTATCATCGCTTCCCATGTACTTGGATTCGTCAACTCTTTCGTGTCTATAAATACCCGTTCAGACGATTCCATTGCTCCTGTTTTGGAGTACAAGTTTATCAAAGAATTCTTCACGGATGAATCGGAGTAAAATCCGGTTTTATATATCCAAGAATGAATTTGCAAAGCCTCTTTAAACAAGTTTGGCTTAATACAAGCAGAAAGCACACTAGTAACAGTGTAACTGTTGATTTCTTCCTTCAAGCTTATCATTTCTTTGAATAGTTTGAGGGCTGATTGAAACTCAGACTTCTGAACGAAACCCGTAATGATAGCTGTCCAAGAGACCACGTTGCGAACAGACATCCGTGAAAACTTCTTTAAAGCTTCTTCTACTTGGCCACATTTAGCGTAGAAATCGACAATAGCAGTCCCTACAAACACGTCTTCCTCTTCGCGATATTTGATCACCAATCCATGAACTCCTCTACCAAGATTAAGCTCTTCCCGTTTAGCGCAAGCACCGAAGACGCTAGGAAACGTAAACTTATTTGGTTTAGGAAATCCGCGATGCATCCGTTGAAAAAGATCCAAACCCAAATCATCCTCGTTATGTTTAATGGCGCCCGAGATCATAGCATTCCAACACACCACATTCCCACAAGATTCATCATCGTAAAACACCCTCAAGGCATCGTCGAAATGACAACTCTTTAGGAACAAATCAATCATCCCGCTTCGGACATAACCGTCCGAAGAAAAACCTGTTTCAAAGCAAGCGAGTAAAGCAGTTTCCCACGGCTAACAGAATTCAAAGATACACAAGCAGAAAGAACATTCCCATATGTAAACTCATTCGGAACAAAACCCAAAGAATGCATCCTACAAAAGACTCCCCAAGAATCCTCATACCTAAGGTCTCGATTTTGGCACGCGATAACCAGGTTCCAAGAACTAGTGTCTGGGTGAGGAATTTCGTCGAACACTTGGAGTGCATCCACAAATGCCGAACTTTTACAATAACTACTCAATAAGAAATTCCAAAAATCGGGATTTATATGGAAGCTGTTGGTTTTGAGGAATTGGGTATGTATATTTTGGTTTCTTCGAGTGTAAAGTTTCGTGATTTGAGTGATAACCCATTGAGGAATTGGTAAGGATGATCGAATTTTGGAGAGAAATTTGATGGATCTTGTGGGTTTGGAGGGTGAATCAATGGGGTAACAAGCGATGAAAGGAATCTAATGGCGTAAACTGAGATTTTGAAATCGAAGTGATGATTAATGAGAGCTTTCATTTGGTTTTTCTTATGAAGCTTGAAGTGATGAACATGGTAAAAGCAGCACGGAGGGAAAGTGCCCAAGAATTTCATATTCCTTTTACTTTTAAATCCAAGGGTTAAATAGTCATTTTATCAATTAAAATCGGATTGTAATCATCTTTTTTTCGGTTTTATATGAATGTTACTACTTTTACAATATCCAACTCTGTAAGATCGTAACATATGCATCTGGCTAAACGATAACTTTTTTTTTCTGTCAAAAAACGATTAATTTTCTAATACCCTTTTAATCTGGGTGAGCAATTCAAGATCTAGGTTGTATAAAAAAATTCTTTGTTTTGAAGGAAAACCAATCTGATTTGTTTGTGTGTGTGTGCGCGCTTTAGCAAGGTTCGCAAGTTGCGGACTGAATATTGTGGATGTAGTGACGTTTGGATCAATCTAAAAAAAAAAATGTCGAAAAGGCCAATTTAGCTGAGTAAAATGGTGATTTGAGTCGATTTCCCTAAGTACAATTGGCTTTTGTCTCCTGTCTTTCACTCCAAAAATTCAAACCCTCGATCCTTTTGAATGCTAGTTAAATAAAGTTTCTTTTTGATGAAGAATGTATCCTTCAACAAGTTTTTTAGAAGAGATTGTATGCACCTCATTGATTCTATAAGACTTTAAAGATAATGGTCTGAAAAACATATAAAGGCGATGTAGATTCGAATTAACAGAAAGTCTTACGTATATTTGTTGGTTTAACTAGCGACTTATTACTTATGAAAAATGGTTTTTAGTTGATGGAAGTATTTTTTTTTTGTTTTTGTTTTATGTGATGCTGGATAGAAACTTGATATGAGAATCATAGCAATTTGATATACGTAATTGATGGAGTTCGGTAGTCGATAGATCAACTTTGATTCTTGCTCGATGGTGACAAGAAGGATGAAGACAACTGAGGGTGAAAACATAAAAGAAAACATGATAAACCCCGTTTGTTTGAAAATTTTACTACTATTTCAACAATTACTAATACGCTTCATTAGATATGTAGTAGATATATACACCCATATATCTTAAATCAACTCCTTTATTAAAACTACTTAGACTATGTTTATTAATAATCTAATTCAATCCAATCTCTATTAAAAAAATTATTTCTCTCTCTTCCACCTACCTAATTTCAATCTCAATTCAATCTTACAGTTTTATACTTTATTAGCAATCCAATCCAATCTCAAATCTATATATAATAAAAGAGTAACCGGCCTGCCACATGTCGCGTTCTGGTGAGCCGGTTTCGGTTTTCGCCACATGTCATGCATGTGTGTCTGCCACATCACTTTAAAAAATCCTCTACATAATTAAATCAAACCGTTTAATCTCTACATCAAACTATAGATAAATATGAAAACAATAAATAAAATAATGTAAAAGATAAATACCACTTTCAAAAATCCTCTACATATCCTCTACATAATTAAATCAAACGGTTTTAATCCAAAGATAAATACCACTTCCAAAAATCCTCTACATTATATAACACCTATTAATTAATTATAAATACCCCTTTCAATCTATCAATCTCAATCAATTGCTTCAGCTCTCTTAATTAAGTCACTACCAATTACACATACACACACAAAGGTAATTAATCAAACGCTCTTTAATTTTTATTTTTTCCCACACATGATGATATGATTATGATGATTCTATTCATGTTTATAGTCCAAGTTGGAGTTGTTGATTTCTCGTATGTGACTTTGTATTTATGCTCATTGATTACACTTTTTGTGTTATTTTGTATTACAAAAATAGTTCTAATTTTTATTTTTTAATCTTTTGAATTTTTACCATATTACAAAACAATGGATAAAAAGAATATCACTCTTAATTATAGACAACCTTGATATACAAAAAGATGATTTTACTGTCACGGTTAGAATCATTCGTTTATGGAGTCAACCACTCTTCAAAGATCGTCAGCAATTATATTCCATCGAGATGATTTTAATGGATGAAGAGGTAAATAATTATTTGTTTTAAAATCTTTAGTATCATATTCATAAAATAGTTATTCATAAATACTTATTTTGATATAGTTATTCGAAGTAAACTTTTATAAAATAGTTATTTGTCATATCTTCTTATTTTTTAACAATTCTTATTTTTCCTATATTCATGTTTTAGGGCAGTAAAATCCATGCTAATGTTCTACAAATGGATTTTAAAGTTTAAAAAGTTACTTCATGAAGGAACTGTCATATTCATCAAAAATCCTACAATTGCTCGACATGTCTCCAAATACAAGTTAATTGATAAAACTTTATTAAAATTTAAAATTATTAAACTTTATTCTATTAAATATTAAACTCCAACCTATTAATTTAACTATTTTATTTTAAAATTATTAAACTTTATCCTATTAAATATTAAACTCTAACCTATTAATTCAAGTATTTTAGATTCAAAATTTATTAAATATTAAATTGCATCTTATTAATTCAACTATTTTAGATTCTATTAATTCAACTATTTTAAATTCAAAATTTATTAAATATTAAATTCCATCTTATTAATTCAACTATTTTAGATTCTATTAATTCAACTGTTTTAGATTCAAAATTTATTAAAAATTTAGAAGGATTATAATAATACTATTAAATTTAAATTAGATTATGGTAAATGGTTTAAATTAACCAAATCATATTTGTAATATTAGTTTTTTGACATGATTTAATTTTTTTCAGAATTACCCCGTATATAACACGGGATCAAATATTTAATATATATAACATTATTATTACTATTAAATATAAAAATACAAAAAATAGATAAAAAGACTATTTAATATTATAAAACATAATTTTAATTATAAAAAGAAACTTACGTTGAAATAAAGAGAAACATTGGTGTGATGAAAACATATCAATATTGGTCTCTATTTATAAGGAATTTAAAAACATGAATTTTATTGTATTTTTTAATTTATAATTTTTTTGTTAAAGCTATATTTTTAAGAATATAAAAAATTGTATTAAAAAATTTATTAACAACCAATCAAAAATTAACACATGCCAACCTTTTAATATTTAAAAGGTAAGCAATCCAATTCAATCGCTGATCACATTTCAATCGAGATTGCATGATATTGGTATATAGAGGAACAATAAAATACACACCAAGTAATTCGTAAACACTTGCACATCAATTTGCATGTGAGATTTACTTCCTAAAATTATGAATTTTATTAACTAAAGGTTATTAATAATTCAAATTTCAAATTGTTAGTTGCCATAGCTATATTGTCAAAACACCCCCAATATTTATGCATCGTCAGATTAAAAAATCAATGGTTTAAATTTGTGTGTAAGTGTTTACGAATTACTTGGTGTGTATTTGATTTTTCCTCTTAGTATATATATATAAACTTTTTTCTTTTTTTTTAAATAAACTCTTTTTTTTAGTGGAATTGGATTGCTGGAGATCACCAATAAAGCTAGTCTTAATGCCTTCATACAAAATCAAAACAAGAAAATCGAAAATAACCATGAAAACCTATATAGAAGCCAAAGCCTTTATGTATCCATAAATCCATAATGTCTAATATACATATTGCAAGTTACAAAAGAATTTGCATAAGGGTAAATTAGGGGTTTTGATAATACAGTAATAATAATATCTTTTAATAATAAAATATTGGAGCATATTCTTGATAACAAACTCATAAATGCATGTTGGAAACTATTTTTATAATTAATTCCATAAAATTTACAATGATTTCATAGCTAATAGATCTTCGTTAACTTTGGTTATTGAGAGGCCGGTCTTATGGTTTTTAATTCCTTGTGCAAAAAATGCTAAAAGATGTATCTATATCTATTATTCATGCAACGAAATTTACTATTTTTAAGGGTTTGAAACCTAATCAAGTTACATGATTTGCCCCAACGTAAATTTTTAATTAGTTATAATTAAAAAAAATACAAAGAAAGCATAAAAAACAAAAAAAAAAAATCCTAAATTATAAAATATAAGCATATCATCTAAAACGATGTCCTCGTGCATTTCTTGAAGCAAAAAGTCCTTCAGTTATCCATAGTTATTGGAACTGTCAAACTTTAAGGTGCGTTTGGTATATTGGACATGACAGAAGGAAGAGACAAGAACAGGTACATTGTTCCATGTTTGACAAGATTTTTATATGGAACAGATAGGAACAAAGTGAAATAAAAGCGAAACAAACTTGCTCAATTCCACCCTAACCCATGGAACAAGGTAGAACAGACTCATGCTTTACCAATATAATCTTAAACTAAAACATAATTATCTTTTAAAATATCAAATACGTTTTTCTAGTTACATTTTATTCATTTTTTAAATTTTACATATTGTACTTTACACTTTTTAAACTTCCACTTTACGGTCATATATATAGTTATTATTTTTATACAATTGCTATATTTTGATTAATTTATGTAATTTATTAAATGATAATAATAAAGAATAATATAGAAAAAGTATAAATAAAAATTTGAACTAATTACAAGTTTTTATTTTGATGTCAATTTAATGGTATTGACAAAAATATTCTAATTTTATATTTTGTTATAAAAATATTTATTTTATTACAAGTTATTCAATTACGTAATTAATCAAAAGATATAAACAACTCATTAGAGATTAATGTTATCTTACTAAATGTTGAACAACTGTTCTGTTTTGTCTTGTCTTGTGTTGTTCTATCTTGTCTGGATACCAAACACACTCTTAAAGAACAGTAGAAATTAACTTGACTTTGGAATGTTGGGCATTCAGATCACACGAGACGCTATCAGTATTCATTATTGTGTTTATAGTTAAAGCCTAATTGCCTAATCCTCAAATCATAAATCAAAAACTAGTAATAGATGAAAATTTGATGCCCTTTTGTCTTTGATGCCCTCTACGATTGCATGGGCTACACGTGGCCAAGGTCGGTCCTGGTTATCGGTTGGTGTTTGATAGGTGCCGAAAAGATGAATTAAAGAGTTAACAAAGTAGAGCATATATTTCAATATATTACAAGGTTAGGCATATATACTTTAGGAATCTAAGGCTAGACATAATTTAGAAATGATTCAGATGTGGGAATACAACTCAAATGCCAAGAAAATGAGAAATAAAAACTTCAAATGTAAAGGGGAGATCTGTGCTTGGGCTGCAATTTGAAAATTGGAAGAACATCTGGAGACTTTTCATAAAATGTATACAAGAAATGTGTTTATAAACACAAATACTACTAGATACAACATATAGGTTTGAAGAATGAACCAAAATATGGCTAACAGTGGGAGCAACACATATTATATTAGAAATTTTGCAAATTAAAACAACAAAAATGCTTCAAGATGACAAATAACATATAAAATTCACTTAAAAATAAAGCATGTATAAATAATAAATAGCCCCACAATATTTAGGGGTCATATGTCACATCCACACTATGGCACGACTCTAGTGTGTCTTTTACAATTTCAAAGAAAACTAATTGGATCTAAAGTTTTTGAGATGACGCTAAGCATAGGAAATAACAAGAAATTTGTTTCTTCTAAACCACATGCAGATATATATATATATATATATATATGTGTGTGTGTGTGTGTGTGTGTACAGAGAGAGTACGGGCTGTGGCCTAATATTTCTTGAAATCGAACTAAAAGCAATGGCGAATCTAGAAACAGAAAACCACGTGGTTTCCTAATTGAGTTTAGCTAAAAAAAATAAAAGTGTCAACTAATTTATTGTCGGATTGGGTCATTAAATTAAAAATCAAACAAAGTCCTTACAATTGTACTCGTCGAGGTCTTATACCTTGAAATATTTGCACAATCATATCATTGCTAATACATTCTAAAATAACTTTTTCAATATATGAAACTAAATAACCACTCAAAAATCGATCACCCATTTTGTTGTGTGTACTCCTCTTTATCGACTTCATTACTAAAAATGCACATTCCACACTTGATGTTTCAACGTGTAAAATTAATACAAGTTTCAAGAGAAGATAAACCTTTGAAAAGAGTATATGCTTCTTTGTTACGATCGTGATTTTTTTTAGTGTGGATTATTTTGTTTGTTATTTGGGTCAGACTAAAAATTGTTGGGCTTAAAATAAATTTAAGAAAAAAATTAATACTATGTACAAATAGAATCAAACCTGCAACCTCTTGTAGACAACAAGGGGTGTTATCCAACACGTTGTCCTAGCATTTGTTTTTCTTAAGCTGCGAAATAAAATTTTAAGGTAGTTCCTCCCAAAAAATTTAAGGTAGGGCCCAAAAAAATTCTATATAACTTCTAACAAAAATGAAAAAATTAGGTAGGTCCTACAATAAGGGTAAATTCTCCCTTGACTAAAAGTAAAAGTTTGTGGCGGCATGGTTGGTGTATGTTGTCGTGCTAAGGACGTTCCTTTTAAAAGATGTGGGTTTCAATCTTGCATTTGGTGAACATATTTATTCCAGTTGTTTATTTAAAAAATACGGAAGAAAAAGTAGCAAGAGTAGTTGAACATAGGACCTCTCCTTGCAGACAACCAGCAAATCTAAAATGATTTTGCAAAAAGAGTTTCTATAGATTTACGACCACCACATTCCCTTAAAACCTGGTAGTGAGCGGCATCCACTCATATTGCCATGTTCTGTTCGGAGGTTTCTTATAATCAAGTATCACTTAAAAAATTTCTTTGAATATACCTCTACCTTAAATTTAGCGTGAAATGATTGTTACAAGAAAGATAACGAGCATATCATCATTTTACACAATAATATATTGAGTCACAAATAGGTGCTACCATATAATGAAAATATTAAAGAAAAGTGAGTGTGGATGATGTGTATACATTTGGAGCTAAATTTCCACCTTAGTTAAAGAAAAAGGATCGTCACACAAAAAGTTTTTTGGAATATGAAAAGAATGATGATGAGATAAGAAATGATATAATTTTCATCACTCAAACTAGACTAACAAGTAGAACAAAAGCAAGGTATAGACATTACTGCTATAATGTGAAAATAACCAAATTGTTGCAACAATAATTAGAGATGCACAAAACTAAGATTTGATTAGTCTTATAAGTTGTACTAATTGGTACTAGTCCTAAGCCACAATTACATAACTAATCCTTATCATGCTATGAGTTAGAAAATATACTCTATACTATTGTGTATAAAATATATATGTGTGTCTATAGTTATATATAGATTGTCACTTCACTATCAATTACTGTTTCAATACCATGAAAATCTGTTATCTATTGGAATAGCAAGAAACACTCATTGACAGCTCGATTTGGGAATGAAGTTGAATATCTCGTGCATTTGTTGATACTGCTCAAGAGTTGATTTGGCTTCAATGGTTTCTTTCTGGTATGTTATCTTCTTAATTGTCCCTACTATTCTCTATTATGCAACAACAAAGATATTCAAAGCTCTCACAATTATGTTTCTCTTCATGACCGGTAAACAACACATTAAGATTGATTGTCATTTTATACGCCAATATGTGATTGACAAGAGAGTATAAATCTCTACTACTAAGCATAAACCTAAAATATCGATTATTCAATCTAGCTTCAATTCTAATATTTAACAATTTAGTGAGAATTCTAGAATCCTTGCTTCACCATTACAAGCAAATAGAAAACTCATAAATAATAAAAATAAATGCAAGCAAAATTAAGACGATATCAACGTTTCAAGATACTTTTTTATTATTATTAAAATATGAAAGCAATGTAACTTAACATACAACTCATAGATGTTTATATTAAATTTACAATATACTCATGGTCCAGAAGTATTTAATATCAAAGTCGGTGTATAAATGTATTGAGTCTATTAAAAGTATATATTAATATACAATCATTATCGAAATTTAATATAATGTGTCCTTTGCTTTAGGATTAAAAAGTCAAGTATTTATTCAAAATAATTAAGTATTGGGTCATGAAAGGCCATGTAACATCAAAGGAGCCATGTGTTGATGTTTATGTTTTGTGGACACTCCAAATAGTTATTTAATTTAATGGTCCAAGATTTTTATTTTAGTTAAATAAATGATATCGTATAACATTTTGAAAAACGTGACTAAGTGAAATCCTAAACAAAAACATTCATTAAAAAGAAATAAAATCATAAGGGTCGATTTTTTTATTGCTGATGTTAACTATAAGATAATCTGATCAAACTAGCCAATTTCCACCTTTCTTTTCAATTTATAATTGTGTTATCGATGAATGAGATAAATAGCCAACATTTTGTAAGTGTCACTTTTGTAACTCAGTAATTCATTTTATGAATGAAATATTCATAGCTTGTCATTTCCAAAGTTGTCAAAGTGGCATTTGAGAAATGTCGCACTTGGTAGGGTGGGTTGGGCCAGAAAAGTCCACTTGAACCAAGCTTTGCAAGTCCGAGTATGTAGGTTGCAAGTCAAAGCATGCACGTTATAGATAGCAAGCTATGGAGGTAGCCCGTACTTGTGAAATGTTAGCCATCTCGATTTATCAAAGAAAAGGTGATTATAAAATGAAGAGAAAAAGAAAATTTATTAATCTGCCAACTTTTTCATGTATAATTAATAATTTCATATAATATTTATACAATGATATCATTACTCTAAATTTCCTTCCTAGGATTCGATCAAAGAAACAAATTATATTTAATTTATTTTTTGTTAATGATATGGAAATTATCATATAATTTCCTTCCTAGGATTCGATTTTAAGTTATGTAGATATTGAAATGTTTTATTCTAATTTAAACCGATATAAATCATTTTAATGTAGTAATCAAACTTATTAAAAACACAATCTCAAACTTACATTTCAGTAACAAAATCTTTGATTTTTCGGGTTTCCAATTTAACCAAGCGAATACTATACATTTAGAATAAGATGTAAGGGGCGCTTGGTTGGGGGGTATTATGGGATAAAGAATGTAAATGATAATGAAAATTGTTGCTTGATTTGATATTATATAATGGAATCATTCATGCGGCTACATTAATTTCCATTCCTGGCAAACTGGGGCGAATGAAAATTTTATTTCTACTTGGTTCTTTTTTCTCATATGTGGATTGGATCCCAGTCTACCGTGGTTCGAATCCAAAGGGAGTCAATCCAAGGCATACCTAGTCCTTGGGCATTGTCCAGTCATTGTCCAGCCAACTTTTTCATGTATAATTAATAATTTCATGTAATATTTATACAATGATATCATTACTCTAATTTATTTTTTTGTTAATGATTTGAGAATGAATCTATGAAAAAAGGGTTGTTATTTGTGTTTCTACATAACTTAAAATCGAGTTAAACTATATTCAATATATCAAAAGGTATTCTCGATGTTGGTATGTGTGAGAAATATATTAATAATTAATATGTAGGAACATATTTAGCAATTATAAGAATGCATTTCGCCTACTCTATTAAATTAAAGATTTTGTAGGATCTGTAGCTAACATAGCTAAGGTAACATATTAACAAACGAGGGAGTACTTGGATGGATTGAGGGTGAGATGCAGGAGAGTTAGAAATTTACTATTTTAATATTTATAATTTTAGTCTGAAAGAAATTTCTCTTAATGTGTTTTTGTAAGTATGGGGGTATTCATGGGATCTTACCATTTGAGTGGATAATGGACATGTGTAAGTTTCAACCTCATACCCTACTACCAATGCGATATATTGTGTTCGCCAATGTGATATATTGTGTTCATTTGGTACGATTTGATCGGTATCTTCAAACATAATTTATTATGACAAGATGTACCCAAGTTTAAAAAAAGCATACTATCATGAGATATAGGTATGAATTTGAACACAAATATGTATTCTAGCAGTCGTATAAACAACGGAAATGAAGTTGTGTACTAAAATTAAGGGTTTGCAGACGTATATACGTGTTAGTAGCAAGTGACAGCTGTCAATGATGACGAAATGCATCATTTGCGTGTTATACATGTCTTTTGACAAATTCATTTTTACTAGTATTGGAAATTCATATCTTTTGATTTGTCTTAAAGTGTTAATGTTAACTTGTAGATATTGAAATGTTTTATTCTAATTTAAACCGATATAAATCATTTTAATGTAGTAATCAAACTTATTAAAAACACAATCTCAAACTTACATTTCAGTAACAAAATCTTTGATTTTTCGGGTTTCCAATTTAACCAAGCGAATACTATACATTTAGAATAAGATGTAAGGGGCGCTTGGTTGGGGGGTATTATGGGATAAAGAATGTAAATGATAATGAAAATTGTTGCTTGGTTTGATATTATATAATGGAATCATTCATGCGGCTACATTAATTTCCATTCCTGGCAAACTGGGGCGAATGAAAAATTTTATTTCTACTTGGTTCTTTTTTCTCATATGTGGATTGGATCCCAGTCTACCGTGGTTCGAATCCAAAGGGAGTCAATCCAAGGCATACCTAGTCCTTGGGCATTGTCCAGTCATAGACTCCCCCTAGCCTAGTCAAAGACTGTGGTTGGACTCTAGGTTCAGCACAAGCTGGCCGGGACAACGGCAGATTAGTGGGCTGCCTTTGGATGCCCAATACCGTCAGGGAGGCGTGCGCGTGTGTGTTCATGATAGTCGTTCATTTGTTCGATGCCGCTATGCCTTCCAAAAAATAAAATTTTAAAACAATTTTTCATTGATTATATTGGATTAATCAACCAACATTAATACAATGCTGCATTTTTATTCTCATTCCCTTTGCATTTGTATTTTCATTCTATTCTTTAAAATGAGCCAATCACATCCTAATTTTTTTTAAGTATATGCAATGTCAAACCTAAAGTCATGTTTACACCATTTTTGATAATTCTATTTTTTTAATTATAAAAATTAAGTAACACCTTTTTGTATGAGTAATTTAATAATAGACGCGTGGTATTTCACGTATGTAGTACATAGTACTTACACCAGTCCACGGGATTTTGGCGCCTATACCCATGGGGGTACCCCCACTTTAGAAATATACCCATTATCTCTCCCTCTTAGCATCTCATACCCCTACAATGCCGTTATAGGACCGTTATAATGGCCTTAACGCCGTTATGGTGCCATTATGTTGGTCAAAGTGCGTTATGTTGGTCAAACGTTTTTGTTTTTTAGCAAATGCTGTCATAACGGCGCCATAACGGCGCCGTTATAATGGTGCATTATGGAGACCGGTCAAACTTGGAATTTTTTTGTCTTTTAGCTGAGGGACCGTTATAACGGCACCATAACGGCGTTAAGGCCGTTATAACGGCGCCATAACGGCGTTAAGGCCGTTATAACAGTCCTATAACGTCGTTTTTTGTTGACTTCGTCTGGTCAGAGCTGAAAAGTGCGTTATAACGGTCCCATAACGGCATTGTGGGGGTATGAGGTGCTAAGAGGGAGAGAGAATGGGTAAATTTCCAATGAGGGGGTACCCATATGGGTATAGGCGCCAAAATCCCCCAGTCCACACTCTATTCATATTTTCACACACATAGAATGTACACATGAATAAATATTGATGTACACGTATACACATAAAGAGATAAGTATATATAAGGAGGTTCAAATAAAAAAACATATCAATTTAAAAGAACATAAAAAACAATCTCAACCACTCATCCGATTAATAAAGGCTTTAACCCCCCCTACCCCGAATAATCTCTACCCTCCCATAAATTGCGTCAATCCTATGTGATCACGTCCACCATAAACGCAAGATGAGTGGCTGAGATTGCTCCTCACGTTCTCTTAAATTGGCATGCTTCTCATTTGAACCTATAGAGGGATTTTCTTTTGTGAACTTATTTTTGGTGTGAACTTGTGAACTCAAGCCAAAACGACGATTTCATAGGTTAAATCAATGAAATTGGTTCATGGAATTGTTTAATATTATGAAATTATATTATATGATTCATTTTTTGATGAAAATTATTCGTATTTCGGTATTTTTTACGCAACTTTTCTATTCTTATGAAACTGTTTCATATATTTTTATGAAACCTTTTGATTTCACATAAAACCATCGAAATATGAAACAATTTCAACAAAAAATGTATCATATAATATAATTTCATCATATTAAACAATTTCAAGAACCAATTTCATCATATAATCGTCTTTTTGGATTGAGTTCACAAGTTCACACCAAAAATAAGTTCACAAAAGAAAATCTCTCTCTATATATATTATATATATGCCACGATTAGTATATAACCCTCTAAAAAGTTATAACTCGTATAACCTTCATCTAAATCATTTATTTAGCTCATATATATATATATATATATATATATATATAGGGGTGGGTTCAAATGTGAACCACTTTTAGGTTGTGAACGTGAGGACAACCGAGAGCGCGACACGTGGCGGATGACTAGGCGCCACATCAACTCCACGGCGGATGACTAGGCGCCACGTCAACTCCACGGCGGATGACTAGGCGCGATTCATGGGAGGGCACTGAATTAAAAAGAGGGACCACACTCAAAGCCGCCACGTGTCGCGCTCTCGGTTGTCCTCACGTTCACAACCAAAAAGTGGTTCACATTTGAACTTTTCTCTCTCTCTCTCTCTCTATATATATATATATATATATATATAGGGGTGGGTTCAAATGTGAACCACTTTTTGGTTGTGAACGTGAGGACAACCGAGAGCGCGACACGTGGCGGATGACTAAGCGCCACGTAAGGTCCATGTCGGATGACTAGGCGCGATTCATGGGAGGGCATTGAATTAAAAGGGGGGACCACACTCAAAGCCGACGTGGCGCCTAGTCATCCGCCACATGTCGCGCTCTCGGTTGTCCTCACGTTCACAACCAAAAAGAGGTTCACATTTGAACTTTCCTCTATATATAAAGCGGGAAGTTCATTTAGAAATAAAAGAAGTAAAAACCGTACAAACCGATGGATTTTGGCTTAACTCTTTGTAGAGTTATTTAATATGATGCAAATGTTTGATATAATTCATTTTTTTGATGAAATTGTGTCATATTTTGATGTTTTTTTATATAAAAATGAAAATGTTTCATATACTTTTTCCATTCTTATGAAAAGGTTTCATGTACTTTTTTAATCTTATGAAACTTTGTCATGAATTATATGAAACACTTGCAACATGTTAAACAACTCCACAAATAGTTTTCTTTATTTAAGCTATGAAACCGTAACTTTTTATGGTTTTTACTCTTTTTTGGTCTCTAAATGAACTCGACTCTCTCTCTCTCTCTCTCTCTCTCTATACTGAATGGAAACTTTATTTACTCTGCATGATATACATACCGAATAAAGCTTAGGTGCTTATTCAGATTGACACGTAGCACGATTTTGTTGGTCCTCACATTCACAATGAAAGATGAGTTCACATTTGAAATTTCCTCTCTCTCTCTCTCTCTCTCTATATATATATATATATATATATATATAGAGAGAGAGAGAGAGAGAGAGGATAATCAAATACAACCTTTTGAAAGGTTGAAACCGTACAACCTCGTCTAAAATCTTTCATTCTTAGCTAATCATTATGATTGATTATTCGATTCATTAATGATTACTGATTTTATACAATAATCTTACATATAATGCATAATTTTCATTATATATATAAATACTAGAATCTGTATATACACACATACAATATAGTCCTACCTCATGTCAGGCGTAACCTTAGGTCCAACATGAAACAAAAGTTCAAAAGTATATCTATAAGTCGTGTTGTTTCAAATTTCTCATTTTATATCTAAATTTAGTATAAAATTTTCATTCACATAAAATATTCCTAAGATTCATGTTGACTAGTGTAAATAATACAAAGAAGAAAGAAAAGCCTTGATTATGTGTGAAACTCGTTCACATTGATTTAAATTGAGACGAGGGTTGTAACATTCATACAAAAATAAAAATTTCAATTTATTTATAAGGCTAAACCTGTGAGCTACCAATAACTCTAATATTATCTTAAAATGATTTACATTTATTAGAATTTTTTAATATTTTAGGTTTTTGAGGCATTACAAATGGTGTTAGAACCCATCCTCACATATATACCACCTTGACGGTGGGGGTAAGCATCATCTAGCACCATGATTTTGTCTTAGGACCGTCTTATCCATACATCACCCTGACTTCATTCTAAACAATTGTCAACCAAAAATATTTTCTTTTGTACTAGATCATAAGAGTCAAACAACTCCTAAGTTATTCTGCAACCACTTATAATTCTACACCAAATCATTCTGCAATCGCCAAACAACTCCTAAGTTAAAGTATTGTTATAAGGTGTTACAAAATAGTATCAGAGTTGCTCCTTTTATCATTAGGATGATCGAACAAATCTCATTGAGCAATACGAGTTCATGAAGAAGAGTGTTCGTAATGTCCCATGCAAATCCATATTGCTTGATAAACAAGAAGGATACATTAGTAGGCTTGATTTTGATGACTACGTAAGAAGTTTAAGTGTGTCGGCTCATAATGATGGAAAATGGAATTTGTAAGCCTGCAAGCTTATTTAAATGGTTGGAGACTCGAGTTATAAGTTTTTGACAATTCTTTGCATATGGATAAAAAAAATAAAATTTACAAACTTCTTAGACCATCCACAGCGCAACGGTGAGGAGGGCTGTGCCGCTCCCATACCGCCGGTAACACCGCCGTGGTGTACCGGTATGGGAGCGGTGAGGGACGCGAGCTGTGAGCCTTCACCGTTCAACAAATTTGAGACACACACACACATATATACATACAATCTATATATATATATATAAAGGCAATATTTTATTATTTAATTATACAGGTGGTATGAGTGGTACGGGTGTGGGTGAATGGTATGGTAATGGTAAGGTAGTGGTAAAGCTGATGTGGCGCTGAGGTGGCAGTCTATGCAGGTGGTATGGGTGGTACCACTGTGGATGGCCTTACAATCTTTGAATGATATACTATGAGTAGTCTTTTACCATGATTTTAAATTGAATTAGAAAATATTTGACAAACATGATGCTTTCACCTATGGAGTGTTATATACTCACATGGTATTATAACTCTAGATTTCCTAGGATTTGGTGAGATAGTATATCTAGGATAATTTTTGAACAATCGTTTTCAATTATTAAATAAAACTGTAATACTTTAAAGATATCTAGGTATTATTTAACTTAAAGTCAACTTACAAGTTTCAACTTACTAAAATATTTGGAAAAAGTTTGCATCAAAAATTTATTTATTAATTTAAAATTTTAGCTTACATTACAAGTTTTACAACTTTGAATTACAAAAAGGGAAAAGTACAAAAAAACCCAACAAACTATCCAATTTTGAATGGTTAAGTCCCTAAACTATTTTTTTGAATGAAAAACCATTAAACTTTCATATTTTGATTGATTAAGTCATTGAACTATCATTTTGAATGAAAAAACCATTAAACTTTTTCAATTCGAATGATTAAACCCCTAAACAATTTTTTTTGAATAAATAAACCATCAAACTCTAAAAAATTGGTTACTTATATCCTCTTACAAAAATAAAAAAATTACCGTTAACCAACTAAAGATGTTTTAAAGTAAAAATATAAATATAATTAGATTAAGTTAAATGAATATAACTAGTCAATTTCTAAAAAATCGATAATTAATTTTATTGAAAAAAATATTCAGGGACTTAATCATTCGAAATGAAAAAGTTTAATGGTTTTTTCATTCCAAAAAATAGTCCAGTGACTTAATCATACAAAATGTAAAAGTTTAATGGTTTTTTCATTCAAAAAAATAGTTTAAGTACTTAACCATTCAAAACTGAATAGTTCGTTGGGTTTTTTTGTACTTTTCCCTTACAAAAAATATAAATAAAAAAAACAAGTTGTTTGTATGGATGGCACTAAACTTATGAAAGCATCACCAACAACTTTCTTATGAAAGCATCACCAACAACTTTTTTCAAAATAGTAAGATTTTTGGAGTTTTTATTTTTTACTTTGTCCGTTTGTAAGTTTTTTTCAAAAAAGAAAGAGAGAATTAATGTAATTATATATAAATTTGAACAATAGCTTTAGCTTTATTCAAGCAGTATGCATAAAGTTTAGTCGCACTCTGACGCGGGCGACTTAACGTGCGAGTTAGTTTTATTCAAGCTTTATTCAGTTTGCATAATAGCTTTATGCAGTATGAATAAAGCTTGAATGAAGCTAACCCGCGGGCTTTATGCAGACTGAATAAAGCTAAGCCATGGAAGTCAGATTGCCATGTGGCGCTCTCTCGGCTGTCCTCACGTTCACAATGAAAAAGTAGTTCACATTTGCATAATAACCTTCCTCTCTCTCTCTCTCTCTCTCTCTCTCTCTTATATATATATATATATATAGGGGAAAGTTCAAATGTGAACCACTTTTTGGTTGTGAACGTGAGGACAACCAAGAGCGCGACACGTGGCGGATGACTAGGCGCCACGTCGGCTTGGAGTGTGGTCCCCCCCTTTAATTCAATGCCCTCCCCATGAATCGCGCCTAGTCATCCGCCGTGGACTTGACGTGGCGCCTAGTCATCTGCCACGTGTCGTGCTCTCGGTTGTCCTCACGTTCACAACCAAAAAGTGGTTCACATTTGAACTCACCCCTATATATATATATAAGCTCATTCATACAGTTATGATTAAAAAAACTAAAGAAAAGTTTTAGGTTGTATTTGGCAAAGTAGCTGATAAACTAGCTGGTAGCTAATAAGCTAGCCGATGACTAATAAGTTATATTTAACAAAAACTAACTTATAAGTATGTAAAATGATCAAATAAGACAACTTGAAATATAATAATCAGTATTAATAAGGATATAAATGAAAAATGCTATAAAAAACTTTTAAAATCCTACTCTACCTAGTGTCTCAATAGGCTAACTTATAAGCTATTTTACGGTTCTAGAAATATACTAACTTATAATCTAGGTTATTTTTGTGCAAAATAGCCTTTAAATTAAAAAAAAAAAACCAATAAATGTTTTTTCTCTAAAGCATGAATAAACGGGTTGACTTTTTGGAATGAGCCAAAGGAAACTGTAAATGCTGCTTGGTGTCATCTTTTTGACTATTTTTCAACCTTTTCTTTTCTCCGGTCAACCTTCAATTTCATCACCACCGCTACCACATATATCTCTATATATATCTATATATAGTCTTCATATAATGTTTATCTTACTATACACTACTCTTCCTTTTCAAATCCAAAACCACTGAGTATATATGAAAGAAAATTAATATATATAGAGACAGTCAGTCCATCTGTATCTATATATATATATATATCTGAAAAACTAATCAATCAATAAGAAGAAGGTGAAGTGAAAGTAGTGAAAAATGGGAAGGCCACCATGCTGTGATAAGATTGGAGTGAAGAAAGGGCCATGGACACCTGAAGAAGATATAATTCTTGTTTCTTATATCCAACAAAATGGTCCTGGCAATTGGAGATCTGTTCCTACCAACACTGGTATATATATACATATTATTCTTTTAAATTTTCAAATTATCTAGAGATTTTTAGTTTAAATTTTGGGGTTTTTAAAGAACAAATTAATAATAATTTGTTTTGTGTGAATTTTTTAATATTTGTTTTTTTGTAGTTACTTTTAATTAATTAATTAATATGTTGTTTTTTAGGTTTGATGAGATGCAGTAAGAGTTGCAGACTGAGATGGACCAATTATCTTCGACCTGGTATCAAGCGTGGCAATTTCACTGATCAAGAGGACAACATGATCATACATCTCCAAGCACTTCTTGGCAACAGGTATATATAGAGAGGGTCGGCTTCAAATGAAAACGATATCTATTTAAAAGAACACGTAAATCAACAAAATTATATATGAATTATGTACAAAAAGCCACACGAACGACTTTGGATGCAACAAAAATTGCGTGAATCATATATGATTTTGTACATAAATCATATATGATATTCTTATTTCACGTGTTCTTTGTTTACCTCTTAACAATTCATTAAAAGACAATATCTGAATCAATAATTAAGAGGTAAATCTTGTTTGGCAAAATAAATGTATGTCTTTTAATAGTTCCAAAACTCTCTGAATGATTTTGTATCATGAGTCTCTCTTAATCATTCAGAGGCGCCTTAATTTCATTTTCAACAATTATCAAATAACCATATTTCATTTCGTACTATATCATAAGTGTCTCTTAATCATCTAGCATCAAATCATTCAGCAATATTGAGAGAGATTCAAATGGGAATCATATAACTAAATATTTCTTGAATATTCATAATCAATTTCATAATCAATATTCCAAAATATTGATAAATATCACATGAATTTTCATTATTCATAATATTCATGATCATGGATATCAATCAACAACAACTAGTTGATTTTTGGGTTTTCAAATATTTATGGTTCTTATTTAAATATCTCTATGTATGAAAGAAGTTTGTTTGTATATATAATTATGCTACATTTAATGTGATCTTGATGGGGACAAATTTCTTGGAATTTTGCAGATGGGCAGCAATAGCTTCATACCTTCCCCAGAGAACTGATAACGATATCAAGAATTACTGGAACACCCATCTTAAAAAGAAACTTCATACCAATAATTCCGACCAAGGAAACCATCATCATCATCATCATCATGGTGCTTCAACATCATCATCGTCTTCCGAAGCCACCACCATCGCCAAAGGTCAATGGGAGAGAAAGCTCCAAACCGATATCAACAAGGCCAAACAAGCCCTCACTGAAGCCCTATCACTTGACAACAAATCCACCACTTCATGGCCACAAACCACCACCATTCCACCCATCAACCACCAACCGGTGATGCTACCTCCACCAGCGGACAATTCCATCGCCACCACTTACGCGTTTAGCGCTGAAAACATCGCTCGTTTGCTCCCAAACTGGCTGAAAAACTCCCCAAAGTCTTCGCAAACGAGCTCAGACAGCATCGAGACTTTGAACCACCAGTTTGCAAGTGATCATGGATTCAAACACTACACCAATTCGGAGATTTCGGAGACAACAAGCTTTCTTCAGGATGAAAGTAAACCAGGAATGGAAGTTCAAATACCATCACTTAGTTTCTTGGAGAAATGTTTGGTTGATGATGCTGCAGCACAAGGGCATGAAGGTCTTATGAACATGTGTTTAGAAGAAAGTGATAGCTTGTTTTAATTAACTTTGGGTTCTATATATGAAGTGGTTTGGGTCTAGAAGTCATCAGGGTTTTTCTTAATTTTTCTTTATTTTCTAGAATTACTTGAAAGAAAGTGCAAGTTTATAATAGTGGTAAGTATAGGGTTATAGTTAATTGCAAGTATATATGTAAATATATAATAGAAAGTAAAAGAAAGGTGAAGATAGTGTTATAACTTAGTCTTAAATTTGAATCTTATATATGATTGTATATTATTATTACTGGCAAAATTGGTTTGTTAGGGTGTTCAATTACAATTACCATTGTTGACAATTAGGCGTTATGGGTAAAGTATAAAAGTGTTTAATAAGATTTTAAGTATTGTTTGTCATATTTTAAGCTGTTAAAATAATTTCTTAAAATGAAGTGTGATGATCTAACAAATTTTATTGATGTATTTGAACAACATAACACTTTATAATGAAATTAAGTTTATAAGACGTCAAAAAGTAAAGCGTACAAAAAGACGGCTTTACAGAATATAAACTTTTGGACCAAAAAATAAAGTGTCTTATCTAAATGTGTTGTATTAAGTTTATAAGATGCTTTTGGGCGTTGTAATAAAATTTTAAGACATTTTTATAATAAATTACCGTATTAGCTATTTAAAAAATGTCCTATAATAAAAGCACCCTTAAAAAAATATGAGTTTATAGGACATTTTTTCAAAAGTGTCATAGACACTTGAATTAGTTCATGTGCTCCATCACATTGAAAATATTTAATGGAGGTGGAAAACAAATTCTCAACAAGAGATTTGAAGTGTCACAAATTCACAATTAATCATATTTTCAATGGAGGTGGAAAACAAATTCTCAACAAGAGACTTGAAGTGTCACAAATTCACAATTAATCAACAACCTGAGAACGGCTCGTCGAATCCCCACTATCCTTTGGTTCTAGTTAGCCTAAATGTACTACAAAACAAATGATTTTTACTTGGTTGATCGCTCAAAAAATGCCAATGGTTCTGATGATCAATGACAAAATCCCTCGGAAGTTTCTTACTGATGTGAATTATCCGCCAACCTTTGTGAAGGTTTTGTGACGAATTACCCTTTAACGACGGATTTCAGATAGAAAACGCCGTAGGTAAAAGTTTTCCATTAGTAGTGATAAATATGCACTATACGTCTTCTATCCCATGATATAACTTAACTACTAACCCAGATCCTCTTGTGAATCTAATTACATAAAATGACCTAATGATTTCAATAAAATCACCAAAAAGCTTTTTTTGAATACTCATGTTTTCATATATATTTTTTTGAAGATTCATTTAGATAAAAGTTCGGTATTTTTGTTATAAAACTTCAACGTGATAAAACATCTCATCTAATGGATCACAAAGAATTTTAAAATTTGTTACATTTTAAATTGTGACAAATAGTTTAAATTTAGAGATTGTTGAAAAAAGAAAAACTCCACATTTATAAATGTGTATGTTACATTTCAAATTGTGACAAATAGTGTTTTTTTAATGATTTATTTTTATATTTTTCTTTGAATTAATAGAATTTAGATTTCTTTGAAAATTTTAGTTGATGTAAACCTAATCAAATGGTTATCGATTGCATGCATAAGTTTACGTTATGTGAGAAGTATTATATTTGGTGAGAAATGGTTATTCACCGTCGATGTTAAATGAATGCACATTAGGATGAGATGCACCGAGATAAAATGCATCCAGATAAATCAAATCAATTTCTTTCTAAAGCGCAATTAATGGAAGAACATGAGATTAAAAGTAGTCAATAATTCATATCCACCCTCTCAACTTCTCATCGTTAATTCAATGTCTCACACGACCTACACAACCCTAATCAAAGTAATTAAAATATAATAAGAATAAACAAGAGTGTAAATTTATATAAAATTTATAAATTATCTTGTTATTTTATCCATTTAACTATAAATTAACAACGAAGTAAACTAAATTGGATGAGCTTCTATTTGCTCAGCCCACAATTCATAAACCAGCGGCCCAATAAAAAATAAAAAGCCAAGAAAGAAGAATCAATGGCCTGGCCGCCCCGGGTCAACATGACAACAAACACCAGTTGGAGTCTTGGAGAAACTGTTAGATTTCGTTTACTTGACACTTACCCGGTAAGTTTTTATCGGGTGAATTTACCTTACAAGATAAACATAACAATGACTAAAATCTTACCCGTTAAGAGCAATGACATGAACCGAGAGTCTTACCTGGTAGGTGAAATTTACAAATCTTATCAGGTAAGCACTTACCGAGCACATTGTTGCATATGATACCCTTTTTTAGAAACTAAAATATTGTCCGATATAACAGGTGATAGTGTTCATTTTTACGGGTAAGCACCTACCAGGTAAGTGTTTAAGTAAACGTCCCCTGAATGGTTTTACCCCCTCCTTGGATGAGCATAGGCTTAGTCAGGTAAAAACGTGTTGCGTTGTTGGATGCTCGATATTTTAATTTCACATAGGTAGTTTAGTAATTTCTCAATTTTGTCTTTAGTTTCAAAATTTAATTTGTTACACTTGTTTTGTAGGAAAAGAATTTCATTTTTGTCTCGCTTACCTCCATCCAGTCTAATATAACGCAAAAAACAATATCACTAGACAAAGGATTTCATTTTTATCGTTCCACCTATTGGCTCATTTTTCACTAATTTTTTCATTCTTTTTGCATTAATCTACTACTATCACTTACTTATATCACTAGGCATAAGAGTTGTTATTTAACTCTAAGCAATATATGTTTTAGTTTAGGTTTGATCGAACTTCATCCTTATCGGCCATTTTGGTGACTTTTGAGCCACAATTACATCATCATTCCTACGCCACATTGTATTTACTTCTCCAAACAAAATATAGGTGACTTTTACAAGTGATTTTAAATTAAGCAAAATCATATCACAAGTGATTTTATACATGATTTTAAACTAAGCAAAATCACATTTATTCTTCTTGTTCAAGCCAAAATCATAAATAATCTTACAAGTGATTTTACATATTGCATTTTACAAGTGATTTTAAATTAAGTAAAATCATATCATCACAAGTGATTTTAAACTAAGCAAAACCATAAAATGAATACCATGGATTACAAAGAAATTGAATAAGGATGATATATAAAACAATGGAACTATGAATATAGTGAAATGATGGAGCTATTACAATCAATTTTGTTAAGATATTTTATGTTTAAAAGAAGGAAAATAAAATATATAAACAAATTTGTAAGATATTTTATCTTGAAAAAAAAGGGAAAATCAGATTTGGTAAAGATATTTTATGTTTAAAAGTAAATCATCTATGAATAGCGTATTGCTAAAAGTAATAGTTTACCAAAATACCGTTCAAGTAATTAAATTGATATTGAGTTATTTTTGGTTTAATAAACAGAGATATATGGTTATAATTAGTTCCTTTGTTCCTACAAATTACAATTGTTCTTATTTGAAACTACTTCTATATATATATATATATATATATTAGTTAATATACGGTTATGTATGTTAATATGAGAAAGATGTAAAAATGAAAAATGAAATAATAGAAAGTAACTAAATAACTAATTATATAAATATAAAATTTAAATTAAAAATAAAAACAATTTTATTTTTTACTATTATTTTGAATGTAGAATTTTTGAAGCTTTCATAATTGCACATGATGTATCAAGATTTGTACATCTTAAATGAATATATTTAACGGTATAAGATGTATAAGTTTAAAAAGATCTCGATACATCATTCTTGAAAAATCTCTATATGTATTTATGATATATATTATAATAATATTAAATTAAAAAGTATTAACAATGAACTTGGTTTGAAAATATTGATGGGACAATTATAATGAAAATTTGGATATTATCTATAATTCATGTTTATTACACTGGGTGTTTTTGTGGTATGCAGAAACGCACGCTCTGAGTCCTTCCCTTTGATGGAGTTAAAAAGATTCCATTAACTTTATTAATTTCAGGGGAATATCAGGTCATCTTTACCCGTACCACCCTTACCACCTTTACCAGCTGCCACCTCAGCGCCACATCAGCTTTACCACCACCTTACCAACACAATACCATATCATCCTTACTCATACCAATTCCATACCAATCTAATTAATTAATTGAAAAAATAAAAGAAAAAGAAAAGAAGAGAGAGATAGAGAAAAAGGTGGGGTGGGGTGGTGCCGGTCCCCTTCCCTGCCGGTGTGGTACCGGCCATCCAAGATGGTGTTTCCGCCGGTACCAGCTCGGTACCGGCCTCCTACAGGTATCGGCCGCGGATGGCCTTAGTCCTCTTAATTTTTTATTTTATTTTCTATTTTTTTTCCTTCTAACTTATGCCACCTAACCTTCCTTTTCTTCCTACCCCACCCTCCATCTCCCCATGAAACCCTACAACTTTTTTTCTTTTTATTTCATTTTCCTCTTCATTGTTACCCTTACCAACAAAACAAGTTGATATGGAGACTGATGAAATACATTGTTATCAAAATCATCATTTCAAATATCTTCTCAGATATACTATCGACTTTGGAAACTTATGTCCAAAAATTGAGTGATTGTTTTGGGGGATAAAGGTAGGTTTGAAATCTAAGTTTAGCCAAGGAAACAGATTTTTAAGCTCCCCAGGTTCTTCAAAGAAATTCAGTTTCTTCGACTTACTCTATTTCTTAGACTTCTGTTACAGCAATTTGTTCCTAAAAGATCTCTCGATTCACGGTTTCTTATTTCATTGACAACAATATCTTTTTCAACATGTTCAATGATTTCCTCGTGATTGGATATGAGAATCTAGAGAGAGCCAAAAGAAGAGAGAGAAACACAAGATTTTCACAAAGCCGAACAAGGGGTGTATTTGTCACTCCTTCGGCTAGCCACGTAATTTAGGCCTTAACCCACTCCTCCAACTTTTATCAAACTCCAATGGGTGTATCTATTCCTCGTTCGGCTTGTCGCGTAATTTAGGCCTTAACCCACTCCTCCAACTTTTATGAAACTCCAATGGGTGTATCTGTTACTCGTTCGGCTCGTCGCTTAATTTAGACCTTAACCTAATCCTCCAACTTTTATGAAAATCCAATGGGTGTATATGTTACTCGTTTGGCTCTTCGCATAAATTAGGCCTTAACCCACTCTTCCAACTTTTATGATACTCCAATGGGTGTATCCGTTACTCATTCAGCTCTTCGCGTAATTTAGGCCTTAACCCACTCCTCCAACTTTTATGAAACTCCAATGGGTGTATCTGTTACTCGTTCGACTCTTCGCATAAATTAGGCCTTAACCCACTCTTTTATCTTTTATGAAACTCCAATGGGTGTATCTGTTACTCGTTCGACTTTTCCATAATTTAGGCCCTAACCCACTCTTTCAACTTTTATGAAACTTCAATGGGTGTATCTCTTACTCGTTCGGCTCATTGCGTAATTTAAGCCTTAACCCACTCCTCCAACTTCTATGAAACCCCAATGGGTGTATCCGTTACTCGTTCGACTCTTCGGGTAATTTAGGCCTTAACCCACTCCTCCAACATTTATGAAACCCCAAAGGGTATATCCGTTACTCGTCTGGCTATTCGCGTAATTTAGGCCTTAACACACTCCTCCAACTTTTATGAAACCCCAATGGGTGTATTTATTACTCGTCCGACTCTTCGCGTAATTTAAGCCTTAACCTACTCATCCAACTTTTATGAAACCCCAATAGGTGTATTTGTTACTTGTTTGCCTCGTCACTTAATTTTGGCCTTAACCTACTCCTCCCACTTTTATGAAACTCCAATGTGTTTATATATTAGTTGTTTGGCTCGTCGAGTAATTTAGGCCTTAACCCACTCCTCTAACTTTTATGAAACTCCAATAGGTGTATATGTTAGTCGTTCTGCTTGTCGCGTAATTTAGGCCTTAACCCACTCCAACCTTTATGAAACTCCAATTGGCGTATTTGTTACTCATTCGGCTTCACTTAATCTAGTCCTTAACCCACTCCTCTAACTTTTATGAAACTTTAATCGTTGTATCTATTACTCATTCAGTTTGTCACATAATTTTGGCCTTAATCAATTCATCAAACTTTTATGAAACTTGAATGGTTGTATCTATTACTCATTTGGTCATCGTGTAATTTAGGCCTTAACCCACTCCTCCGACTTTTATGAAACTCCAATGGGTGTATCCGTTACTCATTCGGCTCGTCTAATTTAGGCCTTAACCCACTCCTCTAACTTTTATGAAACTCCAATGGGTGTATCTGTTACTCGTTCGATTCGTCGCGTAATTTAGGTCTTAACCCACTCCTCCAACTTTTATGAAACTCCAAAGGGTATTTTTGTTACGCGTTCGACTCGTCGCATAATTTAGGCCTTACCTCAATTCTCCAACTTTTGTGAAACTCCAATAGGTGTATCTGTTACTCGTTCGGATCATTGCGTAATTTAGGCCTTAACCATTCCTCCAACTTATATGAAACTCCAATGGGTTTATTTGTTTCTCGTTCTGGTCGTCATGTAATTTAGGCCTTAATCTACTCATTGTTTTATGAAAGTCCAATGGGTATATCTATTACTTGTTCAACTCGTCGCGTAATTTAGGCCTTAACTCACTCCTCCAACTTTTTTGAAACTCCAATGGGTGTATCTGTTACTCGTTCGACACATTGGGTAGTGTAGCGAGAAGAAAAGAGAGCAACCTTTTTTCCTTCTCTTTCATGGAGTTCAATAATGTCTCAAGGACTATAATGTTGAATCAAATTCATGCCGACTCTCAAGAATCTCTTCATCCTTAAGACCACATCAATAACAATATGATTTCCATGGACTAAATCTTATGTTGTATATATCACCTTCCTTCATCTTTTTTTATAGCCAATATTCTCTTTTTTTATAGCCACACACATACGCGCGCGCACACACACACACACACACACTCTCTCTCTCTCTCTCTCACACACATACACACACACACACACTCTATATCATCCCGCAACGATAAACAACAAGCACGATGAAACACCACAACCAATCAAGTCAAACCCAAACACAATTAAATCCCAAGATCATTAACACAATCAAACAAATACATTGTTGTCCCCCCCCCCTCTGTCCTTTGAGAAAAAACACGACGGTAGCACCAACACCATCTCCTCTAGCGTTTGTTTCATCATCTATGGTCGATCTAACTACCCCTTCCACAATGATGCTAAGGCGTATGGTGATGGTGGTGGTGAGGCGTGTTGTGGTGCCAATGCTTCTATGATCTCATCTACGGTCGATCTAACAACCCCTTACACAATGATGCTAAGGCGTATGGTGATTAGGGGTGAGCAAAACCGGGTACCCGGCCAAAATTCATGGAACCGGAACCGGAACCGGCGGTTCCTAGAACGAAGGAACCGGAACCGGTTGCACCGGTTCTTCATATTTGGGAACCGGTCCCGGAACCACCGGTTCCGGTTCCGAAACCGGGTACCCGGTGTCTAATTTTTTAAATGTTTTTTTAATATTTTATGTTAAAGAAAAGAAATTATTAGTTATTACATAGTCACAACGTAACGAAATAAATAGTAAAACAACGAAAACTTATCCGATAAAAACTATATATATAATTACGACAATTTTTGAAAATGAAAATAACAAAAAAAACAATTTGAAATGTTAAATACGATATAAAAATATCGAAAAAAGAGAATAAATAAGTCGAGTGAAAAAGTGGTCGTAAGTTTATACGTAATGTAAAAGGTAAAATAATAATTTTAAATTTAGTCTATTAAACATAATAATCATATATATAAAATTACCTTTATTAATATATAAATATATACATATATATAGCCTAACCGGTTCCGGCGGGTACCCGGCGGTTAGCGGTTCCACAAAAATGAGAACCGGAACCAGAACCGGTCCCGACCGGTTCCGTATTTTAGGAACCGGAACCACTCACACCGGTTCCGGTTCCGGAACCGGCGGTTCCATAGCGGTTCCGGTTCCAAAAGGTACCCGGTTCCGATGCTCACCCCTAATGGTGATGGTGGCGGTGAGGCGTGTTGTGGTGCTAATGCTTCTATGACGGATCTCATGAATATGCTTACTATATGATAACACCAAAATTATACATGTTTTGGTCGAACGTAATTGCATGACTTTACCCCATTTCTCACCCATTTTTGATCATTACATGCACTAAAAGAGCTTATTATTGTTTGTGAAGGATTTGGAGGCCGTGGAACAGAAAAGTACGAAAAAGGCGAGAAAACGTGAAAAATGCACAAAGTCAACACAGGAGACACTTGGCGTTCGCGAGATTCCTAATCTGGCACCGCCAGATTTGACTGAATTGAAGACTAGGGTTGAATTAAGTGTCTGGCGTCGCCAAACCAGCAGTCTGGCGATCGCCAGATGGCCCCTGGGCGTTTTCCTTTAAATATCAGCCTCCTCCTTCAGTTCAAAGCATGTTCGATACACGAGAGAGGTACGGGATACGAGGAGGAACGAGAGTGAGAGTACGAAAGGTGCCGATACGCTGCGGGAGTCGATCTCCGATCATCTGTCGTTGTACTGTCGGTACCATGTCGATGTCTACTTTTGTTTTCTTTTTCATTATGCGTAGTGAGTAGTTTTTAGTAGTAGTGCTTGTCATGGTCGATGAACCTTTATGGATGATAATTTTGTGATTAATGTTTACTGATTTGTTTTGATTAATTGAATGTGTGTTATGGTTCTTTTCTGATTAATAGTGTTTTGGCAATTTGAATTCAATTGGTTGGGTGTATTTGTTGGACCAAAACAGATAGACTCCGAAAGGATAATCAACCTACCTTAGCCTGACTTTGGACCAAGAAGTTGTGTTAAGGGGTTACTTGGACCAAGAGTGACCGGATAGTAAAAGAGCCATCGCAATATTGATTAGGAAGGGTTTACCGATTCTAGATTGTGGACCAAACGATTTAGGATTGGGATTAGGAGGATCGTGTCCTAGTCATTGACCATAATCCTCACATGTTAGGGTGTCCCAGACTTAAATTCCTACAATAGTCAAAACAACCAAACCTTCGACTTATTCATATCATCCATTTTGGGGATTCACTTCACCATGATAAGTACTGCTGTTTTTCCTTAATATAATCTTAAATCATTATTTTAATTGTTTTCTTAGTTTTTACTCAGTTAATTGTCTTTTAAGTATTCAAACCTTTTTCATATAAAACCCCCCTTTAGGTTAATTAAACCGATTTAGACTAATAATCTACGATAACTTGACCGTTCCCAGTGGTAGATACGATACCTGGACTTTCCTACACTATATTACTCACGATCAGGTACGCTTGCCTGTATATGTGGTAAGACGGTGGCTAGGCATTAGAGGTTAAAACTTGTTACGCTTTTTATATACGATAATTACCGCATCAAGTTTTTTGCCCCGTTGCCGGGGAACGGTAGTTGTTAGATTTTAGTCTTTATTAGTTTTGTTAATCGATCCTTGTGAGGGATTCTGTCACTTGCAAGTTTTTCGCTTTCTAGTTTAATTAGTTAGTTTTATCCTTATTATTATTTTATTTTATCTCTTTGTTTCCCGCAAGTTGCCCGTAACCGTTTGTTGTGATTTCAGTCACGGCAGACTTGTTAGAGCCATTTGAGGAGCTGGAGAGAGAATTCAGAAAAAGAAACAAAAAGAAGTCAAAAGCCAACAAAGTTCGCACGAGAGCTTTGATTTTTGAGATGGGAGACGAGGCACCGATGTGGACTGCCAGGAGAGCCGCTCCAACAGTACCCACCAATCCAATCACGAAGCCGAACCTGAACAAAGAAATCCCGGGGAAGCTCCTACACATGATCAAGGATCTTACCTTCAACGGGAAAAACGATAGCAATCCTATCGTTCACATGGAGAACTTCGTGGATATTTGTGATCTGTTCAAAACAGAGGCAGACCGGGATGACGTAATTCGTCTTCGGGTCTTCCCTCTAACGCTTACCGGAGAAGCTAGGGCTTGGTTAAGATCCTTAGAACCAAGTTCAATCACTACATGGGAAGGACTTCGCTCAAAGTTCCTTTCCCGATTCTTTCCACCATCCAAAATCGACAAACTGAGAGCCGAGATCCGATCTTTCCAACAACAAGACGGGGAGACTATATCCGAAGCATGGGAACGTTTCAAGCACCTCTTAAAATCGTGCCCGAGTCACGAGTTGAATAAGAGTGAACAGGTTCAAACTTTCTATAGTGGACTTGCTTATTCTTCACGAGCTACTTTGGATTCATCTGCAGGTGGTGTCTTCATGTATAAAACGCCTACGGAAGGATATAAGCTTCTCGAGCACATGCTCATACACAACATAGATTGGAGGACGGACAAGCGATTGCAAATCCCGAGGATGGCCGGAAAGATATCAACCGACTTTGATCCATCCGATGAACTAGCCGCTATGAAAAACCAACATGTAAACTTTGAACGCAAAATAGAAGAACTAATTAAATCTGTTCATGCTTTGCAGGTTGGATGCGAGGAGTGCAGTGGACCACATTTGACCAAAGATTACCCGAACAGACCAATGATGACACCCGAGGAGGTGAACTATATAAACCGAGGCGATTACCAAGGAAGGTGGAACAACAATCGAAACTTCTTCCGAGACCTCCCGGTTTCTTTGCACCGACTCAACAGAATCAAAGACCGGATGGAGAGCCACGTGTTTCCATCGAAGATCGGATTGTCCAATTCATGGATGCGCAAAAGAAGCTAAACGATGAAGTAGGTTCATACTTACGTAATCACCAAAGCACCATCCAGAATTTGGAATTGCAGGTTGGACGTGTTTCGCAAATGCTAAGTGAAAGAACTCAAGGCGAGTTACCAACGCAAACACAAGTCAACCCGAAGGTGGAAAATGTGAAGCCGATGCTCATGATGACCGGGGAGCCATCAAAGAAGAAATGGACGGACATCTACACAAAGAAGTACGTGGAAACCGAGAGTGAAAGTGAACCCGATTATGCCACGGATTACGATTCGGAGGGGTTCACCGTGTCGTTTGAACATCTAAGACTCAAGATGCCCGAAGCTTCAAGTGATGATGATGAGGAAGAAGATGGAAAGCAAGGTGGATACGCGGAGTTCGTGATTCCAAAGAAGGAAGAAAAAGGCAAGGAGGAAGAGAAGGAGAAAGCACCGGAGGACGACCTCGTTTACATTGCACCTATCCGACATGATCCAGGGAGTTACAACTTACCTATTTCTTGTCATAAATTTAAAGGTCTTGCTTTAGTGGATTCAGGTGCCGCACTTAATATGATGCCCGTTGGTTTTTGCAGGAAAATGGGAATTACACAGATCCTTCCAACGGACTATCAATACCGAGGCGTGAACGGTTACATGACAAAGCCGTTGGGAATAGCGGAAGGAGTCCCAATTCGCATTGGGAAGTTTGTTTATTACACGGACTTCATTATAGCTAATCTCCCAAAGAACACGGAAATCCCGATAATCCTCGGGAGATCTTTCTTACACACCGCTCAAGTGAATACCGATATGCGCAACCAAGTGACGAGCTTAGGCTATGGAGACAATCGGATTTACTTTGATCCTAACGGAGAGCCAGTTAGACACCTCGATGAACCATACGAGGATCCTTCTCTGGCCTACAACAAGAGCACGAATCGTTCGTTACTCCCGCATGAGCTTGGAAAGAAAACGGAGGATTATCCGAACCCGATGCACCAAAAGGATCAAAAACTCAAGGAACCGGGATCCTCCAAGAAAGATCACAGAAAGAAGAAGGGCACGTCAGCCCGACGTGCCAAGAAATGAGCCGAAAGTGGGGTCGAGCTCTAGACCCGTCCAAAAATGAAGCGCTTCTCGGGAGGCAACCCGAGCTTTTTCGTTTTCTTTCGTTTTTAGTGATTTTAGTGTGTGTTTTTATTAATGTTTTCATTTGATATTGCTTAGGTAACCATACGGAGGAGATAGAAACCAAATTCGAGCGAATTCGGGATGCGATGCAGATTTTCAAAAGTTGGAAACAGGGAGCACTTCGCGATCGCCAGATTCCAAATCTGGCGACGCGAAGTTGGTAAGCCACGATAACAGGTAAAAATTTCGAACCTCGCGACGCGAAGAGGGACGTTTGGCGACGCTAAAGTTTTAAAAATTAGGGTATTTTGAAAACTGCCTGTTTGGCAACGCGAAACCCTGGGTTTCGCGACGCGAAGTCGGGACTGACGGTTTTTAAACCTTCTTTTTCTCACTTTTCACAAACACACAAACCTAATTTCTCTTAGGCGCCGCCAAACTCTCTCACGTTCTTGCGAAATTCGACCTTCTTGAGCTTCAATTTCATCTTCCAACATGAACAAGGTACGTTTCCTAACTTTAATTTCGTGAGGATTGCTTGATTTGGTAATTGGAGATCTTGTTTTAGGCATCAATGGTGTTTGTTTGCTTAAATGGAATTAACATTATTCTTGATACACCATTGATTGTTTAGAGCTTATAGATGGATGCATGCCTTATATTGTGATTGAAATCTTGTTTCTAGCATGCTTCTTGATTGTTTAATCTAGTGATTGTGCTTAAATGATAAGTGTGGGGATTTTGAGAACATCAAAATCCCCCATTCTTTCTTCATAGCTAGATTGGTTTGTAATTGTGGTTGGACTAGAAGTTCAAGTGTGGGGACATCCCCATTGTTCTTGTTTTATCATGCATATATTTGCTAATTGAACTTGTTAGTCGTATAGATTTTGTCTCGTTGGAATTTTGAATGTGAATAAACCTTTTCTTGTGTTCATGGATTGAGATTTTTCTAAGACAATGGTAATTGGATTTTGTAGAGACAAAAAACCCGCTCGTCTACGACCGCCGCAACTAACTTCCATGCACCGGATGGAACTCATGTTTTCACCTCGTTTGCGAACGACCCGACTTTGAATGCTCGAAAGAGGGAGGAGTATCGGGACATCGTTAACCGACTTCTCCCCCGCCAAGTTCTTATGCCAAAGAGAGTCGATTGGGATCTTCTTCGATCAATGAGTGTCGAAAACAACATAAAGGAGATTCTTGAGAAACACGCGTATGACGAGGATGGCAATGAGTACTACATATGCCATGCATGGGAGCGAGTTTTCGATATTGCCGAGACCCTCTACCGAGAGCTTATCGTGGAGTTTGTGGCCACGTTTCATTTTGACGCAATCAAAGCGCTTGCGGAATTTCATCAATCGTGCATGACTTTCCGACTTGGTGGCGTTTGGAGATCTCTATCTTTGGTCGACTTTGCTCTTGCCTTGGGGATATATACCCAATCGGATGTTGATGCTCCCGGATTCGAGGAGTACATGTGGGCGACTTTAAAGAGACCCGATGATTTTGATCCGTGTTTGGCTTGGTCGATCTTGGGTGATGGTGATTATCATGGCAATCTCAAAGTTAAAGGTTTTCTTGCTTCGTCGGATAGACTTCTACACCGCATGCTCATTCAAGCGGTAAACGCTCGTTCTTCGAGTGAGGAGAAAGTGATCGTTCATGACTTGTGGCTTCTTGAGCAGCTCTCTACGGATGATAAATATCCGAATGCTCTGTATCTTATCGCCGTGCAACTCACAAAAGCGAGCGGCTATCGGGATGGAAGTCGTTTGGTCGGGGGCCAATATATCACACGCCTCGCCAAACACTTCGGTATCCTAACCGACGCCGCTATTGCTTCGATGACGAACCTCGGGGAGATGGGATTGATCGACATGGACCAACTCCGAGGCATGGGCGTGGCGAGAGTTGAGCATATGATTGGAAGAGACTACAATGCATGGATCCATAATCCTCAAGCTTATAGGAGTCAACCGAGAAGTCAAGCACCGAGGAGCACGCATGAAACCGGCGGAACGAGTGGGGCAAATGTGGGTCAACAACCGGCGGATTGGACGGCATATTCGGGTTACCAAGACTTGAGTAACCAACTCTCGGAGATGTCACTTTCTTATGGCCGGCATCAACAGCACATGGAGTACAACATAGTGGAGGCTCTTCACCAAGCCAACTGGCAAAGTGGAGTGATGAACCAGATGGCTTCCCACTTCGGTATTCAACCGAATACCGCTTATGCTCCATCTCCATATTGGCCATACTCCGAGGATGCTCCGCCTGGTTACCCGACTTACGAGGATTGGCAAAACCAACCTCGTGGCCCTTATTGATCTCTCTCTTTTATCTCCTTTATTCGATATGGTTGTCGTAAACAATTTTATTTTTCCTTTGAACTGTGTGGTTGTGGTTTGGTTTGTTGAACAATTTTTCTTTTTGTTTGGTTTGTTTAGGATTTTTAAGTAGCTATTAATAGTTTGGTTTGGTTTTATTTTTGCTAGTTCGTTTTTTCTTTTTCTTTTTCTTTTTGGTAGATACTGCGGTCTTTGATCTATGATCGAGCACGAATTTTTGGACCACTCTCTCAGATCAGAACAGATTTCGTCACATAACCCGGGAAGTTTCTCTTTTTCCCAATTACTCCATAATTGTGTTAATTGTTGCATTGAGGACACTGCAAATTTTAAGTGTGGGGAGGGGGTTATGTAGACTTATCTGTTTAAATGGGTTCACTTTTTGCTTATGGATTGTCGTTTTTCAAAATTTTGAAAGCTTTGAGATTTGACCCCAATTTTTTTCGAAATCTAAGATTGTTTTTGAGACTGAGTTGCTTGCATAGGAGAACACTGAATAGGATTAGTTGAGTAAAAGGATACCTTGGAATACTGATTACCATGAGTGTCTCACCCAATTCCATTGAGAGCTTGAGCCTTAATTGTTATTTATTCTGTGAGGAATACCGACTTTGACCCAAGGTAGAACTTGTCATTTGAATGCTTGTCGAGACCACATAAGAGAAGTATTTATCACCATTGCACTGATAGAGGCCTTCGTTTCTAACCCTTTTAGCCTTCGTCAGATAACCTCATCTTAAGGTTATTTGATTTGCCTAGCCTTTAATTGAAAAGTGTTCATTTTTAACACTTTATCCCTTGAAACCATTTTGAGCCTTAGCCTTTTCATTTGTTACCCACTATACACTTTATCCTTGAGCCTAATTGTTTTATCTATCTTTTGGCCGTGACTTAAATTTGAATCTTGAGATGTCTTGATCCAGTTTTTCATATCTGACAGTTTTTATGGGATTGAAAAGAGCCCAAAAGCAACATAGTTGCTGCTCTGAAAAAAAAAGAGAGAAAAGAAAATATTTGAGACTCAAAAAGAAAAGAAATATCAAAAGAGTCGAGAGTACAAAAAGAAAAGAATGAGAGCTGAAAAGATTGAAAAAGAATTTGTGCCCCAAATAAGCCATAGGCTTAGGCCAATTCTAAAAGAAAGAGAATGCTCATCCCAAAAGCTTCACTGTTTGAAAGTCAGACTGTTTCACTGTTTGGATCATTACTGATTGAGTTTTCAAATTTTTGTTGCAATACCCTTAGTCACTTATATATCCTTTATCCTACCCTTAACCCTTAGCCTAACATTACAACCCTAAAGTCCTCTTGACGGTTGACAACTTCTCAGTGGTGGAGATTAGATTTGGTGACAAGCTTATGCATGCGGGAATTAGTCGAGTATTGGTGTGATCACTTACATATACACTTTTACCCCCGAGAGATACACTTTATATTGTTATTCATATTATGTAAGGGTAAAAGGTTGGCCTTGGTATCCGATTACTTGATGAGTCTTGTTTGTGTGTTCGATTATGTGAGTATGCTTTGTTCTTTCTGATGATCTTGGGTGGAGATAATTTTGGAGTTATCTTTCTTATTTTTCAGTCTTTTGATTGAGGACAATCAAAGCTTAAGTGTGGGGATTTTGATAACACCAAAATTATACATGTTTTGGTCGAACGTAATTGCATGACTTTACCCCATTTCTCACCCATTTCTGATCATTTCATGCACTAAAAGAGTTTATTATTGTTTGTGAAGGATTTGGAGGCCGTGGAACGGAAAAGTACGAAAAAATGCGAGAAAACGTGAAAAATGCACAAAGTCAACATACGAGACACTTGGCATTCGCGAGATTCCTAATCTGGCGCCGCCAGATTCGACTGAATTGAAGACTAGGGTTGAATTAAGTGTCTGGCGTCGCCAAACCAGCAGTCTGGCGATCGCCAGATGGCCCCTGGGCGTTTTCCTTTAAATATCAGCCTCCTCCTTCAGTTCAAAGCATGTTCGATACAAGAGAGAGGTACGGGATACGAGGAGGAACGAGAGTGAGAGTACGAAAGGTGCCGATACGCTGCGGGAGTCGATCTCCGATCATCTGTCGTTGTATTGTCGGTACCATGTCGATGTCTACTTTTGTTTTCTTTTTCATTATGCGTAGTGAGTAGTTTTTAGTAGTAGTGCTTGTCATGGTCGATGAACCTTTATGGATGATAATTTTGTGATTAATGTTTACTGATTTGTTTTGATTAATTGAATGTGTGTTATGGTTCTTTTCTGATTAATAGTGTTTTGGCAATTTGAATTCAATTGGTTGGGTGTATTTGTTGGACCAAAACAGATAGACTCCGAAAGGATAATCAACCTACCTTAGCCTGACTTTGGACCAAGAAGTTGTGTTAAGGGGTTACTTGGACCAAGAGTGACCGGATAGTAAAAGAGCCATCGCAATATTGATTAGGAAGGGTTTACCGATTCTAGATTGTGGACCAAACGATTTAGGATTGGGATTAGGAGGATCGTGTCCTAGTCATTGACCATAATCCTCACATGTTAGGGTGTCCCAGACTTAAATTCCTACAATAGTCAAAACAACCAAACCTTCGACTTATTCATATCATCCATTTTGGGGATTCACTTCACCATGATAAGTACTGCTGTTTTTCCTTAATATAATCTTAAATCATTATTTTAATTGTTTTCTTAGTTTTTACTCAGTTAATTGTCTTTTAAGTATTCAAACCTTTTTCATATAAAACCCCCCTTTAGGTTAATTAAACCGATTTAGACTAATAATCTACGATAACTTGACCGTTCCCAGTGGTAGATACGATACCTGGACTTTCCTACACTATATTACTCACGATCAGGTACGCTTGCCTGTATATGTGGTAAGACGGTGGCTAGGCATTAGAGGTTAAAACTTGTTACGCTTTTTATATACGATAATTACCGCATCACTATATCTTAATGCTTCTATGATGAAAGAGTCTTTTCAGGGTGGATCTATTCAATCATTTTGATGGATTTGCATCTTGTGTTGTAGATTTGCACTCATGTTCCGATTTCCAATCATTAGTTTGAAATTTTATCTGGTTTGCTAATTTTGATTTAAGTTAGGGAAAAATCTTTAGTTTATAAATAGTTTGGGATTTTTATGTAGTTTGTTGTTTTTGATATAGATTAGGGTTGGAACGATCTAATTTTGTATAGCGATTTGAAGCAATGAATAATTTCAGGATTTGATCAAGCTTGTTATGAATTTTGTGTTTAATTTAGTTTGGATTTTGAAATGAGAGCATCAATTAACGTTTGTAAAATAGCTACTCTTTATGACAATACGAAGGAAAGCTGGTTTTGTTAAAGAACTTGTTATGTCCTTTAAGTATTAACTATGTTATTCAGGGGCGGAGCTAGGATTTTAGGTTAGCGGGGGCTTAGAAAATGATAAACAAAATCAATTTAACTTGTTGATTTAAGGTATTCAAGCAATTTAACTCCGGTTTTTCATTTCTCTAAGCTACCAAACAAGAGAATTGAAATCTATTTCCATTTCTCTCCTCTCAAATCTCTCTACCAAACACCCCCTTAGTGTGATAAGATCAAGTGTAGACAAAAAGATAAAAAAAACATGAATTGTGACTTTTATTTATAAAATGTTAGAAGTGAGATAAAAAAAATATTTATTAATTGAGCTTAAGATATATTTTTATCATCAAACTAACCTTATTTTTACAAATTTATAATTATAACATGAATAATGTCAATATATAGAAAAAAGTTCAAATGTGAATATATCTTTCATTGTAAACATGAGGACCACTAAAATGGCACCACGTGGCAATATTCACTTTGAATATCATGCATTATTCAGAGTGAATAATGTCGCGTGGTGCGATTTTAGTGGTTCCCACGTTCACAACCAAAATTGAGTTCACATTTGAGCGGGAAAGTAGATTATACAACGTCTTAACAAAAAAATAGCATCATGAAAATCTATGATATAAAATTAATCTTAATGTTTTTTTTATATATAATATATACTTATGAACTTTTTATAATGATATTACTCTAGAATTATTTATTTTGATTTTAATGTAATATAATTTATTGAAAACTTTTTGTAAATGTAGAAAATATTTATAGATATTGATAAAAAAAAAGATTTATGAGTTTAAATATAGTAAAAATGTTGTTATAAAGATTAAGGGAAAAATAGAAAACAAAAAGAAACAAGTTAAAATAGAAAATTAAAAGAAAAAAAACTCGCTGCACTAAAAAATGAGGGAAAAAAATTGCTGCACTGAAAAATGGAAAAAACAAATTTGTTGTTGGGTTTCAAACTCCTGACCAATGGATTTGTTAAAGGGGGGCTTCAAACGGTAGGCTAAACACATGGATTTATTTATTTTCCAAACATAACTCATATAAGGGTTGTCGGTAGAGGTGCACATGACCGGATTTTTATCCGATTCGGATCGGATTTATACTAAACCGGTTTTTTTTGGATCTGTTAGAAACCGGTTTTGTTAGAAACCGGTTCGGATTTCAACCGGTTTTCGGAAAAAATCCTTATCCGATGGAACCGGTTTCGGATCGGATTGAAACCGGTTTCCGGTGGAACCGGTCCTCTATTGGGTCTTTTTTGGGCTAGAAAATTCAGAAAATTCAATTGAAATCTAATCTGAATTGGTGTGGGCCGTGATTTTTTATGGGCCGTGAGTTTTTTTAGGATTTCAGGCCCAACAGCAGTAAGCTCACATAGACATTATCGGTTTGATTTGAAACCGGTTCGGTTTAAACCGGTTATCCGGTCAAACCGGATCGGATCCAATCCGGTTAAAATCCGGTTTGAAAAAATTCCGGTTTGAAAAAAATCCGATCCGGTTTGAAAAAAATTCGGTTTTTATAAAACCGGATTCGGATAGTTTTTGCGCAAAATCGGATAATCGGATTTTCTGTGCACCTCTAGTTGTCAGTATGTTATTACTTTAGTTAATGTAAAATCTCCTATTAATCCTTTAAAAAGAAAAGTAAATCATTTAAAATAAGGCGAAATATATTAGAGGTTTTAAGCCAAATTAAAACCATTCGATCTAATTCTTCACATGTCCTAAGTTGACATGTTTAATGCACTTTAATTTGTTATTGCTTTTTACGAATAATTTTTTTGAAAAGAAATAACTATAATTAGTAATCTCTTATACGAATGATATTATAATGTAAATAGAAATAACAATAATTTGTAATGTCTTATACAATTGATATTATAATGTAAATACAAAGGTTGGAGTTAAAGTTCTTCTAACTTGGTTAAACCTCAACACTTTGATTTGATTTTAGTTTTATTAATTTGTTTCTTAATTAGTATGATTGAATGTTAATTGTTCATCAACTCCATAATTTGTAATGTATTAATTTTTCATTTGATAGTTTTTTTATTCAAATTTTGTTACTTAAAATATATATGTTCATTTTTAAATTTTTGTTGTACACTTTTTCTATTTTCTACTAATTTAGTGGGAAAAGAAAAGAAAACCATGTTTTGTTAAAACTCAGAACCCGATAAAAAATTCAACTAATAATGTATATTGCTATTGTTTATCTTGCAAACTACGATTTTTTATTATACACTTGATTATAGTTTTGTTGATACAAAGATTGTAGTTTTTTTTTTTAAATTTGATTTAGATTGACTATTAGGTAAAAAAAAACACTAAAAATCTCATCAGGAGTAAAATGGTCATTTAATCAATCATGTTCTGTCTAGTCCTACCTTATCATGTCTTACCAAATGCTGAACAACTGTTATGTTCTGTCATGTTCTATCTTGTCCTAACCTATCATGTCTGCGTATCAAACGCACCTTTAAAGATGCACAAGGACCAATTTTTGGACCCGGACCTAGAAAGCGAAGTTTTGTCATCAAGGATCAAAGATTTGTTCTTTGAAGGAAAATGCTTGGTTCAATCTTAACTAGTTTTGAAACCAAATTTTGGGCTTGAATTGGTCCTTCATACTAGGACGGACTTGACCAATTGTAAGCCAACATTTCTATTTCTATTAATTCTATAATATTGTTTAATATAAATAAAGCTATAGAGTGAATGGGCTTTGTTATGGCCTTTAACCTAGCTATTTCGGTCTTTAATCGAACTTTTAATAAACCTTTTAACCGATATTTTATACGGTCTAAATGAGGACGGGTTAACTGAGATTTTTACCAAAAATGAGTATTGACTTGGCCTTTAGGCTTGGTATGGTCCATTGGTCCTTACCCTAACTGGTTCTTTATAGAGCAGGCCCAATCTAGAGTTGCTTTGTGGCTCGAGTCCCATTTGTATGTGTCTTGTTCATGCGTACAGAGATGTTTGGTAATTAAAGGCTTATTAATCATTCAGTACTAGCTTGTTTAGTTATATATTGCACTTACCCAACAACCTAGAAGTTTATTTAGGCGGTAGCGTAATGAATTTACATGTACATAAAAGGAAGGTGCCGACGACCATAACAATATTTGTATAGTCTTGGCTTTAGTAGTCCATCGTTTGTATAAATTACGACAATAAGATGAAGCATAGTCAAATTAAATAAATATTCTACTGTAATTAAGTTGGAAGTGTATAATTACGTAGATGTTTTGAAAATAGTAAGATTGTGCATATATGATATATTCTTAGTCGGCATCATGAATGAACAACATTTATATTCTTGACAAGACGTATCCAGTTTATATCTTTCATGATAAAAGACCAAAATACCCTTATTGTTCAACATTAACTTTACTTGATAGTAGTTAAAATTAGGTAGAAGGTTGAATGGGATGGCCAGATGGGCTATAAGCATACTTGGGGCCCAATATAAGTACAGCCATCACAACTTCACAAGGCTATTCAAACCAACTAAAAATCAATCTAATCATCTTCCAATATAGAGGTGCACAGAAAATCCGGTTATCCGATTTTGCGCAAAAACTATCCGAATCCGGTTTTATAAAAACCGATTTTTTTTCAAACCGGATCGGATTTTTTTCAAATCGGAATTTTTTCAAACCGGATTTTAACCGGATTGGATCCGATCCGGTTTGATCGGATAACCGGTTTAAACCGAACCGGTTTCAAATCAAACCGGTAATGTCTATGTGAGCTTACTGCTGTTGGGCCTGAAATCCTAAAAAAATTCACGGCCCATAAAAAATCACGGCCCACACCAATTCAGATTAGATTTCAATTGAATTTTCTGAATTTTCTAGCCCAAAAAAAGACCCAATAGAGGACCGGTTCCACCGGACACCGGTTTCAATCCGATCCGAAACCGGTTTCATCGGATATGGATTTTTTCGAAAAACCGGTTGAAATCCGAACCGGTTTCTAACAAAACCGGTTTCTGACATATCCGAAAAAAACCGGTTTAATATAAATCCGATCTGGATCGAATAAAAATCCGGTCATGTGCACCTCTATTCCAATATACAAACAGAAAACAAAGTTAATCAAAGTTAAAAAAAAAAAAAAACAAAGTAAATAACTAATAATAATCTTGTGATTTCTATTTATCTGTAATGTTTTTAACTTTTTTTTAAATCACATATAGATAATATCACAATATATCAAAAAATTATCATAATAAAATCACATAATATACAAACATAGCAATGATTGTGGACGTGATCGATCATCAAGATTTTCGATCATCACAATATTATCATAGCAAAATCAAATCATAAGAAATTCTCAATGCATTATCATATTATAGAAACATGTAATTTTGACACTTCTTGCACCTTATGTAAGTTGGTTGCCTTTTGATTTGAACCCCTCTCGTTCTATATATATAGATTATATATATATACACACACACATACACATTAAAGAGAGAGAAAAAGACGGTTGGTCGTTTATTTATGGCACCAAAACATAGGGCCATGGATGTTACATCTTGTATGATTTCTTTGCACGCTGATGCGATTTCACTTCTGTATTGGTCGACAAAACTTTTTTAATCATGATTGCATATTCAACAAGATGCGTCGAAACCACTCTATACCCGCTTTTTAAAATGACATAGATGACTCGTAACATCTCCGCTACATTATTTTAAAGTTGCTTCGTCTATTTATCAACCTAAAATACTTAAAATGAGATTTGGATTTGATATAAGTCCACAAAAAGATATATAGGTTGAAGGCCATAATCATAAATGCCTAAGTAGCTTGCTAGTCCAGAACTCCTCTTTAATAGATTACATCTTCATGTGGTCCTTAACACGTTTTATTACACTACAACAAAATTAAATGAGGCTTTTAGCCTTCTTTAATTAAACGTACTAATACACTAGTAGTTAATGCAAGTTTATTTCACATAATAAAAATATTGTAGCCTGTAGGTCATTAAAATGAAGCAAACATAACAAAAGTTCTATTCTATCAACGAGATTGGATAACTTAAAAAGCAAACTAAATAGAGGTTTTTATAAGAACCAACTTTTTATATCTTTTCTTCATGTCATTTTTAACTCATCAAATTTATAACGTACATAAAACTCTATAATGATAGTTTTTATAAAAACTCATTCACAACTATCTTTACTTTTTCGTACATTTTTTTTATTCTTTAAACTACAACAAAATCAAGTTTATAGGATGCCTAAAATAAAAAGGTCTCCTAATAGAGTGCTTTATATGGGCTTTGTATTGTGGTGCACGTCTCCCCTTTCTTGCTTTTAACTGTTTGGTTCTTGTTTTCGGGTGTTCCTTTGGTGTTCTTTTGTCTGTTGTTGGGTGGTTTTCGAGTTCTCTGTAGTCGTTTCCCTTTTTTTTTGGGTCCGTTTGGCAGGGGTGATGGCCTTGCCGAAACTCCTGTCCTCTCGTGACTTTCTCTTGTAGTCGTTCAAAAAGAAATAGAGTGCTTTATAGGATGTTAGTTTATAGGACCAAACACAAAAACCTCATATCTAAAAGTATGACAACAGGTTTTAGGACGCTTTTGGATGTCGCAAAAGGTTTTTTAGAATACTGTTAAAAAGACATCCTATTAACTATTTATAGGACACTATTTGAAAAAGTGTCCTCTAAAAAGATGGGTTTATAGGACACTTCTCAAAAGTTTCCTATAAAGTTAGTTAATAAGACACTTTATTTTGGAAATGTCCAAAAAACCTTGTTACGACGCCCAAAAGCGTTGTATAAACTTCACGTAACATTTATAGATAGGACGCTTTTGTATTTGGTCTTATAAACTAGCGTACTATAAATTATTCTATAAGGACCTTTTTTATTTTAGGAGTCCCATAAACTAAATTTTGTTTTAGTGTTATTACCTAATATTTGGGCAAAAAGTTGATTACTTGCAACTCGTGGCCCTACATGGAACCCACCTCTAAGGACAACAATGTGGGGGTAGTTTTTGACACATTTCAAGGTTGGGCTAGAAGGGGCTCGAGATCGAACCTGGGATCTATCTTGTATTTGTGCAAAATCACTTCACTCATTTATCAACTAAGCTGCATATCATATGCTATTACTTGATATTGGGTGCATGGATCTTAAGTATTCCGATATCCCTAAAACAATATAAATCAAGCTATAACCAACATAGGGTTCTGATTCTAAGATTGTTGCTCCCAAAAATAGTTTGTTTTAACCCTAAAATTTAAAATGGTGATGAAAAACATTAACATGAGATGAGATGGAAACTCAACTGATTTATATATTTTACATAGTGTCATTTTGAATAGTCAACATTATAATTCAACATGATGTTAATCTACATATATAAGTTATATCATAAAAGTTGTATTACGGTTGAATAGATTAACGATACCATGTAAAAATGATATCTGGTAAAAGGTTAATTTAGGCGGAGTAACCCCAACCCCGTGGTCCTTTGGACCCGACCACTACCCCACCAGATATGGCCCCCGACAAAACATCCTGTCGTAGCGCCTGATGCAAGGAGTTGGGATCGAATCTAGGCCAATATTTGGTAGAGCCCTCCTTGACCAAGTCAACCACGCGTTTATGGATGGGTGGTGGCCAACTAAGCTAGCCCAATAATTATTGACTAATTCTGCGTCTAGGAATACTAGGAAAAACAATGTTGTTGGATAATTAGTATTGTTCAATTCAATGTTATTTATGATGATAAAAATCTATATATATATATATATATATATTAAAGAAAGGTTTTTGCTGATATCATGATTATGAAATTGAGCCATTTGATTGGCCAATTAAAAAAGAATCATCAAATGATGATGTCATCAATTATCCTTATTATTTTAATACCATAATTATCTTTATAATTTACATTTTTTATCCTTAAAATTATTTGATTAAATTACTTTTTATTCATTAGTTTCTCATCTTTCACTTTACATCCTTATCATTTTAAGATAATAATATATATTAATTAAAATGTATTAAAGTTTTTGTTTTTTCTTTTTAATAAATTATACCATTATAATCGTCTCCACAATACCTTCAAAATGAGTTTAATATTGAATATTTTTTAAATTAACTACATTATTAAAATTAGATATAAATTAATTTGTGTAGATTTTATTACCATTCTATTCTTGATATTCTTGAAATTTAAAGATTTTATCTTTTTAACCTAAGTATTTTTATAGATTGTTTATGAAAGAGGTTCAAATGAGAATGACATCTTTTTAAGAAAATAAGAGAATGGATTTTTGTGTACAAAATCATATATGATTAAGTATTGAACTGAAAAAAAGGGGAAGCGGGCGGGTAAACATGCTGGTCGTGAGTCGCATGTGACCCGCACAGTTGTTAATCATGTATGATTAACAACATGAATCATATGTGTTTTACTATATGAATCATATATGATTTTGTACATGTTTTTTGTACCTGAACTTTTCATTTGTTAATCATATATGAGTTTGTACACAAAAGTCATTGTCATATATGATTGGCCTGAGATGATTGGCTGAGATTCATTCTCGTATTCTTTTAAATTAATGTCATTCTCGTTTGAACCTTCCTCGATTGTTTATAAGTAATTAAAATTTATTTTATTTAAAACTCCATTGTTGATATTCTTGAAATTTAAAGATTATATCTTTTTAATCTAACTATTTTTATAGATTATTGATAAGTAATTAACTTTTATTTAAAATTCTAGAAATAAAAAACACTACATATTTTATTTTTGAATCCCTCCAGTTATAAAAATAAAAATAAATTAATTTGTTTAGATTTTATTACAATTATATTCTTTTGGAACATGTTATTTTAATTTTTAATAAGAATAGACATTTACATGACAATTGTCATTACCATTTAAATACTTATGTAAATTATATGTTATATGACAATTGCCATTATAATTGCTTATTACAATAGATATTTTAGTTATCTAATAGCTGTTAAAATTTTAAAATTTTAAAATTTATTATTCTTTTGTCAAAAGATTTGATTTCGTGAATGATTTTAAAACTGGAGGTATTCAGAAATAAAATATGTATATGTGTTTTGATTTGTAGGATTTTAAATAAAATAAAATATAATTATTTATAAATAATCTACAAAAATAGTTAGATTAAAAAGATGGAATCTTTAAATTTCAAGAGTATTAGCAATTGAGTTTTAAATAAAATAATATTTCATTACTTATAAATAATATATAAAAATAATTAGGTTAAAAAGATGAAATCTTTAAGTTTCAAGAATATGAAAAATAGAATTGTAATAAAATCTAAACAAATTAATTTATATCTATTTTTATAACTGGAGGGATTCAAAAATAAAATATGTAGTGTTTTTTATTTGTAGAATTTTAAATAAAAAATTAATTACTTATAAATAATCTATAAAAACAGTTAGATTAAAAATATATAATCTTTAAATTTCAAGAATATCAACAATGGAGTTTTAAATAAAATAAATTTTAATTACTTATAAATAATCTATAAAAATACTTAGGTTAAAAAGATAAAATCTTTAAATTTCAAGAATATCAAGAATAGATTTGTAATAAAATCTAAACAAATTAATTTATATCTAATTTTAATAAGGGAGAATTGCATCTATATCCTTACAAAACTTATATAATTACACATATATCCTTGCAAACTTATAAACTACACCTATATCCTTCTAAAACTTAAATAATTACACCTATATCCTTATGTCCATTTTATTTATCTTTAAACTATTTTAAAATCATTAGAAAATATCATTAATATAATTTAGATGTTAAATTCCAAATCTACCCTTGTTTCTAAATCAAAATCAATTAATCCCCTATTAGGCAACATACGTATCTTCTTTCTTCTTCCTAATTGGGTTTGCATCTGGAATTCTGGATCATGTAAAGAACACTTCTATATTCTTTCGATCGTTGTAATCAATCCACGGAGTAAATGAGATTTCAGTTTGCAAATCGATTTCGACCAACGTGCAATCGACGGTCTTAACCGAATGCAAGCTATTGATATAACCCGACGTGGTTCTCGTTCGGGTCGTCGAAAGACAGGTCAAGTCAGGAATCGAATTCGACCGCAATGAACCTGTTTTGCGTCAACCTTGATGCGTTCACAAGCCCTAGGTATCTGCCTCGAGACCCTAGGGTTTGGTTTTCTGGCGAGATGAAGAAGGAGAGGTTGTCGCCGACGGCGGAGAGCGGTTGAGGCTGACAGGAGAACGAGAATCTGATGGTGAAGAAGGCGGTGGAGTTGGTGTGGTTGTCGAAGAATCTGATCGGTATGGAGGAGATTAGCTTCCCGGGGAGGAGGAAAGGACGTCAAATAGAGAGTAAGGTCGGCGATGCCGTTTCGAAGGTAGGAGCCATTCCTTCTAGAATTGTATCAATGGTGTGGAGGGTGAAGTTTTGGGGAAGAAGGAAGGAACTCTAAGGCGGCATTAGGTGGATACACCATTGATGGATGTGAGAAGAGATTGAAGGTGGATTGCCATTGATGAATGTGAGAGGACGTTGTAGAATGGGGCATTAAATATTAATTGATTTTGATTTAGCAATAAGGGTAAATTAGGCAATTAAGACTAAATTACATTAATGATATTATTTAATGATTTTAAAATAGTTTAAAAATAAATAACATAGGTATAAGGATATAGGAGTAATTATTCAAATTTTATAAGGATATAGGTGTAGTTTAAAATATTACAAGGATATATGTGTAATTATTTAAGTTTGTAAGGATATAGATGCAATTCTCCCTTTTAATAATGTAGTTAAATTAAAAAAATATTCAATATTAAACTCATTTTGAAGGTATTGTCGAGATAATTATGGTATTAAAATAATAAGAATAATTATGGATTACTTATAACATGTGTCTTGTATAACATGTTTCAATATATTATATTTTATTTTATTTAAAATCCTACAAATCAAAACACTACACATATTTTATTTCTGAATCCTTTCAGTTTTAAAATCATTCACGAAATTCAAATCTTTTGACAAAAGAATAATAAATTTTCAATTTTTAAAAATTTAACAGCTATTAGATAACTAAATTGTAATAAGCAATTATAATGGCAATTGTCTCATAACATATAATTTACATAAGTATTTAAATGGTAATAACAATTGTCATGTAAATGTCTATTCTTATTAAAAATTAAAATAACATGTTTCAAATGCCTGTATAATATACGGGTCATTAACTAGTAATATAATGAAAAAAATCTTAATTATTGAGGCACAGTTTTTACATTTCATACAAAATGTATAAAATGTCAGGGACGAGCATAAATATATATATATATATATATATATATATGTATGATCTTTTGTTAACCAAGATATGGTGTTAACTTTGTAAACTTACTAAACCAATAAAGTTGATTCTTTAGTAGAAGACTAGAAGTTACTTCAAATGTTTGATTCAATGATGAGGGTCAAATAAGTAATTTTATATGTAAGTTACTTTTATTGTATTCAATGAGATGTTACAAATGGGATTAATTCTTCTAAGTTTAGGGTTTAGGGTTTAGTTGCATGTTTTTAGAGATCATAATCATATTATCATTATAAAGATTCTAGAATTATTATTTTAGTTTTAACGTGAATAATGGTTAATCAAAAGAACATATTGCAGGTACATTTGGGAAATGCTCTCAAATTAAACACATTTAACCTGTTCATCGTAATAATCTGAATTGCACTAACAACTGATGTTCATAGATGTCCATAAGAATGTGTTCATAACCATAAGGCCTTCATAAGAATGTGCTCAGTGGCGAATCCAGGATTTTTTCCTAGTGGGGTCACCTTTTTAGGTAGGGTAAATGTCGTTAAAGTTGTTTGATATATTTTTAGCTTAAATCCACGATTTCAAAGTATTAGGAGGTTTTTTTAGTCGTTTTCAAGAGATTTTTCAGTATTTTTTGGTTGATTTGAGAAACCTTTTCGGTTTTTTAATTGATTTTGAAAGTAAAATTTTATTTTATAGTTGGTTTCGATGAATTTTTTTGATTAATGGGGTCCTAAATATAGTGGGGTGCAATGAGATATAAACTTAAAAAAAAACTACAACTTTATATTAAAAAAATTGTTTTCTCTCTTTTAGTGGGGTCCAAGCACCCCCCTTAGCTCTACATAGGATCGCCTCTGAATGTGCTTATAGGTGTTCATAAGAATGTGTTGTAACCATAAGTAATTCATAAGAGTGTATTCATAACCGTATGGTGTTCATATCTTTCCACTAAGATTGTTCGTAGGTGTTCATATGATTATAGATCAACCAAAATGTTGATTCTTTATTGCATATAATGTAATCACTAATAGTTGTTAAAGATTTCTAAAAATACTCATGTTCAAGAATGTTCACGTATGTTTATATAGTTTCCATGCTTAATTAAATGCTATGCTAATATGTCATGATTAATTTCAAACCATAAATTTCAAGGACTAAGTTAGAATTTGTTGACATAGCAATTATTGGGTTAAAAAAAATACAAAGTTAAAAAAATATTTCAATACTAACAAATTGTCATTTCATACCCCCTTCAACATAAGTTTCAAGAAATCAAAGTTTTTGTACAAAAACTCAAAAAAGATAGGATTCTATAAAAAAAAAATCTCTGACAGGATCGAAATTATCAAGAACAGAAAACTAAATCAAAGAAGTTTGCGAAATAACACTTTGATTGACTTAACAATGAATTGATTGAAACAAATTGTGTATTGATCACAAGCTTAATGATTACAACCAAAGCCCCAATCTGATTTGAACAGGCTCAAACCAGACGTGCAACTCTTCTCAATTGCAGGGATACAAGAACAATCTTGAGGCTTAATAATTCTAAACAAAGCTTAATGACTCGTATTCTAAACATTGAAAACCTATCAACTATTTATACAAGTTACAAGATTACAATAAGGAAAGTAAATCTACTCTAGATAATCTCCAAGATAATCGTATCTATCTCATATCTTCTCTAACAGAATTCTTTCCTTATCTTGATCTCTTCAGCAGTGGTAAAACAGAATCAGTGGTAATCTTCAACCAGCAGTAGTAATTCTGTTCTAGCAGTGGTAACTTGTATTAGCAAAGGTAACCCTTGTACTGGCAGTGGAAAGTTGTCCTTCAGTGTTAACACACATACTAGCAGTGGTAATCTTCAGATAAACCATCAATGGTAGTAACTCCAAAGCTAGTAGTGGTAACCTTCCAGCAGTAGTATTAGCAGTGGTATCTTCAGACTCAACAATCTCTATAATATTGATTCTTGTAACAAGCTATACTTTTTACTTGTAAGAAAAATGAATTGGAAATGCTCTTAAAAGCATCTACAAGTAACCATATATCTTATTAGTCTTATTATTAATAGTTAGTATTTCTACTTAATTAAATTTAATCAATTATGTATAATATATTATATTTGATAAGTTTTGTTACTTTTTTATTATTTGTTAAATTTATTTATTTTTAATTTCATTACATAAATTATATGAAAATTAAGTAAAAATTATTTATTTGTTACAATAAATACTCCCACATTATCATTTATTCGTATTTAATAAAATAATACAATCTTATTTTTATCATTATAGTATTAATATCCTTTTTAAGTATTATCTATGTTATCATATGATCGAAGTTGAAATAACTTAAGTGCAAATTTAAGCTTTACCATTTCGTAATTTTATTTTATTATTTTGTTTTGTGGTCCTAGATAGTTTAATAAAACTCAAAAACCACATAAGACAACTTTAAGAAATATCCAATTATTTTTATTTATTTATAAAAACTCGTTAAATAAGATAAATATCAAAAGTAATCATTCTATAAAAATACAAATACGATGATTTACTTATTATGTTGTATTAAGTTGTTTAATTTTTGTTGATAAAACTTACCAGCTAGATCGCATGTCTTTTTTTGTAATAACTTATTGTAATATTATTATATTTAAAAGTACAACATATTAATTCTATAAACTTAAAATCTAATAATTAATTTATTAACACAACCAAAAACAGTTGGAGTATATCCAAAAAAAATCCCACTTGTAGTGTGGCTCCTTCAACTTGTGGTTACTTTTGGGCATGAGTAGTTCCAAATGCTATAAATCAAAGTAGGATGATGAGATCTAGCACCATCAATGGGGCATTCATTTACTTAGGAGCTAAGTACACTTATTAATCCACGTTGTTATATAAAAATAATATGATAAATAATATTAAGAGTTTTGAACATAGTTATTACTTTTTACAAAGTTATAGTGATGATTTGGAATGAATAGTTGGAAAAATAGTTTATATGAATTATGAGTATTTCTTAACATCAATTTCATTTCTTACCATAAAAACAATATATAAAAGGGTTTTTCCAAAGCATATATATATATAATGCTCCTCCATGGCATTTCAATGGTTTTTCCCCAAGTAGGAAACTCATTTTTCCAACCCACCATTGCTAGGGCTTCTTCAAATAGACATCTCTCTCTCTTTCTCTCAAAAGACTCCTTTAAATAGAGGGGAAAGCAATGAAGAAACAAATAGTGCTAAAAAAGAGTAAAAGTACTTCAAGTGCATCGGTGATTCGGACGGTTCATTATGGACAATGCTTGAAGAACCATGCGGCTAGTATCGGGCGGTATGCAGTAGACGGCTGTAGAGAGTTCATGGCGAACGGAAACGAAGGAACAAGAGGCGCGCTGTCGTGCGCCGCCTGTGGCTGCCACCGGAATTTCCACCGGAGAGATGTAGATGAGGTTGCTTGTGAGTGCTCTTCAACTTCAGACAATTAATGCAATGCAAAGATATATATTGATTTGATCTTCTCTGTGATTTTGTGAATATATAAATATATATTTACATAAATTTTGTTTTTTGTATTAGAAAAAAAAGGATTTTCTTGAATTTATATATTGATTAACACTTCTTCATTTCTCTTTAAGTTTTACTTTTTTTTCTTTTAGATCATATTTGTAATGAATTTCAGTTGAAATTAGACTTTGATTATTAGAGAGAGGATATTATGTTTTATGGCTATATATGATTGTACTTTACTTATATTGAGAAGTACTAAGGGTGATATACCTATACATATATATATGTATATATATATATATGTGGATAGAATCAAAAGTCAATTTATGAGAAATGTGAGAACAACCCACATGTGACTCTATAGTTAATCACATGGGACTTACAACACGTCGACAAAAGTCGCATTGAACATCCATCGCATTCACGAGTTTGACGCCATCGATCTTGGTACATCATGTTGACGAGTTGAGCCATCCTGCATGCACGACTTTTACGAGACCTTAATTGGTTGCTTGACTAGACGCCCTTGTCCTTTGACATGATAACGTATTGTAAAATCATATTTGATTTGACCAATCTTGCAATCTGCATAAGTTAACCGCCTTCTTGCTTGTTCCCTTCTCTCTCTCCCCCTCCTCTCTCCATAAATATACATATACATATAGAGGGAAAATCATGTGAGAAGTTTATTAATTTTTAATCAGTGAACTTAACGTTTTCATGTAATCGTGTTCGTATATGATCTTGGAACTTCTCGTCTCGTTACAAATTGACCACATTCTCATTTAAGCATGACCCTATACATACATTACATATATGTGGTGAACTCTTTTATAAAGTTTATAAAAGTTGTAAATCTTATAAACCAATATTTATGAAAATTATGAAGTTTATTTATTATAATTTGAATATTTATAAAAAAATAACAAAATATAAAATGTTTATGATAGTTAATAATCATTAATCATATTACATAACTATTAAATTATAATAAATATACATATATTGTTTCTATAAATATGGATATACAACCATTAAAGAGTTTACAATAGAAAAAGCTTTTACATATATAAATTATATACCAACTTTACAGCTTCAATCAATAATGAGTTTGATGCATGTGTATTGTCCCACCCTCTCTCAAATGAATTCCACATTCTTGTAGTCTCCATAGTTTTCATTTCAGCAGGACCCTTTCATTTACCATCTTTTGCTTGCCATCTGGATTTCTGCAATTTGGAATATAATTAATTTATATAGAAGTATATAAATTTTACCATTAAAGGTCAATCCAATACAATTATAAGTTTCAGTTAGAGAAAGAAAAACTAGGGAGTAAATTACAAATTTGATTCACGTGATTGAATGTTTATAGATCCTTACAATTTAAAAATTACAGTTTAAACACTATAGTATGTAAATTTGTTGGGATTTGGTCCCTGGATCTAATGTAACACCCCGAATCCCAACATATATAATAACAATAACAGTATCAATCCCAGTGATCTAACGCAACGGAAATTATATAAAGTACTTAATCAAAAGGAAACGTGTCTAATAGTGCACGTGGAACAACCCTCCACGGCTGAGATAATAATTTTAAGTAACTAAAGTGCGTAAAAGAAGCAAACCAAGGTCGACTCTATCTAGACATCAGACCTTATCCTTGCCCTTCTCTCTCCCTCGGGCTACTCCTGTAACAAATAAGAAAGAAAAGAATTTGGAAAGCGAGGGTTAGACCATAAGGTCTAGTGAATTCCCCAAACAGTAAATAACAGTTCCGACCCGCTGGCCGTAATTCAAATCAAAAACCACTGAATGTGTGCGGACAAAGAAAACACAGCTCAGGCCCAGTCCAGGTCGCCTGACAATAACTCCCAAGGGACGTAGTCCCGAGGTACCCCCAAGTGGCGGATCAGACCAAATGGTAAACTCCCAAAGAACGCGAGGTTCCAAGGTACCCAGTGTCCACAGTGCAACACATCAGTCAAATCATTAAGTCAATACCATTTTAAGCATGCTTTAAATGTAATCAACAATTATGCCCCGTTATCATACTTCATAAAGCAGTTCGTACGTCAAAATCATTTATCAAACAGAATGGGCAATTAAAAATCCAATTCAAAACAATTTATCCCATTCAAATCAGGCAAGGGAACTCACCTGAGCAAATTCTTACTCTCCTGCCGTAGACCTCGTCTAACATGCCTGTATAAGTTCTAAGGCATTAATAACCGTATTTTACACATTCCTCTAACTAAGACATCCCTAGGCAGACTTAGCACGGGGGTTCCTATAGGAATAAATCACTAGGAGAAATTCTCTCCGAAAACTAACCCTACAATCGAAACCCCTCAAAAACCGACTCGGAAAAGCATGATTTCGGACCTGCAAATTTCCGATTCGGGAAATGGTAATTTCCGATTCGGAAAATACCGATTCCCGATTCGGAAAACGACTAACTCCAGATTCAGCATAACGACTAGGCCAGCCCATTTCCCGATTCGGAAATCAAGTTTCCAATTCGGGAAAGGCACTTGAGACACTTAAACAAGGATCATAGAATCCGACTCGGAAAACATGATTTCCCGATTCGGAATCCATGATTTTCCGATTCGGAAAACATGTTTTCCCGATTCGGAAATCATGTTTTCCGATTCGGGAAATATGATTCCCAACTCGGAAAAACACGAACAGATTTCAAAAACAGCCCAAAAACGGCCTAAAACTTATTCTAACTCGACCCAAATGTACCCAAACTAATCCCAAAGCAAATCTACATCATTAATAGTAATCTTACACTACTCGGGCATCGAAATCTTACCTCCGCGATGATTTTCCGTCTTCGAAAGTGTGAAAATAGTTCCAACTTGCTTCTCAAGAACTCACACACTAAACACACACTAATATCATTCCCAAAATGGCAAAGATTAGGGTTTAAGGATTTAAATACCTAGGGTTTTGGGCCAAGCCCATACCTAAAATGGTGTAAGCCCATACCATTAAAAGCTTTTCAAAAGTAACACATTTAACCCAAAAATCCTAATTTTTCTCACAAAAAGGTCATTTGACAGAAACTTAACTTAATTAACTCCATCCGGAAAACTTGGTTATTACATCTAACGGCCGTTAAAAAAAACCCATTATGTCAGGGGCAAACAACCCTTTGCCAGCTAAACTCCAAGGGAGGTATTATGGGATATCGTCCCCGTAATGAAACGCCACATAAATTCACTTCAAGAATCGTCCAGTGCGTTTTGGTCCATGTACATGTGGTTTCATTCCCATGTTTGTTGCAGGTTTCGATTTGGTAGCCGGAGATGGGGATGGATCGGAGTTGCATTCAACAGGCTCGATAGGATGCATGTCAACAATGAAATCATTTGGTGGCAGGAAACACTTCGACGTTCCTCATCCTTCCTATAAATCTCACTCCACGAACCCACAAATCATTCAATTCAATCTCACTTTTGTATAACTCACAAATCTGTTGTGTTCCCCATTCTTCCTCCATAGATTTTCACCTCCATTCCCATCTCCTCGTTTCTAGCTAGTCATCTAAAAGACCGAAACCCAATTGGTTTTCCTAATGTTTCATTGTTATCTGATTTGTTGTAATCAGGGCCAAAGGATTTGTTGAAGGTGGAATTGCTTCCATTGTTGTAGGGTGTTCTACTCACCCTTTAGACCTCATCAAAGTTCATATGCAATTACAAGGAGAATGACCTATTGCGGTGGTCATATCTGGACTAGTGCCTGCCGATATTAATGAGCAAATGAAACTTATAAGATGACATCGTTAGAAAATTATATAATACCTAAATATTCTAGGGAAAATTTTGTATATTCTTTTGAATGATTGTTGTACTTCAAAGAAGTATTTCCTTATTTTTATGTTTTTAACATTGTTTTTCTTTGTTTAAACAGAACTCGACCAACCCAATCAAACCTACCAACTTGAACGGGTTGGGTTGGGTTGAAAATTTTCAAACCGCCAACATCGGGTTGGATTGTAAAAAAATGTCTTTAACCCAATCCTCAAATGAAATACAAATCTAAATCATCTTAACTAGTAAATCAATCAAATTTAAACAACAAAAGTCTTAACTAATTTACAAATGTCAATGAAACTAGTTTGTCTCATACTTGACCGTTTGTTATAGCATAAACAAACAAACGCAACGTAATGCTCAAGTGAATCATTCACGGGCTACTCAAGAACGATTCGATTAAAGCTCGGTCAATACTCGACTCGAACTCGAGTTCGACTCGCCATACTAATGAGTCGAATCGAGTCTAGCTATATATTTTTCTTTATATAATTTGTTTTATAATATAATTTGTAAATCATAATTGTAAAAATGTATTAAGAACTTACCAGTAAAAAGGAAAATGTTGTCTATTATTTGATATTTGAACAAAATTGTATATTTTTAACTATACATGTTAATTATTTATCTTTTTATTTAATCACAATTATGTAAACGAAAGTGTTGGTGAAGTTGTTCGATAGATAGTAAATGGTAAAGTTGTCCCATATTGAAAGAGAGATTCTAAAGGAAGATAGAAGAAGTATTATCAAATAAAGTAAGTAATGAGAGCTTTTAATTGTCATTTTTATGGTAAAACTTGATGTGCATATTTGAGTTCTATAAAGTTCAGAAGAACACCTTTAAGTTCTAAAATTTATAATATAAACTCTATAATTTTATAAAGTACAACGATTTCAAGCGTGATTCGAATTCGAGTTTGGTTCAAGTTTGAGCTTGAATCGAGTTGAGTTTGAGATTTTGGTTCGAGCTTCAAACGACTTCGAGTTCGAGTTTAAAATATTGCAATTGAGTTTGAGTTTAGTTTTGAACTACCCGCGAGCTTTCGAGTCGAGTTCAAGTATGGGAAATGGCTATTGATTTCGAGTCGAGTATACTGATATTTAAAGCTCCACTCACATCATTTACATCACTAAGTGAATGCTTAATGAATTGCTTCATAGTTGGTTCAGATTTCATGCCTTTAGATGTTCATGACTTGATACTTGTTCATACGATATATCAAAATAGGAAATGCTACATTTATTTTTACAAATATTCAAATACTTTATCTGATATACCCTAAAAATACATATTATGATACATGTTATCCATATACATCATCATAGGTTTTACTATATAAACATATAGTAAATTTTTTTAATTATCTTTCATTTTCTAGAGATGACAATATATAGATATTGGACGACACCAATTCTCTCGTACCCACTCTAGCTTTAAATCATATGCAACTTCTCACATGTCGTGCCCCCACTTTTATGTCTTGCATTGTTTCGTCTAATATATATCCCGACTTCAATTGTTTTAGTCATATTTTATGAGGTTTTGGTTCGTCTTTGGACGCAAAAATGAGAAAAGAAAATGCCCATTGCACTTGATGTAGTTTGGTCAATAGTTAATACAACCGAATCATAATCATTAGGGGAAATTACTTATTTGGTCTATGTGGTTTACACTTTATTGCACTATTGGTCCTTATTTTAAAATATTTATAGGAAAGGTCCCCGTGGTTTACATTATATTGCACTATTGGTCCTTATGGTTTACACTATATAGCACTATTGGTTCCTGTAGTTTACACTACATTGCACTATTGGTCCCTAACCCTATTGGCAAAATAGGGACCAACATTTCAATAAAATGTAAACCACGCGGACCAAATATGTAATTTACCGTAATCATTATTATATATAGAGTTAATTACATTTTTGGTCCTTGTGGTTTGGTGATTTTAACACTCTGAGTCCATTTTGAAAATAATTATGGATTTGGCACCTGTGGTTTACATTTTATAACACTTTGGGTCCAAGAGGTTTACACTTTATAACACTTTGGGTCCAAGAGTGTTAACTCTGTTAATTTTTTCTGTTAAATTAATTTAGCACAGGGGTATTTTGGTCTTTTTACTTATATATTTATTTCCATTTAAAATCACAGGGACCAAAGATGTAATTTACTCTTAATATATTAATAAGAGTTAAAAAAGTAAATAAAAATTAACAATCCCAAATAAAACCCTACACCATCTTCATTATCTTCCATGGCAGCTTATCATCTTCCACGGTGACCTACACCTCCGGCCACCGACCACAGACCACCCACGTCACCACCGCCTTCCTCACCCACCGGCGGCCCATGTCACCTTCGCCCACCACCACCACCAGCCGTCAGCTCACCATCGTCTTCACTACAACCACCCGTCTTCACCATAACCACCCACTTCCACCACCGCCCGCCTACGTTACCATCGGCCGCCACCGTCGTTTTCACCACTAAGTGCACACGTCCACCATCATCTTCACCACCAGAAGGGTTTGGAGGCATCATCTTCCAGATTTTGATTTATTGTTGTTGAACCAGGGATTGAAGGTGAGGAACAGATTTGGGTTTGGTTTTTTGCAATTGTTAATGTTTTCATAATCGTTTTTGAATGCTTAATCTTAATCTATAATCAATTTTGGATTTCAATCCATGGTTTTGTTTGATTTTGGGATTTTTTTTTTTGTTTGAAATATTAGAGTTTAGGGTTTTTTGCTGGATTTTGGGTTTTCTGCTTGATTTAGGGTTTTCTGCTTGATTTTGGGATTTTTTTTTGTTTGAAATATTAGAGATTGATTTATGCTTAACTCTGAGTTTTTTGAATCCTCATGAACTTCCAAGATGAATCTGAGATGAAATCTGAAATGGGTTTATGGATTTAATTACATTTTAATTTATGGTTTGTGGGATTATGAAAAATTATGATTTTGGTGGCAGCGGTGGGAGATGGTGGTGGTGGTGGTAGGTGGTGGTGGTGGCAGCGGTGGGAGATGGTGGCAACGGTGGGAGATGGTGGCAACGGTGGTGGTGGTGGCGGTGGTGGTGGTGGTGGTGGGTTGGAAAAGATGAAAAACAAAACGAGAAGGAAAAAGTTAATAAAAAATGAAAACATATTATAAAAGACCAAAATACCCTTGTTGTAAATTCATTTAACAGAAAATTTTAACGGAGTTAGATTCTTGGACCCAAAGTGTTATAAAATGTAAACCACAGGTGCCAAATCCATAATTATTTTCAAAATGGACCTAGGGTGTTAAAATCACCAAACCACAGGGACCAAAAATGTATTTAACTCTTATATATATGGTGTTGGATTGTAAAAAAAAGAGTTAATTACATTTTTGGTCCCTGTGGTTTGGTGATTTTAACACTCTGAGTCCATTTTGAAAATAATTATGGATTTGACACCTGTGGTTTACACTTTATAACACTTTGGATCCATTAGTTCTAACTTCGTTTGATTTTTCTGTTAAATGATTTAATACAGGGGTATTTTGGTCATTTCAAATATATTTTTATTTTCACTTAAAATTATAGGTACCAAAAATGTAATTTAGTATATTATCTATATTAATATTAAGAAAAATACAAACCCTAAATCCATCCCCATTTTGATTTCATCTTCCAAATCAAACCCTAAATCCATCTCCTCCACCCAACAACCTCCATCGTCATATCCACCATCTTCAGCCATCTGAAAGAAAGACCGCCACCGCCACCACCTTCAACCAACCAACCAACCACCGGCCACCTCCCCACCGGCCACCCACCGTAAGACCATCGCCTCCCACCGTAAGACCTCCCCATCTTCACCAGCGCCGTCAGAGACCAGACCCTCTCCTCCTTCTACTTCTCTCTCCTTCGAACGACACCACCCACCGTCGCTGCTGCCCACATCCATCGCCGTACACACCAACGCCTGCGTACCTCCATCTGAGACCACCACTACCGTCCTACAGATTCGAGACCACCACCGTCCACCTCCATATGAGACCACCACCGTCCACCTCCATATGAGACCACCACCGACGAACACCCTCTAGATTAGAGGTTTTTGTTTACAATCCGTTGATTTAGGATTTTTTCCAAATCTTGATTTGGTTTCCAAATCAAAAAAGTTTTAGGGTTTTGATAATTTAGGTTTCATTGATTTAGGAATTTCTTTCAGATCTGGGTTTGGTTTTTAGATTCATGTTCATTTTCAAGTCTATAAATTTAGATTGATGTTTATTTTCAGATCTAGATTTATGTCTATAAGATGTTTATTTTCAAGTACGATTTTTTTTCTTGTACGACTGTTCTTTATATACGAACTTGTATAAATGTACTTTGGATCACATTTAAGTTTTTTGGTTTTGAATATTGATAGAGTTTTCGTTTTGGGTGGTGGTGAGTGGTGGCGATGGTTGTAGCAATGGATGGTGGTGGTGATGGTTGTAGCAGTGAATGGTTGTGGGTGGTAGTGATGGTTGTAGCAGTGGATGGTGATGGGTGGGGGTGATGGTTGTAGCAGTGGGTGGGGGTGGTGTTGGTATTGGGTTGAAGAAGATGAAGTTAATTTATTGTTATTTTTTATTTTTAGTTTAGTATTAAAATAGAAACGTATGAAAGGACTAAAATACCCCTATTGTTAAATTCATTTAACAGAAAAATTTAACAGAGTTAACACTCTTGGACCCAAAGTGTTATAAGTGTAAACCTTTTGGACCCAAAGCGTTATAAAGTGTAAACCACAGGTGCCAAATCCATAATTATTTTCAAAATGGACCCAGAGTGTTAAAATCACCAAACCACAGGGACCAAAAATGTAATTAACTCTAAAAAAAGGTTGAGTAAATTACATATTCGGTCTCTATAGTTTATACTATATTGCACTATTGGTCCCATTTTGAAATAATTATGGAAAAGATCCATGTGGTTTACATTATATTGCACTATTGATCTTTGTGGTTTACATTATATTGCATTGTTGGTCTCTGTGATTTACATTATATTGCATTGTTGATCCCTATAGTTAATACTATATTGCACTATTGGTCCCTATGCTTAATAGTGCAATCTAATGTAAACCACAAAGACCTTTTAGCATAATTATTTCAAAATAGAAACCAACAGTGCAATATAGTATAAACCACGGGGACCAAATATGTAATTTACTCAAAAAGGTTATATGTCCATTTAAATGCAATATTTTTTGGGTTTGGGTTACAAATTTTTTTTAAATGTCGGCGCCTTTTTTTTATTTTTGTTGGTCTGTATTTCGATTCTGGCTCAAAACGTTTTGTTCATAATTTAGGTTTAGACGATTTTGATATTTTGTTTTGGATTTTGATAATGTAATTTTGACAGTGAATTACTTATATTTTGTATTTGGTGGTCGTGGCTAGCGTCATCTTTTGCATTTGTATGTGTGGGAGAGAAGGAAAATTGATAAGACTAAGAGAAAAAGAGGGAACATGCTAGGAAGAAGGGAAAAGTAGGCAAAATTTGTAAAGAAATATTTCATCTGATAGCAGCTCACTTTATCGTATCGGATCAGACATCATTAATGATTTTCATTTTCGTTTCCCATCCCATGTTACTCTCAACCTAGAACCCTATAACTTTTACTAGTAATTGGTACATATAAATATACATTGAGACAATAAGATGTAGATGTTATATTAGGTTTTAACACCTAAAAGCAAATTATTAAATACATTTACATAAAAATATGGATCTAGATCCCCCTTCTTTTACAAACCCAATAAGGTGTACAAATTTATAAACCAAATTTTGTATGTTATTTCATATATAAAACAATATGTATGAAACACAATGTTATTTCACAGGTCAAAGTTCATGAATGTTTTTTCACACCCAAAACAATCCCAAATGAAGCACGAAGTCCTTATGTTGCTTGTGTAGCCTTTCATATAATTGGTTTACATATGAAAATACATTGTATAATTACTACATTCAAACGTGTTGTTCACATGTGACATAACATATGAAAACTTTTCCAATAATTTATAAGTTTGTAACTTTGTATGATCTATTGAGTTTGTAGATGATTATATGTCTACATATATTAAGCTTAGAAACATATATTTTGGGTACATGGCTAATGTTATGTACCTAGACATATGAGGTATTATGTTATTATACCCTATTTTTATCTTAAATCTGAGTTGTAATTTAAAGGAATAACGCATATACTTTTAAATGCTTTCAAAACAAAAAATCTCTTTCATTGACACTTGTTGTGAAGTGTAAATTAAAGAATTTTTAGTAATCTTTTTAGGAAGATATAAAAACATTACTTCATTTCTAAAACAACATCAATTATGTATTTATTTCTAGTCACGCTATATATGATCCATCCAACACAAAAATGAGACTCAACCTTCTAATTATCACAGTCCTTTGCTACCGTTATCTGCGTATTGTCCTTGCAACGACAACGATGGATGGTTTGGTCATGATTTCAACCATCATTTCAACTCAATTTGACAGATAATAGATAAGAAACCGAAAATAAAATGCTTTCACATGGAAATTATTCGAGTTTTGAGTAAGGTCCACACTTGGTATCTTGATTTTTGGTCCCCAAAACAAGATTATTTTGGTACTCATATTTAATGTTGATGAAAAAATCATCTTAACAAATATGTGGTTAGACCATTAACTGGCTCTTTTAGAACCAAACCTACAAAGCTTAATTGTATTTTAAAGTAATTGTTATTTGTTAATGTCAAAAAATGGATTTGATAAAATCAACTTAAAGACCGTCGCAGGTAATCTCGTAACAATAATTATTATAACTAACTACTAACGGTAACTTCTGACATTTAAGTATAGGATCTCTTGTATTAATAAGAAGAGAAATGCTGATGGAACGAAATTAAAGCCACATATGACCGTTATAACCGACGAAACTTGTAAAAGACCTTAAAGACAAGTTAATAAAAATGTCATCTATAAAATCAAGTGAAGACTTCTACAAAAGCATACTAGAATTCATCCGCATACAAGGTAGTTTACGGGAAATCTTTCTAAAGGACTCGAAGAAACTCGCAACACTCAGTTCAATATCTCGATGATCGGATTAAACTCACGACGCACGAAGATTCTTACAATTCTATTGTTTTTCTTATTGTAATTTATCATATCATTGTATCATAAGGACGACATCCTTGTTTGATGTCACTTTTCACTAGTGCACGACGATCTAAACCATCGTTTGCGGTTTTTACCCTTGGCAGGGGTTTTCTGTGTCACCAAATTCGTGTGTTCTTACTACCTTTTATTTTGTCATATGTTTTTCAAATGATACGGTCTTTAGTTGAATAAGGTCCAACCATTTGTCGTTTTGATGTCCTGAAGAGTGAAAACATAAGTTAATTTCACCGTCTTTAACTTACTGTTGTTTGAAAATTAAATTTGGTAGATCTAAACATATAAGCCGCTGATAGATAAACAAGATGTACGGATATGAATGACTAAAGCATTAGTCAGTAAAATGATATGATGTGTGATTTTGGACTGTTTATGAATAAAGTGAAATAAAAAATGAAAATTGAAAAATATATTAGATCGCTTCTTTCTTAAGTGAGGGAAACATATACATACCTTTGTGACCACCTACAAGGATTCACTTTTCTAGAAACGAATAGATTTTGGTATCAATTGTGATTGTCAAGAAAATGTTTATGTAAGGCCTTTAAGGATTTTCGTACCTATTGAAAAGTGATTGTCTTATTAAGTTGTTTAATCTTCTCTCAAAGAAATAACCATAAACTTTAGTAAATATTCAACTAATCCTAACATTCTAACAATTTGGGAGTTGGTCGTTGTAAGGCCATCCACTATGGTGCAGGCCGTACAGCTCCTACAGACTGCCACATCAGCTTTCCACTATCTTTACCACTACCCTGCCAATTCCATACCTCTCATCCACTATGGTACCAATTCCATACCCCTCTAAATTATTTGTTTAAAAAAATAAATAGAAAAAGAAGAGATAGAGAGAGAGAGAGAGAGAAAGAAGAGAGAAGCATCGGTATGGCACTACGGTGGTGCGCGTGCCGGTTGCGGCACTGGCCAGGCGCGGCGGTGTTACCGCCGATACCGCCCCCGGTACCGCCTTCTCACCGGTGCCATAAAGGGCCTAATAGATTTGCATTGGTTGAAGCCGGTGGAAGCTTGTTTACGACAATAAAAAAATCTACACAGTTGCAACGAATCTTCCTAATACATCAATTAAAAATCCGTAAGTACAGGTGACAACACACACATATTACATGTCGTCTAAACATTAGAAACTACAAAAACTAGTTTTGTTTAGGAGATGAAACGTTAATGAATGTTTTGTGTGTGAAAAAAAAACCAAAAATATGTTTATACATGAAACACATGCATACTCACACACGATAAGAAAACATGTGAAACAATACGAATAATAGCTTAAATCGAACTCATTGGATGTTTTGGTTGGTTTGCAACAGTTCATTTCACAAGTATTGGTGCATCTATGAAATAATACATAAAATTTGGTTTTCACAGTATAAAATTTTTCGACGACTTCTATATGATTTTGCAATCTATATATGATTGTTTTATAAATCAAAATTTGGTGAGAAACATCAAAAAGTTTATAAAAATGCTAAAAGACGTTAGCATATGAAAACTTTAAGGCACGTTAAAGTCTAGTTTCTTTTTTCATTAGTATAAAATCAATGTGATGTTATACATGAACGAAGTTTTTTTATTTTCTTAAATAGTTAGTGTTTTCGTTTAAATTTTTCTTATAAGAGGTTGATTAGGTGTAATGAATGCTAAAAATATTCTTAAATCATTTTTTCAAAAAGAGACATTGTATTAAAATTTTAAAAAAAATTAAAAGAATGCAAAAATGTATTAGCCTAGTACACAATAAATAGATAGCCTATTTTCACGATAAATGGCGAGATAAATAGATAGCCCAACGGCCCAACCAAGCATCAAAGCCCCATTACTTGTAGAGATTTTGCATTTTTTTACCTTAAAATTTTACTTTTCTATAATATGATATTCGTAAAACAAATTGGTTGATTTTACCTACACGAATATATTTTTCTCTATGTTTATAAACAACTATTTAAAAAACATAAATACAAAAGTTACAAAACGCATTGCCTTCCATGCTATGGGAATAAAGCTACGAGTTTCACTTGTATACGCACTCAATATTTGACATATGCTAGAATGAAGAAGGTAGTAAATTAGTCATAATACTTGTTGAATAAGGCTTTTATGTGTGTGTGTGTTTATTGTGATGTTTAAAAACAAAACAATTGTTTCTAGGAGTAGATAGACCATCCGCAATGGAGTGTCAAGGGGCTTCGATATGCCATTGGTATCGATCGACAAGGGTGGCAACACCGCCGAGGTTGATTGTCAAGGTTGGAAAACGGCATGGTCGTGCCGATGCGTTAGACTACCCCACCCCACCCTCTCTCTCCTTTCTCTCTATCTATCTCTTCTTTCTCTCTCTTCTTTTCTTTTTCTTTTATTTTTTTTAATTAATTATTTAGATCGGTATGGGTGTGGTTGAATTGGTAAGGTTTTGGTAAGATAGTGGAAAGCTGATGTGGCAGATGATACCGCTGCATGCGTCAAAACCACTGTGGATGGTCTTATATTAGACTATAGTTGGGAAATTACTTTTCAAATATCGTTTAAATAATATCAATCAAAGGTAAGATAAGAGGATGTGACGAAGATAACTTTTTAATTTGATAGGAGCTTTAGGAATTACATTAAGACAACCAAGTCTTGCATATTTGAACTAAGCTACTCCAACTATCATTTTTTTAAGGGTCCAACTATTTTATGTCTTTGTTTCGCCTTTTCAACTTGATCGAAATACACATAATTAGCTATATCGTTTACTGAGTTTAAGGTTGTTCTTTCTACAAACTTTGATGATAATATATAGTTTAATGCAAACATATTTACCAATAAGTACGTTATACAACAAGCTATAATTACTTTTCTTTTAAATTTGGGTTGTGGGCCTTATCCACATCAACTCATACCTATTTGGAAAGGCCAATGCTATTTGCATCCCTATGAATATAAAAATAAAGTCATTTTGTATACTTAAAATGTAAAAAGCTTATTGTGATGTTGATATAGCATGTACAGATGCAATTAACCTCCCACATTGGAAAGTGACTAATGGACTTTAATCGACTCACATGCAAATTTTGGTCTAAACACCACTAGCATTGCTAATCTTTCCAAAGTTCTTTATAAACAATCGGATACACGAATTTTGCCATGATACGTAAAATATATTCACAAGCTACCTAGCCATATCTAATGCAACAAATCATATATTATGCTTATGTAACTTTCACACAAAAACATATTTGTAACACTTTTTCAATTTTCTAAATCACATTTGAACTCCATGGGGTTTTGGTTTGATTAACCATCATTGGGTTGTTGTTAACGAATAACGAGAGTCCCAATACCCATAAGCTGTAACCGAAACAAACTTAATCGAACCTAACATATTCTATTTATCCAATGAGATACCCCATATAAACTTATGTCTTTTAAACTCTTACATATAAAATTTTAACATAAAGTTTTCTGAGCCTAAACGTTACACTGCCTGAAAAAACAATAGGATATCGCACCAACATGCCCACAACATGCCCACAACATGACAGCAATGCTTAAATTAACATGTCGGGAGATATGGAAGAAAGATGTGTGGATACGAAGGTATATAAATAAGTGTTATTTGTTGATCAATTGACAATTTTAACTCAACTTTGATCAATCATGGAAGCATGTTTGATAGAAAGACTTGGCCAAAGTGTATATTGCTTATTATTTTTTTTAATAAACTTATCATGATACCTATTTGTAATTAAAAATGATGTAATTTAGTCCAAAACTCCCAAATCTTAGACCAAGTCAATTGGGCCAAGCCATGGTGTATGGGCTATAATAAACACTTCAATTCGTGAACAAATTAGATGGGGAAAAGAGAGATGATGATCTTAAAATTCTATTTTAAGTTTTTAACCCTCTTGCATAATGTTGAGAAAGTATTATATGCGCAATTTCAGTAAAATAGTTAAATTATTATGTTAACTAAAATCTGAATTTGAGTAATTAGGTAGAAATAATTGCTTATGTATGTTAAGATTAAAGGGTTGCATATCCAAGACCGATCTAGTAAGCAAAAATAAAAAGTTTAAATTATTATGTTTAGGGTTGTGTATAACCTGACCTTGAAAAAACCGAGAAACCTGATATGCACCGACCCTAATGCCCCGATCATACCCGGTTACCCGAGCATTTTTTCGATTCAGTTTGGGTATTCAAAAACTACCCTGCCCCGCCCCGATACCCTAATTGCTAATAATAAATCAATGTTTTTATGGATTTCTTTTGTCTATCTTGATTTTTATACTATCAAGTACCAATTGTCATTTGAACTTTTGTTGCGTGTTTAATTTAATTGGTTTTTGGATTTTTTGTTGCATGGGTGTCATTTCAATTCCTATTTCCTAATGAATTTTTGCATTGCAGATGGCATATAATATATTTAATTTAATTGTTTTTTTTTTCATTTTCATTTTAATGTTTGTTGTTTGTTAAGTTATCAACGGGTTGCCATGAAATAACATACCTGCATGCTTACTTGCTTAGAATTTATGCGCGGCTGCAAACATGGCTCACGGCTGCAGATAATATACCAATACCATACCCGATCATACGTCTTGATACCCCGCCCCGAAATCACCCGACCCCAAAGTCACCCAAACCCGAAAAAACGCACTCTCTGAATACAATATACGGGGCAGTTTCGCCACCCGAACCCCCGATCGGGTTTATCCTCCCACCCGTCCCCCACGCCCCGCCCCGCCCCGCCTCGACCCATGCACAACCCTAATTATGTTAACTAAAATTTGAACTTGTTTAAATTATTTTTTAAACAAAAATAAATAAATAAAAAATTGTTATTTATTTGAAGAATTTTTTTTGTCAAAACATACATTTCTCATCCAGATAAATTTTAATGAAAAAGAAATATAACAAATAAATGCCAACCTTTGCAATTAGTCCAAGTAAACCAACCTCATTTTAGACATACTTTATTTTCTTGTGTTGAAAATTTAAATCTTAGCTTAAAAAGCCTAAACCATTATCATGAGAAAACTTGGTATTTGAATATCTTTTCGTATATGAGTTGAAATTTTATTTTATTTTAAACAATTTAAATAGTTTTTATTGATTTTTATACGTTTTAAAGTATAAAAATGGAATGTTTTCTTTTGAGTTATGAAAAACCAAATCATGGACTATAGGGAGAATACCTAAAGGTTTTTTTTTTTTTTTTAAGATAAGGTTCATCGGGATTTGCCTAGACTATATCATTGATAATTTTTACCGAGAGCTAAAGCATGCTCACCTGAGATTAATACTCAGTGGCCCCTGGTTGCTCACCTCCGGATTCGAACTTGGATGAGTTTTTCCTCAACACCAAGCCTTAACCGGTAGCTACCCCATTGGGGTTGAGAATACCTAAAGGTTTGTCTGCAATAAGATCCAAACGTAAACCTAAAAATATAGAGAGGCTGAATAATTTTATCATAATTAGTTAAAATGAGTTTTGGTCATATTAGGTTGATATGAAATACATTTTGTATATATTTTTTTAATTTTTTAAATAATTAATATAGCAAGTATGGTTATAAACAAATTGACTAAATAATGGTCATAAAAAAGCATCGATATAAAATGTTGTAAACACTTAAATATTCCTTAGAGCCTTTTTTTTTTTTTTACTTTTTTGAGATTATCTAAATAAAAAAAAGTTGAGGTTTTGTTTTTCATTTGGCTTCAGGGTTCACTAGATTTTCTATTTTGTTATATAAAACAAAAGAAAAAGAAAAAAAATTCTAAATACAGATAATTATCTTAAGCTTGATGGAAAATGAAAGAAATTATTAGTTTGTTTATTTTTATTAATAACATTAAACTATTATTATTTTATATAATTTTTTTAAATAAAATACATTAAGATGGTAAAATTATATATATTTTAAAATTATATAATCGATGTTGAAGTCTTTAAAATAGAGAATATGTTAGAGTAAAATATAATTTTATTTAAAGATTTGACGTAGGTTCTTTATTTTAGAGAAATTAAAGAGAACATGTTGAAGATTAAATGATTTTCTAATCGTTTTATATTGGGTTATTTTATCTGTCTTTTCAAACTTATCTATTTAACCTTTTACTACTTAATAAATTTACTTTTTAGGAAAATATGCATCTAGCTCTTGTCTAAACTACACCATTGGCAATTTGGTAATTAAGATACGGTCATTTGAGGCTAAGACTGGCCACATGAAACTAACACCTAGCTAGACTCTAACCTAAGGAAAATAGGATATTCTATGATATACCCCTAGTCCAACCTTTTGCCAATACACCACCATCCATGTGATTTAAATTAACTTAGTTTTTGTATAAACAAATTAATATTACGTATACGCCTAACATTCTAATTAACTAAAAATTTGACAAAATGGGAAATTAGGTGGGGAACACACAAAAAAATTCTTTTGCTTGACCATAAAGTCTAAGCAAGAACAAGGTGGTGATCTAACAACCTCAAACAACAATTACTATTGCTCCTAATTACTATTCCAAACAAAAACTTTAGTATTTTATTTACATCCCATTAGTTAATTATAAGTATATATTTAAAGTAATATTAACAACATCATAATCAATAATATGTTAATATAAATTAACATCGAAAGTTTACAAACAATCTGAAATTGAAACCGTTGCATTTCTTTTAAATGAAAGAGTATAAGCATTATTTACTAATTTTAATGGTATAATGTGTACAAAAAAAATAGTTTAATGGTATAATGTGTACAAATCTACGTAAAAACAGCCTATTTTCGATTGCAATAATATAATGTATACAAAAAAAAAATAGTTCAATGATATATTAAGTACAAAAAATAGTTCAATGATATTTTGTGTACAAAACAAATAAGTCATAAATCCTAAAATATAAACACAAACATGTAGGGCACAAATATAACCAGAAATGGAAGAACAAGAAGAAACGACGGATTTGGATATTTGAAAAAATCTTGTCCACTTGATTAGGTTTATTGGACAGTTTTGTCTTTTGCTTGATGAATGGATGCAATAGATAGAATTCAACAAAGATGAGTCAGAAAAAAATGGTCAAAACTCTAATCAAACTTGTCAGATCCGTTAAACTTAGATCATCTGTAACACCCATTTTCGTTTTTCCTTTATACTTGTTTTAATGGGTTTAAGTGGCTAATTGTTATGTTTTAGGAGTTGAGGGGCTGAGGTGTACTTTGTGAAAGTGCAAGGGAAAGGGGTGAAGTGTATAGAAAAGAGAAACCTACAGTTTCTCTGGTCAGTTTTCAGAAAAATCGTACGGGAGAGGGAGATAGAGAGCGACTAGAGGAAGGCAGGCAAGGGTGAAATTGAGACTGGTATTGGCTTGAGTGTGTTAGCATTCACACCAATTGCGCTTAAGGTAAGAACTCTATGTTGATTGGATGTCTTTTGTAGTTTAATTTGAAGTATTGTGATGGTTAGGGTTGGGTGTGAATTGATGATCCTTGGATTATCAAATTGATGTAATTGGGAGGTCCTAGGGTCGAATTACTTGTATGTATTTGCTAGATATCGACCCTAGATGTTGAGAAGTCATATTTTTATGTGTATGGTATGAAATTGGGAGTTTTGGCACAGCATTCGAGGCAGGTCGCGAGAGAGAGTGTAGGCTGGAAAAGCCCGCGACCTGGCCCCGCGACCTGAGGTCGCGGGAGCAGGCCGCGCAACTCTCTGCCACTTTGCAAAAATTTATTTTCTTCTTTTCGGAGATTGAGCTATGGGATCATGTTAGGGATGTTATGAGAGGATGAGGCCTAGAGTTTGAGGTCAGTTGGACTAGCCTAGCTATGTCTAAGGCTAGCTTTTCGGTATGGAGTGTCAAGTGGTCATTTTTGGACTAAGTTGATGAGTTTATGTTTCTATGCTTGCTTAGGTGTTTACGAGTGATCGTTTTAGCTTGTGGAGAGTCTTGATTGCTAGCAACCAACAGGTGAGTACCTCACTTAACCCTTGTTGTTATGTGTACATGGTTATGTTTGCATGTGATTATGTGATGTGTTCCTTCGGGGACTTGGGAGAGTACCTATGGTGGTAGTAATACCCCTAGGGAATTTGGAGAGGCCTGGTACCAGTGTCATATGTCCTTCCTAAATGGCGTTGAGCCGTAGGGAAGGTTGGAGATTGCATGTTATTTTAATTGCTATGTAATGTGATTGTGTTGCATGATGGCAAGTGGTTATGTGTGTGCTCACTAAGCTTTATGCTTACCCCGTTGTTGTTTTATCTTTTAGTGGCAGGTACTTCCCGTAAGGGAAAGGAGAAGGCTACCGTTTGAGGCTCCGGGATCATGGTTCAGTCAAGATAGCTGAGAGGACATGTTTTGCTTTGATGATGAACTCTTTCATGTTTCTAAACTAGATTCCTATCATTTTTCGTAAACTTTTACTTTTAAGTTTCGAGTTGGTTTATGGTTTAAAGTTTCAAACTTGTTTGTTTTGGATGTAAATTTGGACGAGCTTCCGCTTGATATGAGAATCTTGGTTACTTTCTATCAAAAGAATGTTTTTGAAATTGGGATGTTACATCATCCATGGACCAAGCTTGCAAACAATTCTTGCAAGTGAGGTGGCATTGTCATCTAAAATGATTACTTGAAAAAAGTTGCAAGTCTTGCAAAACTTGAAAGCTCTTTCAAATCATAAAGGTGTGCCATTTTCATAGTTTTTTTATTTTCTTTTATTTAATTAAACAAAAACTAATTTTTTATTAATATAAAAACTAAACTGAAAGATGTGTGACGTTGCATTGATGTAGAGGTATATTGAAAAGTTGATGTGACATATTAGAACGATAAGTTAGCATTACATTGATGTAGATGGTGTTAACGGACTCACGTAAATATACATGTTTACCAAATTTGATGAACAATTTTGCACTAACAACACTTATACCAAATTCCACTCTAAATCCTACTTATTATATGTTTAATATGTAAATTGATTTGATTTTAACACAAATAAGAATGACCAATAATATTGCTTTAAAATTTGTATTAAGAAAACGGTCTCATAGCCTCATGTACCCAAAAGTAGATATTTAATTATTGTTTTTGTGGTACATTTTTGCTATAAATATTATACTATAAATCATCAAAAAACCATTAATATGTTACAAGATTGTTGGTCAAAATTACTCAAAATAGTATCTTAAAAAAATAGGATTATTATACTACATATACATTTAGCAGGCGCACCGGCTCCGACCCGCCGGTGCGACCCGCTCCAAACCCAAAGTTCAATTTGAATTTATTTTTAATTTTACATATTACTCCCCTTAACTTATAATATTAATTCACTTTATACCTTTTAGTTTTCAATATTTCATTTTACGTTTTAGTCATATATCGTATATTGGCTAAAATATGTTAAAAAATACGTTTTAATTTTAACAAATTACGCCATTATAATCGTATCGTCGACACGATCGAAATGAGCCTAATATTGAATATTTTTTGATGTAATTAGTTTATTATATACTATATATATTAGGATTATAAAAAAACCATATAATCTTATACTCATTTTCAAATTTACATATTAGTCTCCTAAACTTATAACATTTATTTATTTTATATCTTTTATTTTTCAATATTTCATTTTATATTTTAGTCATATATTGTCTATTGGTTAAAATATGTTTTAATTTTAACAATTACGTCATTATAATTGTACCGTCGATGCGATCGAAATGAGTATAATATTGAATATTTTTGATGTAATTATTTTATTATATAGTATATATATGCTTCAATCGACCCAAATCCTATACCCATTTTCAAATTTACATATTAGTCCCCTAAACTTATAATATTTATTCACTTTATACCTTTACTTTTCAATATTTCATTTTATGTTTTACTCATATATTGTATATTTTTTAAATATGTTAAAAAAATATGTTTTAATTTTAACAAATTACGTCATTATAATCGTATCGTCGATACGATCGAAATAAGCCTATCGTCGATACGATCGAAATAAGCCTAATATTGAATATTTTTTTGATGTAATTATTTTATTATATACTAAATATAGTACGATTACATGAAGCCAAAACACTGTTCATGAACAACAGCTACCGACATTTGAAGAAATTGCATTTTGCCCCCTAAACTTATAATATTTATTCACTTTATACCTTTTAGTTTTTTATATTTCATTTTACGTTTTAGTCATATATCGTATATTGGCTGAAATACGTTAAAGTGTCGGTATCTACTGTTTATGAACAATCTTTTGGCTTCCTGGTAATTGTTAGTATTATTAAAATATCCTAAAATTAAATTTTTTGATTTCTTAAATATTTTATTTATATTATTAAACCTTTCGTATGACAACATTTGTACAAATTTTATGTTTCATATAAATTCATGTTATTACTTACGATCAAATCTATCACAGTTTATAACTCGGTGCAAAGCCCGGACTCTTAATAGGTAACTTTCTCTAAAATATTGTTCACAACAACGGACCTTTACAATATTAACAAAACTCTCCGCAGCGAAGCGCGGGAAAACCCCCTCATTTTACCACAGTCTTCAAAATTCCTTCCTTGTAGACTATATTTGACTGTTGAGTATCATAAAAAAGTAAATTAGTTATTACTAATTTTAATACATCATTAATAGGCCACAGATCTTATGACAACCACAAGGAATGTGACATATTCATTGAGGTCTTGAAAATATGGTGAAATACTTCATTTGTTAAAGGTTCAAAACTAGATGTACATAACAAGTATGGTCATTGAGTTATTAAAGATTAATGTCTTATTATTTATAAATTATCGAGATTAGTTTAAGCATAGCTTAGGATACCATTCTAAAAAAAAGATCTTATGTCAAATTAAGTTCAACGTGGGAAGTGTAATAAGTGGATTTGAACTGTCAATCACTTTTAATCTCATATCCTTCTATGAATTGTGCATTAGAAGAGAATTCACCAATGCATGTTATCTCAACGCATCTTCTTCTAAAGTGTATCATTTTCTCATCCAACGGTGAATAACTATTTCGATAACATCAACTTTTCACGGAAATGAGTGATGCTCGCCCTTAACAGATGCATGATGCATTCAGTTATTATAAAAAGATTATAAAAGATTGATTTAATAGTTAATATTATCATGGTATTGTATCTAATAAAATATAGGAAACCAACTTGTAATATTGTTTTTGAATAACTCCGAGTAAAAACCCGATCAATCCAATCTAACCCAATGTAAAATAATCTAATCCGAAGCAATTCGGTGTCTAATCAAAATGTAAAACCTTCAAACTGTATTTTTTGGGTTGAAATCAAGTTACTATATTTGAACTTAACCCAACCTGACATCCTTTTATTTCTTGGATTTAATATGATTGTTAAGTTTATATGTACATTTGACAATTACACCATCACATACCCTTTTCATATACGTGTATTTCCAATTTATTATCCATCTCTATATGACTTTATCTTTCATATATATGTTCAATAAATATGTACATATATATGGGCGGGTTCAAATGAAAACTCAAATCTAATTGCGAACATGAGTACAGCCGAAAGCGTTTACATGTCCTATTCATTCTAAATAATAAATGATTATTCAGACTTAATGTTCATGCTTTATTTATGGTGAATAATACAACATTCAGACTGCATAATACGACATTCAATATTATTCAGTCTGAATGTTGTATTATTCACCATGAATAATGCATAACATTCAGTATGAATAATCTTGTATTATTCAAACTGAATGTGGCACGTGGCACGCTCTCACTTGTTATTATGTTCGCAATTAGATTTGAGTTCGTAGCCAAATTTTAATGTATATGTGTGTGTAAATTGAGAAAGTAGTTGAATGCGGTATATTTAAGATTTAAGAAACATGGATAAATTGTATCAAATGATTGATGAAGAACAATAAATTATAAGTAGAGAACACAACATATCTAAATTTATGGGAATACTTTGATATACCAAAATATCAACTCGACCAATCCATACTGTTTGGGTTGGATTGAGATTTTTTAAACTACCAAACATTTAATTGAATTATTCAAATATATTATCTGATCAACCAAACCCGTAAACACCCTTAATTCCGAAGTAGTCGAGTAGGTTATAGTTAATAGCAATGTTCGAAAGGTTCGCCGCAACAGCCGTCATGGGTCGTCGTGGCTTAAGGCTTGTGTCTCACGACACGTTACGCTTGAAGCACGTCATGGTGTAATGCATGGTTTTTGTAACATGATATTTGATTTAACTTACCTTTTTAATGTCTTATTTGTTAGTTTTTAATAACTAGCCTAATTTAAATTGTTTTTTATCATTGATTCATAGAATAATAGTGGGAAAACATATGTTTATATGTATAATATCGAATATGATATAGAAATTTTCCATCACAAGTCACGCATTGACAACCACCATTCGACATGATTTTCAAGACTTAAAGCTTGACCTTACTGTCATACCATGTCTCGTGCTATTTAAAACCTTGGTTAACCGTACACACATCCTAAATGATGTTAAAAAAAGAACCTAAAAAGATCATTGAAAAATTCAAACTTAAGTCCATTAGCTTTTCTAAAAAAAGTATTTTATTTAGAAAAATATATAAAAAATTTATGGAAAAAGAGTACTTTTTAAGTCTTTTACAGGTGTAGAGCTCTCCCTATGCATGAGCCAACGACCGACACTTCTCCACGTTAAGGGTCCCTTTAATGCTTCAAATTTTGGCTCTATTTCTTTCACTTATACCATAAATAGTACTTCATTCATTTATCCTCTTTTAAATAAAATATCATTAATACTAAAAATGATAATTAATAGCTTTAGTTTAAAATTGGAAAAAGTCTAAAAAAACCCAACGAACTATTTCATTTTGAATAGTTAAGTCCTTAAACAATTATTTTGAACAAAAAAACCATTAAACTTTCTCATTTTGAATGATCAAGTCACTAAACTATTATTTTGAATGAAAAACCATTCAACTTTTTTTAATACTTTTTAATAACTTTTTTTAAGTGTTTTTAGTCATTTAGATTGTGTTTGAGAAACTAGTTGATAAAGTAGTTAGTAGCTATATGATAACTGATAAATTAGTTATTGACTAATAAACTAGTTGTTAGGTGATAAGCTGTATGATAACTGATAAATTAGTTATTGACTAATAAACTAGTTGTTAGGTGATAAGCTACACTATGAATAAATTATGTTTGGCAAAAATTAATTTATGAATATGTAAAATGACTAAAAAAATAATTTTAAAGTATAATAATTAATATTAGTAAGGTTATAGTTAGAATAAGCTGCAAAAAGCACCTAAACACCATTCCAACTAGAGTTTCAGTCAACTAGCTAATAAGTTAGCTTATAAGCTACATCTACTAACTTATTAACTAACTTATTTTTACCAAACATATTATTAAATTAATTCAGTTTAATAATTAAATATTATTTAAAAATATATAGCTTTTAGATATTCTTTATTCAGTCACCCTTCCTGCATTCGTCTTCTTCCTAAATAACAAATTAAATAATATAAAAAATGGAATACTAATACAACCAGATTCTCTTGTGATTTTTTCAGACACATTGCTCATAAATCTGTAAGTATATTCTAAATTCTCATTTCCCATTTTCTTATTTTTGACTCTTAATATTTATATGATCATTTTTCTTTAATCGTTAATAATCTCTAGTTTCAAATGTTTTGACTGTAGTTTTCTTGATTATTATTTATAATACCATGATTAATGCTCATCTTTTCTTCAATTTGTTCAAATGAAACTTGAATCCCTTATTAATAATTTCTTATTATGGCTCTGTTTTTTTTTCAGGTTCTTTTTACTCTGTTCTTGAATCTTGCCATCTGAGAAATTTTCAAAAGATTCCAGCTTTTAATCTTCGAAAATCGTGAGTTCAAACTTCAATCTTTAAAGGGTTTTTGTTGGTTAACAATGGAAACTTACAAAAATTAGGGTTTCAATTTTCTAGACAGCAACTTTTTCCATTTTTTTAATAAATCTTGGAAATTAACATGTTCTTATTGATGGGTGTTTGCAACTTTGCTATTTACTCTTTATAATAAAGATTTCAGGTTGGAAAACAAAAACTGAAATTGGGTTTTTTTGATTTTCTATTTTATATTTAAATTCTTGAAATTAGTTCTTCCCCTTTTGAAAATTGTAGAAATGACATCAGTTCCTGAAAAGGGTGTGTTTATTTCAAGATCTCTTGCATGCTTATTTGCAGTCTCAGTATTGTTCTTAATCCTTTCTTCATTAATTTTATTTCAATTTGGTGACAATTCTTTAGTACCCAGATCAATTTACAGCCTAATTCTTGTTAAAAACATCAAAAAATCAGAAGAACCCATTTTGCCAATTGACCCCAAATCTCCCCTTTTGTGCCCAAATCTTGTAACGAATCGTGTTTAAATCGGACCCGATTGAAAAAGAAAAACCCACTTTCTGTGATCGAAATCGGGCCCTACTCAAAGTCTTTATGTATGATTTACCGCCGAGTTTCACTTCGGGTTACTCGGTTGGAAAGGGGATCGAAATCGAATATGGCCAAATGTTAGTAATTTGAGTGAAATCCCTTCATACCCGGGTGGATTAAACTTACAACATAGTATAGAATATTGGCTCACTCTTGATCTTTTATCCTCAATCGCTCCGAATATTGCTAGACCTTGTACCGCGATTCTTGTCCGAGACTCGAGCCAAGCGGACGTCGTTTTCGTGCCCTTTTTCTCGTCTTTGAGTTACAATCGGCATTCCAAGGTTCGTGGGGCCGAAGGGAAGAGTGTGGACAGGGTTTTGCAAGAGAGATTGGTGGAGTATTTGAAGGGTAGGGATGAGTGGTTAAGATCAAAGGGGAGAGATCATTTGATCATGGCTCACCATCCGAATAGTATGCTTTTTGCTAGAAAGCACTTGGGTTCGGCTATCTTGGTGCTTGCCGATTTCGGAAGGTACCCTTTTCAGATTGCGAACGTCTGTAAAGATGTCGTTGCACCTTACAAGCATGTCGTTAGACGCGTTGATGCTAGCGATTCGCCTTCTTTTGATGAGAGGAACGTGTTGGTGTATTTCCAAGGAGCTATTTACCGGAAAGATGTGAGCTTTTTTGCGTTTTTGTTGTTATTTTTATTGTTGTGTTTTTCGTTTTAGGGGTTGTTTGGTTGTTTTTTTCTGTTAGAGCATTCTAACAGAATCTCTAAAATGGAGGAAATTGGGATTTTGGGGGTTTTTTTACTACAAACAGAATCTTTAAAATGGAGAACATATTTATAGAAAACTAAATTTTCTGCATATTTGGAGGAGATGGTATTCTTTTGATGATTTTTAATTATTTTGAAAGGAGAGAATATAAAATTAAATATTTTAGTAAAAAAAAATTGTAATATCAAATGTATTGAATATCAAAGGTGCGAAGGAAAAACCTCAAAAAAACGAAAAACCGAGGAACACCTTGTAGCCCTTCATCTCGACGGTATGCACTTGTGCATACAAGTATTTAAGTTGTTTTTAGTTTCTTTGTACGTTTGCATGTTACAAATGGACGGTATACATACCGTCCAGATGAAAGGATGCTAGGGTGTTCCTCAGTTTTCTCTTTCTTTTTTTAGGTTTTCCTGTGAACCCGACCCCATATTTTTATAATATAACCAATGCTAGAATCTCCAAAACGAAGAAAATATAGGAGATGGATACAATTATTCTTTGGAGGCCGAGTTTTGATTTTACATTTTAGAGAAAAAATTTAGGAGAAGAAGTTAGAGATGCTCTTTAAACCCTGTGTGAATTAAGTTGTCTGTATGGATTAAGCCAAATTACTAGTAGTATTGACATTTTTTAGTATTTCTCTGAACAGGGTGGAATGATTCGTCAAAAACTCTACTACCTACTAAAAGATGAAAAAGACGTGCACTTTACGTTCGGAAGCGCATCCTCATACGGGGTCCGCAAGGCGTCTCGAGGGATGGCCTCCTCCAAATTCTGCCTCAATATTGCCGGAGACACCCCTTCGTCAAACCGTTTGTTCGACGCCATTGCTAGTCATTGTGTCCCTGTGATAATCAGTGACGATATCGAGTTGCCGTTCGAAGACGTTCTTGATTACTCCAAATTCGCCATCTTTGTTCGTGGGTCGGATGCCGCTAAAAAGGGGTACCTTATTAAACTTCTTAGAGGGGTTCGGAGAGAAAAATGGAATGAAATGTGGGAAAGATTGAAGCAAATCGCACCACATTTCGAGTATCAGTATCCATCGCGTGATGGTGATGCCGTCGATATGATTTGGCAGGCGGTTATCGAAAAGTGTCTTCTGTACAAGATAAAATTCATAGAAGAAATAGGTACCAAATGTCACAAAAGTTCTTAGATGGGTATAAGAGAGTGTGATAGTTTGAAATGTTAATGTGGATGGTTATGGAGAAGATTAGGGGTGTATATGATAGATTGGTCCTTTTTTCAGGAGCAATAATGTTACAACTTATAAATTATACATTCAATTTTGTAGTTTGGTCAAGTTTATGACTTTTGGGCCATGGAGAGTGGTCATACTATATATTCAAATATGGAGGTTATTAAAAGGTTGAAAATGTGAAAAGTATTTATAAAATGTTGGATGGAATTTGATCAAGGGTTAAATGATTAATTGGTGGTTGACATTAGGGGTGATTTTCGACTACTGAACCTCGACACGAAGATAAAGGATTTGCGTTGAGTTTTATGATTTATCAACCTATTTATTTCGCTGTGTGCTTGGGTTGGTATATGGGTTTACGGGTTAACTCGTAACCCGTTTATTTTTCAAATATTTTTAAAGTATTTTTTATATAGCAAATTTTATATGACTTTTAACTTTTTCAAGTCTTATTTAGTGTCTAAAAACAATACAATCGGAATTTTTGTTGTTGTATTTGAAGTTTTAAAGTAGATTGTATTTGACCTGTAACCACCACCAACCCGTTTGGTTAAACGGCTACGCCAGTCGTGTTTGGGGTTGGCGGGTTGCATGTTAATGTTGAAGATTTTGACACGATTTGTTAAACGGATCATGTCCAGGTTGAGTCTTTCTAACCTGCCAACTGCCATCCCGTGACCCACAAACCTGAAACAACACGATTGTCACTCCTAATTGAAACGAGAATAGTTTAACTAAAAAGTGAGAATATCTATATACATGTTATTTCAATATAAGGTCATATATGAAAACCTGGTTGACTATGGTTTATGAGAGACTTGGCCCGTACCCTAGGTCATGGTCTGATCGTCTGTAATCACATAAGATTTTTATATTTGAGTTTAAAGATAAACCTTCTTAAGTTAATTTCTTGAAACAGTAACTTCAAATGAAAATTATTGCTCAACTTTTTGCCAATAATAAAATGATATACTGATATGTGATTTATATTATCTTATTGGCATCGCAAATCTCACTTATTAAATGAAAATCAACATGTGTTATCAAATTGTCACTCTTTTTAGTGTTCTTATTCGAACTTTCTCCCACACACTCAACATGAACAGATCAATACATCTCTATCGAAAAAGAAAAAGAGAAAAAGAAAGAATCGGAAATTTATTGATATAATCATTTTTTATTAAACAGAAAAGAAGATGAAAAAACGAATTAATAATTTTGTTCCATCGCTGAATAGAATCAAAAAGCAAAATATAGGTTAATTATGTGGTCGACTAGGGTAGACACCATGCCCATTAGCTAAAAAATGGGTCATATTGTAACGATTAAAACATATTCTTCTTCAAATGAAGCAAATTGAGCTTTTTGGTTTTGACCATTTTTTTCCTATAGGTTTTTCAAATTTTTATTTAAAATGGAGAAAGTAAAAAGAAAAAAAAAACATCTTTAAATTTAAATAATTCTCAAAAATCAAATGTTGAATAGAAAGAAACATAACGAAACCGAATGTATTATATTTGTATAAAATTTATTTAATTTGTATGGGATGTTATTTCTATTAATATTTTAACATTACAATTAATTTTAAGAATTTTAAAATAAAGAAATTCTTGAGTTAAATTTTTTTTTAAACTCAAATTTTTGATTCCTATATTTTAATGAAATTATTAATGATGAAGATGGTGTGAGGCTAGACCTCGAGTCCGTAAACCAGAAGGATTTCATAACTCTTTTATTCCATATAAAATTTTATTCATTACGTAAAGAAACAGGTGATTCTGACAACATTAAAACGAACCATTAATCTTTGATAGGAAACTAGAAAAAAATTTACACTTTTACAATCTATATCCTAAAAATATTTACTCATTGCATCATATGAAATAAACAAACCAACCTATATTCATCGGAAAGAAATCTTGGCAACTTTCTTTTCGGCATCATCAACACTTGTTATGAATTGGATCCGACCCTTTGCGAACTCTTCTTTTGTTTGATTCATTTGGATCAAACATCACTGAAGGCGTTGGTGCCACCATATTCAACCGTTCTTCCACTGAAACACCATCAAGAACCCGTCTCAAAGCAAGATCTACGCTTCTGAGCCCATAAACTCTTTCTGATCGAACAAATACAGACACAATAAATATAACCATAAGGATCACAGCGGCTTGCAATTAGCAATCCCCATGATCTTGAAGTTGAAGTTGAAGATGAAGGTAAGTGTTATATTATTATACAAGTGAGAGAGTTTGCATCTTTTATGGGAATTGGATGAATTAAAGGTAGTAATATAAAGCAGAAAGGGTCACATCTTAGATTCATTCAGTCATAATCATAGAAGCAAAAAGGGATATGTATCCAATGTTTGAATGTAAAGCAGCACCCATTCTGTCAATCTTTATAGTTTTTACTCATTCTTACACTCTTTGTTTTTAACCAAATATCACACTTGTATCCAAAGCTTATAAATTGTTGGGGATGAAGGATAAGTGTTCAAATTTTGAAAAGGAAAAAAGAAAGATTGAAGGGTGGATTGGGTGATAAAGCTATGGAGATTGCAACTGATGCAAGAAAGCAAACCAGATAAAGAAAAAGCAGAGAGAGATATGAGATGATCATCTAACTTTAGAATTTCAAGCTCTTTTATCCATGCAAACATAAATCTGACTATTGATTTCTTGTGCTTAATGTATGAAGAATTTCTTTATGCTTTTCTCCATCTATGGAAAAAGACACATAGTTTTTAAAATTTTAATTATTACATAGCAAATTTTACCATAAATAATAGAAAGAATAATTAAGCGTAGAATTGTTATATCGAAACAAACTAGCAGCGTTCACTAAATACTTATCGGTAAATGCTTTTATGGATATGCTTACCCATCAAATTGAGCACTTGCAAGGATTGGACTCTTAACCAATAAGAGGCATAACAAAGACAGAGTTTTACTTGGTACGTGAGGGAAAACTCTTACCCGGTAAGCACTTATTGGGTTTAAGACGCCTACCAACAATCCATTTTGATGGTACACAATAAGGTAAGTAATAACCCATTTTGATGGTACACAATAAGGTGAGTGTGATGTCTCTTATCGAAAGACACTTACCTGATAAGCATTTGGTAAATACCCACAAAGTTAGAAATGCAGACACTTATGGGTCATTTACCAAATTCTTATCAGGGTAAGTGCTTACCGCAAAAGATTCATCTTCATTTATCTTATCTTGTAAATTCTTGGCTATGAAAATGGATTGTTGGTAAAGCATCTTAAACCCGGTAAGCGTTTACTGGGTAGGAGTCTTTCTGACACTTACCAGGTAAGACTCCTAATCCTTGCCTTGTCTCTTACCGGGTAAGCTTCGCGGTTCTTTTCTATACTCAGTCAATGAGATAAATGATATCAGTAAGCATTACTTGATAGTTTAGTAAACCCCTTGGTTCTTTTTGGAACAGATGGAGTCATGGATAGAGGATAAAGACTAAAGCAATGGGAATTATTCAAACTTCTAAACTTCTTTTCCCATATTCTTTTGATCCTTTGTTTCTTCTTTTCTTTTTATGTCAGAATAAAGCAATTATACTGCTACAAACCCCATTAAAAGCAACCAAAATCCCTATAACTGTGATTAACAACAGGCATTATATAGACTGCAAGTATCAAAAAGAAATCAGCACCAAATTGAATAGAGAAATCACTGAAGCTTTATAAGAAGCAGCCATAAATTTTCTGCAATATATGCACAAATAGACGGTTAAAAGATTAGTTTACAGAAACACGATTGAGTCGGTAAAAGGTATTGGGAAGCAGGGAGAAGATACAACCCTCTTAGTTTTCATCATACTGCAAATGTGTGGTAAAGAAAAAACAACAAGACAACAACTAAGTGTTGATTGTCTGTGCATATTTAAGCGTATCCAACCTCAGCAAGCATATATATATATATATATATATATACACACACTATTGAAGTGGTTCGTGGGTAGGTCCCACTGCCGGAGCCGGTATGACTGCAGGTGTTGGTGGCACGGCGGGCCCTGGTGCGATGGTGACCTGTAAACCTCTATGCTGCCCTGCTTGCATCATGAAAGCAACATCAGCGGCTGCCGCCAGTCCTGCCAGTCTCTCAGCTTCCTGTTTATCGTAGTTTCATTAACATTGCAAGTACATTGCCACAAAAACTAATATTTGGCAAACTAACTGATAGCCTCTAGTTGTTAGCTAGCTGTTGATCGATAAAGCAGCTTGTAAACTAGCTATGATTGAGGTGCAATAGCGGGAATCCTTCATAAGCAAAATAGCGGTAGAAATTGTGTTTTGATAATAGTGACACAATTTAACGCTATTTCACTGATATTTGGGTAAAATAGCGGTCTACAATACCGATATTCTCGGTTGGGCCTCTTTTGAATCTAAATTCTAGTGCTTACATTTTTGTTATTTTTGGGTTTTATTTTGATTTGGTCGCTTATTTATTTTAACTAATTCATATAATATGTAAGTTATGTACGTATATCCATATAGAGGTAGGTTCAAACGAGTATAGTAACTAAGGTTGTGTTTGGCAAACTAGTTGATAAGCTAATTGTTGACTAATAAGCTAGCTAGTAGCTGATAAGTTGGCTTATGAATAAATTATGTTCGGCAAAAACTAGCTTATGAGTATGCAAAATGACCAAAAAGGGTATCTTGGGATATAATAATTATTATTAGTAAGGGTATAATTGGAAAAAGGCTACAAAAAGCTCTAAACGCTATTCCAACTAGCGTTTCAATAAGCTAGCTTATGGTCCATCCAAACATGTACTAGCTGATAAGCTAGCTTCTTTCTGCCAAACACAACCTAAATAAGAAAACGGCCAAATATGTGCAAAATCACATGTGATTTTACAACACATATATATAGACGAAAGTTCGGCTGCAACTCAAATCTAATTGTGAATACAATATTCAAACTGAATAATACATGTATAATAATGCATAATATTCAGTTTGAATAATCCTGTATTATTCAGACTGAATATGCCAAATGGAGCGCTCTCGGCTGTCCTCACGTTCGCAATTAGATTTGAGTTTACATTTGAACCTGGCCACACAACACACATATATATATAATTCTAAAAAATATATTAACCTATTTGACCGCTAATTTTGGACCGCTATACCAACCGCGATAACCGCATCTCAATCTCAGTCCAAACTGCTATTTTGTACTTTGACCGGTGTAACAACATAGCAAACTAGCTATGTTTGGTAAAAAAGAAAAATAGCTAACAAGCTAAATGACAAATGTAAAATGAAAGGATTGTAGAAAAGATATAAGGGTATAATTGGAAAAAAGCCCAGGACTTATGGAACAGCTTATGGCTAACTAAATGGGTTCTTTTTAAATAAGCTCAGAAAATATGCTAGCTTACGGTGGCCAAAATATGGAGATGTTTGCATAGAGAAACAATGGCAATATTAAAGGCCGATACCTGTGCTTGCCTACGACGTTGCAAGATACTGATTGCCCAGGCCATAATGTAGCAAGGAAGAAGAAAACCAGCTGCCCGAAGCATGAAAAGCTGTCGATATCAAAATCGTCAAGTTGAGCAAATGCAATGATCGTAAAATACTCCTTCCATCCCAAAAATAAACGTGCAAGATGAAAAAGACACAGTTGTAGAAAGGTCTAGTTATTGCACTTTTTTACTTAACTAAATGATGATTGTACCCTTAATAACAGAGGGAGCAATGAACTTCTTCAATCTTCATCTCATAATGAAGGGTTAGAATTGGAGAGTACGCATTTACTTTTAAAAGTGGACACTGATTTTAGGACAAACTGAAATAGAAATGTGGACTCGATTTTGGGGCGGAGGGTGTGGTAGTAAATAACAAAACTCCACTTACAGCAAAAAAGGCAGAAGCATCATCACTATCATCGTCACCATCTCCAAGTGCGAGAGCATGCCTCAAGAGCAGAAGAGCCATCAACTGCCCACAAAATGATCCAAAATCTTAGTACAAACAAAATTCTGGCAACTCATAAATATAGAATGAAATATAAACGCAAAAATGCAACAAAGTTCCATAAGTTCATATGTAGTAAAACAACAAATAACTTTTTCTCAATAGAGTTTCAAAATTTCCTATTTTATACACTTTGTAACGGTAAGTTGTTGATCTAGTAACTTCTGATACATGCATATCCATTTACGAAATGTTTAAAGGACTATTGTGAAGGCAACGACAAACTTAGCATCTATGTCATCAACTGTTACAAGAGCAGCATGTTACAACAAAGAGTATAAGTAGAATATTGAAACTATGACACTAGAATTAGTCAATTATGTAATTATCAGCCATATCTTAAGATAATGCTAATTGATAATATAAATAAAACCAAACTCTACAAATTGGCATCCAACACAAATTAACTATAAAATATTTGGTAATATTATTATATCAGAGTGGCTTACTATGAGAGCAGCTGAGCGGCAAAATGAAGCTCCGTTGGCACTGGTGTCCTCATATTCATCGTAATGGGCATCCAAAAGACTGCGTTCAGCCGCAGCCATAGCCAAAAGTCGGGGATCATTCAGGTCTAAAGGAGTACCAGCAAGTGTCCACTTGTACTGCAACAAAAAACAACTGTTAGATTCCAACAAAGAAATTCTAGAAAAAAGACATTTAAAATTACAGGCATTCAAAATATTCAATTTTTTTATGTTCAGCCACAATTTTCTGAAAAGGGATATGAAATAAAGAAAGAAAGAAGCATAGAGGGATTAATTAAAATGCCTGATATCGAGAACAGTGTCTTCTGATTGAGGAGGTGCGGTATACCCAGGTGAGTAAGCCTGTGTAATCAAATTCTTCCATTATATGCGTAAAAGGTTACAAAGTAAAAATGAATCAAGATGCTCTTTGAGCACATTAATGCTTATTGTTTACCACCCATCTTAATGTAACAAAAAAATAGCAAGTCATCACAATCATAATAATTGATCTTATAAGCCCTTAAAATCGGTGGGGAAAAGATATCGATAATAATTACAAACTGAAGCACATTTTAGGGGCTACTTGGTAATGACTTAATAACATGGGTTATTTGCACAGCCATACATGGCTGTTCTGTTTGTGACTTATTGGTTCAGCATATGGAGGTGAGCCTAACCCACAAAGCCAGAAGCTCCCTTGAAACAATACCCACACTCTCACTCCCTGTCCAGATTGTCTTTGCTTCTCAAAATGGTCAAATGTTGTTTGGGGTTGTAGATCGAAAGTTTGATTTTCAAACCAGATTGAAGGAATATGATGCATACGGATCGGGTTTCAATTAACCCGGAAGAAAAAATTGGATTTCAAACAAATGGCAACATGATGTTTTGGATGTTGAAGATGCAATATGATGTTTTTGGGTGATTTAAGATGTAATTCTCCATGAAAAAAAAGCAAACACCATGGGTAAATTGGTTTTACGGATTGAGTTACATTACACAAAAACAAACACGTTTAATTTAATTATATCAGACAAACTTTTATCCATACATAGATTTCAGGGAATGTTTACATGAGGGATCTGGGATTCATGAAGATTGAGATTTTGGTTCTAGGATCTGGAATAGAATTGAATTCCATTCTTTTAGATAATCATACAATTCAGTAATCACAAAATAATTAATTACTTTTAGTAATTGATATAATAAAGCAAATGCTTTTAACAATTTAAAATCCATATAAACATTGGATAAAAAATCCATGCGGGTATTGGTATTTTATCGATTTTGTACGGGTTGTGAAATACTAATACTAGATTTTAATTTATATTATGTAAAAAACATTTCTTTTTATTATAAATCAATTAATAAAAGATGCTTTAATTTTTTTGTAATTATTTATAACTTGTTTTATAAAGAATGGAATTCAATTCCATTCCAAATTCTACAAACCCAATTCCAAATCCATCAAACCATTCCATCGAACCAAATGCCCCCTAAAGAAATTTAAGTAACTTCAATTAACATGACAAAACCTTGGTGAAATCATGTTTGAGCCATCATCGACATGCACAAATAAGTACACATATTACTTTGGAATCATCAGTGCAAAAAACACACTCGACCCGTGTCCAATAAAACAAGCCATGATTTTCATTTTTAAGATATCCCATGAAAATTGCAATAGCAAGATTTAAGCTAGTTACTTATTCTCCCATTGCATCAAATTGACGACAATGATACGGTCCACAAGCTTCCCCTAGTTCGTCGTTCTTGATGGTATTTAGACATCTATTCTAACACTTAAACTATGTCCCAAGCAAAAGAACGTGATGCCCAGTAACTCAAACAACAGAGTAAAACACGTTGATTGTAAGAATATCCGTGGCTAATCTCTTCTAGGATTGTTGATTCCACGAATGCCAAACCTAGGCTTCAAATCCGAACTCACAAGAACTCAAAATTTGGAAGAAAATGGAACATTCTGGATTCATATTCTGACCATCCATCTGACTCAAACAAAGGTTAATAAGCGGCCTAAAACAATATGGGCCTGGAAACAGGACATGGGCCGAACATAAAGGCCCAACAGAAATGAAAAAAGCGGTAAAAAAACACTAAATGTCCAAAAGAACAAACTTAAATAGCGTTTGGGTTCAAAAATCATGGCGTGTGTCTTGTTCCAGGCTTCGAATGGACTGGTCGTGGGCCTGAAACGGACCCCGTAGCCAAAGTTATGGCCGTTTAAGCATGGTCCCCTCTGGTAGCCCAATCATGGACCTCCTAAAAGGGCCCATTTTTCCACGCCAAGGCCCACATCAGAATGCAAATTCCACAGGATAGAGGGAATAAGATATACCACCAAAATTAAAAAGTAGGCAGTCAGCAAGATACCTGGTGACAGATTTCACAAATTATATCTCCTTTTTCGTTGCACCATCGTTGAACACACTTCCTATGAGCAAACTGCAATAAACGTCTGCTTTAGAATTCATAGAAAGGTGCGAAAAATGGTCATCGCCAATTACGTGTACATTTTTGTAAAGTGTATGAAACTTAGAAGGAAAGTGAAAGAAGGGTAAAGCACCTTGAGACTGCCACTACAAGCACAAGGAACCTCAAGGTTTTTTACGGTATCCTCCTCTTGGCATATGCGGCATTCGATCGACTGAATAAGTGGCTCTTCTTCACCACTTTCATTGTATTCTTCATCGCTCTTTGTGTCAGTAGTGACGGAAATAGCATGACTGCTGCTGGAAGCATCTGGAGAAAATCCTGATTCTGATGAATCCAGTTGGTTATTAGTCACCTGCTGCTGATCAACACGCAAAACCAGGTGGTCTTCCATCTGAAAAAGCATGATAGCCTTATTAGTATCGAATACTCTCAATTTCACGTGAACGTAGAAGATTTTGGGCAGTTACAACTATCAAATGTCAAATAGAGACATGAAATGATGTGGTGAATACAAACGTATTCAAAGTTGGATGATACAAGAGAATGCCGGGGAAAGTCAGATTCCATGCCAAAATGGTGAGGATAGTTGTTCCCCAAACAATTGGATTTCGTAAAAAAACTAATATATATATATATATATATATATAGAGAGAGAGAGAGAGGGAGAGGAAGGATCATGGGAGAGGTTAAACATTTTGCAAGAAGGCCAGAAGTCTCAATGTCATATATGATTACACTCTCTTGGATGACTTTAATCATATATGATTAAACGTCTAGGTGTTGTCAATGAGATATGCGTTTAATCATATATGATTAAGCTTGTCTAATTCAATCATCTTGTTCCTAGATGTTCTATAGGATCCTCCCACTCTCGTATCAACTCATATACACACACATGCGCATATACATACACACACTTTTATAAGCCATCACCCTATTATACAACCAGGAAACCCACCTATTCACCTTCCATTTTTTTAATTTTCTTTTAATTGAGGGCTGTTACAACCGCTCAAATGATAAACCTTGATGGTCAAATGGATGCTCCCAATTTGGTTGGGAAGGTTGTAGGAATACAACGGGTTGCATAGTGACCCACCTATCTCTCTCTATCTCTATCTCTATCTATCTTATATATATATATATATATAGGGTTGGGTTGGGTTCCATGAGAAACGGTTATCAACTATTGGATGAGAAACGGATGCACATTAGGATAGAAAAATAAAAGAGATCAATGGTTCAGATCAACTTCCCACACTTCTCACCATTAACTCAACTTCTCACATGATCCCTCGGCTATATATATATATATATATATATATATAGTATGAGGGAGGTTTATACAAGAACAACCCAATTTACAAGAACAAAGGAACCAAGGAAATCACATGTGATTTTGTGCTGTGATGGAAAAAGCGTGTGTAGGCCACGCTCTGACAAGGCGAGTGGGTGAGCCGCGAGTGGGCGTCTATGCACAAAATCACGTGTGATTTTGTTAGTTCCTTCATTCTTGCAATTTGGTTTTGTTCTTGTTTGAACCTAATTCTATATAGTATTAGGTTCAAATGAGAAGTGCTAAAAAAATAAGAAGTAGAGAAGTGATCTCCACTACTCATCCGGTCAATAAAGGCGGCTTTGACCGGGTCCCCTTCTTTAATAATCTCTACCCTCCCATGAATCGCGTCAATCCCCCGTGATCGCATCCACCGTAACCGGTCAAAGCCACCTTTATTGACCGGATGAGTGATGGAAATCACTTCTCTATTTCTCATTTTTTTAGCACTTCTCATTTGAACCTCTCTCTCTCTCTCTCTCTCTATATATATATATATATATGTGTGTGTGTGTGTGTGTGTGTGTGTGTGTGTGTATAGGCATAGCTGCATAGGATCATGTGAGAAGTTCTTTTAAACCATTAGATCACTTTTAATCAAATACCCTCCCATGAATTGTGGCTTAAAAGGGAATTGATCATGTGCATCTTGGTGCATTTCATCCTAATGTTCGTCCATTTCTCATCCAACATTGATAACTGCTTCTCACGCTTCTCACCATATTTGACACTTCTCACCGGAACTCAACCCTATATATATAAAGACACAGTGATAACAACCAAAAACAGATATGCTTTTATGAGCAAATGAGCAATCACCCTACCTGATACCAAAACTGAAAATCTAAAATGACACAAATTGAAATAGTATATTTCCACACAAAAACTACACAACAAGTTTAATTTCCACACACATTGCTATCTTCTTAACCAAAACAATTTCAATTATGAATTACCAATGAAGTCTACAGTCACATTCAATTTTCACAAATCTAGGGCTATAAAACAAAGAAGATCAGATCAATTTCTGAGCAATTTCATATCAACCATAATTAAACAAAACAAAACACACATTAAAAAAGGCATCAAATTGTTAACCTACCTGCACTAATTTCTTCCAAATTCCCACAAATTAACAAGAACCGTCTATATCTCCAAAAATTAGTCAATAAAATCACAAAGTTAAATAGAGAAAAATCAAGAAGATGATGAAATTAGGACGATAATAATAAAGTAAGAAGACAATAAAAAAAACCCTAGAAATTGAGAACCAAAAGGGCATTGATTGATTAAATTGAAGATAAATTGGAAATGGAAATGAAAGTGGAAATGAATCTTGAATTTCTACCTGTAAAAAGGAGTGTGGTGGTGGATATGATCGATGAGGAGAGAACTTGGAAGAGAGAAAAGTCGTGAGCTTGAAATTGGAATAAGGGTGGGTTGGGTTCTCTTTCTATGTATGTTGATATTATGGATAAAATACAAAATATATACATATATATATATATATATAATTGTTATTATTATTACATCTTCTTTGTTTGAAAAAGTCTTTAACAAAGAGAAATGTTTTTTTTTTTTTGTGTTTTTAGAAGATATGTGAACTTTATTTACAATGATTTATTTGTTTTTAAAATGCAATATTATTAATTTTTTAGAGAAAGTTACATACTTTTTGTCCATAGGTTTTGGAAGGCATGTGGACTTGGTCCCTCCGATTTTAAAAATTATAAATATGTCTTTTGTAGTTTTACTTTTGTCGTCTCGTGAACTAACAACCCGTCCAATTGATCTAGCTAAGTGATTATACTTGCTCGGTATATGAGGGTATGTTTGTTCTTTTGGGTTTATAGTGAGTTTTTGTTCCTTGCCTCTTATTTATTTGTATTTATTCGTACCTACATTTCTACTCATTCCACTGTTCTACAATGATGCTCATGAAAAAGGATATGGCACGAAGAATCTCGTACGTATGAATAAATCGTGATGCTTTTGACCCGTAAAAGGTATACAGTATGTAGGTTACCTTTTTTCATGTTGTTATTCAGAAAATGCCTTATGGAAACAATCGCATTTCCTATAAATTGTGTGTGGGTGCATACCGGGAAATTAGAGAAAGAGGGAAATCAAAGGAAAATAAAAAGAAGATCTGAATCCAGGTAGGAATCTCTATCAACTGCTTCCATTCTCTTGTATCAGATTCTTAGAACCTAAATCCTTAGCAAAAACCATGGAAATCGGACTTAGGTTTTCATTTGGTTGATTAAAGACTTAATCTAAAAGGGAAATGAGGATTATAAATCAAGGGGTTGGATTAGGATTGATATAATAATCGATTCTAGAACTGTTTAGGTGTTTAATATCTCAAATAATAAGTCAATCAATGGAAAATGATTGTGCAAAACCTAACACAATGGGTCGTTTGTATCGAGAAACAGGATTCCCGAGGATGTGGTATTGGGAAACTTAATTCACGGGAAACATGTAGTATGCACCGGATTCCCGATGCAAATCTAGCATGCACGGGAAACGTGTAGTATGCACCCCTAGACTGATTCTCCCAAAAAGTAGTTCTTTGGAATCTTATTAGTTTCTTACTTGGGTGTACTGTAGGGGTGCAGTTAGAATAATTCGAGTATTAGCTGTTTAGCTGGGGAAATACGAGCATGGGCGAGTTCCCTTGCCAAACCCCATTTTTATACTGAAAAGGCTTTTGATGAATTATTTACAATATCGATAACTACTTTCATCACTATATGGTTGAATTAAATGTATAAGCATGCTTATATGTCGTTTTACGTGGATTGTTGGACGGGTGGGCTGCACAATGGGCATAGGATACCGTGAGACAGTGTACATCTCTTAGGAGTTAGTGTAAGATGGTCATAAATATGTTTCATGTACCTATTATATGACATCTACTAGGGGTCGAGGGGGTCTATGGGGGCCTCGATTTAACGTTACGGGCGGGTGACAATGTCTACGTGTTGGTCCCAAGATGATGACCTTTAAGATAACAAGGATTGTAGAAGGGGGGTTGAATACAATCACACGGATTTTTCACTTTTAAATTTTTTGTATTATTCAAATACTGAATTTACAATATTGTTGCAGAAATAAAAAAGGTAAAACATATTCTAAACAATCTTAAGTTTTCATAAAATTTCACTTATGCAATAAGTGAGGAATGGATAGAAAGATAGAAGGAAGAAATGACTCAGTAGAAATAGATGAGAAGCTGATCTATGTTTGAAGAACACGCTCAACATCTATATATATTGCATGCATTATATGCATGACATATCCATTTTTACATGTGTTGTGTATTTAGTGGTCCAATCATTGGTGACACAACGTAGGTTACAATCAACTTACAAATTGCTCCTACATGTGATATTGCACTTTTGATTTCAAACATTGTTGAACATTATTTGATGAGACAATGTGGGTTACAATCAAGTTCCAGTAAGATACTTCTTTTGGAGTTGGTGTTGGTTTTGTTTTTTATTATTGAATTCATGAATCTTCAATATGGTTACAAACAACAACCCACCCATAAACTTTATATAACATGGCAACATTGAATATTTAAAGTTGGCAGTTCTTAATTAATCAGGTTTCATGTACCATACAATTTATGAATATGCTTTATGTAAAATGCAAGTAATAATGACAAGCAACAAGGATTGAACTTTTAAATGTGAGATCGGACTATGTAGCTGCTTAAAATGGTTGCATAGTTGTTGCACTCACTCAATTATAGCTTATTTCTAGTTGACCTTTGTAATATCAAATCTTTGTCTTTCATATATGCAAATTGTGCCTATGTTGAATTTTAGATATGAAATGGAATCCATATTCTATGCTAAGTAGATTTTAGGTTTCTTTGTTCAAACAAGTATTGTATTACTAAGCTTCTATTTTCTTCTAAAATTGATGTATTTTTATCAATTCAAATTTTAGACTTCAATTCTATGTTGAATCTTAGATATGAAACGGAATCCATATTCTATGCGGAGTAGATTTTAGGTTTCTTTGTTCAAACAAGTATTGATTACTAAGCTTCGATTTCTTCTAAATTAATGTATTTTTGTTGATTCATATTTTAGACTTCAGTTTATAAAACAGTCTTATTGATTCAAATTTCAGACATGAACACCACCACTTAAAAATCATAAATGAAATCATACTTCAAACTTCAACACCTCTTAAAAACAAACACCACCTTATTGTCATTACTACGATGGAAAAGTTGTGATGTTCCAACTACAAATCTTTATTTTCAAATAAAAAAACAGGTAATTGCTAGGTTTGTTATATCCGGTGAAACTTAAGGAAAATCATGAGAGATTGTTAGAACTTTATTTTCATCAAATTCTTCTTCACAATGAAAGCTTAAAAGGTCTTGCATTATATGCTTGATACATGGTTCCAAGCCATCATTAGAATTAAGACCACATCTTCTAATTACTTTGTTGTGTTCTCAATGATATCTCTATGATATTATATCAAATTTTCGATATTTTTTGTTAAGGTAATTGATTCTTGTCCGTCGTATACGTTGATAAATTGCATTTATTAGCAAGCTTCAAGGATCTTGAAGTGTAACACAATTTCTTTTTCTTATGACAAACAATATCATACTTTAGCATGTTACACAAAAATACGTGAATTTATATATTGGACGATGGTTCTCCAAATTGATGACATCAATTTGAAAAACTTAATCATAATAACAAACCGATAATAGCAATGTTTATTATGATTCCTTAGATACAAACAACATAACATAAATATTTGACAAACTAAATCCACAAAGGAAGAATTAAGTTAGTTTTGGGAACAATTGTAGTAATTTGCAATAATAAAAAGTTAGGGGCCATTTACGTTGTAAGTGTTTTCCTATAAGATTCTATACTGTGACTTTCCTTATTATGTAAAACTGTAGTCTATCAAAATAGTGTCGCGTGCAATACTTTACCCGGTAAATGTTTACCGAGTAAGAGTCTTCACCATTGCTTACCAACTAAGACTCTTAATCCTTGTCTTTCCACTTACCTAGTAATATTATGTTTGTCCGGTAAGGTAATTTAACCCGTAACCACTTACCAAGGTAAGTGTTTAGTAAATGACGCCTTCAAGTAGATTGTGTTTTGGTCCCCCGTGCTTTATTTAACTTTTATATTCGTTATGTGTTTTCAAAATTACAATTTTGTCCTTAGTGTTTTTATCTTGCGTCATACCTAACAGTAAATCACTAATTAAATTAGGTGCCGTTTACATGACGCTTACCCGATAAATGATTACCGGGTCAATTTACCTTACGACACAAACATGACAAGGACTAGAATCTTACCTTATAAGAGCGATAGCATAATTCGAGAGTCTTACCCGGTAAGTGAATTTTACAAATCTTACCCGACTAGCGCTTACCAAGTAAATTGTTGTATACGATACCGTTTTAAGAGACTAAAATAATATCCTATATGATACCCGTAAACGCTTAAGTAATTGGCGCCTTAGTATAACATAAAAATCACACCATCACAAGAACAAAAACCATAAAATTTCAAAAACATCGGGACGAAAGTCATAATCGTTAACAAACAACAAGGACTAAAATCGTAGTTTACTCAACAAAAAAAAAGTTAAAAAAAACTACTTGAATTCATGCCCTCCCTCCCTATAAAAACCGCTATTACGAGAAATCAGGGTTTATATACTTTTGGGGTTTTTCCTTCCGCCATTATCACACGATCTATCAAATCAGCCTCCATTAATGGCCGACGAACCACCACCACCTCCGGCGACCACCACCACCACCGCCGTGGTGGAAACAGACGATTCATCTGCAGCTCCACAAGAGATGGATCTGGAAACCGTTGATTCTGCGGCGGCGGTTAACGGCGCTAAACGAGGAAGAGAAGAAGAAGAAGCGGCCACCGAATCGCCGGAGAACAACGGAAAAGATGCGAAGAAAGCGAAGGTGGATGATGAAGAGAAGTCTGTGGAAGAACAGAGGCTGGAGAAAGAAGAAGAAACTGTAAAGGCTGGTCCGGTGGCTGTTGGATATAAGAGCTTCGAGACCTCTGTTCAGATTTTTGATTACTTTTACAAGCTTCTTCACTTCTGGCCTCCAAATCTGAATGTCAATAAGGTATCTTGTTTCATCTCTGATCTTAATTTACTCGTATTAAGTTCGTATTCTATCTTGTTTGTTTGAAAAATTATTGTAGTATTGATTTATCGGAATGAATGTGCATATTTTGGTTGATTAGATGATAGAAAACGTTATAAGCTAAGTACATGTTTGGAGTGGACCATAAGCTAGCTTATTGAAACGCGGTTGTAGCGATTTAGGAGCTTTTTGTTGCCTTTTTCCGATTATACCTTTATTAATATTAAGGTTGTGTTTGGCAAAAATAAGCTAACTTATAAGCTACTCCATCCAAACATGTACAATAAGGTAGCTTATTGAAACGCTACTTGAGCACTTTTTGGGAGCTTTGTAGTTTTTCCAATTTACTTTATTAAATGAATTATTAAGTTCAAATATACATTTTTTGGTCATTTTATAGACTCATAAGCTAGTTTTGCCGAACTAATTTGTTCCAGCTAGCTTATCAATCAACAGCTAGCTTATCGGCTAGTTTGCCAAACACAGCCTTAATTATTATAACTCAAGATATCATTTTTGGTCATTTTACATACTCATAAGCTAGTTTTTGTCAAACATAATTTATTCATAAGCTACCCTATCAGCTACCAGCTAAACACAGTCTACTTAACCTGAAAGTGAGCTTACTGATAATCTAATACCGAGTTTTGGCCATTGAATAATGTTTACGGAATTAAACAGATACCAGAAAGAGGAATTGGCATTGATATGGATCCTCAAGCTCATATACTATCTTTGATTTCAGCCTTTTGCAAATTTTGGTATCTGGTATAAATCCTATGTAAATTACTTTATCAAACCAAACGAATCAGTTGTAGATCCCATATAGAGTTGAAAGAGGTTGCTAAAAAGTTGTGCAAAGAGTTAGACCAAAAATACAGATGTATAAACCTATGTATCCTAAGTTGTATTTTCTTTGGTTTTCGTTGAATGGATAAGATTCCTCATGGTAGAATTCAATTGCATTCTGTACTTTGATACTCGGAAAATAGTTAAGAGGGGTTTCGCCTTTTAGTCCTGATTTTTGAGCATGTTATCATTCTGTTTTACATCTCTATCAACAAGAGTATGGAGAACTGTATCACATTAAGCTCTGAAAGTGGTGCAAAGGGGCTAACACAAAAACTCCGATATGCAAAACAACAAACAATGTTAAGTACTGTCCTACATTCTTTATGGTATGGGAATCGACAGTTTCTACTTTCTATTAGTATAAATAACTTTGCTACCTAGTCAACGACTGTTAACTAATTGTAGTTCAAGTAAAAACCATTTATGCTTAGAATTAACTTTGCTGTATTGATAGATAACTTTTAGCTTTCATTGCGTATTTTTGTAGATTGTATACGATATCCCAAATTCCTGATTGGTGTCAATGAATCACATATTGCGAAAGACAACCACAGTAACAAACAACAAAACGACACGTCTGAATTCTGTTTTGATCTTTTAGTTTGGACCTTGTTTTAATGCCTTTAAAACAATGCAACCATAAATTCAAATATTCAATTGACGTGTTACATGTGTCAAGACTTAATTGGACGTCATTGCTTACTTGTAATTAATTTGTATTTGTGTATTGCAGTATGAGCATGCGATGTTGCTCGACTTGCTAAAGAAAGGTCACGTAGAAGCGAGAAAAAAATGGGTGCAGGCATCAATGCATTCCAAGTGCGGTTCCATCCACAATGGAAAAGCCGATGCTTCTTTCTTGTGCGAGAGGATGAGTCTGCCGATGATTTCAGTTTCCGTAAGTGCGTGGATCACATTCTTCCCTTGCCGGAAAACATGATAGCAAAACCAGATGTCAACAAGGCATTGGGCGGTGGCAGTGGCAGGGGCAGGGGCGGTGGTCGTGGGACTGGGAATTGGCGTGGACGTGGTAGAGGAGGTAAGCCAAGAAACTGATGAATTCGTCTTCCATTTGTGGTAAACTAAGACATGATTAATATATAGAAGAAATGCAGTAGTATGCACTGTTTTTCTTTCTTGAATGTCTGCATGGATTTTGAATTATCAGTTATGATTGAATTTGGGAAGTTATAATAGCATGCCCGATTTTGTTTTAACGAGGATTTCGGTCGATATGCTCTTTAATGGTAACGTGATTTCACTTATTTTATGTTGGATCTTTTTTACGCAAAGTGGATTACTTTGAAGGTGCGTTTGGTATGCCAAGCATGACGGAGGTTATGAATGGTTTTTATATATTTAGGGTTTATGGTCTTTAAGATTTATTTATTACGTAGAACGCCCAAGGATATTGCATTTTCCCCCAATTTTTGGTTCCACACCCTATCTATCGTCTATGTATTTTTTGTGTCAATTCTAGTTAATTCGAGGGGAATGTTTGTCTTCCTTTTTGTTTTTCCCCCAAAAAAAACATAACAATTATATAGTATTTTAAAGTATATATAGTATTATGGTGGGGTGTGACGAGACCACCTCCATTTTGCAAAAACATGAAACATTCTTACCACATGTGATAATACATATAAGAGGACCTATTGGTGTGCAGACGATGTACCATGTGGCTAAGTCGTTGCAAATGTCGCATGTGTATCTAATGTGATATCACATGTCATGGATAAATGTATCACATCAAGAAACTTTTATCACATGTGGAAGAACCTCGTAGTGTAATAATGTCATGTTAAAAGTCATCCACCTCATTTAATATCACATGTGATTGACTATATTAAAAGGTGTACACAATCGCAAGGACCATTCACTGTCTTTGACCAACACAAACACGCCATCTCCCGTGTCTTCCTCCTTTAAATCCCACCCCTACAACACAAACACACATACCATATCTTTAGTCCCACTATGACCCCCTTCTTGATAACGACCGACCACCACCACCACCACCAACACCCACCTTGAGGTAATGAGGTTTTTCTTTTCGGAGATGGATGGGGAGGCGTTGATGGAAGGGATGACGAAGATATATGGTGTTTGTGTTCGCTGTCAAAGTTTAAATGCACATGCACTTTGGTCCTTGATCTAAAAAGCTTAATTAAAAGTTCTTTAGAGTAAAGGAGGAAGGCAAGATCATCATTTTGCTCTTGAGTTAAACGGACCTGTTATATGGTCTTGAGGACAAAAAACCAAAATTGTGAAAAAATACATACCATCAGATAATCTTACATACAAAATGAAGTTTAAAACCAATTTCGTAAAAGCCACATACCACATGGACCAAACTATTTACTCCAAAAGTCTAACAAGAATGACGAGAAAAGAGACCCTCCTGTGGTCGTGCCCTCATCTCCGAGCAAAGCTTGGCCTTTGAGACCAATTAATCGCTAAAATTTTTGGATGAAACTGTCAATTTTCAAAAAGTAAAAGTTTACTTTTTCTTCTACAATTAGTTATGAGACGAAGAATTAGGTGTAAAATTGTCCTTTTGTTAACTGAAAAGTATAACACTCGTACATTCTTGAAATCGCGCATTTTTCCTTGTGAACATATATTTTGGTACGGACATTAATTGGTTTAATCCTCTTGACCGTCCGCCAAAGGGGTGTCTTTATTACCGACACATAACTTGACAAAATTGGAAGGGCAAGAACAGGGCAAGCGAATAAAAGAATTGTTTGAAGGTATTAGAGTCTTAATTTGCATAGGTAATTCAATAATTTGCTAATATTGTCTCGTCTCATTGATTTTTGTTCCACCTTTTTTTTAAACAGTATCCTAGGCTACGCATGCTAATCCCTACATATTGTGACCATAAATATCAATTCTAATAAACCCAGTGTCACAATTGCTCTGGACACCTAGAATCGAACTTTTAGCAAATAAGATATTCCACCACATTCCACTAAGCTTCAACCATTATAGCACAACCACAATTGTTCCACCCAATTTGGCAAAACAAAAAAAAGTGCATTCTATCTCATTCGCTCATATTCTGTCCTAATCGGATGTCACATCAAACATGAGACAATAAACAATAAAGATTTTGTATAGTATTGTTCCACATACCCAAACCCACCAACAAGTATTGTTTGACTATTTGCAAGTGACCAAAAGTTGCATATGGTATTTAAGAACAAAAGATCATGCTTTCTTTTGTGTTTAGAGAACATGAACAAAGTTTATTCAATGCTTTTGTCAAAACCAAATTCTACAACAAACCAACCAACTTACTTCACTTCTACAAAACTGAGAATTAGAGATGAATTGTTATTATTACCTTCTCTCAAACCTCCATCTTCAAGCACTCACTGCTTGCTTTTGTGCAAATGCTACCCCTTCTCTATGCTTCCCTTCAGCTCAGCCTTTAATGCTTCCAAACCTTTCTTCTCGTACTCCGTTAATCCCTCGAGATCCGACCCGATCACCGCCTCCACTCCTTTCTTCCCGATCTTAACCCTCGTTGCAAAAAAGGGTAGTTCCGTCACTTGAGAGTCGACAAACGCACACTCGTAAACATCGCTATCTCCATCGAGCGCACGAAGAGACGATTCCAGGAATCTCGCAGCCGCGTACGCCATTGACAGTGTGGCGGACCCCGCCCCCGCCTTCGCCTCGACCACCTCAGTCCCGCCGTTTTGAATCCTGACCGTCAGATCATTCACTTCCTCGTCCGTGAATCCGACGGACGGTTTCGTCTTCGAAAGCAACGGTAGAATCGTGATTCCCGCGTGCCCGCCAACAACTGGGACGTCGACGTCGATGAGCTTCACGTTCTTCTTTTGGGCCACAAACGTGTTGGCTCGGACCACGTCGAGGGTGGTGACACCGAAGAGCTTCTTAGGGTCGTAGACGCCTTTCTGCTTCAGCACCTCGGCGGCGATCGGGACGGTCGAGTTGACCGGGTTGCTAATGATGTGGATGAAGGCATCGGGACAGTTATCCGCCACGGCCTCGATCAATGTCTTCACGATTCCGGCGTTGATATTGAAAAGGTCGTCACGGGTCATGCCGGGTTTTCTCGGAACACCGGCGGGAATCACGACCACGTTCACGTCTTTGAGACATTCGGCGAGCTCGTCGTTTCCGGTGAAATCCCGAACCCGGGAGGGAGTGTTGCAGTGGCTGAGATCGGCCGCCACGCCCTTCACGTTTGCAATATCGTAAAGGTGGAGGTCGGAAACTAATGGTGACATTTTCACCAAAAGAGCGAGTGGCTGACCGATGCCACCAGCGGCCCCAAGAATGGCCACTTTGAATGAGGCCTTAACCTGAAGGACGTTTCGTGATGCCTGATTCTGGGTTTGGGATTTCCGAGCAAAGGAGTGATGAAGTGCTGCGGTGCTTTCTTTGTTCAGAAAGATGATTCGCAGCTTACTGAAGCGGCTGCCTTGAGGCCAGTGAAACTCTTGATATGGTTTTGGGAGCTGAAACTCACGCCAAATGTGTTTGATTGCGAAAGTGGTGTAGGTTTTGAGCCATTGGATATTGTTGATCCAATCGAAAGGCACTTGCTGATGTTGCTGCCATTTTTAGACCCTGAAGAACACGGATTCAAAGATGAAAGTATGTTAAATGGCGAACTGTGCCTAAAATTCGATGGATTTAAACACATAGGTGACTTCAGCGTTACACATTCTTCCGTTAAATCTATAAAGGGGACAGTAAAGCCATATTAACTTTTTACCATTCAAAAGATTTCATAACTAAGTGCGTTAGATAAAGACTACCAATCAGATTTAACAAATAGAGACAGAAAATGAAGTAAGAGATATGAACTCATTCAGACTGGAATAAGCCCAAAGAAATATGCACACAAATGTGCACGGGAAAGCTATTCACAACACAACAGTGGGTTCCAATTCCAACACTAACCACAACAACTACCATATATCTGAAAATGGTTACAAGTTAGACCCTGAACTATGATATTGTTAAGAAAGAAAAAACTAAAGCTGAATTGCTGAAAAGTGAAGAAAAGGTTTAGGACCCCAAACTTGCTGAGAAAATAATGTGCACAAACCCTGGGCCATAAGATGTGCTAAAAGATGTTCTTTTGGAAATAAAAAACATGACACTATTCCAAATGCTAAAGGATTATCACAGCGGGCAAATGGAGAGCAACCCTCACATCATGCTGAAAACAATTAAGCCATTTGAATTTCATAGCAACATAAGTCGGTCCATGCATTTAGCTTTCCTTAACATGCTAGCCTCCACAGAAGCTCAAAAAATGAGTGGAGGTGCCGGTCAGCATATGTAATCCTAACAAATATTTTTACTGTCTAAGCAAGTGTGCTTAATCATCATCACATTAAGCCAATAACTATGAAGTATAAAGTTCAAACTAACTTGGTGAACGAATGACGTAAAACTAATAAAAAAGTGAAACACAAAAAGGCAACACACATGAGATTGTTGACATATGTATATTGATAATGAAACGGAATCCTGACAAAATGATGATGAAGAAAGGGAGCCATGAAAAAATGGCAAGGATAGTTGTTCTACAGACAGTTAGGGCCTGCTTGTTAGCAGCTTAATGAGTTTAATGATGCTTACAGGCTTACAGCTTATTCTGTCACTTACACATGACTGTTTGGTAGTGACCTAATGGTATAGGAGGTGGCTTATTCAATAAGCTTTTAGGGGGAGCTTTACGCAGAAAGCCAAGTTTTTTCAGACTTGTCACTCCCAATTAAAAAACATGTTTCTTCCATCTATGAAAAAACTATCCCCTGCAAAAACCTTCCCGGTCTACACATGCAGATTAATCCACGCAGACAGCTTTATTCATACATGACTTAACGAAAAACCAACCAAACAGCCCCTTAGCCTTTATAATAACTAAGAAATATACATAACCTTTTGCAATCACCCTACCTGATACCAAGGCTAAAAAATTAAATGACAAGTTGAAATTGTATGCTTGAAACAAGTCGAATACATCAATAATAACTTAACAAGTTTTTATATTCCACACACATTGCTATTTCTTTAACCAAACCAATTGCAATTATGAATAAACAATGAAGTCGGCAGCCAAATTCAAGCTTTTCTATAATCTAGGGTTATGAAAGAAAGAAAATCAGGTCAATTTCTGGGAAATTCCAAACAAACAGATAATTAATAAAAACTAAATACAACATTAAAAAGGCATAAATTTTTAACTTTACTGGTCTAATTTCTATCAAATTCCCACAATGACAAGGACCAGCTATATCACCAGGAAGTCATCTATAAAATCACAAATTGAGAGTGAAAGAACATTGAAAAACACACATTACAATGGAAATCAAGATCCCATTCAGTTCAGGGACTCCAGAACCAACCTGTTAGGAAATTTTGATGATTAATTGATGCAAATGACACTAATCATATACCAATTACCAAGCAATAAATAGCATATGTAAAAGGCAAAAACACCAAGGAAGAATCTTTTTGAAACTATAACTGGATAGGGACTAGACTACAAAAATCATGACAAGAAGGTTAAGAATTCTGAAATATTTAACTAATTGGGCATTAGTTCCAATTCTGAAATATTTCAAATTCTAGGATTTAAAACACCTACTGACTTCAACTTCAATACAATAGATTCATCTTCCAAATCCATAAAGCGACAACAAAGCCAAATACACTTCTAACAATTCAAGAGTTTCCATAACTAGTGTGTATATGAAGATTATAGATCATGTTAGCAAATAAATAACTATCTACAAGCTTGGAATTGCATAAATTCACACGAAACTCCGAATCCAAAACCACAATTTGTGAACTTCCTGATCTAGAAAAAGACTAAACACACTAAACTTCTACATATATCAATGACACAATATCCACAACCAGTCGCGTAAAAATTACATTACAGAACAAAAATCCATATTATCACCTTAATTACATGTTCTAATGCATCTAGAAACTTCAAATCATCAGCTTTAATCTGTACTTATTAAAACACATAAAAAATTACATTACAGAACAAAATTCCATATTATCACCTTAATAACATGTTCTAATGCATCTATACAAACTTCAAATCATCACCTTTAATCTGTACTTATTAAAACACATAAAAAAATTACATTACAGAATAATAATCCATATCATCAGCTTAATTTCATATTCTAATGCATCTATACAAACTTCAAATCATCAGCTTTAATCCGTACTCAAAACACATCAAAAATCCATCCATCCAAACACGTTAATTAGAAACATTTCAAAAGATCTGAATAAAACTTGATAGATAATGCTACATCGATTAGATTCAATAGAGATCGTATAAAATCATAAAAACGAATTAAGAAGAAAATGTCATCTATAGATACAAGAAAGTTGTACGTATATGCGTACCTGTATTTGAAAGAAGTTGTAGATCTGGAGGAGAGAAATAAAAAATGTGTTGTGTGTGTGTGTGTGAAGAATTGAGGTTTTTTATAGTAAGGTGGAGGAGGGATTGGGTGTGGTGATGGAGTATCGGGTATTTAGGTTTCTCCGCCGTCGAAGGGCTTGGAAACAATCTACTGCTGGCGTGGAAACATCTGAATCTCAGGCACCACTGATTCCATGTTTTTGATCTGATCTTGGCCGTTGGTTTGGATGACCAGGATGGACGGTCCTGATTTTATATCGCAATTTCTTTTTCCAATGTAACCCCCAGGGAATGCGAATTTGAATGATCGCATATTCGTGTATGGTGAATTTTTTTCCAAAGGTAGATAAACTTACACACATGTTCTTGTGTTATTTGAGATTTATTCGAGCATCCAACTAATCTGCATCGGTCTCAAACCGATTCGAAGGCTGGGCCAAAACCTAGGTAACTCCACTTGTTGCTGCAGGATTTTGAACCCAGGTATCCATTGACCCACCAGGATGGTATCTCTACTACTGGACTAGACAAACTTTGTTTTGCATACGGTGAATTTAAGCGAAATAGACAAAAATAGTTAATCTATGAAAATTAATTCACTTGGTAGCCATTTTATGACCCATTAGATTTGTATTTGTGTTTGATAGAGTGCAAAACATTTCGAATTTAAAGTTGAGAACTCGAAAAATAATCTTATCTCATGATCAAACTTATTCTTCTATCACATGATGTGTAACACCCATATTTTGATAAACTTTACCATTGTTGGTTTAATGTATTTTATGATGAATGGATGCATATGTTTTTAAGTTTGGTGCAATTGGTTTTTTAAACAAAGTTAAGTAGTAAAAAATCAAAATATAATAACCCAAAGTTGTTAACATATTTTAGACATAAAAACCCCTAAATCACCTACATCTCATCTTCTAGGTTATTTTAAAGAGTTCAAATCAAGGAGGAAGAGAAAGTTATTCCTGCAAAAATAAAAGGTGTTAAAGATCCAAGAACAAAAGTTTGGTGTTGGTGGATTGAGATTGAGTTAGTGCTTGAAGATTGGAATTCAAATCCACCATTGAAGCTTCAATTTGAGCTCAACCAAAGTAAATCCTTAAAACTTAGGGGGCGTTTGGTTCGCGGAATTTGATGGAATTCGATGCAATTGGAATGACCAATTCCATTGACCAAATTCCATGGTCGTGTTTGGTTCACGGATCTTAACTAAGGAATCCTCCAAAATCCTTCAACCATGGATTTCATCATTCCAAAGGATATCCCAAGGAATTCATTGGAATCTTCTTTCCCCTCTCTCATTTTCTCCATCTATGGCTTTTTAATCTCTATCTATGATATATCTCTCTCATTCCAAATCCTTTTACGGTTCGGTTCGGTTCGATATCGGTTTTCGGTTTTTTTATTTATTAAATAATCAAATTTATATACTTTTTTGAAAAGCAAATGAATTTAATAACAAACCAAAAGGGCAAAAACCCATGTACACAAACAGATCTTCGAACAGCAACCCAAGCTACTGCACTGCAGCTCATAAGCAAACGAAAACAAATCAAAAAAGATACTCCAGCTAAATCGCCCACGATTACGAGTTATATATATAATCAAACTATATATATAATAAAATTAATATAATTTAAAGCGGTTCGATTTGGTTCGGTCTTTAGGAAAACCGATTATGTTCGGTTTGGTTTTTCCCGGTCGAGATGGAAACCAAAACCGAAATTGAACCGTTTTTTGTTTTTAGCTCGGTTCGAATTTATCTGGTCGAGATGTAAACGAAAACCGAAATGGCGAAATCGAACCGATTTCGGGTTTCAGCTCGTTTGATTTTTCCGGTCGAGATGGAAACCTAAAACGATATCGAATCGATTTCGGTTTTCGACCCGGTTCGGTTTTTTTTCCCGATCGAGATGGAAACCGAAACCGAACCGTTTTTGGTTTTACAGTTTTTTCGGTTTTAGTTTCTCGTTTTTTTCTGTTTCGGTTCGGTTTGGTTTTTGCTCACCTTACCTTTTACAATTTCATTCCAATTCCAATTCCGTCCAACCAAACACAACCAAAATGCATGGTCAAATTCCATCAAATTCCAATTCCAATTCCTTCAAAGTCAAATTCCTTGATGAATTCCAATTCCATCGAATTCCATTCCGCGAACCAAACGCCTCCTTAGGGTCCTCTTTTTTGGTCAAAATCTTCGATTGTTTTAAGCTTCCATACAACTTCAATGAATCATCAAAAGGCTTGACCACGTTTTTTTGGATTGTTGTCTAGAATTTGTAAAAATCGTAATAAAATGTTCATTGGGAGGTATTAGAAGTGTAGGAGAAATTTTATGCGATTTCGATCAAAAAGTCAAATATTGGAATTAAGGAAAGTATCACGTCTAAATTACGAATAAGTAAAACTGATTTTATTGGGATATCTTTTTTGAAACATTTTTATCGGGAGTTGTAGATTATCTCGTTACGAACGCGTAGGCGAAAACCTCGAAAATGAGAGTTCCGAGCGAAAAGGTAAGTCATTCTTAGTGTTTAGTAGTCAAAATGGATACCAGTTGGGTTAGTAAATAATATAGTTTTAAACAATATATTAGATATAGTTAAATGGTTTTTATGTTTGGTCATATATATAATTTAACACTTCAACTATTATTATTTTGGATGCATTTAATATATATATACACATATATAAACTAAACAACAAACAATATATTATACATAGCTAAATTGTTAAATTTTAGATGCATTTCGACTTTAGGAATTTAATTTCCTTTTGGATATGTTGGGATAATGATTTTCGAGAATGTTATGTAATTTAGTTAATCATTTCCCGAGACTCGTGGATTTTTGGTAAAGTTTAAATGGTGACAGGGATCCCGCTATGGAAAAAGTTAAACGGTTATCCCCGCGGTAAAACCTGTTTACACTAAACGGAGATACTCGTTTCCGCACGGTTTTCCCCTATTACCCGATGGGGATCTTGTTTAAATCATCGCAGTTCTTTAAGAGGGGACGGGGACGGGAGGACCAATCCCCGGCCCGAAACTGCCCCGTTGCCATTCCTACTCTTTATGGTCTCAAGCAAGCCCCTCGTGCTTGGTTTGAATAATTCTCTACGGTGATTACTTCTCTTGGATTTATTCCTAGTAATCATGATTCAACATTATTTGTCAGATGCATGAGTGCAGGCCAGATTCTTCTATCCCTATATGTCAATGAGTTGATTATTACTAGGGATAACTATGATGGTATTGAATCTCTAAAGCGGGATTTGGCTCATCATTTTTCTATCAAATATTTGGGTTTGCAGTGTTATTTTTTAGGTATTGAGGTTGCTCAAATCAAGAAAAGGTGTCTTCTTTCTCAAACGAAGTATATATCGGATCTGTTGGTGTGTGTACGACTTTCTAACAACAAAACTATTGACACACACCTTGAGACCAATGTCCATTATACTTCAACTGATGGAGTTTCTTTATTCGATCCGAGCTTGTATCGTACTATTGTGGGCAGTTTGGTTTACCTTACAGTCACTCGGCCAGATATTACTCATTGAGTTCACGTGGTTAGCCAATTCGTTACCGCTCCTACTTCTGTTCACTAGGGAGTTGTTTTTCGCATTTTGAGATATCTTTGTGGGACAGTTTCAGAGTCTCTTGTTCCCTCGACGTCTTCTTTAAATTTGAGTGCCTATAGTGATGCTAGTTGGATAGCGATCCTAATGATCGCAAGTCTACCACCGGTTTTTGTATTTTTCTTTGAGATTCTCTTATCTCGTGGAAATGCAAGAAACAATATGTCGTCTCTCGCTCTTCAACTTAGGTCGAATATTGTGCTATGGTAGTGACTACTTGTGAGATTGTTTGGTTACGATGGCTTCTTGTAGATATGGGTGTTGATGTTTCCCAACTTACTCCATTACATTGTGATAACAAAAATGTGATGCAGAATGTGAAGAATTCTGTTTTCCATGAAAGGATGAAGCATATTGAGATTGACTATCATTTCACTCGCCAACATCTTCAGCTCGGAATTATCTCGCTGCCTTTTATTCCTTTAGTTTTGCAGATTGCTGATATTTTTACTAAGGCTCAGTCGGCCTCTCGTTTTCGTTTCTTGGCTGATAAACTTTCAATGCTTATTGTTGTTGCATTGTGAGTTTGAGGATGTTAGCTTATGTTTATGTTTGGGCTTAGCCCGTTTTCTCTTTTAGCCTTTTAGGGTTTCCTGTTTAGCTTATATATAGGGTTTTTCCTTTCTTTGTTTTGTAAGTCGTTTTCTATTCTAATAATAAACCTTAGCAATCTTTCGACTCTCAATCTTCAATATAAATAATGAACTTATATATGTTTAGATATCATAAATATATGTTTGGCCATTAATGCAAATACAATTATATAAAGAACAAAACAAATTAATATAATTTATATTGAGAATAATAACAAAAGAAAAATTATGTTTATATATTTCTGTTTAACATAATCAATTCAATATGACTATGGAAACTCGTAAGAAGTTATTTTAAAATGAAAAATATGCATATTACATTAAGATGAGAACGAAACCGAGAAATCACATTGTAGTAAAACATTTAATCTTCCACGCTCCAAACTAGAAACTGATGCTTTTGTTCCAAACGTTTGCATATAATCAACATCAAGTTGTTGTATAATCGATTTACAAATACCCAACGGTTTTTATTTGAGGGACTGTTAATGTTAATTACTTGCATATTACATGTCACGGACTTGGTGTGTGACGATTGTTCGCACCCGATCCTGGATAATCATCTGTTGTCAAAGCCCTTCTTGATACCATGCTTTCATCCCAACTATCTTCCAAGCTCCCCTGATGTTATTAGAAAAGAAAGTGAAATCAGATTTTCGAAACTCTCATAATGTATAATAAGTAAGGAGTTTGAACTTTTAACTTTTCGATCAAAGTATTATCATGATTAGATATATGTTAACAAGTTAATTACCGAGTGGATATTGCCTGAAACATCAATAGAAGGTTCTTCAACAATAAGATTCCTAATTCCTGAAATCACAAACATAAACATACTCTTGTTAGTTACCACTACCTATTGGTATTTGTGATGCTTTCGATGCTACTATATTCAAACAGATGGCTATGTAAACACGTGTAAGTGTTTTTAGTTGGTTATTAAAACATGCATATGTGATCAACTGTATACTGAAAACAAGAGGAAAATTCGAGTTTGAGTACTTGAGATTGGAATGGCATCGAAGGTGGAAACAATCAAACAGAAGCCAAGTATGAAAACAAGAAAACGAGTGCCTAATGCCATTGCTTTGAACAACATACACACTTGATATTGTCACATATACATATACCTTATATATAAGGTATTAGTAGCACCCACGTTATATTTTTATTTTTGTTGTTGGTGAGCTTTTACAAAATGTCAACTATTCTCATACATCATGAAAAATGCAACTTGTTTAAGGGGCATATTCATTCTATCCACATGCAATTGATTATATGTATATTTTTTAATGATTATAAAAGCATAAATACTTAAAAAACAATTTACTCTACGATCACTATAACAAAATTAAGTTTATAAGACGCCTTAAATAAATAAGTACATGTTTTGATAGAGTATTTAATAAGACCAAACAAAAAACATCTCATCTAAAAGTGTTACATTAAGTTTATATGACGTTTTTTTAGCGTTGTATCTAGTTTTTTAGGACAACTTTAATACAAAGTGTTGTATTAGGCAATTCTATAAAATGTTTTTGAGATGTGTCCTATAAACTCATCTTTTCAAATGACATTTGTGTTTATAGGATATTTTCAAATAGTGTCATATAAACTGTTTAATAGGATGTTTCATTAGAAAAATATTCTGAAAAACTTGTTATGATGCCTAAAAGCGTCCAACAAACTTTTTATAACGCTTTTAGATGTGACACTTTTGATTTGGTCATAAAAACACCCTATTATGACATTTTATTTTTATTTTAGCTATCCTATAAACTCAATTTTATTATCGTAAATGTCGAATTGATAAAGTATTTTGAATTCAAAAGAAAATGTTATATATCAAATTTGGTAGTATAAGGTTTGTTACATCTACAATGGTGGACCAAACGTTAACGTCTAATGGCTTTGTTCCTTAACCAAATTAATTGCCTATTTTGTTCAACCATTAAGCAATTTTGTTTATTTACTTATCATTAAGGAATCAATTAATAAGATAAGTTATCACATATATCTATTATACACATGTAATTATTTTATTGTAGACATGTTTTAATATAAAAAAGTAAAATACATTCTTTGTCCTGCCGTTTACATGAAAATCACATTATGCATCCCTACAGTAAAATATTTATAGAAAAGGGACAATGGTTTACATTTTGTCACATCCTATATAGGTCTCTTTGGTTTCATATTTTATAACATCATAGGTCCCTACCACTACTTCTAGGGGGTGAGGAAAAGGAAACCAGCCCGAAATACCCGGTTTCCAATCCCCCGAAAATCAATTATCCAAAGTATTTAATCGCATCAGGTTGGGTTTTAATTTCTAACCCGAACCCACCCTGGAAAACCTGAGACCCAAAATTTTTAACATTTCTTTTATATTTTTTATGTTTTTCCTTAAAATATAAATACCTAATCTCAATTTCGGACATCCAAACCTTTTCACCCGACCCAACCCTCACCGTTGCACACCCCTAACTAATTATGTTCGAGAACTTTCATTAAGTCAGTGATGGTTTGGTCTTTCTACCTATTTCTCGTCATTTTTCTTTAACAATAAATAACATATTATATATGTATACCACCTACTATCCAATTCTTTTTTGAGATTCTTCGTCTAATTGACAATCATTCATAAACCAAGAAGACATATCTAAGGGCCCGTTTGGTTTGACAAAAGTTTTTTAAGGATTCGGACTTTATGAAAGAATTTGGATTTAAGAGGAATTGGAATCTTTTGTGTGTTTAGATTGTAGGATTTGAAATTAAATTTCATTTCATTTGAGTAAATATGGTATTTTGATAGGTTAGAAAGGGTATATATGATACTTGTAGTTTAGGCTGGGTAAATATGATATTTTGAGTTTTAATAAAGGTATATATTAAATTAGCCCTAATTTTATAAAAATAAATAATAATTTTTTTATTAACCAATTATTACAAAACAAATATTTTTAACATATTTTAAAAGTTATTTTATAAAATCTCACAAAATACTAATTCCCACATGAAATTTCTAAACCCCATGTTTGTGAATATTATTGAAATATCAAGATTTCATTTCTAAGTTTTCTTTAAATCAAACACGAAATTAGAATAGAATCGAATTCTAAGTCTAAATCACAGACAAACATACCATAAGAATGCAAAACGTAATTTCATCTAAACAATAGGGATCAAAATGTAAGCTATACCATCTAAAAGAATCAAACCCCTAAATCTCTATAAGGTTAATTTATATGCAAGATGATGATGATGATGTAATGGAAGACGTTAGTCAAGTACCCTCAATATAAAAGGACAAAAATTGTTGTACATGAATCTCCATCCAACTAATAAAATAAAATTAATCAACTTTTAATAAATTTAAATTTATTATATTCAAGTTTATGTTGTCTTCTGATAGACATGAATGGAATACAATATATGTTTATCTCAAAATAAACGTTTTCGTTACAAGATATGGACAAATTTTATTTTGGTTATTTTCTTTCTAATTTTAATTTATCATTGGGGTATTTAATATAACCAAAATGGCAACCTTTGAGTGAGTATTTAGTTTAATTAGAAAAATAAAACCTTTGACTAATTAAATATCTTAAAAGTAAAATAAAGTTCAGAGTAAATTACATTTTTGGTTTTCATATGATACAATGATAAAAAGTGACAACTTCACGCCATTTATAACCTCGATTAAAACCACCCATGCAACCTCTCTCTTTTCTCACCTCTCGTTATGTATAAAGGGGTAAATTAGTTATTTATGTTTTTATAGAAAAAGAAAAAGTGTACAAGCAGCTACTTTATAAAAATTACAAAAGACTAATCTACCCATTTATACTCTAATTACGTTGTCATGCTTTCGTTTTGAAATTAGTTTCCGTTTTGGTCTTTCGACTAACTCCGGTAAATAAAATCCATTAACTTGATAATATTTTGTTCTTTTTGTTACTTTTTATTTTTTTCTATTTATTCATTTAAGAAATGTTATTTTTTTTATTACTTGTTGGTCTTTTAACCCATCCTTCACCTACCAACCAAAAGAAACACACAAGGGCCAAGCCCAAACAACAGCAAACAGAGGAAGAAGAAGCAAGAATTTACAAGCAGTAAATTCAAGACAGCCACAACAACTAAGCAAACAAAAGAAAAGAAATAAACAACAACACACACGAGCACCCAACACTTCGAGTAGCTGAGCAAACGATCACGCGAAAGCAAATGATTAATGATGAATTAATACCTTTGTATTCATGAATGTATTATCATGAGTAACATTTATTTTGAATATACAATCATCATTCCTGGTTAATGTTGAGATCCTATTTTTTTTTAACATTTTGTTTTTTATAAACTTTGTTCGAATCTTTTCATGAATAAACGTTGTATTATTTTAATAATACAGAATATATAAAGTAATAATTGCATATTAGTAAATTTTTCAATAAATTATGCAACAAAATAAAATACTTATATTTGTGATTATATGATTTGCAACAACTACCCAACACAATAGTTGACTTTTGAGAATTAGAAAGGATTAATTTCATGTATGCCCTTATTAAAGTTGAAAATATCATATTTACCCAACATAAACTACAAATATCATATACACCCTTCCTAACCTATCAAAATATTATATTTACCCAAATAATATTTTTTATTAATTTTTAATTAAATTTAATAATTTATAATTATGATTTATAATGAATGGACATTTTTATCCCTGTATTTTTTTTTCATTAAAACCCTTTTTTGCACAATAACCATGTTCTTCCTCCGGCAACAATTCCGAATCGACAGCCACGATTTATTAAACGGATCTTCAATCAACAACATCACCGGACTAAGAACAAGCGCCGGAAAATCAAGAATGCTTGAAAGCTTCAATATCAACAACCTTCTCAATCTTTTTCCCTCCTATAAATACCCCATTAAAGTCCTCGTAAACAACCATTTCAGCCCCTTGTTCTACATTAATAATTAACTGAATCAGATCGATTCGATTCCTCTGCCATGGCGGATGTTGAGAGACGAAAAAAACCAAATATGAAGATATGAAGGTGAAAGGAACATTGGTTTTGACCGCTTCCAACAAAGACAACTTTTTATTGGGTCGTAAAATCTCTCTGCAACTCATCAGTGTGTAAGGAACATTTCTAAACTTTCTCTAACTTTAACTTACTCGAGATAGTTTGCACAATTACTCGACATATCCTCAACGACGTCCGCAAAAGGAATTATTTGACCGCACTTAGCTGTACTTGCACACACGTACCCTTTTCTAGATATTCTCAAATTTTCACTAGGACTTTTGACCTCAACTTAGTAGTATCATCACCATTAATCAAATAAATGTACCCCCAACCAAACGCACATAAGCCTTTTAGTAAAACATTGGCGATTTTAGGCATAAGCTTCTACTTATAAACATTTTATTCGAAGGTACTAAATCGTCACTAATCTTGAAGCACCCTTAGAAGGCTCGCATAACTAGGTCGATAGCAGATGCAAAGTGCACATATACACTACACCATTACCTAAAAGATAGAGGCATTTACCAACGCCTCATATCCGTATTTGTGTTATCTTATCTCTGTCGCCCCCCCCCCCAATCCACGCAAAAAGCGTATACACAGAAGGGTCAATTCAATAAATTAACAATCTATACTTTTGGGACACACACCCAACGCAGTCTACATTACTTCTAGACCTCTCAAGCGTCTTCCTATCTCTTTATAGTACTTTAACAATTAACCAACTAATCATTCTACCGATACTAGCTCCACTTACTTTAATAACACGACGATGCCTCAAAGGAGTCTCTTCCAATTATAGTGCTCTTCTATTCTCATATGTTTTAAAACAGTTCGATGTTCATCAATTTTTTTTTTTCACGAAGCAGTCGCCCAGCTTAATAGATACTAAGTCGGTCACCAGGTCACCGCTAAGTTTTAGTTTGTCATTGCATACACCTCGACTACTAGTCACGTAACAATAATAACGTACTACTACCAGTGGTATGATTATCACTTTAGGTAAATACTTCATTCATCAGCACCATTTAGCAAACATAAGTCAAATACCAACATAGAGTATAAATCAGATTATCACAACTATCACTACCGTCAAAGATTGATGTTCTAAATAGTCACTGCTTGTCACCATCGAAACATTAAGGCTAAGGGTTGACCATTCACGCTTGGACCGACACCCTCCTACCATTACAATCTCATCATATTCTTTGACCAAAAATCTCTTGACCTAGCGAGTTTATAGCCTTCATGCATGGGTATGGATGGGTATAAATCATTTTACAAGTTTAAAAAATAATGCCTTTAATAACATGTTATGATACACGGTTAGGTGTACATAACTCAACACCATGATATCTTCATAGAAAATCTCAACGACCTGAGGATTGGTCCCTCGCGACTATGTTTTAAAAGTTTTAAAAACGACACAAGACTACCCGTATATGGTAGAAATCTTTTGCCAATACTTTACTTTGTGACAAAAAGAAAATAAATCTCACTCTCAAAGGAGCATCTCTTAAGTCATAGGTAAACTCATGAACCGACAGTAACGAGTAGATCTTTCCCGAGTGATCCAGTAATCATTAGATTCACTACCTTGACGTATAGACTCTTATATAAGGCTCTAGCAACAATTACCAAAAATAACGCCCGATTATTGCATGCTATAGATAAAAATATGGATGACAACTCTTTTGTTTTGAATACATTATTTTTTAAAATAAAAAGGATTTCACAACCGTTTAAGGTTAAAATGAAATTCGTAAGTAATCGTTTCAAGGAACACAAATTCGCAATTAAGTTTTTTTTTTTGGAATAAAACATAATGCATGTATTTCATATCATGATGAAGGCTACTCACTCTATATAAGCCACCCTTTGTACTCAATACATCCCTGTAAACGATGATCTATCACTACACCAACGGTTGAACTGCTCATACTCTAGGCTAGTTTAAGTTGTTGCCTCTACCAAAATACTCGAAAGTCACTCTACATGGTTCCTATATTTTCCGACTTCGAGGGTTGCTCGCATAGACCCACAATCCTAAAGTTTCTCAATATCAACCACGTCACCTTACCTACCATAGTGATTCCTTCCCCAAAGAGTTCCTTCTTACCAAGACCATAATTCCTAACCAATCAGCATAACGTGATCCGAATGAAAGATTCATAAAGTTTGGGAGTTACCCTTAACCAACTACTTTTCCCTGATTGATCCCAAAACATTCGAATGTACGTAGGAAAACTTCCATCACACTCTTTCTCTAAAAGGGATAACAACAATAATGAAAGTGTCAAAACAATTCTACACAACTTTGCCCTATTTCAATCAACACAAAATTAAACTTTTTCTGTACAAAGGTCCATCAACATTCATCTTAACTAGATAAGCACACACACATACAAATGAATTCACAATTACACTGGCCAAGTGTAATCACGAATTCATCATACACGATAGTCTTTACCATCCTATAGACACCGACACTGACTGGTCCACCTTAAAGTTTCCAAATTCTCAGCTGACCTCAACTCAACAGTTTAAGTCTAGGTGCATAGTGATACCTAAATCCCTTAAACTATGGCTCTGATACCATTTGTAACGACCCAAAATTTAGAAATAAAGAATTAAAGATAACAATCAAAATTTGGCAACTTGTATTGACAACTTAAATCGTAAACCAAGCCAAACCGGCCCTTTTACAAACCTTTCCTTAACAACGTTCACTAATTCATTTCCTTATACAAGGTCGTTCTACGTTCGGTGCGGAAGCTAATCTATTACAGCTGAGGATTTTAACAGAAACTAATCTATAACTCAACCACGGACTTCACCCGACATCCTCATGCTAAGCATTAGAACTTCCCTTTACTTGATACATGCCTGAAAATGTTTTTAAGTTTGAAATAGTGGGTTAGACCGGATGGTCTAGTGAATTCCCTTGAGACATTTGAAACCAATAAACACTTTATAAAAGTCAATCACAAGTAAAACCAACATTTTCAGAATATCACATATATTAAATCCAGATGTTAGTACAAAACATTCATTCTACAATTCAATCAATAAAACGACAAGGTATGAGCTCATGACCTCTATTAACTTTAGAGTTTGCCATTCAAGGTAGGACATTTTCCCCATCGCCTCCCCTTCGCGATGAAACATAACCCACTCCCGAAGGAGCCACATTTAACCCACTCCAGAAGGAGCCATCTTTAACCCACTCCCGAAGGAGTACCCCTAGATCATATACACTCCTCCATGATCAAGACATTCATTTACCTTCCCAAGAGGCCATACGACCTCAAGGTACTCTACCTTGAAGGCTCACTCAAAACAAAGCTTAAAATCACATTGCATGTCTTAAATCATTCGTAATCCAAATCATAATACCATCATAAACATTTCATGAATAACAAGCTTTAAAACGTTTAATTCCACCAATCATTTATAATCAAAACATTTAGCATTTTCAATGGCACAGATAAGTGAAATGCACTTTAAGACATATAAACATCTTCTCGTAAAAATATTTAGGCGTAGGGAAGTCACCTGGTGCTCGACGACTAGATAAACCTTCGATCTCGCCTAAACGGTCCAAACCGAAACCTGAATTTTTACATTTAAATAGGGTGTTAAAACTCTCTTAAATCCTTCTAATATTCTTCTAATAACATCCCAAGATAAGCCCCTAAGCTTAGCCTCGAATCCTTCGCGAAACGAAGAAACAATATTTATTCGGTTACGGACTTCAGAGAAAACGGCGGGTAAGCCCGCGACTCCTTACCCGCGGATGACTGCAGGTCATCCCTGTTACGCAACTTTTTTGAAAACAGCCGCAATTCATGGTTTCCAAGTTCATCAAGTTCTCAACAAGTTTCAAAATGAAATACCAATCCATCCTAACCATTTCCTACTTGATTATATCAATCACCAATCATTTCCCCAAAGCATTGATTCATAAATTCAATGTTCAAAAGATAACCCAATAAATCTCTTTACATTAACATCATTCATTAATCAAGTCTTATAGATAGATGATCACAATTAACTCAAAATCTTATGAAAACCCCATGAAACTTAGAAATGGGTTTTTACCCCAACTTTCTACTTGATTAACAATCCCAAAATCCAAAGAGGGAAAAAATCTCAATAACCAAGTAACTAGGAGATAAGTTCAATCTCTACATCCTCAACTCATCAATGGAGTTTACATTTCATAACCTAAGAGATGATTGGAGTTCATCCATTGAAGAAGATGACCCCAATTCTCAAGATAGCTAAGAGAAAAAAAATGATGAATAGAATTCATACCTCAATATTGTCTTCTAGAATCCCTTTGCTCAATCTACAAGCTCTAATTTCATCAAGTTCTTCTCCTCTAGACTTTTCCTCCAACTAGCATCTTCATTCCTCTAAAATTTGTTCCTTCCTTTTACAATTGATTTATCCCCAAAAATGAAAGATGGTAAGCCCTAAGTCCAATTGGGCTTTTTAATCCTTGGAGCCCATCTGAAATTTTACTGATGGGCTTTAGTCCAAAACTAATTTACTTATACAATAAGCTTGTAAACAAGGGTTGTTACAGTGTGACTGTATGCAACTAATTGTTCTTGCCTCTGGCTATATTCTTGTCTTCTTATTCTTTTGATTTGTAATCAACTTGCATTATTTAATATTTATTAGTTTATTGTTTGTTAGATAAGCTTAATTGTTAGTTCTTTTTGTTAATTGTTAATTATTAGAATTAAGGTTTATCTTGATTATTACTTTCTTAATTGATAGTTGTCAAAGTTAGAGTTTTTTAGTTGATGATTAATCAATTTGTTACCAAATGTTTGGTGGGCCTATTTCACTAGAAGATTAGGAAAAGAAAAATGGATAGTCCCAAAAAATAATTCCGGAAAAAGGCAACACACTTATTTTTAGTAAGATTTTCAACAAATTATTAGAAGAATAAATCCTTAGATTTTTTTAAAACTAATTAACTATATCATTCTGATCTAAAAGACATTAAAACTAATTATTGTGGCAGACCATGAGAAAAGTACAAAAAAAATATAAGGAAGTTCCATATTTCAAACCATTATGATTATTTCTTAAAGGAATACTCTATTGATCAATAGATCTTAACTAGAACCAATAAAATATAAGATAGATATAATTTTAGTTTTTTTAATTAAGGAAGAACATGGTACAATACAAAAAAATTCTTTCTATAAGTGTATTAACCACCTATAATTGTTCATTAAATCATATATCATTACCAATTAACTTGATACCATTTTTTCGTGTCGGTATTAGTTTTGCATCATTTTCAATTTACAATGCAAAAATATTTAAATTTCAAAATTTAGTAGGTAAACAATAAAAGTTGCTACAATGTTCATCACAATTCTAAAACAAAAACAAAAACCAACAAAATCATTTAACAAGCCAAAAGAAAAGTGTTGTAACAACTAACAAATAGAGCATATAACAAGAATAGACAATCGTACCACATCAATTCTATTCTCATGTTCTCATTTACTTTCTAGATTAGTTATATATCTATGTATCTTCTTAAGAGTCGTTTACTAATATTTACTAGATAAATGTTTATCGATATTATTTACCTTATTGAATATAAAAAGAACCGAGAATCTTATAAGTAAAAGGAATAGCAAGAACCAAGAGTCTTACATGATATAATTAAATCCAAAAATATTTAATATGAGACTCATTTTGAAAGTATTGACGAGACGATTATTATGGTGTAACTTGATAAAATTAAAAAATATTTTTTAATGAATTTTAGCTAATATACAATTACACGTGTTAATATTATTGAAATGAAAAATGAAAATTAACAAACTAAAAGGTATGAAAAGAACTAAGTAAAAAAGCATAAGGGTAAAAAGTGTTAATATATATACATATTAGATTTTTAAAATGAATCTGAGAGTGGGGGTGGGCAAATTTTGCAAGGTGGGGAAAGAAACCTGATTCTGTTATCCTCTTTCTTATGGTTTTTCCCTTTTGTGTCAATGAAAATCTTGCTGCCACTAAAATGGTGTCTCAACCCCTACTTCATACTTCAATTTTGGGAGGTAAATAAATGCTCTCAATCTTCCTTCTTGCTCTTCTTAACCTTTTCTTCATCAAATTAAAATATTTGATTGTTCTATCTGTGACTTGTTTTCTTTATCATTGGTTTCTCCTCCTATCTTTTTTGTCTTCTAATTTGGTTTGTTTGTGAATTTAATAATCACTTGTAACTTTGAAATAAAAACCTTGCTGTTGCTGTTCTTTCTTTGATCATTGGTATGTTTTTTGAATTTGGGGAAAAACCACTTGGACTTTTCCAAATACACATTTTTAAGTCTGGGACAACAAGAATTAGGCTTGGCAAACTAACCGATAACATAGCTTATGTCTGATAAGGTAGCTGATGACTGATAAGCTAGCTGACGAATAACTTGCATTTGGCAAAAACTAGTCGTAGCTTATGATTGTAAAAATGACAAAAAAAGAAAAAACATGTTTAAAAATTAATAATGTAAAAAGTAAAAGGGTATATTTGTAATAAAAAAAATAAAAGGTCTATGATTTTGTTTTCAGTGGCTTAAAAATAATTACAACATGGGCTTACATTTACCAGTTTTGGCCTTTGGGTAGGCAAACAAGTGTTTCATTTTTGTAATTTAGATCAATTTATGTTGGTTTAAACAGAACCCAATTGATAGAAAGAATATGGGTATTATTGGATTGTATGCAAGTTTTTCACTCCCAAAGCTTTAGTAGGCATGGCAAAGTTGATGTGTGTTTCATCTGTTTTATATTATAGGTGGAGTACAGTTTTCTCCTGTCGGCATGTCGAAACATCAATATAGTTTGATATCACTTACGAGAAGCCGATTCTTCCAGAAACATCCGACTTCATATAGAGGTTCTATTTCGTGTTTGTCTGAGAATCTAAATAACACGAATGAGGTTACAGCAAAAGTGATTTATAGCATTGCTCCTGCAGTGGGTCATAACAAGGTGATCAACCCGTGGTTGTTTGGTTGTTTTTTCATTAAGTCCTGTATGGATTATAAGGATTTATTTGCCTTTACGGATATAGCTAAATTGTTGTTCAGTTATAAACAGTCCGAATGACATAATTGTGATCAAATTTTACATGATATTAGGAGGCACATCCGGAATGCAGTTCAAGGGTTCCTGCTATTGTCACCGCTCTTGAAAAGGTGGAGCTCACTCCAAAGGTAAAAAAGACTAACTTCACATTTAATCTTGCAAAGCCTTTTGTGATTGTTACGTTTGAGAACTGATAAATGATTGATGGAAAATGGTGTGATGAACTTGAGACAATGGTCGGGGAAAAGATTTTGTCTTTTATATTGATATCACAGTGAAATGTTACGAATCTTATATATATCCTATCTTAAGATAGTGATGGTGCCATCCGAAGTTTGAAACTAGGGACAAGAGCTTGAAGTAGAATAGTTATCGTGTTAGCTTTTTGAACTTTCTTTTGCTATAATTTTAATACTTTCTAACGCTATGCAAATATCTCATTAAGCATATAAAAATCCAAGAATCATTTTTTTACACTATCTAGTTTGAATTGACATGCAATCTATTTGCTTGCAGTTTCGAGGATCTGAGATCATTCAGCTTCAGAACTTCAGAACCGCTACACCTGAAGATATTGCTAGCGTACATTCTAGATCTTACATTTTTGGCCTCGAGAAGGTGATGCAGGTTTTCTTGACATAAACAAAAGGAGAGGATTTGTAATTTCTAAAATTAGAAACATTCTATTATCTTTATATCTGTTTGGTGTCAAATTACAAGTAAAGTTGTTTGTAATTTCGACCATGCAACATTAATGTTTTTTGCCACTTTTATACATGTGTATTTGCGGTTAAATTTTAACTGGGATAGATGCATGATGCATCTTCTAATCAACGATCTTATGTTACATGTTAATCTATTGTGTAGGCAATGGAACGGGCTTCAGAACAGGGCATTATACACATCGATGGATCCGGACCCACATACGCCACATCCACAGTAAGCAAATTTCATTAAAAAAAAGTGCCCCCTTAAGCCGTTGTGCATGCTCATTTACGATAATACTAATTTCTTTGTAGCCGATTACATGAATTTAGTTTACTTCATACCACTTATTAGTTACATATTTGTTGGATTACAATTCATTATTTTAAGCTGTATTTTTTTGTGCTTGTTCGTATAAAGCCACTCGGTGTATAGTTCCTCAACGGAGAGTTTTTCTAATGTAGACGACGATCTTTTTTTAATTATATAAAGATAACATTCCTAGAATTACTTATTCGTTGAGAAAATAACCCACAAGTTGGGGTAACGCTTAATTTGCCATTGATCATCTTTTATTTGGATATTGTGCAAATGCAGACGTTTCAGGAGTCGTTGGTTGCTGCAGGAGCAGGCCTATCCTTGGTGGATTCTGTGGTAATATTAGCCTAAACTGTACGTGCTGGCTGCCACAGTCATGCCACATAATGACTGCCCATATTCTTGTCTCCGACTAGAAATGCAGAAAAGCCGACGCCTAATCGGTCCTAGTTATTTCTTAAAAACCCGAAACGTACCAATTTTCTGGAAAAAAGTGCTTTTTTGCTTACTAAGACCATCTACACCAATCTTGCAAGAGCTTCTTGCAAGTGAGGTGGCAATGCCACATAGGCAAGAAGTCTTGCGAGAAGTTGCAAGTCTTTCATATTTAGAAAGGCCTTTTAAGTAAAAGTGTGGGTTCCATTTCTATTTTCTCTTTTTCTTTTTCTCTTTTTAATTCATAAAAACCTTATTTTATAAATAAATAATATATTCTTTGATTAAAATATATTATTATAAATTATAAAGTAGTTGGTAGGGACCACTTCAGAAAGAAGTATGAAAGATGAGTAGTATTACATTGATGTGGAGGTTTATTGCAAAGCTACTGTGGCCTTTTAGAAAGATGAGTTGGAATTGCAGTGCTGCAGATGGTCTAATAACCCAAAACCCCAGATTTCTTTTTTTGACAAAATGGTAGGTTTGTTGTTCTTTTGGACCGGAGAATGAGATAGTTTCTTATTTGATGAAAATGGTAGGTGGAGGCATCGAAAATCAGTGAGAACCCTCCGGTTGGTTTTGCCTTGATACGACCTCCTGGACATCATGCCGTTCCAAAGGGTCCCATGGGATTTTGTATTTTCGGTAACGTAGCTATTGCAGCTCGATATGCCCAACGTGTCCATGGACTAAGGCGCGTGTTCATCATCGACTTTGATGTCCATCATGGGAATGGGACCAATGATGCTTTCTATGATGATCCCGACGTTTTCTTTCTTTCGACTCATCAAGTAAGTAAGTTTATCGCGTTTATTTTATTTTATTATTATATGTATCGTATTGTATGGTATGAATGGATTGTTGAATGGTGTTTTTAGGATGGAAGCTACCCTGGTACTGGGAAAATTGATAATATCGGATGCGGGAATGGTGAAGGAGCAACGCTTAATTTGCCATTAGCAGGAGGTTCAGGCGATATAGCCATGCGAACCGTCTTTGATCAAGTCATTGTACCGTCTGCGCAACGATTTAAGCCCGATATTATTCTTGTGTCAGCAGGGTCAGTTTCAAACCATATACTATCATCTGTATATTCATCATAGTCAAATGTCTAAAATACCCTTAATAGTAATCACATGTAAATGGAATTTTTTCGTTCAGATATGATGGGCATGTACTGGATCCGCTGGCAAACTTCCAGTTGACGACAGGAACATACTACATGCTTGCATCGAGCATCAAGCAACTTGCAAAGGAGTTGTGTGGTGGTCGATGTGTTTTTTTCTTGGAAGGAGGATACAACCTCGAGTCTCTTTCGAATTCCGTTGCAGAATCTTTTCGTGCTTTTATCGGAGAACCGAGCATGGCAGGACAACTCGATAATCTTGGATTCTTGTATGATGAGCCATCTTTTAAGGTAAACCAAGCTATTCAGAGGATCAAACACATACATTCTCTTTAGAAATTGCCAACCAATTCTTGTATTAGTTATGTATGTATATATTGTGTATATAACTATATATCAATGCTTATGCACATAGAGTTATTATTTTGAGTAAACTACATTTTCCCGCCCATCTACTTTCTATCGGTTGCAAACTTGCAATTCATTGTTGTTTTTGTCACCGAGTCTAACTCCATTATTTTTAAGTATGAGGGACTAAAAGAACAATGAATCACACTTTTGAGATTCATGGATAAAGGGTGTAAAGTTAGTGGTTGCAACTCTAGGTACAATTCTACTTCCCCTGCATAACACATGGAATAGTCTATCAGTGTTGAGGTGGAGTGGATAAGGCTAGGGGGAGGGGGGGGGGGGGGGGGGGGTTATCAAACCCAGGTTCGAATCCCTTTAAGCAGGGGCGGAGCCAGGATTCCAATTTAGCGGGGGCTAGGAGATGTCAAATTAAATGAACTTAATTTGTTGATTTAAAGGTTTAGACAAAACTTAATATGAGATATGCAATTATTATTGGTCTTCACCTTGAGATGTGATGAGTGTGTAGATAAAAAAAACAAAAAAACTTAGGCTGTGTTTGGCAAAAGTTAGCCTATGAGTAACTAAAGAGGCTATCTTGGGTATAATAATTTATATTAATAAGGGTATAATTAGAAAAAACTACAAAAACTCTTGAAACTACTCCAATTGGGGTTTCAATAAGCTAGCTTATAAGCTAACTTATCGTACATGTTTGGATGACCTAACTTATAATAGCTAACTTATCGTACATGTTTGGATGACCTAACTTATAAATTATCTTATTTTTGCCATATACAACCTCAATATTGTGGCTATTGTTGTAAAAAGTTAGAAGAGAGAAATATTTTATCATACAACTTTAATTCAAGCTTAATATATATTTTTATCCAAAAAATATAAAAAATATACATTTAACGATACAACCTACTTTATTAAACATAACTTATTTTTATATATATACTTATCGTTGAAGAGGGAGGGAGGTTCATACAAGAAGAACCCAATTTGCAAGAACATTGGAACCAAGGAAATCACATGTGATTTTGTACTGTGATGAAAAAAGCGTGTGTAGGCCACGCTTCGACAAGGCGAGTGGGTGAGCCGCAAGTGGGCGTTCATGCACAAAATCACGTGTGATTTTTTTGGTTCTTTCATTATTGCAATTTGGTTTTATTCTTGTTTGAACCTAATTCTATCGTTGAATGTATATTTTCATACTTAGAGTTATCCAAAATATAACTTATTTAAATATATATATTTATTTAAAACCTTTTTATCAAGTTAATTAAAAAAGAGAAAAATACAACATATGAAACCCTTTTTGTCAATTTAATTAAAAAGAGAAAAAAAATTAAGACATATGGTAGCTCTCCTGGTTCGAACACGGGGTCCTCTGGTTGATTAAAAATGCATTTAGCCAACTGAGCTGTTGTAGCAGACGTATTTTATTTCTCCCTATTAACTAATAACGCCATGTTGGGGGGGGGGGGGGGGGGGGGGGGGCTAAGCACCAGCTAGTCCCCCCATTGGCTACGCCCCTGAATCCCTTCATGCACAAACTGTGGACATTTACAAAGAGCAATGTTCGAAAAATCTCGCCGCAACAGCCGCCATGGCGCGCCGTGGCTCAAGGCTTGTGTCTCACGCCACGTTATGCTTGAGGCACGCCATAGAGTAATGTGCGGGTTTTTGAAACCTATTATTTGATTTAACTTGTTTTTTAATGTCTTATTTGATAGTTTTTGTTATATAACTTAATATAAATGGTTTATTATCTATGGTTCATTGAGTAATACTAGTAAAACGTATGTTTTATAGGATATACAGATTTGCCGCCGTAAGTCACGCCTTGGAAAACGCCATATCCTCGCCGTAGCTTCCAAGGCTTGAGGCTTGAGGCTTGGCCTTGCCGCCACGCCACGCCTCATGTTATTTCGAACCTTGACAAAGAGGCATGCTTTAGCCTTGATCTTGCAGGGATTAGTCGGGCCATAGGCTCGGACACCTTTCCCAAAAAAAATAACACACGGAATAGAAGTAAAGAAATATTGCAAGAGTAAATGTGTGTTTGACAAATGGTGTCTAACATGAAGGAGCACGCATCTTGTGGCCAGACTTAGTCTCAAAAGGTCGTAATTTAATTTTTCAAATTGTTAAATGATGTAGTTTAGGCAAAGGCTAGATGAACCTGTTCCAAATAAAAAACACCAAGGAGCACTCTTCACATGCGTTCATGTAAATTAATTAAAAAGGGAATTGTGTCTAGTTATAGCTCTTGCTAAAAGAAGTCTGAAACCCTTATAGGGTAAAGTTTAAACGAGGACTCAATCTCTTTGTCTTTCCACTTAATATGAAAATACCAAAAGGTATTGATCGGTCATTGAACTCTATTACATTTTCTCGTCAATTATCCCTCGTTAATGCACTTAAATAGTAAAACCGAACAATAGTGAAATGTTTTATATTATAATAGGTTCGGAACACTTTGGACCGAAAAAAGAACTAAAAAGGGATGTTTGAATGATTTATACGACTGTAACATTTCGACCATATCTTACTCGTCCAAGCTCCGTTTGATGCAACTGAAGATGCTCTTATAAGCCAATAGACGGGCCTACAACTTTCATGTTTTGAGCTCTCGTAAATTCAGATTGCATCTGGGCCGAAATTGAGGTTGAAGTCGAGAACAACACATGACTGAAAGAAGAAAAAGGGTTGCACAACATCACGGTACAATTTGCTAAAGCAGAAAAATATAAAAATCCAGAAAAATAAACACTATATTTTAATTTTAATAGAAGGATGTGGAGTAAATAAATAAAGAGTTGGGTTTTCTTTAAGGATGGTCATAGGCTCATAGCACATGTGAAAGAACCAAAGGGATTGGCCTTTATTAGTTTCCAACAGGGATGGGCAAATGGGTCTGGTGGGCCCGGCCCGACCCAATCAGATAACCGGTTTTTAACCTGTTATTTGTAACGGACAGGTTGATATGGGTTTTTAATAGGGCCGGGCACTGTTGGCACTTATGGGTTTTTAACCGGCCTAGTTGATAACCGGTTATAACCTGCCCGTAACAGATATTTGGCCACCTTTGGTTTCCACCTGGGTTTCTAATACAAAGAGAGGGGATGCTGAATTGGTTATAAATACGCACCCACAAGACAAACACTGGTTAGTTCTTGAATTGATTGTTTCTCGTGATATAGTTTCAAAAGACGGCTATTCTTGGTCGGTTTTGCATATTGGTGAGATTTTTGGTAGCGACATTCAAAGATTGTATTGATGATATTTGGTTACACTTGCACAGAAAGTAGATATGAATATCAATGATAACAGTATAAACCTAGGTGACGTTTTTGGTAGTGGCTCTTGCCTCCTTGAGCTGACCCTTAAAGGTAAGTGTTAACTATGGTAAGAATCGTCATCCTCACTCAGTAAATAAGACTCTTGGTATATGTCTTGCTCTTACTTGATAAGATTCTTGGTATCATGGTATGTATCATATTCATCTGGTAAGGTATTAACACTTACCGACGTAAGTAGTTGGTAAATGGCCCCTCAGGTGACGTTTTTTAAGAAGTGATGAAGTTTGATCTTATTTCTGGTTTTTTAGAGGTGGTGTTGAAGTCCGAAATCTGAATCAATAAGACTGTTTCTTTTTGTAAACTGACAAATGTATGAATATGTATATTTTATCCCTAAAAAATCAACTTATGTACGTCAATTGAAATGAACATCAATGATCGAATGACGAAATGAAAAAAAAAAGATGCTAAGATATTTGTGAGGTTACCTTTTTCAGTAAGTTTTCTAATACATAAAATAGTAGTTTCCAAAATTTGAAAATATTAAATGATAAATTTAAATTCGTATATATACAATACCAAAAGGTTACGAGTTAGATACATTTAGAAGCAACTAAACCAAAGCAAACTTAGCAACAAAGTGTAAAGCTAAAATCTTACCTTACCCAAAGATTTGGACACGTGTCCTTAAAAATGTGGCACACAAACTACGACACGAAGGACCAAAAAGGAAATACCTTTTTTCCCCTTTTGTAGGTTTGTACACTTTAATATTTTATTTTAATTTTTTTGAAAATAACACTTTAATATTTTTTTTATTTTTATTTTGGAAAAATAAGACTTTAATATTTCTTTATGCACCCAAAAGTATCCATCCAGCCAATCCATCATAGTAGGACCCCCATGGTTCAAGGCCACAACATATTTGTGGCTCAAAATTCACACGCATGTTCACGTGGCATCCACCTCCTTGATTTTGTTTACTAACACTTTTATATTCATTATTATTATAACTTCTAAAATCATAAAATAGAAAATAGAGTAAATTACGGATTTGGTCCTTGTGGTTTGATACTTTTTATGGATTTGGTCCCTAAACTTCATTAATTATGGATTTGGTCCCCATGGTTTGCTATTTCTGTTGGATTTGGTCCTTTGGACTAACGATCGTTTGTATGATTTGGTCCAAGGGCCATAATGTATATGTTGAAACTCAAAGGATTAAACTTAAATAATATATAATAAATATCATATTTGATATATATAATACTGTGTAATATATATATATATATATACATCTTTCATCTTCCCCAAGAGAACAGCCTAACCGGCCACCGCAAAACCACCCTCGCACCCCCACCTTTATCCGGAAAACACACACATCACTCCCACATTTCTCCGGCAAAAACACACACACCAACCCATCATTCTCCGACGAACACACGCGTCCACACACCTACGACCGCCGCATTTCTTCGGCAAACACACACACCACCCCCACATTTGCAGTGGTTTTCGTCGGAAGGATTTTGAAGGATACGGAGGAAAAGCAGTTGTCGTCGGAAAAAGGCTCCTCGCCGGAAGTTACAGGTTCGCCGGAAGAGACGTCGGAGTTTGTGTGCGTGGATGTGCGAGCATGTTGCAACGTGTCGCCAAAAAACGTTATTGTCGAAGCGTGTGTGTGCGTTTGTTGCAATGTGTCGCCGGAAAAACGCAGGTTTGCCGGGTGGTGGTGCTTTCACGGTGGTGGGTGTGTGTTGCTGCTACTAACCGAAGATGGGTGGAGATGGCAGTTTCCGGCTGTTTCTGTGGAGGGAGGCTCCAAAAGCTGCCGGAAATTGTCGCCGGAAAATCGTGAGGAAGAAGAAGAAATGTTTCCTTTAATTGAAGAAGAAGAAGAAATGTTTCGTTTTGGACCTCCAGCTTTTAAAATGTTGTTTCCTTGAACTTTTGTTTTTTTAAATTTTGGTCCTTTTAAAAATGAAAATAGTAAAAAGACAACTTTACTCTTGTGTTTAACGGACTAGATTGATGGACGTTTGGTCCAGGGACCAAATCCAAAACAAATTACAAACCACGGGGACCAAATCCATAATTAATGAAGTTTAGGGACCAAATCCATAAAAAGTATCAAACCACAGGGACCAAATCCGTAATTTACTCTAGAAAATATATAACCATAGAGTATAAGCAACCAACCCAATTAATAAGAGTTTGCTGTTTTACTTATAAATCAAGGGATGGGCTAAATACACCTTTTAATTCATAAACTACATTTGAAAAGATGAATTGCTTCACATACATACATCAATATCAAAGACTACCTTTTACATTCTAAATATATTCATTTCAATTCTCAATGTATTCATATGTTTTGTAAAATGGTGCATATAGCACTCCCCATAGATTAATTTATAGAGTAAATTACATATTTGGTCCCTGTGGTTTGGTGGTTTTAACACTTTGGGTCCGTAAATTGAAATAATTATGGATTGGGTCCTTGTGGTATGCGTTTTATAACGCGTTTGGTCCCTCTGACAGACGCCGTTAATTATTGAGCCGTTAAGCCCATCATGTGCACGGCACATGATGGGCATTTTAGTCATTTTACTTTTAAAGGACCAAAAGTGTTATTTACATTTCAATTATTATTTTGTTTTCAATTAAAAAATACAGGGACCAAAAGTGTAAATTAATCTATTGTATATTAAATAATAAAATATAAAATAATAATTAAAATTTTTAATTATTCAATCATCTATCTTCCTCTCGTGAACCATTTTCCAACCCTAGCCCACCCCCTTCCTATCAGCCTTCATCACCATCCACCACCATCTATCACCACCCACCACCATCTATCACCACCTACCACCACCACCTACCACCACCTACCACCACCACCTACCACCACCATCTATCACCACCCACCACCTACCACCTACCACCACCATCTATCACCACCCACCACCTACCACCTACCACCACCATCTATCACCACCCACCACCACCAACCAGCAGCCGCCGCCGCCACCACCACAAACCAGCAGCCACCAGCGCCACCACCACCAACCTGCCGCCACCCACCCCCACCAACCTGCCGCCACCCACCACCATCAACCTGCCGCCACCCATCACAACCAGACGCTGCTGGAATCACAACCAGACGCCGCCACGGCTCCACGTTTCCGCCACTCTCCTCACCGCTCCGATGGAGTTCCTCCACTTAATAGAGACATCAACGATTTTGTTGTCGGCCTCTTTCTGAAATTGTTAAGGTTCAACAGGTTTGGTACTTAGGGTTCTTGATTCATTGTTAAGGTTCAATTCTTTGTTAGGGTTTGGTTTTTAAAGTTCTTGGAAAACAAAATTTAGGGTTCATGAGGTTGAAAAAATTTAGGATTTGATCATCTTTAAATCAGGATTTTTGGATCTGGATTTTGTTCTCATGTTTGGATCTGGATTTTTGTTCATGCTCTCATTTTTTGATCTGGATTTTGTTGTTGATGTTTTTGGATCTGGATTTTGTTGATCTTCTTCATTTCATCTTCTTCAATTTTGTGTTTTCTAGGTTTATTCATAGTCATCATCAATCTCATATTAAAAACCCTAATTTATGATGGTTTGAAAAAGTTTTGGTTTGAATCTAATTTTGGTTGTGTAAGAATCTGATGGTTTTGGTTTGAATTTGAACATGAGTTTGTAAGAATCTGATGGTGGCGGCAGGTGACGGTGGTTGGTGGCGGCAGGTGGTGGTTTGGTTAAATGGAGAAGATGAAGTTGTATGGATATGATAAATTACATATCTGGTCCTTGTGATTTTAATTGAAATTAAAAAAAGTAAGTGAAATGACTAAAATACCCATCATGTGCCGTGCACATGATGGGCCTAACGGGTAAATAACAGACGGCGTCCACCAGAGGGACCCAGAGCGTTATAAAACGCATACCACAGGGACCCAATCCATATTATTTCAATTTAGGGACCCAAAGTGTTAAAACCACCAAACCACAGGGACCAAATATGTAATTTACTCTAAATTATATGATGCGAGACAACTTTACTTTTTTTAGTTCCTATGATAACTTTTTTATAGTTAATAAAGGAATAAAATTTAAAAATAATGGACTATCGTATTTTAAATAGTTAAGTTATTGAATTATTTTTTAAACAAGAAATTATTAAGTACCAAGTTTTTAAAACCCGATGTTTTATTTTATTGAATTTGTATAGAAAGACTTAGTCATTTAAAATAAATGACGTTTGATGAGTTTATTTTTTAAAAATAATTTAATGACTTAATCATTAAAAATTAAAAAGTTTAATAATCTTTCATTTAAAAAAATAGTTCGAGAACTTAATTATTCGAGATGAGATAGTTCGTTGTTTTTCTTTTTCTCGAACTTTTCTCATTAATAAATGTAGTATTATTTGTACCTACAGGGTTGTAGGGTTGGTATTGGTTCTTTTAATAAAAGGGTAATTTATAAGCTTTTTATGTGGGTGATGTAAAGTAATGTTGTGTTGATAAAAGGGCATCTATTGACCGTTCTATTAATATGAATATGAAAAGCACTAGAGATGTTTTGTGTATAATTTGAAAATTTAAAAGTTCTTCTCTGTACTTTAGTTGTGTTTGCCAAGTAAAATTACTTTGAGATCTAACAATGGTATCAAAGCTATCCTTCCCCTCCTTGAGATGTACGATTAGGGTAACCAACTTTCAACTCATGGAGAAATATGAAGAAGTAAGATAGAAGCTTGAAAGACACAATGAATTTCTCAAATGGATACATGGGAGTATCTTGATTTAGCAAAGGTAGCGAAACCTCTAGTGGTGGCTCAAGAAAAAAAAAAGCCCAAACGGAAAACACAGGAGAAAAATTCATATGTATTCAATTTTGATGAAAAGAAGTCAGACTCGATGTAACATGCAAGAAATACCACTCTACCCCTATTAAATCAAGTGCATTTAATGCGGGTCAGGTAACCTTTTCCACATGTTGTGTGTTGAGTGGTCTGAGTTGTACTATTTACCATCTTGCATAGGCGCGCACAGACAACCCATGCGAGATGGGTAATATTGTGAACAGTTGTTTTAAGGCTTGTCAGGTATGGAAGAAACACTAGAGAGACTTTCCTTTATACCTTTGTTAGAAAAACATATTTATCTTTTTGTGCATATTAGGGATGGGACAAAAATGGATTTGATTGGTTATGAAATACATGGGAGAAAGACGTGTATTATAATCTTGTGGTCAAGAAATGGTATTAGAAGAACTTAAAAGGTTAAACAATGATATTTTTAAAAATTATTATAACAATATAGTTAAAATCACGCATAACAACCTTTTACAATCGATATACCCTATAAAAGGGAGCTATGATCTCTATTGTTTTATTATCATTTGATCAGGACAACAAAACTTAGATATGATTCTAAAATTTATTAATAGAAGACGATACAGTTGAAGATGATTGACGAAATCAAATTTTATCTTGTGCAACGATGCTATCAAGAATACACTAAATTGGGACTTTTTAATGCATTAACAGAACGGGAGACGAGATTTTGAGCAAACATAAAAAACAAACAATGTTATAATTGTATGTTGTATAAGCTTTATAATAGAAGTAACATATCTTTTTCTTTTCTATAATCATGGATGTCAAATCGTTAGAATCAACTTTGTAAACGTATTGACAATTTCATGGAACCTAAAGTCAACAACTAGGAAAACCTCTAATGATCAAAGAAGACGTTTGGTATGATGGGATAGTTTTAAAGGATATAGAACCGAAAGATTTGAATATTTAGTATATTTGGTTTGTATAACTTGAAATGAAATTAAATTACATTCAATTTTTATAGTTTATAGAAACATATACTAAAAATATATATAAAAATAAATTAACCATCTTTTTATTATTTGATTATTATAAAATAAACATCTTAAACATATTTTAAAACATTATTAATACACATAAGGTACTAAATACTATGAAATACCAACACCTAATAGAGTATCCATCATCCATTATGATTTAATGCATTTTTACAAAGACGTCTTAAAATAATAAAATCTTTAGAATATGTATTTGGTTTCTGTGGTTATTAACTTATTATATGGCTGCTGTTCAAAAATAAATACATAAATATTTAAAAATATATCATATAGATAAGTAGATAGATAACAATCAAATAAAAATAATATTTTAGACGGTTCAACTTATCCTAAGTCGAACGCCAAAAGTGCAACTTTCCACCAAAAAGTGTAAATTTATTATTTAAATTAAATTCAAATCATTTTCTTACCCAATTATTCATTCCCTTATAAAACATCCCATTTGCTTCTTTCACTTATAATCATCTGCCATCATCTACCAACAACACCTTTCTTCACTAAAAACAACTTCTCTCGCCGGAAACAACCGCCGCCTCTCGCCGGAAAATTCATATTCATATCGATGGAAGCTACCGGTATCAAATTGTTCGGCAAGAATATATCGTATTCGGATACTAATCGTCCGCGGTTCTCCACCGCCATCGACGCGCAGTCTAGTGGTCGTGGTTACGATGAACATGGCGGTCGTAAGCATGGCGATGAGTTGAGGACGGACGAGACTTGTTTGAAAGAAGAAGACTCGAAAAGAGAACGCATACATGAGGTATGTAGTAGTTCCTTAATTCATGCACAATTCTAATGTTGGATTTGTAAAGTTTACGTGTTCTCGCATTTTAGGATTTTTGCTAGAAAATTGACGTGTCGATTTGAGTTTTTTCGTGTTATTCATCTTCTGGTAGTTGTGATTAAGGACGTGTGTTTTGAAACTTTTTATTGACTTATTGGTTTCTCAAAAAGCAGAGAAATCATAATTCATAAATTGTGACTTTTTGAGAGGGTGAAAGTGCTTTTTGATTCAAAATTAGATAAACACAGCCTCTTTTGGTTACGAAATAATTACTATATGGTTTTTTGGTCACGTTACACGGAAAAACTAATCCAAACACTTTTTAAAATACAACTTATTGATTCGATTTTTACCATCACAAAAGTTAATCCTAATATCTTTTTAAAAACTCATTTTCCTATCACCATAAGTCAATAAACACTGTTTTCCATTATTATTCTATAAATTTGTAGTTCTCAATTTGATAATAAATCTAAAACATTTTCAGGATCAACTAAGAGAAAATAAACAAGAAAACAGCTCTTCTCCAAAGGTAATTTCAGAGTCAGATGGAAACCCTGAACCTCCGATAACCGAAGATACAGATGCCGCAAAAGCCGAAACCCTAGATGACTCAACGAATTCGCAACCAAATGACCTAAAAAAGCCGGACAAGACCATCCCGTGTATCCGGTGCAATAGCATGGACACAAAGTTCTGTTACTACAACAACTACAACGTGAAGCAGCCCCGCCATTTCTGCAAGAGCTGCCAGCGGTACTGGACCGCCGGCGGCACGACCAGGAACATGGCGGTGGGTGCAGGACGCCGGAAAAACAAGAATCCGGCGTCCCATTATGGTTTTCTAACCATCTCCCAATCGGCTCAGATTGAAACTTCTAATGCTTCTAATGGAGTTCATGGTGTTTCCCCCAAAGTCATTTCTTTTGGCTCGATTTCGCCAAACGTAGATAGCGGTCGTATAAGTGCGGTTTCCGATGATTGCTCTAGTGGATCTACTGTGACAACTTCTAATTCAGTAGCTGAGAAAATGCAGGATGGAAATGGATTCCATTCCCAGGTGCCTTGTATTCCAGGGATTTCTTGGTCTTATAATCCTTGGAATTCTGCCATTCCGATTCCAACCGTTTGCCCTGCCGGATACCCTTCGATGCCGATGCCTTTCTACCCTTCACCTTACTGGAATTACATTCCTTGGTTACCCAACCAAAATATGCAACCGTCGTCTGATCTAAACTCGTTTATCTTAGGAAAGCGTTCAAGAGAGGCGGAATCGATAAGCCCGAATGGCTCTGAAGAGCCAAAGAAACAGAAAAGTTCGGTTTTGATTCCGAAAACTCTTAGAATCAACGATCCTGATGAGGCTGCGAAAAGTTCTATATGGTCAACGCTTGGAATCAAGAACGAAAGCTTAGGAACACAAGGGCTTTTTAACGCCTTCCAAACGAAGAACGAAGAAAGTATTAATTATCCGGTTTTACATGTCAATCCTGCTGCTTTGTCTAGGTCACTCTGCTTTCAAGAAAGAGCCTAGAATTAAACACTTCAATTTTCAAGAGTTTTTGTACAGATTATAAAGGTGTTTTTTGTAACATTATTATCATATAGTTTTAGATGTTCCAATTTTGTTGGTTTTTGGTATGTTCAATATAAGTTATTGTTTTTGGAGAAGTGACTGTTTTTTCCAACTTTTATGATGATGTGAATAGCAACAATTACAACTTTACAAGTTATTCTTTTCATGAATCAACTCCACTTAGAAAATGGAATTTGGAATTTGGATACTTGGCAGAAGTCAGAATCTGGAAGGGATATTCATAACCAGTGCAAGGATATTGCCTCATACCCCATTTACTTTTAGGAACATCACAACCATATCTTTTTTTTTTCTACTTTAGGATCTAGAATTGCAGACCATTACTTCAAAATCCATTAACCAGAAATAAAGAAATGATATATATATATAGAAAGGTTCATGCGAGAAACATAACTTTTTAAGAAAACGTGAGGATGAATCTCAGCCACTCATCCGGTTAGTAAAAACGGCTTTGACCGGGTCCCCTCCTTTAATAATCTCCACCCTCCCATGAATTGTGTCAATCCTCCGTGATTGCGTCCACCGTAACCGAAAATGTGTGGCTATATAAGATTCGTCCTCAGGTTTTCTTAAATTGACATGGTTCTCGTATGAACCCATCTCTATATACATATACATATACAGGGTAGTTCAAGGAAAACCTTAAAAAATGAAAAAAATGAGAAACACTCTTATATCCCTTCATCGGGATGCTACATACATGTGCATACAAGTGATTTGTATCATGCAAAGACGTGTATGCATATGTGTATAAAAACAAAAACAAAAAAACAGCTTAATTTGGTTGTATGTATAAGTGCATACTATTCAAATGAAGTACTACTATGGTGTATCAATGAATGTCTAGCCCAGCGGTGGTAGGTAATATAACATCCTTGCGCTTGCCTTGAAAGATAGGTTGGCGCGGGTTCAATCCCCGCTCGGTACAAAAAGGCCAAAGGCCTTATAGACCTCTTCTGCTGTATCCAACTCTTAACCGGTCTTCAGGTTAGTTCAGGGGCGAGTTCATGGGTTGGCCTTCGGGTCGGCTCATGGGCGCGGGGATTAGTTGGTGCCCGTATGGATCCGGATACGCCCGGAACGTGTGTGTGAGTTATAAATGCCGTTAAAAAAAAAGTACTACTATGGTGTTTTTCATTTTTCTATGTTTACTACTAATTCCCAAACCCTTCTCTCTCTATATGCAAACTGAATGTGACACATGTTGTGCTCGTCCTCACGTTCGCAATGAAAAAATGAGTTTGCAACCGAACTTTCATCTATATATAAAAATATAAAGGTTGTAAACCAATCTCAACAATTCATCTACTCTAACGTAGTTAATGTTTTCAAATATAACACATTTATCATAATTAATGAACTCTAATTAGTTTCCATAAATATTCAAATCATAATAAATAAACATTTATCATTTGCATAAGTATTGGTTTACAACCTTTATAAGGTTACAAAAGAATAGGTGTCTTATTTTGCAACCATATGAAATGTTACAAACGTCAATCTCATTTAAAACCATTTATTTTAACTCATTCGTTGTGATTGATTACTCGATTCTTTCAATAATTATCGATTTTATGCAATAATCTTACATGTAATGCATAGTATTTTCGTTAATTACACACAGTAATGGAATGCATATAGATGTGCATGGAATTATCATTAGCAATATGCATATAGATGTGTATGAAATTATTACTTTCACACGATACATCACATAAACCGTTATATGCATCGATATCTACTGCAGAAATTCGATAAAATGAATAAATACATTTAGAGAATCGATTAAAATCATATAAGCTAAATGAATGGTTTAGATAAGATTACACTGTTATAAACTTTTATTGGGTTCTAAAGGATTATAAATAAAGAAAGTTGTCCACTTCTGATGATGAAATGGATTGTAAATCTGCCAAAACAAGTATATAATATAGTTATATATTAATATATATCTTGATAACCCTTGGTGGGCATGTCAATATCAGAAGAAATATGTGTACCATGAGAACTGGCCAACCAAAAACATTTTAGATATTTTCATTCCCTCATCAATTTCAAGCCACAAATTCTATACAACATGAGCTGTCTTTGTGGACCCAAAATGCCATATCTCTACATCTTTAGAAATGGGCATTTTGTTGCCTTTTTTGCTTTTCCCACTTCAATTTCCATCCCCTTTTTTCCTTTGCCTCACAAATGTTTAAAACACATTTCTGTTCTTATTCATTTGTAGGCAAGTAAAGTTCACTACCCTTTATTCGGATCGATCGATCCTAGCCGTTGATTATCGAAAATATCTATCAACTGTTTTTTGTTGTCATGTGGACATGCCTAATTGGAAAAAAGCAGGTCCATAACTCTTTATGGGGCAGAGCATAGCCATATGTATATATATAATGTACAAAATCTTATCTACAAAGCTAACAGCTGGTAGGAGGAGATTCATAAAGAAGATGTATAATAAGATCTCTTAAAAAGGTTACACTGCCAAGCTGTGATGTTGGCTTCTAGAATGGTCTTGGAGTGTACAGCAGGAAGTGTTGGAATATTATGTACTACAAGAGAGACTAATAAAAGTCAATAGTCATCATCAGGATTCAGCAGTCAACTTTTTTTATCAAGTTTAGAAATTGCACCCAAGTCAAATCTTCCACATTAGAATTAATAAATTCATGTACTTGGAGCTTCTTACAGGTTTCTTGAAATTGGAGGTGTTCTTATTAGGCCATGAGTAGCACACTCATTTGTGTTAAGCAATGTCTCACATTGGACACAAAGTGAACTTGTAATGTGCTTATAAGGGTCCTGGGCTACTCCACTCATTGCCAATTGGTTTTGAGTTGGAACCCCACAAACTTACATGGTATCAGATCGAGGTTCACCCGTGGTTGGTCAAAAAAACCGCACGGACTCCACGTAACCCAAAGTATCCACGTGTTAGGCTGAAAAGAACGCCACACGTGAGGGGGCGTGTTAAGCAATGTCTCACATTGGACACAAAGTGAACTTGTAATGTGCTTATAAGGGTCCTGGGCTACTCTACTCATTGCCAATTGGTTTTGAGTTGGAACCCCACAAACTTACATGGTATCAGAGCAAGGTTCACCCGTGGTTGGTCAAAAAGCCGCACGGACTCCACGTAACCCAAAGTATCCACGTGTTAGGCTGAAAAGAACGCCACACGTGAGGGGGCGTGTTGAGCAATGTCCCACATCGGACACAAAGTGAACTTGTAATGTGCTTATAAGGGTCCTGGGCTACTCCATTGATAGCCAATTGGTTTTGAGTTGGAACCCCACAAACTTACAATTTGAACCCACAATCTTTCACTGTTACAGTAGCGTTATATCAGCTTTCTTCCATTATTCTACCATCAAACCCTCACCAACCTTTTCGTGCACAAACCTTTCCTACCCTTATACCATTACCATTTTTTATTATTTTAAATATAATATATGTAGAGAGAGAAAGAGAGAAGGAAGAGAGAGAGAGAGAGAGAGAGAGAGAGAGAGAGAGAGAGAGGGCGGTCATATCAGCTTGGCCTTAGTTCTGTTTGGATTAAGAATACCTGTATATTTATTTATCGAATAAGTGGTAAAATAATAGTTGTTGTTTCTTAAACCAAATTAAACAAAACTGGTATATCCCGCCGTGGAGTTATGGAGGTGGGGCTTGAGGAGGATAATATGTAGACATACAATTTAGTAGGGGTGAGCAGGAAAAAACCGAACCGAAACCGAAAAAACCGAACCAATACCAAAACCATTGGTTTTGGTTTTTAAAATTTCAAAAACCGGTTTTTTCGGTTTGATTCGGTTTTATGATTCAAAACCAAACCGAAAAAACCGAACCGAACCGAATAAATACTTCTTTTAGTTTTACCCTAGTTATTTAGTAAATATTGGAAGATTTTGTTGAGTTCTTATTTATCTTCAGTTCTCTGATAATTTTCTTGTTTATGAGTTCTTATTTATCTCTAGTGCTCTGCTAATTTTCTTTTAGCTTTCGATGAATTAATAATTTTACCCTTTGCATTCTCCTTCTCATAATTACTTGAGTCCATGAATGACTTGACATCACATAGAAAACATTTATTTTAAAAAATAATGAAACAAATAATAAATTGAAGTCATTCTATGATGATGATAACAGTTAATAATGTAAATTAGTCAATATTAAATTGAAGTCATAGTTCTATAAAACACTAACTCTATCTTTTAAACATTCAGATGCGATAAACAGGAATTGATGATCTTGGATTTTGATTTTTGGACAAAAAATTGAAATCCGAAAACCAAAAACCAAAAAACCGAATTAAAAACCGAAATCGAACCAAAAACCGACCTTAAAACCGAAAACCAAAAACCGAAAAACCGATTGGTTTTGGTTTTGGTTTTTCTAAAAACCGAAGTTTTCGGTTTGGTTTCGGTTTTACCTCAAAACCGAACCAAACCGAACTATGCACACCCCTACAATTTAGATACGGAACCACGGTTTTAACTTAAGGGGGACTAAAGCGGTGAAGCTTATTACATGTGAAACAAATTAAATGAATCCAACTTGTCGACTAGGGGTATTCAAACAAGATGTTAATATGAACATAGTATTAAGGTTGGTTCTCGGAAATCTACTAAGAGATGAAAGGAAAATTGAGTTTTGATGAGTACTTGAGTAGATTATAATGAAAAACAACAAAAAAAATAAATAATAATGAATATTATGACATTTATTTGTGAACCGTTGGAAGAAAGTCAAATATTTCATACTATGCTGTTAAATAAAGTCGAAACACATTTTTTTATCATCAAGTGAACAATTCTTTCATTAATCCATAAATATAATATAATTGAAAGCGTAAAGAAATATGATACTCTTTTAGGTATGAAGTTCTAAGATAGTCAGATGGTGGCATCGATTTTTCCTAAGAAATAGGGATGGGGATTTTCCTCACCTCGTTAAAGAACCCGGTTCACACATCCCATTTTGGGGCCAAGGTTTCCCATAAAAATGGGTACTGGACCTGCGGATCTCCAACATGTCAAAAATTGCGGTCGGGACAGGTAATTTGTATTCCCCAACCCGTCCCATGCCCGTATATGTGTTTGTGTGTGTCTGTATATATATATATATATAGGGGGAGGTTCAAATGAGACGTAGAGAAGTGATTCTAACCCTTCATCCGGTCACCCTATGTTGCTTTGACTATGATGCACCAGATAATTCCTTGCATAGCCTTATGTACAAGACGAAAAGGTAGTTTCGTAAATTTTACGAATAGACGACAAACAAGTTCATATATGAATTCATTGATTGATATATGAATTGCATAGGTTCATGTATGAACTTATATAGTTCATACATGAATATGTTAAAAATAGTTAATATATGAATTATACCGGTTCATGTATAAACGTATACATAAACTAAACAAATTCATGTACAGATGTACAGTTAAAATAGATAACATGATTATAAAATCATAAAAATCCATTTCTTCATTTTTAATAAATGCAAGAATTTATTTACCAAAAAGAATATCCAAAAACTATTCTGAAATTTTCCTAGGCCCAGTTATGATAACGAACCCATAATATGATATGGATCGGGTCCTTTTTACCCGAAAATTCGAACCTTTCTTCTCTTTAGATTTTTTATTCACAGTTTCTGTCGATTATCGTTTCCTTATCCACAATTTCATGTATTTAAACTGCTGGGTTTTGCCATTCTTGAGATTTGCAGATTGGCAAGACAGGCCCTCTAACTTTCTGTCCTTACACATTTGCCCCCAAATAAACAATTATTGTTACATACAGATCGGCCTGCAACCATTTTTGGTCTCTAACCTCCACCAAAGGGTATACTTATAAGCTCGCACAGCTTTGGATGAACCATAAGCTAGCTTATTGAAACACTAGTTAAAGAAGCGTTTGAAAAGCTTTTTGTAGCCTTTTTTCAATTATACCTTTTATCAATATTAATTATTATACCCACAATATACCTTTTTTAGTCATTTACATCCTCGTAAGCTAGTTTTTGCCAAAAATAATTTATTCATAATCTAGCTTAGCAACTACTAGCTAGCTCATCAGCTACAAGCTAGCTAGGTTGCCGAACACAGCCGCAATGCTTCATGTTTTTTTCATTTCAAGTTCCTCAAACTTACAATATATCATCTAGAATCTGGTCCCTTTACAGCGAGGTTATATGCGATTTTTGTCGCTGAAAACCATCTAACAGGCTAGAGAAACTCCACTTGGCCGCCGACAATCAACAATGGCCACCATATTAGACCTACAAGTTTTGTTGTGAACAAGTTATCTTTTTCCCAACAAGAAAGTTCATCACCAAAACCACCAGGTTTTAAAGATTTGTTAGATGTTCTGTTTTTAGCCAATACTCAAATTGTTTTTATACACACACACACATTATCCAAGAAATTTCATCAATGATACCATTCATTGACTAATTCAAATCCAATATTTTGTTACACGTTTTAATTACTTAATCTTGTGGAAATTTGATCATCTACAAGAACTTGTAGAGAAACCATCTTTGCAAGATAACAATCAAGATCAAGATTGCAAGAAATTGCCAATTATTTCTTACTGTCCATTGTTTACTTGCAGTGGGAAGACCCATGTTTATGGTCAATTTATTGGTTTAATTTTGAAGAATCAATTCTTGTCCATGTTTATGGTGTGATCTTGATGGTTTGTTGGAAAAAGACCACCATTTTTCCTTAAAATTCTCCATGGAAACTACCAAGAAGCTCTCTTGGTAACTTCATTTCATTGGAAAAGTTTGTAGAAAAATCCAAAAGAGTCAATTTCCATCAATTTTACTAGAATTATTTTCCAAACCCAAGTGAGGTGGTGTGTATCTTCCTCAAACAATAATTTACTCTTTAGCTTTCTTGTTCTTTTCTGCAAACAACTTTCTACAAATATCAATCACTTACCAATTTGGAAACACAAATTACAAATAAGTGAATAACCCTCTTTTGAATTTTTCAGCCTATGAAAGACAAGATCGCGCTAACTTCATCATCATTAACATCCGCGATCACGGGAGTTATAGTCTTCATGGAGCTAAGGCATGCTTGTTTAACATCAATCAAATATTTCATAATCTTGTACATGTTTGTAGAGTGGGTGGTACTATTACACCATTGTTATTCTCTTTTCGTGCGACCCATTTGGTGGTCAATCTTTGCTACAAAAAAGTCCACTTGTTCTGCAGCTCGAGCTGTAACAATTCGAGCTGCAGATACATCTGAGTCTTGCCACTGTGCTGAAACCGGTGGCAAGAACTCGTTAGGAGTAGATATTAAGATGATTATGGAAAGATTAGGGATGTTTTGGGATCGTGATGATAAGACGCAAGTTATTGTGTCGGAGGATATTATAGATTTGTTTGATGAGGAGGAGCCGAGCTTGGATGAAGTGAAGGAAGCTTTTGGTACGTTTGATAGAAACAAAGACGGGTTCATAGATGCAAACGAGTTGCAATCTACGCTTTGTGAGATGGGGTATCTACAGGTATCGGAAAACGATTGTAGACGGATGATTGATGTGTATGATGTCGATAAAGACGAAAAGATTAGTTTTAGGGAGTTTTTGAAGCTCATGGAAGACTGTTTAAGATGAGTTTCCATGGCCTTAATTTCTTGTTACATGCTTAACCTTTTGTTGAAAATTATTTATCTTATAATTGGCACAATAAGAAATGATAAATTTCTATGGCTTTGATGTAAATATAGGTAGGGGTTGATGGGTTCAACAAGGGATGCAAATGACCCTTTTCTAGTTACATTCTTAGTATGACAGTGTTACTTATTATGTATGTGTTTTTCAAGTTGTTTTTACTTTTTAAGATGGAAAATGCGTTTAGGATTGGGTTATAATAGGAATTCAAATTTTGGTAGGAACAATTTCTTTACCTATACTAACAATCGATTATGGAATAAATGCGTAAAATACATATGAGAATACGAGTTTTTCCGTGCGCATGCTTGGGAACATTTTAAGTGGGGCCATGTTTAGCTCCCAAAATTGCCGGGTATTAGTCGGGCTTTGACCCGGACACCCTTACAAAAAAAAAGATGAAAAACCGATCTACTATTTATAGGTTTTTTAAAGAAAACATGCTAGGATTCAAAAGAAACAACAAATTTAGATAATACCCTTTCATCTAGTGTTCCGGCTATGTAATAACTTTCGATAATTTATCTTTTGTAATTTTGAAATTATATAACATATTAGGTTCGAACCCTATGGTTGAAAAACCTGTATTCCTCCCTAGTCAGCAAGATCATAATTAAGAGATGCTAGTTAACTCCATATTAAATTTTAAATTATATTTTAAAGATAAAATTAGTAACAAGATAAAAATATTCCTTACCTAAATAAGTTTATACCAAGAGTAAAACCACAATAATCAAAATAAACACACTTTGGTATAGAAAACAAAACAGTAATACACAAATGACAAATGGCCCAAAAGCCCATTGGGCTCAAAGCCATGAAAGAAACATGAAATGGTGCCCTAGCAAAACCTTCCATATATACATACACTTCACTTGTATATATAATCGTCTTCCCATCACAACCACATAAACCCTAATTCACTCCTTCTCTGCTTTCTTGTTTTTTTTGCAATCAAAGTTCACATCTTTATCTTATTTTAGTTTTCTTTTTGTTGATTTTATCTCTGTGCCTGTGATGGGTATTAAATATACTTTGAGTATTCACACCATGAAATCAACCTAAATCTGAGGCACTAAAATCTTGGATTTTTTTCTTCTTTCATAAATGGGTTTTTTTCTTTAGATGTTTCTTGCAATGATTTTGTGTGTTTTTATTTGGTAAATTGATTGCAAGTGATGATAAAAAGACAGGGACATCAGAACTTCAAATCTTTTTTTGGAGTAGTGATAGACCAAGTCTATAATGGGAATCTCTCTGATGCAATTCTTACACTAATTTTCTTATTTTCTGATCTCAAAAACTGTTTAATTATGTAAAGAAATGGTTTTTTAGTTTTAGGGTATGTTGTTGTTGCTGCCTATGATGGTTTATAAATATACTTTGAGTTTACACAATGAAACTAATTTAATCTGAGGCAACTTTTTATGTATGTATATATATATTATATATTTAGAATTCTATGATTTGGTGATTAGGGTTGAAATGTAAAATTATTAGGTTATGAATTTAGTTGTAAGTAAGTGATGATAGATCAGACAGGGACATCTGTATTCCATTGGAACATGATGATTTGTCTGTGGGAATCTCTCTGATGCTATCATATGTTCCATCTTTAAGATCAGGTTTTTTTATTTTGTTTTTGATTATTATCAATTTTATAATTTGAATTTATTTTGTAAATAATATGAAATGGGTTTGCCAATGATGCATTTCATTTGCACGTATTATCAGACTAAAATAATGATGATACTCAAATATTGTCACTACCTCTGAGGCAAAACCATCATTCATTTTGCTTCCAATCTTTGTTTAATTCATATCTACTTGTATTTTATTGATCTTTCAATTCTGTATGAAGTGTTCTTTATTGACATAACAAAATTGGTCTTTTAAAGATTTTTTAAATACCTTTTTTATTTTTTTATGGTAATTTTTGTTAAATTCTACTTACAAACCAATTGCAAAATATATCTTTCATTTCATATCTCTTTGGGCATTGTTTAGTAAAGACATACTAGCTAATAAGCTAGCTTATTTTTTGTGTACAAGTTTGGATGGACAGCTATAAGCTAGCTTTTATACCCTTGATCATTTTTCAAATCTTCAAGTTAGTTTTTGCCAAACATAATTTGTTTGTTGGTTAGCTTATTAGCTACTAGCCAGCTTATCAGTTAACTGTCTCTGAATTTTACAGTATTATTTTATATGTCTTTTATCAGCCATCTTTTTTAATATCTTATTGGTTGTTTTAAGTATGGATTTGTGATGAATTTTGGTGTTGTGAAAAAGCCTGATGATTGATTCAGAAGAACGGAAATTTGAATGATGGTTTTTGTAGAAGCTATACAGACACATCTTATTTGTTGTGCTCCAAAGTCATCACTATGTAATAAGCCATTCTACCTTTGAAGATGAAGGCTTTCTTCTATGCACATTTTATTTTAACATAAATCTTTGTTAACCTTGAGACTTGTGAATGTGTTGCATATTATTTTTGGGTATGTTTTGCAAATTATTTTTGTTCCAATAGAATTGTAAGATTTTGTATCTTAATTTATGGATGTACCTCCTAAGACTTGACAGGGATTTGTCACAAATTTGAATGCCTCAATGATCCCTTGTCTGATAAATTATCTCATGATCACAACATGCATCTTCCACTTGAACAATATTCAAGCACTTCCATGTTATGCATACAATGAAGAATCAATTACTTTTGAAATATCATAAAAGCAATTTATGGAGCTTGGCATAATAACATCCTTTAAAAGGGTTATTTTAGATAGAAAACTCACCGTATCCACGAATTCACTCCTGCACCTTACGATTATGCCTTACGAACCAAATGATCACCTAATAATCGTGTACATACGAGATTAATGATCAATATATGGCTAGGTACTCTTTCAAGGGCCTATAGACGTAGTCTAAATTGGATTCCATCTCAAAATCGACCAAAATGAGAAATCCAAAAACGACTCACGCGGTTAGCACTCGGCTTCAACTCGCAGGCAACCCGATCGGGGTACTGTTTGTTCGTCCCTGGCTGCACGTTGTGCAGGTCTAGAATTCCCAAATCCAAATCCTAGATTTACCAATTCACTCTACTTAGTATGCCATATTCTAACAACACTTTAATTGACATTTCTTGGTCCAAACTCACACACATAACTATCATATCAATCCAAACATGAGAGCTTTAAAGCCCCAAAGTCACCCTTAATGGAGTATTGAGCTCAAGAAAGATGATGCTGACCTTCAATCTAAAACCCAAGGTAGGACTTGCCCTCAATAGGATTTTCTTTTATAAAAACTAGTTAATCAACCAATCAGCCCTCAACTTGATCCAACCAAGATTGCAAAAGCTTCCTAGGGCAACCATGGTGAAATCAAGGAGGAAGATGATGATGATGGAATTTAAAAGCTAACCATGGATAGAGTTTTACTTTAATGGAGTTTCTTCCCTTCTCTTCTTTCACCTTTCCAAAACACACACTTAGCATAATGATTCTTTTCCAAATGATCCTATCACCTCCAAAAGACCCTGAATCAGACTTTAATCAAAGGCTTTTAGGCCCAAATTCTACATGAGCACAAACTTTCACCCAATTTTAGGTAGCGTTTGGTACGCAGACTGGATGGGACAGGACGGGACGGGACGGGACAGGACGGGACAGGACGGGACAGGACAGAACTAATTGTCTGTTCTGCGTTTGGTACAACTAAAACAGGATGGGACTAAACTGTTAAAATGACAAAATTACCCCTATAATGTTTTTTAATATTTTTTATTATATAAATATTTCAATAATATAAATCAGCTTAACATTTAACTAGTTTTATTCATTGAAATTAGAATAAATTACACAACTAATATGTTTATCATTTTATTAATTTAGAGTTATAAAAAACGTATTTATAAACTATTTATAAGAAAATAGCAATAAAATAGATTAAATAAACCCTATCCCCCTCAAATCCCATTATACAGCAAGAAAGAAAAAGTTAGTTCATCTTCTTCAAGGCTTCAAGCTGCTCAAGTAGGGTTTTTCAAAGTACTTCACCATTGAAGCAACTTATACAAGGTTTTCCAAGCTGCTACTTTGAGGTTCTTCTTCCACTACTCATCTCCTACTCATAAATCCTCAAATACATAACTCGATTTCTTGGTTAATAACTCCGATTTATGGGTTAAAGAACTCGATTTTTGGGTTAATAACTCCGATTTATGGGTTAAAGAACTCGATTTCTGGGTTAATAACTCTTATTTATGAGTTAAAGAACTCGATTTCTGGGTTAATAACTCCAATTTATGGGTTAAAGAACTCGTTTTCTATTATGAACTTCATTTCTACACAAGACGAGATATTGGATGGAGGAGACAGAGTTAGATCAGAAACATTGTGTGTTTTTGGCTTTGATTTAAGAGCATCCACAATCATGAATCCATTTAAAGGTTTATAATTTTGCCACGTCAGTTTTCTCTCTCTGCCACGTCAGTTTTCTCTTTCCTATACATTTTATAAACCTTTCACTCTCAATCATAAACCGGTTTATAGTTTATATAATAATAAATTATAATAATTGAAATTTGTTTATTATAATTAAAAGATAATAATTAAAATATAGGTTTGAATCTTAAATAGATGGGTTAATTTGTCCAGTTAAATTTATATGACATAAACTGTAACTAATTTACATAGGTAAAAAGTAATAACATTTATTTATTTATTTTATTAAATTGTTTTTAATTGATTATTAAACTATTTTTTACTCAAATAAATCAAATGGGTTATTAATTCAATGTAAGTTGCGTCGGGAAAAAAAATTCAATATAATTTAGTGGCTTCCTCATTGTTCATTGCTACTCTCAAAAGAAAATTTAATAAACATTAAACATAAAATAGTAATTTTAGTTAATGTAAATGGATAAATTGATTGAGTGGCCCCCATCAAAGAGCAGCATCTACCGCTCCATCTGCATGGAGCGGTTTGCCAGCTCATGACATTTCCAATGGCAAACATTTTTTGTGAATCGGTTTATGGAGTGACATGGAGGTTTATAAACCTCCCATTGCAGATGCTCTAATCAGATCATTCGAAGGGTAGAATGGTAATGTTGAGAATAGTCCCATGTTGTTCCACCCTTTTTGGTGGAACAAAAAATTCTAATTTTTGTCCCATGGAAACCTACTTTTGTCCCATGTTGTCCCATGTAATTTTTGTCCCATGGCTTACCAAACATGGTACAAAAAAAATTTGTCCCGTCCCGTCCCACACAGTCTGCGTACCAAACGCACCCTTAAGAAACAAACCCAAATTATAAATAGTCAGGATTCGTTTAGACGATAGAAGGTAAATAAGATTTACATAATTAGGATTCCTTTAGACGATAGAAGGTACATAAGGTTTACAGTTATTACACAAGTGCTCTCTTTTGAGAGTGCTAGAAAATAATTGTATCTCTGTTTATAAACTGACATTCAGTTAATGATAACCAATCAAAAAATTCTTTTGAATTGTTAGAATAAATAAACCTAAATGAATAGCTCCTTGAAGGTATAGAGTATATGCTCGATTATGCTCTAAGAGCATCTACAATGATAGGTTCACAAAGCCACATCATCGGTTCAGCAAAGCCTAGATGAACCTTTTTCGGAAAACAATTTTCAAGAAACTCTAGCTCAATTATAAGGCTAAAAATATCAACTTTTATACATGTTATTAAAGAGGTATAGTGCTTTAAACAAAGTCAACTAAATTGCAATTGAGGCTACTCATCAAACAAGAAAACAAAAAACATATATGAATGTTAAATAGTTTCTTTATTCTGTTCATTTCTATATAGTTTAGAGACCCTATTGTAAATTGTATATTCTATATATTAGCTGGTAGGGAAACAAAGATGAACAAGACTAGTTGATCAAGATAGTTCAACCTTCAAATTAGAGATTGAGGTGAAGGGTGCAAACTTGCAATTGTAACCGACAACTGGGAAAATAACAAAATTTGGTAGAAGATGTGGTCATTGTGCTAAAATCCTAGAACTGTAAAACATTATAATTGTTAAATGTGCTACAGTAAAAGGAAGAAATTAGAAGACCAAGAGGGATTGAGCTAAAATCAAATCATACATAATTGGGCACATAGTAAAAATATAAAACTAGGCCATAAATGGGGTCATGTTCGAAATCTCACATTGTGGTACACCATCTAGCATGACCTTACTGGCTAAATAGATATATATTGAATATTTTTTTATAAATTTAAACTTTTACGTATATTTGATTATAAACTCTACTAACTTCAAGAAAAATGACTTGTCGTCATCCCAAAAGCACAAAGGGCAAACTTTTTTTTTTTTGACCCCCAAGCAATGTCACTCAAGAAAATATCGTAACAAAACCATCAAGGTGTGGCGTAGTGGTAAGTTCCTAAAGGGTGGTAGCTCCCACCTAGGTTCAAATCCATGTGTGCGCAAATGGTTGCCACTGAGTATTAATCCCAGGGGAGCATATCTTAGCTCACGGTAAAAATTGCCAAGGATGTAGTCTGGGCAAAGCCCAGATGAACCTTCTCATGAAAAAATATCAAAACAAATTCATGTATGTTAATCACAAAGACTACAACATGCTAACAACTCCAACTATCAACCATCACAATCATTTTTCCTCCCAACTTAATGCGTTAAGATATGAGATTGATTTCTTATACCAAAACCGTCTTAATCATATCACACAATAATTAACCAAGATTGAAATGATAATACAACCAAGATCCGGATATTATTTTGTTTTTTTCCTTAACAACTCCGTTTTTTATTTGAACTTTTGTGCGTCATTTTGTATGATTGAAATGATAACACAACCAATAGTTGTTCCTTGCAAGTCTAGTATCGACTACATCTGGATTATTTCTCCTTAATAAATGTTTGAATTTTAGTTTCTTCTCAATACCTCTTTTGGAAGTAGTATAATAGGGTTTCACATATTCGCACATATTATTAGAAAAGTTATACCACTATAGGGGCTCGACAGTCAAGTTATATTCTCAAGGTTTTCTCAAAAATAGTAATCTAATAGGTTTCATCAAATCCTCACATTCAGAACTTCTAATCTTTTTGCAAGTTTCATTCTTATTACTTATATTTTCAAATCTTCAAATAGAATTTGAGTTTTCATCTGTGTTCAATTTTTTAGGATTTAGGTTTTTTTAAGGTGCTTGATGTTTTTTGTTTAAATTTTTGTAAAGTGGTCGGTTTTGAGTTGTTATTGTATCTTGAGTTTGTATTTTGCTCATACTTTAGATTCCCTCTAGAATGGTTTGTTTTTGTTTATGTATTAAAAGCTTGTGGATATTTGGGTGTCAATCTTTTAGGGATTCAATGGTCAAACTATTAAATTGGTTATATCGAATGTAAATGTGTTACAAAGATATCAAACTCAATTGCTTCAATTTAAGTTCAAAATGGACTAAGGCTCATTTACCAAACAGTTATCGGGTAAGTGTTTATTTGTGTTACTTACGTTACAGGGCGAGCACATCAATGACCAAGAATCTTACCCGGTAAGAGACATATGAAGGACCAAAAATCTTACCCATTAAGTAACAGAAATAATTCTTAGCTTGTAAATGCTTATTGGGTAAAAGACACTTACAATCAATCTATTTTGATGGTCGAAAACATTACCTGATAAGGTATGTGAGCGAAAACTATCACAATTAAAACTAACCCGATCGACCTTTAAAAAAAGTTCCTTAAGCCTACAAACAAATGAACAGAAAATAGTTCTAGGTTTTTTATTGATAAAGTAAAAAAGAACGAGATTTAGAAAAACGATCTTTTAACAATGATAGAAAGTCAAGGTCAATCATCCTTTACAAACCCAAATGTTTCACCAATTTGATTAATCTTCACATAATGCTCAATTCTAATTGCATTGCCTAAACAAACATGCTAAGAGACCGATCCAATCCGTGACATAATCCATACTTATCCAAAACAACCATCCTCCCACCCATATTAATACGTTCAACATGATTAAAGGATACCAAATGACTATCCAAGTTATACCCAACCAATTTGCTAAAACACGCTTATTTTAAACGTATATAAATATATCATATATTAATCGTTAAGCTCCATCAAATTAGAGATTGTTATTAGGGGTGTTTAAAAACCCAACGAACCTGATCCACCCAACTCAGCCTGATGTTAAATAATCCAACCCGAAACAAACCGAAGTCTAATCGGGTTGAAATTTTTTCAAACCATAAGTATTGGGTTGATATTGAGTTAGGATCACTTGAACCCAGCCAACCCGATGAACCCGATATCCTATTAATATATTTGTTATCTAAATAACCCAATAAATAATTTAACGTAATATTCATAACAATAAAATATTGTTTAAATGATTTCCGTGGTGAATAGTGGGCGGTGGAGTTTCGTGTATAAGATCTCATGTCTCATTCTATCATTCATGTCCTATCAATGAAATTAAGACAAATCAAATTTTATATATCTAATTTAAATCTACATTTTTCATTTATTAATACATATATATGTGATAAGTGGGATAAAAATAAGACATCAAAATTTGAGGGGAAATTCGCCCCGGTAACCTCCTTATTGGTCTACTATCCATTTTTTTCACCATTTTTTGCAAAATACTAGACAAAAAACAGGACAACTTCGTTAAAGATAAGTTGACCCAAGCCAGTTTTTAGTGGACCTAACCATTTTTAGCAGCTAGATCCGTTTTTAACAAACCCATTTTAATAAGCCTGAACATTTTATAAAAACAGAACGAAAATAAAAAATAGATAAACGATAAATTATGGGATTGGATTTAGTCACCACGGTCAATTTCCCAAATATGAGACATAATTTTTTTTCCACATTTGGTGGCGGTTTACATAAATTCCAGCTGCCATAAGCTAGAATTATGCGAGATGCTCACTATTAAGACCTAATTTCTACTGTAACTATATGGGTCCCACTCCCACCTAACTTCCATAGCTTAAGGGCTTCTCAGCCAATAAAAGCTTGCCACGTAAGCATGCCTCTTTCAAAACCGGGCCCACCAAATCATGGTCAACCTCCATCAAGAGGAAGCCAAGCTGCCACGACTTTCAATTGGGCATAGCTCTTCATTTGCTCTTATGAGATAGAGATAGATCATCTTGTCGTTTATAGGTATTTAATGGTTTCTTTTAATTTAATTTAATTTGCTTTTAAAGAAATACGTTTGAAAAAAATAAATAAAAAGAGATCGATTTAATGATAGAGAATGTCGATGTGTTATTGTTATGTTAGTCATGATTTTCGACTGGAGGGTACCGTTGTAGTTTGTATGAGGGTGTGCTTCTTTGTTTAATTTGGTGTCTTCGTTCGTGTTTTTGGTTATACAACCTGATCATTTTGTAGACATGAAACCATCATTAATGTATTTGTTTAAATGTATTTGAACCAGCTAGATATGACGTAATATGATAATTTGTCAACTTTGTGTTCATGATTTATATTTGTCTGATGAATCTTATTGATGCCTCAAATATCATCGTAATATGATGGTTGTTTTGCGAAAAAGAAAAAAACAATCAAGATGCGGAGCTGGATAAAGTCCTTTGACACAATGAAGTTTGACACGTGTTCTCGTAAATATTCTTGATATTTTTCCACACATAAAAGAAAACATTTCTTTTTCAATTATATTTGTTTGATCTTTAGTCGACTAAGTTCATGGAATCTACGTCTAACGTGATGTGTACTTTTATGTGTTCAACTTTTACATATACGAAATTGATGTACCAACGCTAAACCCATAAGGATGAAATTATGTTTGTCTTGTTCTAAAATGAAAATATTTTAAATTGCTTTATAGAACGCATTAAATTACATGCTTTGTTTAGTAAGATTAAAGTTCTTATTTGACTTTAAGAAATAATCAACAACTTTGTTTCCAAAAAAGGAAATGGTTTCTTATGTGTTGTCAACATCATCAGGTAAGCAATAGAAGTCGAAACACTTCGTTTGGACCTTTCCCAAACACATCAGAATCAAGTATACGTGTATGTGTGTGTATGTATATACACGTAGGCCTATATATGATCACATAAGAAAAATATATGATGAGAAATGTAAGAAGGAATGATAGTATCCTTATAATATGTGAATGTTACGTAATATTTCATAAAAGTGGTGAACGCAACGAGACCTGAACGTGTACTTTAACCAATTTTTATGTTAGGGGATCACCTTGAAATAATATAAGGATACCTTGGCATGTATTATGTTAGTGTTAAGAATCCAAAGAGAGAAAAAAGAGAGAGATGGAATTAACATTTTTTTTACTCCCTTTAGTTTATAGGATTAATTAATATAAAACGTCTCTTACATATTTATTTGGAATTCTTTATTTTACCAAAAAAATATATCAAAGAGTAATCATGTAGACGGTTCAAAAACAATTATATGATCATTTATAAAAGGATGTTGTTATCTGAACTTCCTATAGAATTTTTTTCACTCACATAAAAATATCAAAGAGTATCATGTAAACACATCAAAATCAATCATATGATTAATTGTAAAAGGGTGTTGTTATATGAACCCCGATAAGTTTTTTTTTCACTCACATATAAGTAGATCCCCTATACTCAGTCTCACCTATGCACACACATAAACCTATTCATCCATTTATAGTTCCACTTTGTAAAATAATTATATCATTTGAAAAGATATGTTATATAGAAATTGTTTGTTGTTCTTCTACTTCAAAGAAATTATTAAGTAAATTAAAACAATATTTCTTTTTATATAAATCTTAAATTTTGCATTTTCTAAAATACAAGATCACTTATGATGAACACGAGATTCAACAACACATCGCATGACCATCACCAAGACACATCATCATACGACTATGTGATAGATCATATGACCAAGTGATGGACGAACGACTATATAAGTGTCGTATGACCTTAGGACGTATAACAGATATACTAATGACCTACTTTTAAATATTTAGTAGTGTTCGGCACCGTGCGTTGCGCAGTGTTAATAAAGTTTTTTTTAGAAAATATTGTAATTAAATGAGTCGATAATCACACATATCATATATTAAGTTAATAAAAATCAATATTAGACTTGATGTCAAGTTGTCTCATCATTCTTAATTGTTTCTTTTGAGTTCTAACATACATAATAAAGTAATAACTAATAAGTTCTATATCGTCATATGTTGTAATCGACTCAAATAATAAAAGAAATGTTTGAGACTATTAATTATAACAATAAGATGTATAATGAGTAATTTTTTGCATAACTCATAATATATTGATTTATCCCAACATAATCTATTCCCATAAAATAAATATATTCACCATGCAAGTCCAATAATACTTCCTAGTTTTGTAGAATATGATATATTTGGTAATTGACTTACAATTATTGTGATGTATTTATTTGCAACTTTGGTTAAAACACTTTTCCAATAAATGAATTATAATTCCATTCTTTTACACAATTTTATTACACTTTAATTAAAAAAATTGAAATAGTTATATATTATTAATTATAGTAAAAGTCAATAAATCAATAAGTTAAAAAGTGTTTGGGTTAAAAAGTAGGGTTATGTGAGAAAGAAAAGCTAAAAACCAAAATCAGAAAATTACCTCTACTTGACTTTTTAAAAACAATTTTTCCTTCTTACTCCAAAAACTCTTTTGAAAAGTACTTCTTAATTTACCAAACAATATTTTTAACTTATTAGTTTTAGAAAAAAAAAACAATAGATCAATAAGCATTTTTGATAAGCAATTTCAAATACCCTCGTGATACAAAGCTTTTGACTAATAGAAGAAAGAATAATAAACTATCACTTTCGTTGGTATAAATAATCATTTTTGTCGTTAGATCCTACAAAACTTGTTTCTTTCATTTTGATGGTTTTTAATTTTCATTTTACACTAGCACCGAGAAGAATTAAGTCAGAAAATACAAAAAAGTAATTTTAGCAAATAACATATCTGGTCCTTATGGTATATGCCAATATTAAATATTTATCTTTAAATTTCATTTATTACATTAATAAATCATAAATATGATCGTTTCGAGTTTGTTGATAATAACATTTATATATAGCTTAAGGACTGTTTGGTTCACCTAGAGGAATGAAAATAGAAATGAAAATGATTAGGAATGAAAATGCAAATGAACATTATATTGATGTTGTTTGGTTAATGCTGAGAATCATTATTTGGTTGACTTATTAGCAAACAAAAAGTTCCAACAATTTCAGAATGATTTCAAGAAGAACAAGTAATCGTTTTAACTGGAATGATAAATAAATAAAAAAAAGAAATCATATTTGATTTCAATCTGAAGAAGAAGAGTAGTAGAATTTACATATGATTTGAAAATTTAAAGTGAAGAACCGATCTGAAGAATCATCAATTTTAAGGAACCGATTTGAAGAGTTCGTTGCCAATGAATCGTGACAGAGATATGCAGAGACATACGAAAAAAGAGTTGGAGAGTTTGTTTTGTTACTTTATTTTAACAGTGTAAATTTATTGTATTGTTTATTTACTCATTATTTCACTATATTATTTTATTGATTAACACACGTCACATTAGACAATTTAGATTGTTAATCTCTATTTTTGGAAAATAAAAATGGAATGGGTTGCCTTTGTTGGGGTGGCCAAACTACACAAACATATCTACATACACAAATAATCTATTAAATTTTATAATAAATTTTAGCAACGAGATGGAAAAACAGGGGGGCCTTGGCCCCTACTGCCTGCAAAGAGCTCCGTCACTGACATCAGTTACCATATTAGCTTTTCTCTAACCTTCCTATTAATATTCTGGAACCCTTTTTAATTAGTATTCAACCCTCTCAATCCTCTCATTTAGTTAAAGGGTTTACTTCATCAAAGTGTATCCAACTTGTCACGAAAAGTTATTGTATCTACTGAACTTTCATTTTTACCATTTGGCGTATCAAAACTTTCAAAACCTATCATTTAATGTATTTCGTGACAAGTTGAATACACTTTTCTGACAAATTAGATAAATGGTAAGTTTTTATAAAGTTGGATATATACAATGATTAAACTTTTGATATGCCAAATGGTAAAAATGGAAATATAATACATACAATAACTTTTCGTGACAAGTTGGATACACTTTCGTGAAGTAAACCCATTAAACACACCCCTCACACATACCACACACACAACACAAGCTGCTGTGAGCGGTGTGGGCAACCCTCTAGCATCTCGAACCCGCCGAACTCCCTGGTTGCGTAGCGGAACCCGCTGAATCCAACCATGCGGTTCGCATGGCCTAATAGTAAACAACCAAATAATATCATTAAAATTATGATAAGTAATTAATGGTATCTTATTGTCTTTTCAGAATTTAAGGATGAAATCTCCTAATTTTAATAACTTTTCATTTATTGATTTATATAAGCTTTAATTTATTTTAAATTACCAACTAAAAAGGTTAAATAGAATTCTAAAAAAAACATATAAGTTTCATTTTATACCGATAGGTTGTTTTTATTAAATTCATTTACCTTCTTTATTTCATGTTTTCATTAAAATTTTATTTTTGTTAATTAATCAATTTCTTTAATACAAACTTTGACGACCAAATTTATAGTTTACTCATGTAATAAATAAAATTTGAGGATAAAATTTTAAAACTATATATACCATAAGAACCAAATATGCAATTTACTAATATCATGTTTTGGATATTCCAACTCTCATTCTTCATGAACTTGGATGGAGGGATAACAATAAAAGTAAAATAAAAACATAAAAGAAAACAAATTTAAAAACCTAAGAACAAAAATCATTATAGACATTAAACCATAAGGACAAAAATCATAGTTTACTCTAAAAAAATTTCATAAAGGCTTTGATAGGAAGGCAAATTGACTTTCCCTAATCAAAAATATATCAACAAGATTGCAACTAACCCTTTTGAACTACCAAATCATTCATCATCAAGGAAAGTTTGATCGTTGAACCTTCACTGGTTAAATTTATGATATTTGACTTTAAAAGTTGATTCAGAATGTGAATCTTGAACTAAAATGCAAGAGAGAACGCGTCTTGTTTTTATGACCATGTCTTGTTCATTTTGAACACGTCTAACAATGTTCATTTCTTTGTTACTATTTTAGGCAATTGCAAGATTAAACAAGTCGTCATGTATATATGTTGTTCATATTCAATCATCTAACTTTTAACATGCATGTCTTAATATAAGAAAAGAAAACATTCTCTCAAGTATTATACACAAGAAAAGAGGGTGAAATTAACACCTATAAGAGTTGGCTTTTGGTAACAATACTAGTTATTGTGAGAATGCTAAGAAAGATATTCATCTTTGAATCAATCAACCTTAATTGAATATTAATTGAAAATACTCTTCAAAGCTAATTAGTGGGTTGTTTCACTATTAAAAATAATTAAGAGTTCAAATTTCTTATTAGATTTCTTACTCTAACTCCTATTCTTACATGATTATCATTTTGACCGAAAATGAATATATTAAATGACTATTTATAAAAGTAAATAAAATCCGTTACAATTATTTTATTTTTTTCTTGTTAAAGCTACTCATTTTAAATAGTGGGTTAATAGGAGAAAAAAACTAAAAAATACTTGAAAACTTGCAAAATTAACAAATTCAATTTTTTACGTAACTCGAAATTAAAAATGAGACATTTTTGAAAAATAAGTATAAATAAATTTAATTTACTTTACAATTATTTTTATTTTATGAAATCAATTGACCATATCATTTCTTTTTCAACTTTAAAATTCAATAGAAACTAGTTTATTTGTATGATTAAGGGCAAATTGCATCAAAAAGTACGTACCATACTTTGCTTCAACTTCTGTTTCAGGGATTGTACTTTAAAATGATACATTTAGGGATCCATGATAAATTTTATAAATAAAAAAAGGGACTCTATTACCTGGATAACAAGTAAAATAAAATTTTACAAAAATTGACATTGACATGGTATTTTTATTTTATTTTAATATATATGTATATATATGTATAGGGGCGGGTTGATACGAAAACGTTAAATTTTTAAGAACCTTTTTTAATAATCTTTTGTGTACAAAATCATATATGATTCACATACAAAAATCCACGTATAAAATCATATATGATTCACGTACAAAATCACATATTATTCGCAAACAAAATCATACATGATTACTAACTTACGCGACTTGCCCGCGACTTTAAGTCACGTGACAAGTTGTTCGTGCCCATATTTTTCATCGGTATAAACTCATGTCGCGACTTTAAGTCACGTGGCAAGTCATCCGCGCCCATTTTTTTTAATTAAGAAGATGATGATGGTGATTCAAATTAAGAAGATGATGGAAAAACGGTAAAATAGTTAATTTAAAAATTAAAATCATCTCTAGATCACAATTTACAAATACCACATCATAAATAGTTAATCAAGTCCCTTTTTTAATTTATAAAGTTTGTCATGAACCCTTAAATGTATCATTTTAATTAAAATACGATCCCTAAAATAGAAATTGGAGTAAAGTACGTTACCTTTTAATGCAATTTGCCCTATGATTAATTAACAAAGTATTGTTACATTAAGCTATAACTATATCTTATGATAATAAACTTATTGAAAATGGAAAATAATTGACTTTCGTTTTAAGATGCAAGAAGATTTAATTTTGAAAAAAGATTATTTAAACGAAAAATACAAAAGGAAAAAGAGTCTTAAAGGTTCAGATTATTTTATTGTATATCTTAATTACAAATAAAAATGACACTTATATTAGTATAAATATTGAAACTTAAAAAAAATAGGTGTAGGTTGATACAACTAATGAACTAACAAGGTAAATATCCAGCCCTCAATTCTTCAATCCCAGGTTCCCAATCTTTTAAATCAATAGAAAATTCTTTTTAATTGACTCTTAAATCCAAATATTACTTTTTATATAATTATTTGTGAGCCAGAAAACAAATTTTTATCCATAAAATATTGATAATTATTTAGGACAAAAGATTCATCATCTATTATTTATCTTGTGTAATATTTTTAGCCATGAAAATGAATTGTTAGTAAGCATATTAAACTTGGTAAACGTTACCGAGTAAGAGTCATTTCCCCCACTTACCAAACAAGACTCCCGACCTTTCTCTCTTATCGAGTAAGTTTTTCGGTCCTTTCCATGGTCAACAATAAAGTAAACGATATTGGTAAACACTTACCAGATAAATATTTAGTAAATGGTCTGTTAGCCTTAAATACTTCTAAATATTGTTAAAAAATGAGAGGGAGGTGACTAGAATTGAAGAAGGAAGATAGTTAATAATAGAAATGAGCCAAACCCTAAGAAAAATGGCTTAAAACATGTTTATATGATCCATTCTTGCAAAGCACTTGCACCAAGCCACATAGCATTGTATGATTGGTGTCACGACTTAAGCCACGTGTGAACACGCACAACTCATTGTGTGTTGCTACTTGCTCCACAACAGAACGCCATGGGACCTTGGTCGCGACCCTAGGTCGCGGGTAACACTTTTGTGCTAGGCACCTTTTCCTTGGACTAAACCTTAACAAACTGAACCAACATTTTCACCAACGATTAAAAGTATTAACTATCATTTTAGGGGCTAAATACAAGGTTAATTTATGCAAAAGTTACAATTCAGTTAAGGACATAACTCCAAAATGCAAATCATGATGACACTCGATTTTATTATTTTGAAAGAAATTGTATCCAAATTCTGAACAGAGTAGTCAGTAAAATTATTTAAAATTTCTATAAAGAAACTTGTGAACAACAAAATGAGCAAATCCCATGACATTAATAATTAATTTTGTATTACACAAATTTATTTTTGACAATATGAAGGTAGAATTGATTTTCTTATTTCTAGTTTGACAATATCCATTATGGGGAAGAAACTTCTAGAATTTATTATATTCTTATTTTGAAAACTATGAATTTGATATCCTCTAAAAGATATGATATTTTGATACAATCTACATTATTTTATTTTGTCTCGTTGAATTTGTAGACATATTTATGTTAATCAAATCTTTTAAAAAACTAAAGGGTTGTTTGTTCTTTTGCAAATCGGATCTAATTTCCGCTGAAATCTAGATCGCTCAGACATCCCTTCATTCAGGGTTTTTGATTTTTTTAAATAAGAGCTCACAAGCTCTGAATTTCATCTGAAACTTAAGTGGTAATAAAAACACTCATAACCTCTGAAATCACAAACACACCTCCATGCCTTCTCTTGACATGAGATTTGTGCTATGAAGCTTTCAAGTTTCAATTTGAACACATGCGCTTCCAAATTGATCTTGATGCGGTCTCCCAATAGACCTGGCGCAACCTCCAAATCCAAGAAACAACTCTATTTATTTCTTGGCTTCAAAATAGTAGTGATGGATTTTTGTGGAATTGATTTGGATTGTAGTATTTGAGCTTTTGAGGTTGGTTGATAATAAGAAAGAAGTTATAAGGAGGAAGATCGTGATTGGAAGAATAAGGTGGGTTCAGATGTGTTATGGAGAATATAAGAATGAGAGGAAAGATGTCCCAACATCTAGGCGTGTAAGAGAGCATGAGGAGAGCAAGCCTGCAAGAAACAACCGTCAAAACTCCAAGAAATAACTGAGTCCGACGAATGTCGTGACCCCAAGAAACATCTGACTGTCGATTAATGAGGAATGATGAATGAGGTTGTGGGGAAAGCAAGACTGCAAGAGAGACCAGGGGAAGAAACAACGTCATGCGGCAATGTACTAGGAAGAAAGGTCATCGACGATTGAGACTTTGATATGGTATAGACATAAATTTAATATGTTTCTAGTGTTTTATTATATTAAGTATTTATTATTTATGGAATTATAGTATTTACTATAAAAACAACCCCCACCCGTAGAACTGTGGAACGGTCGGGTACGGTTCGGTTCAAGTAGGAACGTTCAGGTACCATAACTTTTCGGGTATGTAGTTGGAACACCCGAAAACCGACCGAGAAGTTCGGTGGCTTCAAGTTGGTTTGGGCTTGGACCGATTTACCATATTTAGCCCATTTTCCAAGTTTTCTTAAAATTCCGTCCATTTCAATTTTTAGTATTTCTAATTTCTAAATAGTAAATACTAGATAGTTTTTAAAAAAATAGAAACACAAACATAATTACACAAACACAAAGTCACAAAAATATCAACATTCAAAAGACAAACCACCACCTAGCCCTGAAGCCTGGACCATGTCTATAGTCGTCACCGGTGGAGGTGCCGGTGGTGACTAGTGACACTCGTGAGCGTGATTGAGGGCGAGGGTGAGGGGCTGTGAGCATGAGGCGTCGATGATGAGCAGGAAGAGAACAAATCAAATTAGGTTAAAAAATAAAGACTTAAAAGGTATTTAATTTCAGTATAAAAAATGTATTTTAAAAATTTTCATTTTTCGGATCGGTTGGATTCTGAAAACGACAACCCAAACTTCGCATTATATATTTGGTTTCGATATGATCGAGTATCGGTTTTCGGGTTTCAGTCTCAACACCTAAATCCAGTTCGGGTCGGGTAATTTGGGTTGGGCGGGCCCTGCACACCCCTACACACCCTCTATTTCACAAAACTGGTTTCAAATTTAATATTTATTATTTTTTTTCTTTCAAATTTAATATTTATTGTTTTTATTCTTTCAAATTTAATATTTACTATTTTTATTCTTTCAAATTTTCATTTATTCTCTTTCAATTTTTTATTCTATAACATTACCATATTAATGTAATAAAATATATTATATATTAATTAGACTCATTTAGGCTCACGAGTTTAATCGAGCTTAGTCATAAAGGCTCGGACTTATATAAAAATAGGATCATGATTATAGATTCAAACTTCAGATGTTACAAAACAAATAGGTTTATAGATTCAAATTCAGATTCCAAATTCCAGAAGTTATAAAAACAAACATTCTTATAAATTTGGATTTTTAAGATTTCAACACCACCTTTTATTAATTAGAATTGAAGTAAGACTTTAGATTTTAGATCTTTTTAAAGACAAAGAGCCCCTAAATCATTTTATTAGATTATGCACCAAGTTTGGTGTCTCTTTATTTCATTGTTGATAAAATATTTATTTTTATTCATAGACAACGAAGCTATCTCAACGAAATTAATTTAAAAAATGTTGGACTCGTTAAAGTGTATGATCGTATGGCTCTGCCCACTTCCACTAAAAAAATTAACCAGACTTTCAAAGGAACATAGTTAAACATTAGTGTTACAAAAGCTTGATTCATGTAAGTTAAGTGAGCTTTATTTTATGTTTGAAATTGAACCAAACTCGATAAATCACTAAGCTCAAATAGTTTGTTAAAAAACTTGAATGATTAACGCTCTAGATTTTTAAAGTACATTATATATTAATATCATAAACATATCGAATCTTGATATATTAAGACCAAAAATACATTTATCTTTTAGCGAATATAATCATTACACCACCGAATTTAAAAGAATTATTGTACGTTGTTTCAACTTGGTATCTAATTAAAGAAAAACCCGAAAACCCCACACCATCTATCGTCTCGAGCTTATTCAAAGATGTATTACTTACGTGTATCGTACGAGTAATTAACGTATTTAATTTTAAGATAATACCAAAATCAATGTAAAGAGTATTTAAAACATTAGTTGTATTTAGTCAAACCATACATACATAAAATATACATACATACATACAATATACATATAATATACATACACTCCTACAAAGAGATTTATTGCAATAAAGTTTACAAGGTGATGGCCAAATAAACAACTTCCCCCCTTTAGCTTCCTTACACACCACGTTTCTATGGCTTTCCACCATTGATAAAACCAGTATTTAAGGGCTTGGAGTCCTCCATTTTCATCTTTTTTCTTGAAACATCCCACTCTTTCAGGTTACACTTCAACATAACTTTGAATACCCATAACACCCCTCTTTATATATATAATTATATATATATCTCATTTATGTAAACCTTTCTCATATTTAGCTTTCTTTTTTTTTCTCTCTCTCTCTAACCCCTAATCAAAAAACCCATTTGCTATTTTGGTGTATTTAGCTTTATCTGTGATTAAAGTTGCAGGTTTTTTCATAAAAGTTGTGAACTTTTTGAATTGAGAAAAAAAGGGGATTTGTGTTGTTTTGATCATGGAGGATTTGTGTATCAATAAAGAAGATGATCAGATGGATTTGCCACCCGGGTTTCGATTTCATCCGACCGATGAAGAATTGATCACCCATTACTTATCGAATAAAGCCGTTGATTGCAGTTTCTCGGCTCGAGCAATCGGAGAAGTCGATATGAACAGAGTTGAGCCATGGGAGCTTCCCAGTGAGTTTTTGAATTTCTTGAATTTTCTTGATTTCTTGTTTTGTTTGATGAAAAGCTCTAATCTTTTTTGGGTTTTTTGTGGTTTGGATTTCGAATAAAGGGCTGGCGAAAATGGGGGAAAAAGAGTGGTATTTTTTCTGTGTTAGGGATAAGAAGTATCCTACCGGAATGAGGACGAACAGAGCAACCGCGGGCGGGTATTGGAAGGCCACCGGAAAAGATAAGGAGATTTTCCGGCAGAAATTGCTCGTCGGAATGAAGAAAACTTTGGTTTTCTATAAAGGGAGAGCTCCAAAAGGCGAAAAAACGAACTGGGTTATTCATGAGTATCGATTAGAAGGTAAATCGAGCCAGAAACTATCGAGATCGATAAAGGTATGAATCGTTTCTTGAAAATCTTGATTCCATGATTCCATCCCCTGTTTTCGGCTCTGTTTTTTCGTTATGTTTTTCGAAAGATCAAGATCTTGATTTTTTGTTTGTGTAAAATGACAGAATGAGTGGGTGATTTGTCGTGTGTTTCACAAGAATTCCGGCGGAAATAAAGTCCAAATCTCGAGGATGAATTCCGGTGACGATGAACTAATTCCGGCGGCTTTGCCGCCATTGACGGAATCTCCGGTGGGAGCGGGCGCGGTGGCATGTGGTGGTGGCAAGATTTCGAAACCGATCTTATCGGAACCACTACATGTGCCCTGCTTCTCCAATCCGATCGATATCCAAAAGAACCCGATGATCAACGGGTATCTCAATAGCGGGGACCACCGGAGGATCGGAAATTTGTATTCCGGTGGTCAATCGGTTCATCAAATCAAAACCAACATGGAATTCCCGCAAAGTTCTACATTTCCGGCCAATGATCAAGCACTTCTGAGAGGCTTGATCGAGAATTACGGTCAAAATATGAAACTAGAAAGAGAAATGGTTACGGGTTCCCAAGATACAGGGTTGAGCACGGAAATGAACACCGAGATCTCGTCGGTCATGTCGAATCTCGAAATGGGTAAGAGGAGATTTGAAGAACAAGAAACCCCCTCAACGTCAATCGGAGCGATTGACATGGACTGTTTCTGGAATTATCGAATTTTATATGATAATTAATCGTAAGAAATAACAGAAGAAAACGAAGATCCAGATGATGATAGAAACCGATGATCTTCTTGAAAAAGATTGATTGTGCCCAAGAATTTTCTGATGCTTGAGAGTTGAATATTGATGAACAAAGTTTTTATTTTAATATTTTTGTTTTTATATATTAATTAATAGTGGTTTAATTATATATTATTATGTGGTTTGTAAGATATTATTCAAAGGTAATGACATATGAGAGATTAAGTTGGTGGCTTAACTCAACTTTCTATTGTGTTTTTGAACTTTCATCTATGGAATTTAGTGATTTATTTTCAACAATATAGTACTGTAAATTGTGACAAAATTTAAGTTAAAAGTATTATTATTATAATATTTATTTATTTATTTTTTGAACATATCAGTTGTTATACAAGTTGATGGTATGTTACTCATGAAACCAAATGCTACACATAACTGTTACTAATTTTAGATGAAAGGAAAGATTTATTGTCGAGAATAATGAAATTTTCAAGAACATGATATGCATTGGAATAGTCATGTTCTTAAGCGTTAAGAATATAATTGCTGAAAAAAACATTAGACTTCGTTAAAAGTAGAATAGGATGCTTATTGGACTTTCACGTGTTCATCATTCATGTAGAACTAATTTCAGATCAAATGAGTGCTTCTAAACATTCATAATTAGTATTGTTGCGTGTCGGTTTAGGAAAATTTAATAATTTGTATGTGGATTCTTTTTATTTACAACCCTTTACTATTCAATTTCCATTTTCCAATTATGTATTATGAATAAATTTGATTCAATTTTTATCTCAATTTTGCACTCAAGTTCATGTGAATTAGGTTTTCAAGATTAGTGATTTGAATACCTTACCAATATATTTAATCCGCTCATTTTTTTTTCTTTTCTAATTGATATAAATCTAAAACTTAGTGGCATTTGGTTCATCGAAATCTAATGGAATTTGGAAAAAAAATGGAATAATCAATTCCATTGACTGAATTTCGTTAATTAGTGTGGTTAATTCTTAAAGTTTTGGTGTGCACTTACAATTCAACCTGTGATGGAATTTTAATTCCTTGTGTTATAGTTAGGAATTCCAATTCCATTTCATCAAATCTTTTCACACTCTCTAGAGTAAATTACATTTTTAGTTCTTTCGACTGCTATTAACCATCAAGTTTGGTTCTTATTTTGAAATAATAGCAGTTTTGGTTATAGTGATTATCATTTGGTTCACTTTTGGTTTTTTTGGCTAACTCTAATTTAAATAATTAGTTAACTTAAGGGTATTTTGAATTTCCTTTTATTTTTTTAATATAGTAAATTGTGGTCCTCATTATTGTGGTTTGTCAATGATTTCTATCTTCATCTCTTCCATCACCCAAATGACTATGATAGAATTTTAGTTCCTTGTGTTTTAGCAAAAAAATTCCAATTCCATTTCATCAAATCTTCTAAGACAGGCTATTACAACTATATTTACTCACATCTATTCCATTCCAACCCACCATGACAACCGTAACCACCACCACCATCATCATCATTGTCATCACTATTACCCTCACCTCCACCACCATTGCCACTGCGCCACCATCCCCACCAACGCTGGCGCCACCACATCACCGCCACCTCCCCACCAACATCACAACCACTGTCACCACCACTACTTTCATCTTTATTGCCGCCGCAATGGTATCTTGGCAGGACAACCCCAATGGGTCGCAGTCATCACGTTGTTCGGTCCTATCGTCGATATAAATATGTAGATTTGGACCTTGCGCAATCTAAAGTTTTCAATTATGTGATTTGAATTTATGTTGCTTAATTAGTTGTAATTTATATTTTATTTTATATTGATTATGTGTTCTGCATATTATTTGAAAAACAACTATAAGGGTTTTACGAATTCTCCAAAGTGTATTTCATGAATATAGTTATCTATAGGTACTTTACGCATTAGATGTAACATTTGGGACCAAAATGAAAGAAAAAAGGACAAAAAAATGTAAAACTTGAAATTTCAATCAAAAGGAAAGGACCTATTGTGTAAAACTTGAACCTCAATACTAGATGGCACTGTGGCTTCATATAAATGGGTGGATCAACATGAGAAGCAACATGATGCCATAGTTGGGGGAGGCTACTTTTATTGGCTATGCCCCTAACATATTTTATGTCATTTTTGTTAATTAAATACATAATCAAATATAATTAAATTACATTTTAATTTTAAATTTTTTTTAAAAAAATCCAACAAACTATTTCATTTTGAATGGTTAAGTTTTAAACACAAAAACCATTAAACTTTCTCATTTTAAATTATTAGGCCACTCAACTATTATTTTGAATAAAAACACCATTAAATTTTTTCATTTTGAATGATTAAGTCATCGAACAATTTCTTTTCGATAAATAAACCATCAAACATTCAAAAATTGGTTACTTTCCCCCTTTAATAAAATTAAAAGAATTTAAATGAAACCGACTATGAAAGTTTTAAAGATAAAATACAACTATATTAGTTTAGGTTAAACGAATATAACTAGCAAATTTCTAAAGATTTGAAGATTTATTTTATTGGAAAAAGTGTTGAGGGACTTATTTAATCGAAATAAAAATGTTAATGATTTTTTCATTTAAAATAATAGTTCGATGACTTAATCATTCAAAATTAGAAAGTTTAATGGGTTTTTTGTTCAATAAAATTATTTAAAAACTTATATTTATTGGTTTTTTTTTAAATTAATAGATTTTTTATGAGCTAAAACCACCTTATTATTATCATTATTAAATGATAAATTAAAGAAAATTATAAGAATAACGTACTTTCTTCTCATTTCTATTTTCAAAAAACCATTGTTTCAAAAAAACAATTCCCCATATTAGATTTTAAAATTTGAAATAAAAAAGTTATTTTAAACAAATATACTTTTGAAAACACATATGTATTAAATATTAGTATAAAAAAACAAATAAAACGAATAAAATTCTAAGTTATTGTATTTTTTATCTTATTTCGTATACTAAATGGACTTTATAATTCACAAAGGTTTATTTTAGATAACATACTTTCGAGAACATGTTAATATTATGTCAACATTAAAGTATTAAAATAGAAAACAAATAAAATTCTAATTTAATGTATTTTACCCTACTTTGTAAAAGTTATTAAGTTGGTAACTAAAGCTTTCAAAGGTTCCAAAGATGGAAAGAACGAGTCCTCTACGCAATGAGCCTATGACTTTATCATGAAATGGGGGTTTGACCATTTTTTTATGGCCCCTTTTTACAAATTTCCATTAGTGAATTTAATCATAGTTTATATTTTATTAAAAATATAAATTGTAATTAAAATATAATGAGGTTTGAATTATCTTTTATTTATTTGAAGATTGGGTTTTTTCTCAATGTTACACGAATATTCGAATCGTTGTATTTTGATAACAACTTACTTCATACGAAAATTATTATATGAGATAATAAATCAACTGTATTATTTGATAAGTGTAGAAGTTCACTTTAATAATTGTTAGTTCTCCTAATCCTTCTTCCTTTTCTATCTTTCATTCTTTCGGCTTTAGGTTATCGTAAACTCCTTTGCATTCTCTTCAAACTATGTGATATTTTTTTCTTTCAAACCCTAGTCACCCCCCACTATCCTTTCCACTGTTTCAGTCTAACCGTCATCAACCTTGGTCATCAAATAGAGATGCTAGATGGAACTATTAAACATATTGAACGTCTAATGACACGTCTGTTATTTCTTCAATTTTGTTGTAGAGAGTAGTGAGGGGTTTATCATGGCGTCCTAGATGCTTTACAAGGGGACTTGCATCCTTCTTACTAACTTTTTATGAGGTTTTTAAATATATTGTGTTACAAATACACTAAATAAGAACTAAAGCAAAATCCCACTAAAATTTGACAAATGCTTAATACCAACTTTACAAACTCTTTTTGCATGATACTAAAAGGCCCTTTTTACAAAAGAAATCTATCGCCAAAAAAGCTTCAAATTCGTCAAAGTTATGATTGAAAGAAGTCAGAAAACTCAAAGTGAAAAAGCATTTATTGAGGCAGGGAAAAATTGAGGTTTGCCGGAACTAAAATGCATTTAATTCAACTTTTTAAAAGAAACTTGTATCGACACCTTTCTAAGAATGGTCTAAATAATGCCCTCAAAGCGAGCATCGTCAATATATGTATAAAATCAATATAATGTTTTTGACATAGATAGAAAAGTTCAATTGTGAACATATTTTCCGTTATGAAAAGAGAGCGCAAAAAGTGTCCTCATTCATCGTGAATAATGAATGTGAATTTTTATAACAATCAAGATGAATATCTCGTGAATAACCAAAACACCTAGTGCATTCATTTGTGCCTTGTTCACAATGAAATTAGGTCTGCATATGAACCTATTCTCTATAAGTATTTTAACATAAATACATATACAAATTCATTAACATCTTCAAATAATGATATGGTCATTTTTAAATATTTCCATCTGGGATTTAATTCTTTTTATCCAAACAAATTAAATGATTATATACATGTAAAATAATAATTTTTAAATAATAGAAAATGTATCTGTATTCTACCAATACCCATGTTTTGTGACCAAACTGATTTGATGACAAACTTGTTGTTCATAAAAAAAACATAGTCAATACTCGATAGGTTGAATTTTGTAAATATTGATTATAAAAGTTGGGTCATAATATTTTATATCCAATACTTAAATAAAATACATTGAAAATAATATGTCAGTTTCTATACCTTTGTGTAATGTGTATATAAAAATATCATAAAGAGTCATGTTGTTTTCAATAAATATTATAAGCCCTTAAAGTGAAGGTAAGGTTTGGGTATAATTTATCCATCTTTTAGACTATATTTTCAGATAAAATTATACTAGATCTTTTTTATTCAATTTAGTCTATTTTATTTATATTAATATTGTTATATATCATAGTAAGGAAATGATATGATAAGAGAATTCTAACTAATTTATTACCTATTATGAAGAAAATACAATTGTAACAAAAACATATTTGGAATGCTAAAATACAAGGATTTAGGGAAAAGACTTAATAGTTTTAGTTTTATTAATAAAAAGACATTAGTATTTATCCAAAATTATTAATGAAGTTAAACATTAGAATTTCAATTTCTAATTCAAGATAAACGTCAAATTATAAATTCTATTCTGATTTAAGAAGCTATAATTTTTTATTTATTTACTAAAGTCAAATTTGATGTTCAGTTAAATATATAGTGGGAGGTTCAAATAATAATAATATTAAATATTTTGATACAGTAAGAAGTAGAAGTTAAGAGAGTATTTATATGTGAATAATGAAAAGTTTCATTTGAGTATGCATTTGTAAAATCATAGTCTCATGAATAACTATAATGTCATTTCATATATGTTTTTTTTTTTTTGGAATTCTTTTAACATTTCATATATGAAACATTTAATTCTTATATTTTCATGATATTTAGGTCCTATCTTATAAACTATCCCTACACATATGGTTCTATCATATGATAGTTAAATAAATTCATAAATTTTAATAATTTATTAAATCCATCCATAAATTACAGAAATATATCAACTTCCATTAAGAGTAAGACTTAAATCAATGGTTGACATTGATTTGGTTGAAGTTTTCTTAGGCACCCTAAATCAAGGAGAGTTCTAAAATAATTACTCTACATATTAGTATTATAAATTATTTAATTTGGCAGTATTTAAAGGAGTTCTTTATTTTTATCGTCAACTAATAATAATAAGACAAAGTAATTAGATCAAAAACCTTTGGCATACGTAAAGAAGAATAAAGCATCAGAGACATCAAAGCAAGATGCGTTAGATAGAATTACATATTTATTCATAAAAGAGGAAGAGAAAAAAGGATTTCATCTGCCCTTATCTCAAGACCAGTTACGTATATAGAATGAATAATTGATCTTAAATAGTGATGATAAGAAAGGATATTAATGTTATTTCATATGACTTGTACCTAAAGTTAATTATCTTCTTAAATTTTACACTCAATAGCATGTAAATTAGGTTCTTGTAGTAATTGTGATAATGAAATTTACGCAAGGATTGGTAATTGTGATCGTAACTCTGTAATATAATATCATTTTATGATTAGTTTAGTCAAATTATTTTCTAAATAACAATTGACATCAATGTCAATGTCAAATATCTTATCATAAAATAAGGGTTGAATTCCGATGAGAAGTTGAGGTTAATGTAAGAAACGTGAGAAATGGTTATCAACCGTTGTATGAGAAGTGGATGCACATTAAGATAAAATGCACCGAAATGTACTTGATCAATTTTCTTCTAAAGCGTAGGCATGGAATTAAAGGTAATCAACAGTTCAAATCCACTTATCACTTTGAACTCAACTTCTTACATGATCATTTGTCTACGTAATAAACCGTAGCATACTAACACAAAAAAACTTGATTTTTTGGGATGATTTTGTATAATACTTTCATGAGATATAATGCAAAAAAGGCTAATAAGATGATTTATTATTTTATTTCTTAAATCTATTATACTTTAACTTAGGTAGTGGCCCACAGTAGTAGTAGTGGTGGTCGCAAGAGAAAGTGGTGGTCGATGGTCGAAGGTGGTTATGGAGGTGGCTGACGATGGTGCTAGTGGTAGAGGTAAAGGTGGTTGGTAGTTGTGGTGGTGGTGGTGGGGGAGCATGGTGATGGTCAGTGGTAGAAGGTGGTTGTGGAAGAGGTTTCTACAATGAAAATGGAGGTGGAGATGGCTGGTGGTGGCTACTTGTAACCATAAGTTGTAGTGGTAGCCGCGTAGTGGTGGTGGCTACAATTAGTAGTGATGAATACTAAAATAAATATAATATTAAGATTATATATATATATATATATATATATATATATCAAACAAGGGTATATTTATAATATTATAATTTTTGTAATTATGTCTCATCCTGGTCCCATTTTATTCAACTTGTTTTGGTGGAATATGACAAAAATTGTTCTACATTGTCCCAATTTTTATCCATGTTCTATGCCACGCAAAACGTGAAATAATGAGTTATTGTTCCGTCCCATGTTATATCAAAACATGAGTTTTGTCATGTCCCATTCTATATACCTACCGCAACCAAAGCAGGAATTAGTCTAACGGAGAAAATAACAATAAATTGAAAACCAGAGGGATGAATATCACAATTTCTAGAACACAAGGACGGAAATTAAAATTATTAACAAACCACATGGTCAAAAATTGTAATTTACTCTTATATCCATTTATGGCTGTAAACGATTCGATATTTTAACAAGATACTCGAGCTCAAGCTTAGTTATTATTGGCTTGAGTTGATCTCAAACACAACATAAAATGTGTTTAATTTCATGAGTCGAGTCTCCTAGCATAAGTGTTTGATTTTAGTTCAATAACACAATGAAATTTTTTGAGTTGATTCAACTAGGGCCGAACTTTCTATATAAAGTTTTTTTTTTCGAGTCAAACATTCTCAAATATTCATAAATCATACAATGTAAATAATATAAATTATCGAGCTTGAGCCAATAAGCAAGATAATTGATTGCGAATTCAGACCCATAAACCAGAATCGGACTCGAACGCGATGTTCTAAAAATATTTGAGCCCGAGGTTGAGCCTACTATAAAAAAGCTAATCGAGCTAGAACATGATATAAAATTTTCATACCCAACTCAAATGACCTATTACTCCAATTGACCAGGCTCGTTTATACCCTATGTGTCTTGGGTGTTTGGAAAAGCTGTCAATATACATCATGTGGCTACTCGCACGATGTAGTTCAATTTTGGTTCATGAAATTTTCCAATGCACATAATATGATTCAATTACAATTTGCTGATTCTTTTAAATGATTGAGAAATGAACCAAAGTCATACAATATAAAGTATTTAAAGTTAAATTCTACTTATTTTATACTAAAATGTAATATCATATTTTTTCTCATTATCCGATTAACTAAAGGAGTGTCTAACTCATCAATGCATAGAGATATGTAAACGAGTAAAACCATCAATGTTCTATCCGTTACGAAGCCACCTTTTAAGTATATATGCCACTCTTTTTTTTTTTTATCAATCATCAAATCTTCAATTCAATCTACGATTCTTTCACCCACAAAAAGTTATCAAATCTAAATAAAAATCTCGATTTCAAAACTTAAAACAAATAGATGAAAATCGACCAAATTATTGAACATGGTTAGAAACATAAAAGACTAGTGCCAATTAATTTTGGGTCATTAATAAACATAATTACAAACATAAGGAGCCTAGGTACAACTTTGAACTAAACTAAAATACTAAAAAAAGAATATACAAGAGTAAATTCATCGGTGTGGTGTGGTTGCCGGAGAAAACACCAAAAAAGTTGCCGGAGGTGACGTGTGCTCGCTGGAAAAGTTTTTCGAAGTGGTGTATTGCCGAAAATTCATCGGAGAAGATGGTCGAATGGCTGGCTACCTCTTGAACAAGTTTTCCAATACACTAAATGGTAGGTTTTGAAACTTTGATACGTTAAATAGTAGGTTTTTAAGTACACTACACACAATAAGCAAAAAGTGACAACTTAAATACATTTTAGAAAACTAAACCATAAATTGTAAATCATAAAGAAGAAGATAGTAATAATTTACAAACCATAAAAACAAAAACTATAATATGTAAACCATAGGGACGAAAATTGAAGCTTTTAAATTACCACAAGGACGAAAATTGTAATTGACTCTATAATATAAAATTAAATTTAAAAATCTCCAAAAATATTATGCTTTCATTGAGAGTCGAACTCAAGACCTCCCGCTTACTAAACGGGTGCTCTAACCAACTGAGCTATGAAAGCTTCTTGTTTAATACTTCCAATTATATTTTTTTAAACAATTATTTTTTACAAAGCTGTATGTATAACTATAATGTATGTATGTATATACCCGCGTGTGGATGAAGCAAGCAGCAACTGAGGGCAAAATCAGCGACTGCTGTTGGTTCTACTTCTTCTCTCAGAAACCCCTTTTTGATCGAATTCCAAAAGGTAAAAATAATACAAAATATCAAATTTAAAGCTTAATCGTGAAATTTCTGATTATGATTTTTCTGTTATACGATTCATCGTTTGTATTGGCCTTTTACTTTGTTATTTGTTCTCTAATTTATTCGATTATTGAAGGAAGTTTTTCGTTTTTTTAGGGTTTATGTAATTGTGAAGATTTAGATTGTATAGGGATATGAATCTATTTGGTTGAAGTTATCGATAGCTCTTGGAACTCTATATCCATCTAGAAATGAATTGTTTGTTCATTGATTATGGTGATGGATTTGATGTTTGAGGTTGGATTGAGTGAAATTAAGCTGTTTCTGGAGTTAAATCTGTTGAAATATCACTTCTTTTTATGTTATGGGTGTTCAATGGATTGGCTAGGGCTTTATTCATTTTCATATAAAAGTAACTTTCTCTGCTTAAAAGGAACTCTAGGGTTTTATTGATTTATGGAGCTTGTTTAAGAGGCTGATCTTATAAGAAAGAAAAACTAAGGCTAGTGTAGAAAAATTAAGACTAGTGAATAAGTAAACTGCATAAACCCAATATATACCACATAGGGGTAGGGTTTGGTGAGGGTAGGATGTTTCGTTGCAGACCTTTGACTCGCAAAACCAAAAATGAATGCGAACAAGTGTCGTAATTTGCAAATGAGGGATGTGCAACAAATCAACAGGTATAATGCCATCGATTCAAGAGTAAATGTATACAGTTATTTATTTATGTGCAAAGAGAGTAGTTCTTCTTATCAGTTTCCAAGTTTATAAATAACTCATTTGCCAATTACAAGTCAACCGAGACTTGTTTTGGTACATAGGGAGCACAATAAGGTTTGTTCTTTGTTTAAGGAAAGGATCGAGTACACACGCTTCCCTTTACAACCATCTCAAGGTTTTTGAGCTTTGGTGCACCACGATCTTCGATCGCCCCTTTATTACCTATGCATATGTCAAAGGCATCTGGCATCCTTAATATTTTAGAATCACCAAAAGTTATCGTCCATCCTTATTCTTTGAGTTTTGATGTAGCAGGCTTGAAATACAATGGGAAAGGATGCGAAGGGTGGAAAGGGAAAAGCAAAACAGGCAGGTGGGAGTGAGGATGGTGGTGCAAAGGGCAAGGGGAAAAGCGGGAAGAGTGCTGATGGCCTTGGCACCTGCACATATGTAAAAGGTTCTCTCTTCTCCCTATTCTAACCAATACTTCCGAATGAGATATAGCGAGTGTGTGTTTTTCTGTTTATAAAACAAACCAAATGAATCCTGTATATTCCATTTGGATGTGGGGTTCGGGAAGGATAAGATGTACACATACATGACCTCTATCCAATGAGTAGAGCGGCTATTTCCGTAAATACCATGTGAAAAGTGTGACTAAGGGAGAAAGACAGATATGATAAATTTTTGAAAAGCTGGTTAAGAGTAGGTGATATCTTATGATGCTCCTAATTATTTAATTTTGTTTTTGTGAATTTGCTTCAGCAAGGCATATCTTATGTGAAAAGCAAGGTAAAATCAATGAAGCATACAAGAAGCTGCAAGATGGATGGCTTAGCAATGGAGACAAGGTTCCTCCAGCTGAGTTTGCAAAGGTAAAATATTTCATTTTATGCATCCTTTTTTTCATGTTTCAGAATTCTTTTTTCTTTTTGCCATTGGCCGTTGCTGTTATTAGAGCAACATTTTATATATATTATGAGTAGTAAGGAAACAACTGCTCTATTACTTGGGGGAGAGGTAACGTTTGCATATATCTTGGAGGGAACTTATGCTGCCTTGTTCTCTACCCAAAACGGTAGAGTGGCTTCTTTAGGGTGCATTATGTACGCAGGATAGGACAAAACACAAACTTTTTTCCCACGATTGGTGTATTGGGTACATGAGTGGGACAAAAATGCATTTTACCAAAAATATGTGGAACAAAATCAGGAAGATGAGATGTTACTAAACTAGTAAAATTACCCGTGTCAAATTAAATTAAAACACTAAAACCATGCACAATTCTTTCACGTGCCAGCCACACTCCTATCTTATGAAAGGTAAGAAGTAGGGGGCTGTTTGGTTGGTTTTCCATTAAGTCCTGTATGGATTAATTTGTCTGTCTGTATAGACCAGGAAGGTTTTTGTTGGGAAGAGCTTTTTATAGATGGAAGAATTGTATTTTTTTAATTGGGAGTGACATGTTTGGAAAAACTTAGCTTTCTACATAAAGCTCCCCTCTAAAAGCTTACTGAATAAGCCACTTCCTATACCATTAAGCCACTATCAAAACAGTCATGTTTAACTGACAGAATAAGTTGAGTCTCATTAAGTTGCTAACAAACAAACCCCAAGAGTAGTAAATTGTAAGCAAGTTATAAGGTAAACAATGCACATTGGATTTTCTTGAAGTTAAATGCCGCTATATGTGTGTTGTTGGGGTGTTTATGCAGATAGCGGCTGAATATTCAGAATGCCCATCGGGAAAGAAAGGTGGTGATCTTGGTTGGTTTCCACGGGGGAAGATGGCCGGCCCGTTTCAAGAGGTTGCCTTTAACACAGTTGTCGGAGCTACAAGTCCACCTTTCAAATCAACGTAAGCATATGATTAATTAATTAAGTTTTTGTTAATTTGGTTTTATGATTCTGATTTTTGCTTAAAAGTAACCAACTGTTCATGATAACAATGCAGGCATGGGTATCACATCATCTTGGCGGAAGGACGGAAGAATTAGGAGGAGACCATTCGTATCGTTTCACAAGCAAATAAAGCTCAAATGGTTTTATTGTAATTCTCTCTCTTCAACCTGTGAAACATTATTATTAGGATTCTGCATTGTGTTGTTAAGTGATTTTTGCTTATTTTTTATGGAGCTTTTATGGTTTGTTATAAGGTCCAAACACCCAAATAAGATGGTTGTTTGTAGAAAAACTTGGTGGTTGTTTAACAACTAGTTGATAAGCCCGGGCTTCGCACCGGGTTCATGAACAGTAGCTATCGACACTTTAACATATTTCAGTTAATATACTTTATATAACTAAAACGTAAAATGAAATATAGAAAACTAAAATATATAAAGTGAATAAATATTATAAGTTTAGGAGGCTGATATGTAAGTTTAAAGGTGGATATAGAATTCCGGTCGGTTGGAGCGTAAATATATCGTATATAATTAAATAAATACATGAAAAAATATTCAATATTAAGCTCATATCGATATTATCAACGATACAATTATAATGGTGTAATTTGTTAACATTAAAACGTATTCTTTTAACATATTTTAGATCATATCGACGATACGATTATAATAACGTAATTTGTTAAAATTAAAACGTATTTTTTTAACATGTTCCAACCAATATACAATATATGAGTAAAACGTGAAATGAAATATAGAAAAGTAAAAGTATAAAGTGAATAAATATTATAATTTTAGGGCGCTAATGTATGAATTTGAAAATGGGTATAGGATTCGGGTCGGTTGGGGTTTATATATAGTATATAATAAAATACCTACATCAAAAAATATTCAATATTAGGCCCATTTCGATCGTATCGACGTTACGAACATAATGTCGTAATTTGTTAAAATTAAAACGTATTTCTTTAACGTTTTTTTGCCAATACACGATATATGACTAAAACGTAAAATGAAATATTGAAAAGTAAAAGGTGTAAAGTAAATAAACTTTATAAGTTCTAAGTTTAGGGGGTTAATATGTAAATTTGAAAATACTATAGAATTTGGGTCGGTTAGAAGTTGGAACGTATATATAGTATATAATAAAATAAGTACGTCAAAAATATTCAATATTAGGCTCATTTCGATCGTATCGAAGACACGAATATAATGGCGTAATTTGTTAAAATTAAAACGTATTTTTTTAACGTCTTTTAGCCAATACACGATATATGACTAAAACGTAAAATGAAATATTGAAAAGTAAAAGATATAAAATGAATAAACATTATATATTCAGGGGGCAAAAATGTAAAAATTCAGGGGTTAAAAATGTAAATTTTATGATGTGAATAGGGGGAGGAGAACGCGCGGGTCAATGGGGTTCATGGGCGGGTCATGGGCGGGTCATGGGCGGGTCATGGGCGGGTCATGGGGCGGGTTTGGGTAAAAAGTGAGAGGAAAAGGTGGGTTTGGGTGATGGGTCGGGTCGGATTGGAGCAGTGTTTGGGTCGGGTGGCCTGATAATTGTATAGTATAGATAATTTGGCAAATTAACTAATGATGTGTGCAAATCTAACTCAGAAAGCGTTTTTTAAAAATTATTTATGTTCAGTTAACATTTTTAATAGTTATTATGAGAAGGGTAAGAAGAGATGGTGAATTCTAACAGAGGATAAATACTAATGAGATATACATTATCAGTTTTTCAATTGTTATTTACAGAACAATTTATAGATAGGTATAGTATCAAAAGTCATCAAGTGTTTAAGTTACTTGTTACACTTCTCATCTTTAACTTCTATATTTAGATAATCATTTTTTTGGAAGGGTATCTGAGGCTTTGCCCCGACTAATCCCGGCAAGGTTCACCAATAACTAAAGCATACTGCCTTGAGTTAATCCCCATGGCCACAATTCTCATCTTTAACTTCTATATTTAGATAATCATTTATTTATCATAAGGTTATCTCTTAGAGAATGTAAATAGTGTCCTAGTGTAACCTAATCTGAATTTTATAAAAATTATCATGCTAATAAATGATTTTAAATAACCATTATAAATAATATGAATACAAGTAAAATTTGTTAACCATATAAATATTTAGATGATTAATAATAAAATATGTTATTTATAATATTCCAAAAAGTACAAATTAAAAACTAAATATAGTATTATTCTTTAAAATAAATAATAATTAAGGACTAATAGAAAAAAATACCAAAAATCTTAAAGTTTATAAAACAACTACTTTAAGCAGTGTTTTTTTTTTTTTTAAATAGTTTATAATATTTTAACTAAATAATTTACCGATTAAAAAAATAAGCTGAGTTTATATTGTTGTAAAAGTTGGAGTATGGATGGATTATGTTATTTGAACCCCATTTGGGTCAAAAATATAAAAAGAGTTTACCTTTTGGAGAGTATAAAATTGGTAGAAGCCCTAGAAGAAGACTTTAATTAATATATTGTAAAGGATATAATTGGTAGAAAGAGAGTTTATAATTAATATAATCCATTGAAACCCCCAAGTTGTTCCAATTAATAAAAACCCCAACCTCGTGTTTACTAGATCATTAAAACGAAACTAAATTGCGTTTCCATTTTTACATTTAAAGCATTTATATTTAGTATAAAAATTAAAGAGTAAATTACGGATTTGGCCCCTATGGTTTGGGAGTTTTTATGGATTTGGTCCCTAAGCTTTAATAATTACAGATTTGGTCCCTGTGGTTTGCAAATTCTATTGGATTTGGTCCTTGTGGTTTGCAAATTTTATTGGATTTGGTCCTTATGGTTTGAAAATTCTATTGGTTTTGGTCCCTGCCTATTTGCACTACCAAGGACCAAATCCAAAAGAATTTGCAAACCACAGGGACCAAATCCGTAATTACTGAAGTTTAGGTACCAAATCCATAAAAACCCTCAAACCACAGGGACCAAATCCGTAATTTATTCAAAATTAAATTAAACAATGTACATGCAAAACCAAATATGTTATTCTATTCAATTTGATACTATCCAGGTTTGATTTCAATGTGGTCAATTGAATGCATGAGAAGTATCCGGTCTATAATAGACTGGATTTTTCTCAGCTCAGTAAAAAATTGTGGTTGGATCTAAGTCCAGCATAAGCTGGACCAATACAATGACGAATTAGTGGGTTACCCATGAATACCCGATACCGTCAAGGAGGCATGCAAGCGTGCTTCTATATTTGTGGTAGTCGTTAATTGGTTCAATGTGACCATGTCTTAAAAAAAATCTTACACACCCTTTTAATTTTATATTTCGATCAATAATAAAAATTAGAGCACCCACAATGGAGGTTCTTCTTGGGGGTTTTTACAAGAACCTTTACTATGGGATATAGGTTCTTGCCCAGTCCTAGGTTCTTATTGGAACCCCGGTGTTGGAACAAGAACCCAAGTTTTTGTAATACTTTCATTTTGTGTTATATAGTATTTGCATAAATAAAAATTATATTATTAAATAAGAAATGAGAGGTGGGGTTTTTGTAAAAACCTCTATAGAGATTTAAGAATGTTCTTATTTTGTTGAGGTAACAATAATATAGCAGAAAAAAAAAAATGGCAAGTAAGGTTGTTAAAGATTCCACCACTATGGATGCTCTTACATTTTTCTTCGCATTAATTAAACTATTTTTCATAAATAAAATAATCCAAACAAAAACCCCAGATTTGATTCGTTCCCATTTTCGAATGTTCGGTCTTTCCAAGGTTTGATTTTTGGGGGTTTTTCTTTCTTTTCTTTCTTTCTTTCTTTAATTCTTGTGGTAGATTTGCTCCCTATTTAAATTATGGTTGGAAGAACTTGGCAGCCTGTGGTTAATAGGCGCCAGTTGGTCCCACATTCACAACTCATTTTCCCTTCATCCATACCCCAAAACCAACACCAACCATTGCAGATAAGCAAACCCCCCATTCTTATCCCACACCCATCAATCCATCCTCTACACTCTTCTTCTTGTAGTCAAATTGTTATATTTTGATTTTTGAGAATTGCTCTCAAAAGAATTGGTATTTTGCACCCTTTTGAAGTTACACCCACCAACTGTTTGATAAAAAGATTCACTGAAAGAATATCCCAAAAGAGAAAGATAATAATGTCAACTGCTTCTTTGAGTTCATCAACCCTTGTTCAGTCACAGATTAATGGGTTTGGGAAGGTTCTGAAACCATCTGTATTTCAATCAACTTCAGTCCCTTGCACAAGGTACAATTCCCCTTTTTCTTGAATTTTGGTGTAGGAGTTGACTATGTGTTTTCTTGAACTTGAAGGAAGCTCTTGTGGGTTTTAAAGGGGTTTATTTAGGATTGTTAGATTGTCTTTTTTGATCTTGTTATGGTTGGGTTCTTGAAGGGAACTTCTGTTTATTTGTTAAATTAAGTAGTTCTTGATTTCCTCTTTATGTGTTATGGTTGGGTTCTTGAAGAGATTGTAGTTTTTTATTCCCCATTTGGGTGGAATTAACTTCAGAATGTGGTTGAATTTTGGTAGACAACAAGTTGAGATGCTTTCTTTATCTAGATAAACAGAAAATGGAAAATTTAGTAGTATTTCCCTTGGATATTGTGATTGAAGTATATTGAAATCTGTAATATAGTATCTGAATTTGTGAATCTAGGAGGGCAATTAGAACCGTCGTGAAGGCTGGTTCTCGGGTTGATAGATTCTCAAAGAGTGATATCATTGTTTCTCCATCGATTCTCTCTGCCAACTTCGCAAAGTTGGGAGAACAGGTACTTTTCTTGTTAATTTATTATCTGTTAGAAGAATTAGGGGATCTTTTCAAAGGAATTTGATGGAATTGGAATGACAATTTCCTTTGACCAAATTCCTTAGTGATGTTTGATTCGCAAAATGAACTTGATGGAATTCTTTGAATTCCACAATTTAATGAATTCATCATTCCTTGGCTTAAGTGAAGGAATTAAATTCTTACCAACCAAACCAGTGGTCAAATTCCTGTCCAATTCCTTCCAAGTAGAATTCCTTCGATGGATTCCAATTCCACCAAATTCCATTCTGCGAACCAAATGCCCTCTTAGTTTATGCATCCATTTGAGAGTGAGAGCAAAATATAGGTGGTGTTCTACTCTCTTTAGAAGACATTAATGCATTTTGATTTTTGTCATCATATTTACATCTCATTTTGGCTCTATTATATTCAAATTATGTTCTCATGCGGTGAGTGTGTTATATAGGTCAAAGCCGTTGAGTTGGCAGGGTGTGATTGGATTCATGTTGACGTAATGGATGGTCGTTTTGTTCCCAATATAACAATTGGACCTCTTGTGGTGGATGCATTGCGCCCAGTGACAGACCTTCCGTTGGACGTGCATCTGGTATTTCTCGTCTAATGTTTTGAAAAGTTTGAGCATTTTGTGTTAGATGGAATTTTGTGCTAATGAAAAGTTGAAGTATGGCAGATGATTGTTGAACCTGAGCAACGAGTTCCTGATTTTATAAAAGCTGGAGCAGACATAGTCAGTGTCCATTGCGAACAATCTTCTACTATTCATCTACACCGTACAGTTAATCAAGTAAGATTCCTTGTGTAATATCTTACAAGCTTTTCATGTTGTTCGATTGCAAATTATTGATTTGCCTATTTTCTTATGCTTTATTGACTATTCTTTTAGAAGATAGGTAGCAAACTATTCTGAATTAACAATATTAACAATACTCTACAAAAATAATTATACTGTTAGAGTCCTACATCAGCTAGACTTGGACCATTTCACCTTAATATGTATTGGAACTCTCTTCTCTCCCATTAACACGCCCCTAGTAAATCACCGGGTAGTACCCAAACCCAGGTGTAGGATTTGAACCCAAAATCTCTAAGACTGCATTGGTTTTCTATTATTTATTACTTTCAATTCGTTACTCCATTAATATTCTTTTCTGTTTAGATTAAAAGTCTTGGAGCTAAAGCTGGAGTTGTTCTGAACCCTGGTACACCGTTATCCACAATAGAATACGTCCTCGATTGTAAGTTGTAAATTTCCTTCTACTCGTTACATTTCTCATGTGGAGATATTAGTTTAAAAGAAGAATACATGTGATGAACATTGGAAAGAAATGAGAGCAATTAAATAAGGATTCTTCAGGCAATTAATGTGAAGATTCATTTCAAGATAGGAGATAAAACTTTCATCTATGATTCAACAGTGCTATTAAGGTGCAAAATTGGAGTTTTTGGTCAAACTCTTATTCTGATTGTACTCCTGTATAGGAACGTTGAAAGGTCCATTTACCCTTCATTTTTTCAGTATTGAAATATTTACCTACTGTCCTATGAGAATTACTAGCTCGGTCACAAAATAAACGTCTACAAAGAAAAAGGCATACAGTTTTAGAAATGTTAATTGTTAGATTTATTTAATCAACTAAATAACAATTTTCCCTTAATAGTGAAGGGAATAATTAATTTCTGCATTTCATAATCAAGGGTAGAATAAAAAGTAGACCCCTTATTTTGAGACAACCTAAACTAAAATATGGACACCACTTTTCATTTTTGGGTCTTCCCAAGAAGAGTGCATCCTCCCCGTTTTTGGCATATTTTCGTGCTTGAACTTCGATGCTCATTGTAAGCATTGCAAATAATTGTTGTTAGTGAATTAGCCCGAAAGAATTTTTTGTTTGTCATTGTGGAAGTATATCATGAATCTTTAGTCACAATATTGAAATTTCCATATGATATTTTTCTCTTTCAACAGGCGTCGATCTGGTTTTGATCATGTCTGTAAATCCTGGATTTGGTGGCCAAAGCTTCATTGAGAGCCAAGTGAAGAAGATCTCTGACTTGAGGAGAATGTGTGTCGAGAAGGTATCGTGCTGCTATTCTTGTGTTCAAGACCTTAAATTCGTTACATAATTACATAACACGACATTTTTTACTTGCTTAACAGGGTGTGAACCCATGGATCGAAGTAGATGGTGGAGTTACTCCCGCCAATGCATACAAGGTATAAAGCTGTCTTTGTGGATTTTATCTGTCTGTGTAGATTGGGGAGGTTTTTGTTTGTGAGAGGTTTTTCATAGATGGAAGGAGCATTTTTTGAATTGGGAGGGGCGGGCTTGGAAAAAAGTTGAAATTTCTGCATAAAGCTCTCTCTTGAAAGCTTATTGAACAAGCCACTTTCTATATCATTAAGCCACTGCCAAACAATCATGTTTAGCCAACCGAATAAGCTGCTAAGAAACGGACCCACTTGTGAACCATCCCAGTGTGGGGTTATAGGAACTCAAGTAATGTGTTAAATGTGGTGGCAGGTTATTGAGGCTGGGGCCAATGCTTTGGTTGCTGGTTCAGCTGTTTTTGGAGCTAAAGATTATGCTGAAGGTAACTGAAAAGTTAACCATGGAAATGTATATCTTTTTTGTATGTTTCTTACCCTTTTTTCTATGTGATTCTGTATTTGTATTGCAGCAATTAAAGGTATCAAAGCCAGCACAAGACCAGTGGCTGTTCCTGCTTGAAACACTTTGTAGCTTCAGATGTGATTTCTGCTCTCATCTCTGTAAGGAACTTCCTTTTTATAGCATTTAAGCTTGTGGGTATGTGATATTTGAGTTCAATTATTCTGATGAAGTATTTGGGTATCTCCCTTTTAGAAATCTAAAAGAATCAAGGGGATATCATGTGATAAATCAATAAACTGATATGATAATTTTTTTTATGAACTTGTATCTAGAATTTCTTGTTAGCTCAACTAGAATGATTTATGCCAAAGCTGCACATGTTGGTTAGGGAATTCTAGGTGTGTAGATCTATGCATTTGTAAATGGTTAAGGATATATTTGGCAAATTAGTTGTTGGTTGATAATTTAGTTGCTAAAGTAATCATGTTTAGTAAAAAGTAGCTAGATGACGATGTAAAATGAATTAAATGGGAAATATAAGGGGCATAATTGGAAAAAGGTGAAAAAGAAACCCCCATTAAGCTATTTGAAGTAAGTAGTTTTTCAGATATCTGGCTTATGATTTGGCCCAAAATAGCAGGCTATCCCAGATTTCCACTTTCCAGTAACCACCAAATCAACTTTAAATCCTTGGTGGAAGTTATTCATTAGCCAATAACTTTGAGCTTATAAGGAACTCGCAGATCTAATTTCTATCCATGTGGGACGGATTATAGCAAATGAAACTTTTCCAGTAAGCTCAAACAATCTTATGCTTGCCAAAAAGAATTATGCTTTCTTTCCGAACCCATTACTTATAAAGTTCTATTAACACCTTTGGAGTTTCTAAGAAACCGAAAGTTTGACATGTTGTCTTTTAAAAATCATTTCTTGATGAATCTTGAAACAGCATGCTTATGATTACATACTTTGCATCTGCAGACAACTGGAAGAATTCGATGGAAGATGATATTGTGCCATTCATGATTTGCTGAAGGATGTACAAATAAGGTCCGTCACAAAAGGTAGCAATGTCTTCATATAGAAGCGTAAATAAGTTGTGTTTTGCTGTAATGAATAGCCCTTTCCCTTGATGCTTGCTTATTAAAAAGACACTGCATCTTGATCGGTTAGAATTGAGTACAAAATCATGATATATGAACATCGATTTGGCACTTCATTGTATCTTTAGTTTCTGTTATCAGCAAACATAGTGGAGAATGAAGAAATATTTGCCAATCTTTTTTTTTTTTTTTTTTTTTGATAAGGTTCACCTGGGCTTTGCCCAAACTACATCCTTGGTAATTTTTACCAAGAGCTAAAACATGCTCCCCTGGGATTAATACTCAGTGGTCCCTGGTTGCTCACCCCCAGATTTGAACTTAGGTTGGTTGTTACACCTTCCACAAGCCTTAACCGGTAGGCTGCCCCATTGGGGTTAAAATATTGCCAATCTTTCAATCTTCATAATGCCAAAGTAATGAAAAACTGATAATATCTTTTACATGTTCTTGAGTTTGTCATTTTATCTTAATTATTTTGTTCCCTGCTCGAAAAATTTTCTGGATCAACCTCCGACTGTACTTAAAGACGAGTTTCGTTAAAATTGTTGGGAGTTTGAACAAGACCTGAGAGTATAATAATAATAATAATAAAAAGAATATTAAAAAAAGAGAGTGTGCAAACAGACATCAAAAAACCTAACAGTTTTAACCTAGCATTATGATTCCATGAATCTAAGAATCAAAGCTACATACATAAGCTCTCATATTCCCCATTAAGCTCTCAATAACCTCATAAATCTTGCAAGCAAATGGGTGATCACAATCTCCAGCTACAAACTCATTGATCTCACTTCCAACCTCAATCCAACTACAACCCGGAATTCTTCTCTCGCTAATTTGGTTTCTCGTGATCTCCTTTTTATCCCAAATCCCGCTAGAACCATAAACATTGCCCATAATAACATCGTCACCCGCCGAATCCTCCCCCAACTCAAACAATCGACCACGAACCTCTTCGGCAAGATCAACACCCCCGAAAACCCCACACGCACCAAGCAACGTCCGCCACAAAACCGCATTTGGCTTCACAGGCATTTGCAAGATGAAATCTTTAGCTTCTTGCAGACGACCCGCTCGACATAAAAGATCGACCATGCACCCGAAATGCGAAATCTTGGGCCTTAACCTGTATTCTTTCGTCATCATCTCGAAAACCCGTTTTCCGTCATCCACGTTAGCCGCATGGCTGCATGCCATTAAGACCCCGATGAAGGTAACGTCATTAGGGACGATTTTAGTTCTGGTCATTTCTGCGAAAAGCGAAAGCGCTTTGGTTGCTTGACCATGGATGGCATATCCCGTAATCATGGAGGTCCAAGTTGTGACATCTTTTTTCGCGATGCTAACAAATATTTTCTTAGCAGTTTCGAGATCTCCGCATTTTGTGTACATGTTCAAGAGGGCGTTATATAAAGACAAATCTTTATCGATCTTTTCGGTTCTTTGAACGTAGTTATGAATCCACCTACCCGTGTCCAACGCACCAAGATCCGAGCACGCGGACAGCGCAACCGTGAGCGTGATCTTATCGGGCTCCACCCGCATTTCCCGAAACAACTCGAGGGCAGAATTGGGTTTTTGGTTATCAACATAAGCAGATATTATAACAGTCCAACAAACAACATTCTTTGTGGGCATTTCATCGAACACCTGGCGTGCATCTGCAAGATTAGCCACCGCAGAGTAGAAACTAACGAGTGATGTTTGGACGAAGACGATGGGTTCGTAACTGAGTTTTACGATGAGCGTATGGAACTGTCGATCTTCGTGTATCGAAGGGTTTCGCGTGCAGAGCTTTGTGATGTAGAGTAAAGAGAAGCTATCAATGGCGGAAGAGCTTTTTCTGACCAAATCACGAAACAGAAGTAAAGCTTTGGATGTATTGTTGGTGTTTAGATACTCTTTGAGCAATTCGTTAGGTCTTGGTTTGGATCGGCGGCCATGGATATGGATTTGAGAAGGTTTGATGAGTGAAAGCTTGTGAATTTTGATCAAGGATGAAGGTTTCAAAAATCTCATTAGTTCTGAAGATGATAATAAAACATAGTTTTTGTGATGAATTTATTCCTTAGTCGCTTTTAGGGAAGTAAACGGTCCGAGCCAGACATTTATCGAGCCGGATTCGTTTTGGATTTTTTTAAGTTCGAGCTTGGCTTGTGATGTTGAGCAAGAGCTTGGCTCGTTTAAGATATATGAAGCTCGGGTTTGGTTCGTTTAGGCTCATTTAAGCTAGGCTTGTTTAAGCTCAGGTATTATTTTGATATTTTTATTATAATGATATATATAAATATTATAATGATATATAATTTATATTAAAATTTAAACATATGAAATGTATATTATATTATATATTGAGCTCGTTTAGGCTCGTCAGCTTAAACAAGCCCACTCTTTAGAGCTCGAGTTTGGCTCCTTTAATTAGATGAGCTTTAATCTAAGCTCGAACTCAAGCTTGTTAAGGCTCGACCCATTTAGAGTTTTTAACGGTCCGAACTCGCGTTGCTATACGAGTAACTTTACTCATTTACCTCCTAGTCGTTTTGTAAACAAACTCCTAAAAACATAAAAATAAAAGTATATTGCAATTTTAGTCCTTATGGTTTGTTTTTTTTTTAGTTTTGATCTTTATAAGGTTTTTATTAAAGAAAAGCACCATGCACTTTTTTTGGTTTTAACCACTAATGGAAGTTAAATAACGTTCATTAAGTTTTGCATATGACTTGCATATGAGATTAAAGTCTAACCAAATAGTAACTCTTCTCAAAATCTTACTTAAAAAGTATAGTTCTAAATAACTTGTTATGGTGCGTTATGATGTCAAGGCTTGGAGTCGCCGTTACGTTAACCCTTATGGCTCCACTCTAAGGCTTGACTTGCATTGTAACGCGTTATAGACTTATGGTGCGTTATGGTGTGTTATGACACATTACAACGAGTTATTTTGTAAGGCTTAAGATTATTTATTATATATAATTTAAAGAATTAATGATAACTATGTATAAGACTTAAGACTTGAATAACATAAAAAGAAAACATTAAGACTAAAACCATAAATAGGTAAATGCTTAATCTCCATTTCGTACATGGATAATCGAACATGAATTTTTTGACGATTAAAGAAAGTAGTGACTAGATATTCATGACATTTAATACCGATTTTGCATTATTGATATCATTTTTTATAAGTTATATATATTTTATGTCAATTATAACTATGTACAAGTATGTGTGTATACCGCCATAGGGCACGCCTTGAAAAACACCATGGCTTCGCCATAACTCGTAAGGCTTGAGGCTTGACATCGCCGCCACGCCACGCCTCACGTCATTTAAAACCTTGCTTAAAAGGTGCTGAGTCGGAATCCCATTCTAATCCTAACCAAGGATTCTTGTGGTTTCGAAGGATCCAACTATTTGTAATATCATTGTTAACTTGTATTTTAGAGATAAAATGATTATTTTACCTCATTCTTGTCATTTGCAAGACAAATGAGAGAGTTAAAGAAGGAAATTTAACTTCTAATAGTGAGAGGGTCAATAAAGTGTCTCCACCCTCCATGAATCGTGTCAATCCTCCGTGACTACATCTATTGTAACCGGTCAAAGACGCATTTATTGACCGGATGAGTGGTGGAGAGCACTTCTCCACTTCTCATTTTTTAGCACTTCTTATTTGAACCTCTCTCTCTCTCTCTCTCTCTCTCTCCTCTATATATATGTACGTTTGTGTGTGTATAAATATGCAAATTAAGAAAAATAATTCCATGTACAAATATGATAAATTCGTACGGTTTGGACTTTGGACTAGGTTAGGCTGCATTTTGGTTTGTATTCAACTGGATTTAGATGTTTCAAACCATAAATATTATGTTGGAGTAATCAAAAGCCTTTAACCTGATCAACCTAATCCATAAGGCCCTCGGTACCGTAACTCACAAAGCTCACAAGCCCGAGCTACCACATCAGCGCCACATAATCTCTTACCAAGCCTGAAATAGAAGTATCATTATCCACAATCCACAATCCCTAATACCCAATATATATATATACTAGATTTGATCCCGTGTAATATACGGGATAATTTTTTTTAAAATAATTTATACCAAAAAAACTAATATTATAAATATGATTTGTTTAATTTAAATTATTTACTATAATTTAATTTATATTTAAGAGTATTATATCTAGTAATTTGTTTATTTTGAAAGTATTGACAATAAACTTATATTATATAATCTATTATTTGCATTTTAATTAATCCTTAGAACATCTATCAATATGTATATATGTATGTATAATAAATTAATTTTACGAAAATTAACATATTTAATATTGTAAAACATATAAGTAAATTGGATTATAAACATAAATATAATCATCATAATCATATCATCATGTGTAGAAAAAAATAAAAATTGAAGAACGTTTGTAATACAAAATAACACAAAAAGTGTAATCAATGACCATAAATACAAAGTCACATACGAGAAATCAACAACTCCAACTTGGACTATAAACATGAATAAAATCATCATAATCATATCATCATGTGTAGAAAAAATAAAAATTAAAGAGCGTTTGATTAATTACCTTTGTGTGTGTATGTTTAATTGGTAGTGGCTTAATTAAGAGAGTTGCAGCAATTGATTGAGATTGAGATATTGAAAGGGGTATTTATAGATTGAGATTGAGAGATTGAGATTGATGTCTGTATTTTTGGATTAAAATTGTTTGATTTAATTATGTAGAAGATTTTTGAAAGTGGTATTTATCTTTTACATTATTTTATTTATTGTTTTCATATTTATCTATAGTTTGGATTAAAAAATGAAAATTTTTAAAGAGTTTGAGTATATTTTTTTGTTCCAACCAGTTATATGGAATTTTCTTAACAATTAAGAAAATAAGAAAAGTAAGATATTTTAACTTTGGAAAACTCTTAGAAAATTGTACTTTGAAAATAGAGAGAATATTTTTAATTTTTTATATCACTAATGAAAAATAATAATACGTGTATTGGTTATATTAAATATTACACAAATATATGTAGAGGATTTTTTAAACCGTTTCATTTAATTATGTATTTTTGAAAGTGTTATTTATCTTTTACTTTATTTTATTTATTGTTTTTTATATTTATCTATAGTTTGGATTAAAAGATTTGATTTAATTATGTTTTTTACATTATTTTATTTATTGTTTTGATATCACCAGAACGCGACACGTGGCAATTTGGCTCACCAGAGCACGACACGTGGCAAATCAATTACTCTTTTATTATATATAGATATAACGGGATAATTTCAAGAAATTAAGTCATGCCAAAAACCTTATATTACAAGTATGAATTGTTGTGCTATTGATATTTTAACATCAATATTATTTTTTATCAAATACATTAATTATATTAAAAAAAAGTACAAACTTTATTTTTTTTTAATTTAATTCAATTGATATCAAATTATCAACAACGAAAATATAACAAAGACATTTTATAGATCAAACTATAAACTATCTTTGACTTTAAATGACGTTATATAAAAATATTAATTAACTATTATATTAAAACTCAATGATTATCTTCATTATATTTAAAATAAAATATTTATTTTCTATTTGATGACGTTTATCAATTAGTTACATGAATACAAATATAAATTAATATATAATGTGGAGAAGAAAACTTAGTTATGCTTCTACTGATGTAGATCAAAAAACTAAAAAAAAAATAAATCAGGAGAAAATCAAACCATATGATTTAGTTCAGCATAAGAAAACAATGACACAAATTTTCTTACCATTCTTCAAATAATTGCAAAAACAAATAATAAAAAAAATTATGCATGAATGTTCTTCGAAAAAATGGTTGACGAACTTACCTAAGACGTTTGCAAAAAGAGTAATGGAGGAACTTGAAAAATTAAAATGGAAAAGGTAAGGTTTATACGGTTTTTGTTGAATCTGCTTAGTATTTAAATATCAATTTAGGGAGAGAGATAGAGATATAGATGACTTCATACCAATAGATAGAGATAAAGTTTGTTATATTTAATAGATAATTTTGGATTAATTTTTAATAATTTTAAATTTTGAATCAGTGTCATGTGTCAACATATGACACATGACACATATGCATATGATGTGGCAATGGCTCACCAGAGTGCGACACGTGCCAATGAGTTACTCAGAGCGCGACACGTGTCAATAAGTTACTCTTTTATTATATATAGATAGATATATATATATGTATATTTTAATAAAAAAAAGAGAAAAAGGAGAAATGTGTGTGTGTGTGTGAGAGAGAGAGAGAGAGAGCCGCTGGCATGCTCTTGGGTATGGGAGCCCGACGCACCGAGCTTCCCTAAAGCCTGCATCGAGGCATAGTCCTACCCAACCGAGCCCGTCTAAAGCCCACACCGAGCCCACACAAAACTACTCAAACCTAAACTAGGATATAATTAGTTGAACTTGAGAAACAAAAAATAGGATTTTTGATTGGCCACGTGGATGAAAAAATATAATTCACTCTTAGATTTTATTTAGATATGATTTAAACATTTTTGTTTTTTACCTTATCTATGATTTAATATTGGGCCACAAAATGGGCCTGGCCCACATATCCCAAAAGATTTAGATACTACATAAAAATATCTTATTCTCTAAATATCTTGGCGGCCTTTCCTCTTTCGGAAGAGACCTTTTGATGACGTGTCCTCTTCTCTATCCCTAATTCATTATCTTCTCACGCGCTCTTTTTGCACTTTTTCTTCCACGTCTGCCCTCCATCTAACGTGCGCCATCCACTCACCCACCTCATCCAACGGCCCAGATTCCATCCAAAAATATCTTCAATTTGTTTTCTCTATTCGCATAATTCAACCATAGATGAAGAAGAAGAAGACGACTTCCTAATCATCTTTCACACACTTACACACACTCGCCGATCGAGTTGTTGCTGGTTTTCACGTTTTCCGGTCGATCGGCGGCAGCCGGAGGTGCAATTCGAGTAGCTGGTTTGCGATTTGCTTTGGATCGTATCGAATTTTACGTTTTTTTGGTGAAGTTTAGTTTGCTGATCATCAATTGGATTTGAAAGTGTGATTTCTTGTTATAGATGCTAAAACTGTAGGTTTTTGTGTTTGTTTTGTGTTTATTTGAGTTTTATGTTATTAGAAGTATAGAACTCTACCGATCTGTTTGTGGATGGAGTTCGTAGAGTTAGAAATCGTAAACCTAGATTGTTTGTAAATGAAGAGTAGGTAGAAATCGTGCTTTGATAGTGTGTTGTGTTGTTATAGATGTTAAAACTATAGGTTTTTTTGTGTTTGTTTTGTGTTTATTGAATTTTATGTTATTAGAAGTTAGAACTCTACCGATCTGTTGTGGATGGAGTTTCGTAGAGTTAGAAATCGTAAACTTAGATCGTTTTTGTAAGTGAAGAGTAGGTGAAAAATCGTGGTTTGATGGAAGTTCTCTAATGTTTGGGAGCTGGTTTAGGCAGCTGGTGAGTAGGATTGGGGGTGTTTTGGTGATTTTTGTGAAAAGGAACAGGAAGTGGATTTGATTGATGTGAGAGATGGAGCCAAATGAAATTTTGATGAGTAGAGGTGGAGGTGGTGGTGGAGGAGGAAATACGAGCGGGAAGCCCGGGGAGGGATTTATTGATCGAAGTAAAGTGAGGATTCTGCTTTGTGACAATGATACGAAGAGTTCGGAAGAGGTTTTTATTCTTCTATGTAAATGCTCCTATCAAGGTATTATAAGCATGACCTTTTTTGCATTCACGTCGTTCTTGATTAAGTGCTTTTTATTGTGAAGTGAATGATGTAATAATAGTATGTAGATTCTTACTAGCTTAATTTGATCTAACTAGCCATTAAGAGAATATTATGAATTATGATGATACAGAGATGGCTAGATTGATGCAATTGTGGTTTTAGCCTGTAATCAGTTTCCGTTTGGTTGTGATTTGAACTTCAGACCAATTATGTATGGTCATGAAGTAGCTACTAAGCAAATTGTTTCTGTTTGTTTACTTATCTTTTAGGCGTTCTTATTGTAATGATTTCTTGATGCTCTAATTCCAAGGTCTCCACATGACGATGGTGGTCTTAATTGGTTTACCCATCCCTTGATCCAGTTTATTGTGGAAACTCATCTTGTTGCTAGGATAGCATTTGAATATATGTAATATGTGTTTGGTTTCCGTGGGACTATTTACTTGTATATCCGACCTCTGTCTTTACTTAAGAATGTCTTTGAGGGAAAATTATTAACCATTATTGGGATGAGATATTAAAGTCTCGAAATATTACAAGAAAAGTTGTCTTTTTCTGCAATACTTGATACATGCCCAGACATTCTTATGTAACATGTGCATGAAGCATTTCTGCATTTAGTTCATGTGAGAGCTTTCGCATCAGTGAGGTACTTTCATGGTGATTTAATCTCATAATTCATTTTTAACATCTAAATCGACCTTCATTGTGAAGCACTTTCCGTCATCTGCCTATTTAACACTCAACTTTGGAAATCATTTGAGTTTCGTTGATGCTGTTACATGCTCTTAGCCTCCTCTGCCCCCTCCAGATATTCGGAATAAATACTATGCCAAAGGTTAATTTCAATATATGACGTCACTTGCATATTGAGAATTACGGGATAATATTAAATTTCCCAAATCAATCTCTTTTTTGTGTAAACTTTAAACAATTAATTATTGGGGGTATGGGGAAAGGAGGAAGAAGGTGGCAGTCGGATTCACCTCACATACAATTTATAAAATTCAATTAATAAGGGTAAAGGATTTTACATCTTCCAATGTTCTATTTTGGAGCATTGTTGGAGCTGCAACTATGGATCTATCTATATAAGAAAGTAGGACACATGATATAGGCCAAGAGAAAATGAAGACATAATCTCTGATTTCGAATAAGTCAACTAATTATTGAATGACTCAAAGTATTCTAAGTAATAGGGGGCACTGCAAAAGAGTTAGGAAAGGAATTACATTGGCATATAGCTAGTAATAAGAATAATTATCTCCCATCTCGACATACACACTCCTATGTAGTATTCATGTGAAGTATGGTTGGTGATTTACAGTGACTACAGCTAGATCACCGAGGCAAGTGATTGATGCCCTGAATGCCGAGGGGCCTGACATAGATATTATTCTTTCTGAAGTTGACCTTCCCATGGCCAAAGGTTTGAAGATGTTAAAATACATCATGAGAGACAAAGACCTGCGTCGAATTCCTGTGATCAGTAAGCTTGTTAACAATTTACGCGTCTCTTTTTCTTTTTCTTGTTTGCAGCCCTTCTTTTCAGGTTTACTCGAGATAGTAATTGTCTATTACTTGCTTTTCCCAGTGATGTCTGCTCAAGATGAGGTTGCTCTTGTTGTCAAATGCTTGAGGCTTGGAGCAGCTGATTATCTTGTGAAACCCTTGCGCACAAATGAGCTGTTGAATTTGTGGACACACATGTGGAGGAGAAGACGAATGGTATGTATGGCTTGTATGCTACAGCTAATTCATAAGCCACCAGTCTCTAAGAGGCTGCATTTCCCTAGATTCTAAACCATTCTGATCTCTGGAGCCCAATTTAGATTTTTATGAGCTTCATCTTCTTTATGTGCTGCAATTATCATTTTCCATCGGATATTGCATTTGCACATGTTTCATCAATGACAGTAATCTGGAATTTTGGATCCTCTTGTTCATTCTTGTAATGCAGCCATTATTATGTTTCCTTTTGTTATTGCTCTCTTAACTCTACTTTGACAGCTTGGCCTGGCTGAGAAGAACATCATGAACTGTGAATTCGATCTAGTGCCTTCAGACCCTAGTGATGCTAATACGAACAGTACTACTCTATTTTCGGATGACACAGACGAGATGTCAGGGAAGAATTCCAATCCAGAGATGCCTGCGTCCATTCCTTGTGAAGACGAGGTGAGAATCTTGTTCACTAGAAACCGAGTTACTGAATACTAAATAAATATTATACTATGAGGAATCAGCCTGCATGCATTTACAGTTTGTTAGCTAAAGTTGGCATAGTTGATCCCGGTGAGGCTAATTTGTACCTGAAACATTGGCAATTTTATTCTCATCTAGCAATATGAAAAAATTGCTAAAAAATAGCTGGTATGTTTATTAAAAGTTTACAATTTGGTTGGATAGTGTATGCATATCATGTTGCTGGTTCTTTTTGTGTTAAAACCAGCAATTATATTCAACTTTGCTTATGCTAATTTTTGGACCAAAAAGAAAAAAATAAAAATATACGGGATACAGAAAAATCCTATGTTAATCATGACCGTCTGTTATCCCCAATTTTCTTTTTACGTTGTGCTGCTTGCTAAATAACTTGTTCTTTTTCAGAGTAATGTGGTAATGTCTCCTGGTCTTGTGAACATACAGCTTATCAATTCATCAGATGATCAACCTAATGTGCCAGAAATTAACGAACAACAGCGAGGTTAACAGCTCCCAATCCAAATTCTATTTAACTTGGGCTTTTTAAGATTATCCTGACTCCTGAGTTGACACGTCTTGTAACGGTGTATCCAGGGAAACTTATATCTGGTCCAAAGAAGAATGAACTAAGGATAGGTCAGTCTTCAGCGTTCTTTACATATGTGAAATCGAGCATGTTCAGGAGTGGTGCAACTATTGATGAAGCCACACCCCCACCACTATTAGACAACAAACTAGATTTAAGTGATGAAAATGGTCCTCAGTATGTGCACGTGGAAGAAAAAGTTAGTGCATGGGGTGAACATGACTACACACAGGCTCAGGAGAACTTTCATAGCAACGACAGCTTCCCTGATTCAGTGTCGTTGGATGGGTATTCAACTCCACAGCCAGAATGCTCTCAGCAAATGAATTCGAAGACAATAGAGCTTCCGGAGCCACAAATGCAACAATCGGGAAATAACTATCATCCCGATGTTTCACGTTATAACCCATATTCCGCTTATCCTTATTACCACCTTTCAGGGCCAACGAATCATGCTATGTACCAACAGAACATGAATGATTTGCAAAACCAATACTGTCCTCCTCATCACATGCCCGGAATGGCATCATTCCCTTACTACCCAGTTAGTTTTTGTGTGCCTGGCCAGATGCCACCCGCAATGCAGCCATGGCCGTCATTTGGAAGTTCGTCTTCCAATAATGTAAAGGTAAATAAAGTTGACCGTAGAGAAGCAGCCTTACTCAAGTTCAGGCAGAAGAGAAAGGAGCGTTGTTTTGACAAGAAAGTGAGGTATGTTAATAGGAAAAAGTTAGCAGAGAGGCGGCCTCGTGTAAGAGGACAATTCGTGAGGAAAATCAATGGGATCAATGTGGATCTTAACGGGCATCCCGCTTCTACTGATTTTGATGAGGATGATGATGACTATGAGGAGGAGGAAGATCAAACAGGCGGAGATTAATCTCCTGAAAACAATTACGCAGTTTTCTGACCATGTGGGTGTTTATTATTTAGAGGTGTTGTCATGATTGTCCGAGTCGTGAAGGCTGTGGATTTGCGTTCGTACAGATCTATTCCATCAGGTATTCTCTATTCATTCACTTGTGATTCTAGAAGAAGTATTCTTGCACTGCTCGTCTGTTTTCAAGTATCGCGACTGAAAAGGACAAACATTGTGCACTTTTTGTAGGCGTAAATGCCAACTTTCTAGTACCTGTTTTGTACAGTTATATAAAGAATTTAACAGAGAGATTTGCTCATCAAATGGTTATTGGAAAAATGTTGAAAACACTACTAACGTTAGGTTACTTTGCTTCTTCCGAATTGATCTTATAACTGGTCCAATAGATTGCTTTTCTTTTCAGCAACACTGGTTATGAAGATGATGCCCAGATGTTGGCTGTGACCCATTGCCGGTCATTTAGGGGACCAAAAAACGTTGTTCAGAATTAGAGTAAAAGACTGAGAAACAGAGAACATGCAATGGAGAAAAAGGTAACTCCACACTCGTTTACTGATGTTGTAAAAGAGTGCCTATTAAGAGTACTTATGCTCGACAAAAATCGTTAGAAAAGTTTCATGGGAAACTGAACTAGGAGAGCTAACGGGTGAGCTTGTAGTAAAGGATCAAAATAATTGCTAGAACCAGGATTGCAACAATGGAACCTAGAATCCATTTGTTCCTGTTCATTCTCCTTGACATTGATGTCAAGAGTTTCTTGCTCCTTCCAATAGTATCGTCCACCGCATGGAGCTGCAAAACAAACATTGTTCCCATAAACTTTTGATAAACCTAAGCCAAGGCCTATTTTGAACCTAAGACTGTTAAAACTAGATGATAATGAAAAAAAATACCTAAAAGGTCATTTCAGAGCATAATTGGGAAAAAACGAATATATGTAGGCATTAAGCTTTTTGAACGTATGCATTAAGCTTTTTGACAATGTTAATGAGAAGTAAACCGAAAGAAAACAAACAGAGTGGAGGAAGTGCATACGGTGTTATTTGCATGGAGGAGAGATTGACGCTGCTGGTGTAGATCGTGAAGGATTGAAACACCAAGCTCCTCAGTTTCCAGCATTGTTTTTCTACTGTCCTTGATTCCATCAGTTGACTTGTTCAACCTCTCTGTTGTCATCATTAGTCGCGCTCTCTGATCAGCCAACACCTGTTTCACCACCATCATTCTTTCACTGTTTCATCTAGACTCACGGGTAAGATGGTCATTTAATTCTTTTGGAAAGTAGCAAAGTGCCATAGATAGATAGATAGATAGATAGATAGATAGATAGATAGATAGATAGATAGATAGATGGATGGATAATAGGTCTAGGGTGTTTTTTTCGTTTTCACATAACTTTAGTTTACAGAGATGTAAAAAACCTGATTTGCATCTGCCTTTCCGGAGTCAAATAGGTCGTCTCGAGCAGCCAGATTACCTGACTTGAGTCTATTCATTTCCGTTTTCAGACTGTTGAGGTCGTTTCTGTATTCGCGTATCTTGGCAAGAAGCGATGCTTTCGTGCCAGGTGGCATGCTTCTAGCCTCGAGGTCCATTTTCCGTAACTATGCCATGAATACCACCACATCAGTTTAATGTAACAAGAAGAAGAGGATAAAATAAGGTCATGTAGGATACCAGAGCATCAGCCTCCTCTAACCCTCCTGCAATTTCCGAAACTTTCTGTTTCTTCTGTTCTGAATACAATCAAATTTTAAAGCAGTGGAAAGAGAAAATCAGAAAAAGATGGATTACTAACCTTCTTTTTAAGATAGATCCTAGTGGTTAGATTACTAAGCTTTGGTTTAACCATCAATCAGAGGATTCTTTACGAAGCATTTATGGTATTATTTTGTTTGAGATGGCTTAACAGGAACAAGTAGGGGATCTAGACTTATTCCATATAGCCATATTGGCTTAATGGTTAAGGATTAAGCCTTAAAGAGAAACTCTTGTATGGTCGACCGAACAAGCCATCTTGACCATCAAGCTTGTTAAGTTGCAAGTAAATAGCCCCTCAGTTTGATCCAAACTACTATACATTCAGACTGCATGCAAAAGTCCTTATTTAATTTCTTGCATGCACTGGGTTCAAATCAAGAATTTTAAGACTGCAATCAGATGCACATTTTTACAAAAAAATATAAAAATAAGAGACATGTAGAATTAGGTTCCATTTTGTGTAATGTAAATATAGGGAAATCAAAGTCCAAAACTGACCTCCATCAAGAACAGTGGCGGATGAAGAAATTCGCGATAGATTTGCTGAAATCTCGCAGTATTGACGCTCATATCCTTCGAATACCTGACTCATCGTACCTGTTAAGATTAAGGTAACGTTGAATTGGATCAAATAAGATCCAGAAGAAACCTTATGATTAGATTAGCTAATCACAATCACAGGAAAGGAGTATAGATTCATTACCAGAAAGCAACGAGTGATTGCATGAAAACAAACTTCTGATGAAACCACAGAATGAATCACCACCAAGGTTACTATTTACATCATCTGCCACCAAAAATTATAATTCCAAAACTGCCCTTGCACAGGCAGATGTTCTCTCTATGATTTGGTTGGGTCTGTTAGTTTGTAAATAGCTATCTTGGACCTCCTACTTTTTCAATATTCAGCCCAATTTTTCATTTGAACCCCAAAGAATAGTAAAAAAATTGGCGAGTATTTATATTGCAACTTGCCAATGTTTTTCTATAAATAATATGATACCGGTTTACGGCCTATTAAAGAGATTTTGCAAGACGAAAGGACATTTTAGAAGCCGATCCCACCAAAATTATATCTAAATCAAAAAGGTATGTTCATCTCACAACTTGTAAAATCGTTCATCTCACAACTTGTAAAATCTTGACGATGTTGGTTTAACGGGAAAAAAGTGAGCGAGAAATAGATCAAGATTGTTCAAAATGATTGGTTTGGTCAAACTAAATATTGTGGTTTTTAGTTTGTTTACCATATCTTGAAGTGATTGATGAACACTAATTTCAATTTTAAAAACAAGAATGTAGAAGTTATGTTTAAATGGGGTTAGAATGAAATGCTTTAAAGATAACAAATAATTTGGCCATCTTCTTTGCTTTGACATATGATCAAAACCCATGTTTAGTCCTAGTACAATGGAGAAGACATAGACAATGGCTACATGAGTTTTGGTTGTAGGTTGAAAGAATCGACTAGTCCGTACATGTAATTGTAACCAGTAAAGGACTAAACAACATGGAACTGACCTCGAAAAGAGGTTAAGGTGGGATTGTGTTTTGGAATTTAGACAATTACATGTTTTTGGAGTTTCGCATCTGCTAAATTTAGACATTTTTTTCTTTAGTATGTATTGGATCCCTTTTTCTCCCCTCAAAGGCTCTTCTAGAAAGTAATGTAACGGGGTTCCATATACTTCTTAGCTCTTATGTGTGGTATCAAAACCAAGGTGTGTCCCATACCGGCCAAACTTGAATACTTTCTCTCGGGATATGTTGGATCACCTTTCTTCTCTAGGGCTTTTTTCCAAAGATATTTAATGGATTCCGCATATTCTCATACATGCAAGCTAGACCGGACACTTACTATTAACAAAAATAAGTGTTTTCATTCTCAAATATCAAGGATAATGTGATCTTGGTAATTTTCTAGTTGTTGTAAAGTGAGCATCTCTTTTAATTTCCACTACATTAAGAGTCTATGAATTCAAATAGAGTATGAAGGGTTTAAAATAAATAAGATTAACAACGTTTATGAGTTACCCTTAATTCCAAATAAAAAATGTTATAATTTCGAAAATGATTACCATATATTCGAGCGAAGCCTCATTTTTAGCAAAGTTTAGTCCATTAGCCTTTTTATTTTTTCATGTTATAGTCATGTCAATTGTCACCTAAAACATAAAAAAATAGTTTCCAAACTTAAAGCACGAAGAAAGAGAAATATTTTGGAAGTTTGTTACCAATTAAGAAAAAAAATCATTATTACATTGAACAAGATCCAACTCAAATTAGTTTTGTTGTAATTTGATACATTCTTTTTGCTTTTCCTGTTTTTAAGTAGAAACAACCTTTGAATATAAATCACGAAATCATAACTGATTTCGTAGAACAAGTAATAACCTTTGGACTTGCGAAATACGCAATGGCCAAGAACTAGTCAATCTCAATGATTTGGTCCACAATTTGAACCCCTTGTGCACTTATTTTCACTTTCCACCTACGTGGGACTACTAATGTTCACGAGAAACTTTGAGTATCAATTTCTGGCGCACCTAGACTCTGTTTTTGACATGTGATACATCAAAACAAAGCTCTTACTGAGGAGAATATAAACCAAACAATGTATTCCCAAATACGGCATAGAATACGCTTGATATTTGGGGTCCAAAACGGACGAATCACCCACTTTTTCTATGAAGTACATAATATTTAGAGCATCTAGAATGGTGGAGTTTTTTGACGGAGTTATTCAAGAAAAGCGGGTCCCACATTAGATCCTTGCTTGTAACCAATTGTTCAAGGTTTTTTCGAAAAACTATGTGGCCCATACGCTTCCAAAATGCTTAGGAACAAGCATCATTGTGAATACTCTTATACAGAGCAAATACTCAAGCACACTCACGAAACACCTTTCGGCGATGTTCATCACCTGACCTCCTAAAAGATTGAGCTTTATCGGTAACCAAGAGGCTATTGGGCCAATGACCCTTTGGTGCCACTCACTTTCATTCCAACAATGCATCTTACATGGACAATCGAGCGGATTATTCCAAGAACATGAGAAGCGTTGTCAATCTTGTGCGGTTCAAAAAGGAACCATTCCGTATAGAAAATTTTCCGATCAAATTGCTTTGCATAGCTTTCTAGATTCAGAAATGAAATAAAAAGAGATAATTCACAGGGTGGTGTGCATCTATCTTCTGATTGTCATTATGCAGCATGCATATGTACATCTAAATGCATCAAAGATTATGACTAAAATGTGGTTTATGCAAAGAACCAGTTCCAAATAATACTACACTACCATAGCAATAGCAATTGGCTAATTAGCTAGCAAACAATGAATCTTGTACCAGAATTCAGCACCAGATATAAACCTGCTTTACTGATTCAGCTGGAGGTAGCCTTCGATATCAAGGGGATTCCATGATGAGTGGCAAGCAATAGTTCATTCATTCGAGCAATCTGATGCAATAATCGATGTATTTTCTGCAAACCCAACAATTTAAATCGTCAAAAACTGTAAAAATACTTGCTTAAACTTAGACCCAATTAAGCAATGTGGTGGAATCTTATTAGACTTCTCTTAGGCATTTTATCAAACACCTAGTAAACAAAATGTAATTAGGTCAATAATTTGTAATTAAGCAGTGTAGTGGGATCTTATTAAGATTTCTTCTAGGCATTTTACCAAACACCTAGTGAACAAAACATAATTAGGTCAATATTCTGTACTTAAGCAGTGTAGTGGGATCTTATTAGATTTCTCTTAGACATTTTATCAAACACCTGGTGAGCAAAACATAATTAGGTCAATATTTTGCAATTGAACAAAAAACATCGAACCTCATCTTTCTCCTTGATAACACGGATCAATTCAACGATGCTTTCTCTCCGGCGCCGGCGCCGGCGCCGGGAATTCAAATAGAACAGTAACAGCAACGCCACTGTGCCGGCTAGCGGCAAGTGTGATCGAAGTAACCCACCACCCGGAACTTGTAACGTAAAGCTTCGAAGAAACGAGACGATTCCGACGAACTTGTAACGTAAGGCTTCAATTCCGGCATCCCACCACCCGGATTCCGCCATGGCTACTGGATTCGAAACAGGGGACGGTGGTAGGTCTCGTTCGATGTCGATTTCTCGTACCTCTTGGTGGTGGTTGTGGTGGTGGTGGTGGTGGAGGTGAATGCCTTCGTGGTTCACCGGAGGGAATACGACGGTTGTTTGGTGATCTTCGTGTATCGTTGACCATATTTCTCCGTTTCCAATTGGATCTGATGGAGATGGAGATTGGGATTGAGATTGGAAGTGAAATTGATCGGGAATGGGGGTTAATTGGAATCGTTCCCATTCGATTAAGGCATCGGGAGGTACGAATAAGGTGCGTTCTTGGTCGTCTTCTTCTTGTTCTTGGTCCGCCATTGTTGAGCTATGGAAAGCTTCTTGCATTTTTTGAGGAGTCTTTGGAACCAGGCAAGATTGATAAATTTTTTAAGAGTTTTGTGTACATAGAAATGTTTTTCATTAATGGTGTCTTAACTATTGTCAAATTGCGGAATCAGTACCTTGAACCGTCGTTCACTTTTAATCTCATGTGCTCTCATTAATTACGCTTAGAAGGGGAATTGATCTGGTGTATCTTGGTGCATCCTCATCCTAACGTGCATTCATTTCTTATCTAACGGTTGATACCACTTCTCATGTTAACCTCAACTTTTCATCGGGAGCCAAACCTTGGGTAAGATACATTAAATAATAGCCAAAGAAAACTACTAATCTTCTGAAATGTCTTCATCGTCACCATCGTCATCGCGAAAACATGAACAACCAACACCACGACTAATTGCCAAGATTTTGATCAGCACTCTTTACTCTTTACCACTGAAAACCTTGAAAGTAAAAACATCCTCCAATAACAACAACAAACTTTAAAGTAAATCCTTAACTAGAGGCGTTTGCGGTTTGCTTTGGAAGGTTTAACTAGCAAACCACAAACTAAACAATAACGGTGATTTAGATAATTTTTAAAACCGTGCGACTTGGTAGCAAAGGACCAAAACAGTCAAATCAAACCACAATAGGCAGTATAACTGTTTTTGTCAAAAATTGCATAACAAAAATAATTTTGGATCATTATGAAATTTAAACAACAAATGGTACCTTTCAAGAAACGTATCATGAAAACAAAGAAATAAAAGAGATGCAGGATTTGGTGACTTGGAAAACCCCTGTCGAGAGTAAAAACCGCAAACAGCAGTTAAGGTTGTCAATGCACTAGTAACATCAGTCAAGGACGTTATCCTTTGAGTACAATGATTGTAAGATTATACTATTACAGAATGAGTAGTGATAGAATTGGAAAAGGATTAGAGAAATCTGTATTGATTTGGAAAAGAATGATGTACAGAAGAGGTAAAACAACCCTATTTATATACAGGGAAAGCTTAACTAAGAAGCTAACTAATGGGCTAAGGCCCATGGGCCAATATGTACACTAACACCCCCCCTCAAACTTAATCTGGGGAGGAACGAGACAGGTTGAGTTTGTTAACAAGCTCCCGAAAGCGTCCGGGCAAATGAGCTTTGGTGAAGATATCGGCGGGCTGATCCAATGTTGAGATCGGATGAAGTTGAATGGTATTGCGCACAACGTGTTGACGGGTGAAATGACAGTCAATTTCAATGTGTTTGGTTCGTTCATGGAAGACATCATTGTGAGCGATCTGAATGGCACTATTGTTGTCGCACCATAGAGGGGTGGGAGATAGTTGAGGCGCTCCCATGTCAGAAAGTAACCAACGAAGCTAGATAAGCTCTTGAGTTGTGTCGGCGAGAGCGCGATATTCAGCCTCGGTGCTGGAACGAGCAGTGAGAGATTGTTTCTTGCTGCGCCAAGAAATAAGGGAATCACCGAGGAAGAAACAATACCCGGTGGTGGAGCGACGATCGGTCATGTCGCTATCCCAGTCAGCATCGGAAAACCCCCGCAGAAGTAGCGAGGACTTGGAGGAGAAGTGTAACCCATGAAACATGGTGCCTTTGAGATAGCGAAGGATCCGTAGGACTGCAGCATAATGATCTGAGCAGGGGGCAGCCATGAATTGGCTCACGGTGTGAACGGCATACGCAATGTCTGGCCGAGTCACAGTGAGATATATAAGAGACCCTACGAGCTGACGGTACCGAGTGGGGTCCTGTAGCGGGTTGCCCGCATTAGGTGCCAAGTGGAGGTTGTGTTCCAATGGTGTGGAGGCAACTTTGTTATCCGAAAGGCCAGCCTTTGAGAGAAGGTCAGAAACATACTTAGCTTGACAAAGATAAATCCCGGATGCATCAGATAGAACCTCGAGTCCAAGGAAGTAGTGAAGGTCGCCAAGATCCTTCATCTCAAAACTGGAGGAGAGAGACTGCTTGAGGGAAGCGATACCGTTAGAATCATCCCCAGTAATGATCATGTCATCAACGTATAGAAGAAGGAGAATGCTTCCAGAATCAGAAGTGCGGGTAAAAAGACCAGAGTCATAGTTGCTTGCGGAGAACCCCAATGAGAGCACGGTTTTGCTGAATTTCTCAAACCAAGCACGAGGAGCCTGTTTGAGGCCATACAGGGCTTTGCGGAGGTGACAGACATGGCCGGTAGGCAGGGAGACACCCGGAGGGGGAGTCATATAGACTTCCTCAGAGAGATCGCCATTCAGGAAGGCATTTTTGACATCCATCTGGAAGAGAGGCCAATGCTTGGTGGCTGCGATAGCGAGAAGGCTGCGAACAGATGTGATGCGCGCAACAGGCGCAAAAGTCTCCTCATAGTCAATCCCATATTCTTGGTTGAAGCCCTTGGCGACAAGACGGGCTTTGTATCGATCAACAGAACCATCAGATCTGGTTTTGATCTTGAAGACCCATTTCGAACCAATGGGTCGCTTGCCAGATGGAAGCAGAACAGCATCCCATGTGTGGGCCTTGGCGAGAGCACGAAGTTCCTCCTGCATAGCTGCTTGCCATTGTGAACAAGAGGCAGCTTCCTTATAGGAAGTTGGTTCATGATTGGATAATAAGGTGGCATAGCAGTGATAATCACGTAGATGAGCAGGAACTTGTCTTACCCGATCAGAGCGGCGAACAGGTTCTGACGTGGATGGTCCAGGATCTGGAGATTCAGCAGATACCTCAGGTGTAGGCGGTGGAGTTGGTGCAGGATCAGAGGGCTGACTCAGAAAGTCAGAAGCAGGAGGAGGAGTTGGAGGGATAGGTGGAGCAGACTCAGGAAATAGAGGGATGGGTGGAGACTCAGTGTCAGGCAGGGAATAATAGGGAACATGTTCCCAAAAGGTAACATTTCTGGATATACGTAAGCGTTTGGATACAGGATCCCAGCAGCGATACCCTTTGTGCTCAATGCCGTATCCGAGAAAGAGGCATAGGCGGGCACGAGGTTCAAGTTTGTTGTGTTCATGGGGTTGAAGTTGAACGAAACACGCACATCCCCAGACTTTGAGGAGATCATAAGCTGGGAGAACTCCATGTAAGACTTCATAGGGAGATTTGTTGTGGAGTATGGGAGTAGGATGTCGATTGATGGTATAGACGGCAGTAAAGGCTGCTTCTCCCCAGAAGCGGGCAGGACATTTTGCAGAGACAAGCAGGGTGCGGACCGTATCAAGAATATGTCTATGTTTGCGTTCAGCACGACCATTTTGTGGGGAAGTGCCAGGACATGAGTACTGGGAAATTGTTCCCTGAGATCTGAGGAAGGCAAGGAGAGAGGATTCTTTGTACTCCATGGCGTTATCGGCACGAAGAATCTTTATGGGTTTCGAGAATTGTGTTTGAATCATGCGAGCAAAAGTAATGTAGAGCTGAGGTAGCTCTGACCGATGCTTCATAAGGTATATCCAGGTGAAGCGAGTATGATCATCGATAAAGATAACAAAATACCGAGCACCACCCATAGATGGATGTGGTGCTGGTCCCCACACGTCAGAGTGAATTAAATCGAAAGGACAAAAGGATTTAGATTCATTAGTGTCAAAAGGAAGGGCATGATGTTTGCCAAGTTTACAGGGTAGACAGGAAATGTCGGAAGAAGTAACATGACCTAAGGATCCTGAACTAGCTAGCATTTTTATTCTACTAGAAGATAAATGACCCAGACGAGCATGCCATAGATCAAGGGAAGACGAAGGAGATACTGAAGCAACGACTCTTGGAGACGAAAGAGGAATCCGAATGTAGACGACTTCGAGAACCCGTCCAACTCTACGGCCTACACCAAGGGTCTGCTTGGTCTTCGGATCCTGTATAACACAACCAGAAAAATCAAAGAACATTAGTAAGCCCATTTCTTGGAGTTGCGTAAGGGATACAAGGCCTATTGCTATGTCTGAAACATGTAAGACTTCAGGTAACTGAATATTGTCTGTAGAGACATCTCCTTCGAATAGAACCGGCTTAGGAGAAAGGTCCGCCAATCCCACAGTAGGATGAGGGGAACGTCGCTTAGAAATAAAGCCAGTGGGATAAGGAGACATGTGGTTGAAGCACCCAGAGTCAAAAATCCACAGAGTACCTGAGGGACCTGAAGGAGTTGAGTGAGGAGGGTTCATCCCCATGGACCCGGTCATGAGTTGCGCCATAAGTTCTTGATTCCGGCGCATAAGATCTATCAGATCTGGTGATGAGGATGCAGATGCAGCGATAGGCATTCCAGTAGGCTCATGTGGAGCAACGAATCTGGCCGCCGGCTGATTGTGTGAGCTATAGGGCTCATGTGGAGCAGTGAATCTGGCAGAAGACTGCTGTTTCTTCGGGTTTTGAGGGCATTCAGAGAGGAGGTGACGAGGATGTTGAATGCCACAGTATTTGCATCGTCTGTTTGGGCAATCAACCAGGAAGTGAGAAGGTGAGTGACAGAACGCGCACTCATTGGTTGACGGTTTTCCCTGAGGTTTGTTGTAAGAATTCTGGAAGCCTTTTCCCTTTGGCTTAGAGCTGGAAGGGGTATAGAACACTGATTCAGATGGAGCCGGGGCGGGAGTTCGGAGTTGAAGACGTGTTTCTTCACTCAGTAGTTCTGTAATGGCATCGTCAAGCGAGGGAAGAGGATGCCTATGTAGAAGGGAGGCTCGTACATTCTCGTACTTGTCTTGAAGACCCATGAGGATGGTGATCAAGTGCAGCTGATTGAAGTAGGCCTGATAGAGCTTCGCCGTGTTATCATGAACTTGAGGAGCACCCAGATTCAGGTGATCGCGGATAGCTTGCATCTCAGAGATGTATGAACTGACAGGTTGATCTGGGAGCTGACGTTTGCTTTGGAAAGTGGTCCACAGTTGATACTGGTGAGCTAATCCAGTGGAGGAGTATCTCTTTGTCAGAAAGTCCCAAAGGTCCTTTGCGGTCGTGTAGCCAAGGAATTGTTGATTGATCTCTGCTGTGGTTGAGGCATTGATGAAGCCAAGGATTTTGGCGTTGTTAATGTCCCACTCATTAACACGCTTGGCATAGTCGACTGTGGATTCGTTTGCTGTTCGTGTTGGGGCTATAGTCGTCCCAGTGACATAGGTATAAAGCCCATGAGACTTCAGAAGAATGGTCATATGATGGTTCCAGAGGATATAATTGTTCCCATTAAGAACAACTGAGATGGGATTTGAGTGACTAGGGTTTGTCGTCATTGATGGAAGAGAACAAGGCAAACAGAGCTCTGTTTGGGAGAAGAAGTTTTCCGATTTGGAAAACGTAAAATGAGAGAGGCAGAGTTTCGACTTAGAAAGCGGGTTCCGACTCGGAAATCAAAAAGATTTTCCAACTCGAAAGCCGATTCAAGAGAGAAAAAAAAAAAGAATACTCAGAAAAACCGATTCGGATTTTCCGATTCGGAAAACGAATTCGGAAATCCAATTCGGAAAAGAGGTTCAAGAGAACGAATTCGGATTTTCCGATTCGAAAGAATTCGGGAATTCGATTCGGAAAAGAGGTTCGGAAAACGACGAACTCCGATTCGGAAAAAGGAATCGGGAAAGAGGTTCAAGAGAACGAGTTCGGATTTTCCGATTCGAAAGAATTCGGAAGTCTGATTCGGAAAAGACGAACTCCGATTCGGAAAAGGAATCGGAAAACACGAACTCCGAATCGGAAAGGAAGGAAAACCGATTCGGAAAAGGGGATCCCAACTCGGGATTTGTGGAGCCTAATGCTCTGATACCATGATAGAATTGGAAAAGGATTAGAGAAATCTGTATTGATTTGGAAAAGAATGATGTACAGAAGAGGTAAAACAACCCTATTTATATACAGGGAAAGCTTAACTAAGAAGCTAACTAATGGGCTAAGGCCCATGGGCCAATATGTACACTAACAAGTAGAAATAATAAAATCGTGAGTGATCGTGAGTGATCGACTGATCGTGAGTTTGTCGAAGATCTCCGAGAGTGCTTCGAATGTATTATTGATATTCGATGTGTATTCAAGATATGTTTCAGATGATTGATGTGTTGAACGAGCTTCATTTGTATAGGCTTCATTGTCATAAATGTGTCTTCTTTAATGAGTTCTAATGTCGACAGTGGCTCTATCTTGAATGGTCTTGAATGTGTGTCTTCAATTATCTTTGTTGGTCACTAAAAAAGAATCCTACATCAAAAACACAAAGAAAACGTATATTTGGTCGAGAGTTAGTATCGATGAACGTAGTTCATAAGTATCTAATGATTGACCTTGCATCATGACTTAGAGAAGTATCGTTAGCCTCTAGTCATACGTCAAGACTATCTTACGACCGTCGTCATTGGTTTTACCCAAACAATAACATTATTAAAAAAGATCATATCAGATTATTTTTAGAAAACAAATCCTATCTTGAAAAAAAGAGCAAGTTGAACAAAAGTTAAATGAGTCTACAAAAAATAGTTGGAATTTTGGCAAACATTGAGCTACTTGAAGAGGGATTTGGAATTTTGGATATCAGATTTTAATTTTGACAAATTTTGGAATTTTGCAATATGAAAGTTGAATATAATTAATACATGTATTTTTTTTGGCGGCCGTTTCAAATCAAACGCTCACAAATGTTCAAATTGCAAATTGGACCTAACAGTTTGGCTATTTTCCAGGCTCATTCAAATTACTAGACTGCTCAAACCAACAAAGTCACAAAAACCTTTCTAATTTAACTTGGTTTGACCGGTTTAAGCGATCCAATAGTATTTTAAACGCCTTTACCTTTAACAACCCAAAAGTAGGTACTCCATTTTGCCTATGAACTCTAAGCCGATTGCATTTGACATTGCCAACTCTTTTGGGAATATGTCAAGCTATTTTGGGTACATGGGAAGCCATAAAGGAAGATGGTGACAAGAGGTTGTTAGTTGAGGAAGATAGTAAAGGGTTGTTTTAGTTGTATAATAAGTGCATGTGTTATTGTCACATCTTTAAATTTTAAAATTAAAATAGATATAAGTTTTGCAAGATAACTAAAATTAATGACTCAAATTGGTACAAAAGAAAAGGATGAATTACATTTTAAAAAATTAGTTGCTTTTGATCATTTTGCTGTTGGAAAAAGTCTTAGAAAAAATTGAATAGAATTTTCGGATTTAAATAATTAAATATAAAATTTGGATATCTTTTTGAAAAACAATTAATTAGATTGTTTTAACCTTTAACTTTTTAGGATGATAAAATATATTTAATGTACAAGTTTTCAAAACATGGTTTCTTAAAATGCAAAAAACCTAAACTACCCCTTCTTCGTAAATCCATATTCAAACCTTTCCCCGATAATGTCGACGACAAACCCTCCTTTTCGACGACCTCTTCCTTCACCTAGGGGTGAGCAAAAACCGGACCGAAAACCGAAAAACCGAAAAAAAAACCGAAAAACCGAAAACCGAAAAAAAACTGAAAAACCGAACCGAAACCGAAAACCGAAAAACCAAATGGTTCGGTTTCGGTTTTGGCTCAAAAACCGAACCGAAAAAAACCGAAAAAAACCGAACCGAAAATAATATATTATTTTAAAATTTTATAATATATTATATATATATATAGGGAAGGTTCAAACATCTTATATATATATATATATATATATGTTATCGATTTCCCTTTGATCTTTCACGAAACAAGCAATCCTAACGCCTGAAACATCTTGTTTGTATTTTGACGATTCGTAAACTTACTTAATTTTATTATTTTATACTTTTATCGTTGAAAATATAAGATAACCGAAAACCGAAAGTCAAACCATTTCACCAACCGGTTGAAAAATGGAAGAAACATAGAGTTATAGATCGAAAACCGGGGGAAAAAACCGAAAAAACGAAAAAAAAAACTGAAAAAAAAAACCGAAAAACCGAAAACCGAACCGAAAACCGAAAAAAAACCGAAAACCGAACCGAAAAAAACCGAAAACCGAAACGGCTCGGTTTTCGGTTCGGTTCCGGCCAAAAACCGAACCGAACCGAACCGAACCGTGCTCACCCCTACCTTCACCCCACCCCCCTCCCAATGACCCCTTAAAATACTACCTACCAACACCCCCCCCCCCCCAGAATTATAATACATCTTCATTTTTCACTTAGCCCCACCCCCTACCCTCAAATGCCAAAATCGTCGTTGTTTGGTCCCTAATGCCACACTGGTACCTTAGTTCCGTTGCTTTGCCTTCATCTGTGCCATCATCATTGGCATCTTCGTCTTCGTTGGATACCTCATCATCCACTTCAAATTACCTATGCTCTACATCCATGTCTACAGGGCCGTTCCTGATATTTTGGGGGCCCTGTGCAAAAAAACAAAAAACTAAATGTGACTGTGTATGTTTTTCAGTAATACTATTATTTGATTTTTTATTTTTAAATCTAAAATAAATCTTTTTAATTTGGAATAAATGGAACTATAAATAACTATTAACAAAATTCAAATAAAAATCAAAATACAACAATTTATCCGTTAAATGCTTACTTGGATAACTATTACATGTAAGTGTTTATCGATAAACATAGTATATATAATGCCTTAAATATTGAAATCAAGAAAGATTAATATATAAATAAGAATTAAAAAATTATTAAAGATTTTTACGCAATTAAGTTATTTTGAAAGTTTATAAACTTTATATAATTAGTTTATATATTCTTTTAAATTATAATTAACTTATTTAAAAATGAATTAAAAATTTATTTGATAAGTTAAGTTAAAGAATTAACTATTATATATTATATTTATAATGTAAATATAATTAAAAATAAAATTGTTTAATTTTATATATTCTAACTAATTAGTATTTTATTTAAAAAAAATATATACATGTTAACTAATAATTGTATTAAATATTTTATGTGATGATTTTAGTTGTGTTAGCACATGAAGTTGAGCCCAAATAATTGTAGGTGAGAAATTGGAAAAATGAACCCAATTGAAAGGTCCATGGCCCACGTTTATAACACATGAAAGAGCAAACCCTTTTAGTCCGATTTTTGGCCATGAAAATATAGAAGACAAAAAAGTGAATGTATCTCTAATTTCTACAACAACAAAAAAAAAAAAAAAAAAAAAAAACACAAAAAAGAAGGATGAAACTCGTTCAAGATGAAGGAGGTATTTGTATACTATTAACTATTAAGTTGAGTTTAAAGTTAAGGGAACTAGATCTTACCAAGTCCGTATTATATATGTAATGATTGAAGCAAAACCAAGAAATTAAACTCTTCCGATGTAGTATAGTTACGCGGATGTCTTAGGTGGAATTGACTAGCTGATACGAGACTCATGTCAAATAAGTGTGGGAAATGCTGGTAAGTAGTTACCAAGTTTAAAATTCTCACAAACAATCTATTTTCAAGCCCAGAGGTATTACACAATAAGATAATTGAATGTGAATCTTTTGTTGGTAAGCGCTAACCCAGTAAGAATTTGGTAAACGACCCCTTAGATTACATAACTTGAGCTGAAAATAGGAATAGAGCACTATTCACTATCCTCGTCCCCTGTTAGGGGCAGTGAGTCCAATTTACTCTCTATGGGAATATGGTGGATTCCCCCACTCATTCCATTCCCAATGTCAAAGAATCAAAGACGAAGACTCAATTATTTATGTTGTTGGTCTCCAAGTTATATAATGTGAAATAAGTTGTTATTTAATTACAAGTTATATAATGTGAAATAAGTTGTTATTTAATTACTAATTACATCCAATAACCAAATGCATCAATGGCAGAACCAAGTGAAAATAAAGAACCTTGACAACCTTGTTTATTATCGATGGGTGTATTCCTAATCCCAAACTCGGGACACAATCATCTAGGAAATACATAACCATAGTCTGGATCGGTGAACCAAGTTGGCCTGGGTCGAGGCCTATACCATCCCTAATTTGAGTCCACTGTTACTAAACCCCACTTTTTATAAAATTGTAAATTTATCTCGAGCAACACTATAGAACACAACCTAACGTCTTTTTTTACCCATGGGCCAAATCTAAATAAAAAACCCAACGAAAACGGGCCATCTACTATTATTTACACTAGCCAATACTTACATTAATAATTTCTTTCTATCCAAATAGACAATTTCAACATCGTTTAAAAAGACGCTTATTGATAACCCAAGACCATAATTACTTACACATGTTTACTTTTCTCTTATAGACCAAGAAAGAGAACAAATGAGATAATTTGGACAGAGGAATCTCACCCATTTATCAATTGAGTTACAAGCTAGAGGCCGAATAAATGAGATACCAACAATAGTAAACTAATTCAAAGAGTGTTTTCACAAAATCTTTCGAGTATCATCCAAATATTCCTACTAGTCTTTCCAAGCTTTTAGTTGTTGTACTATATGCTTTGTGGGTTTGTACGTCGGCTTAGGGAAGATCCTAATCCCGGCAATTTGAAATGTCAAATTATAATTATTTGATGAGGATGCATTTGTCACTCAAACCGTACGGCTTGTAATGTTGTTCCAAATTAAAAAAGCATCTTTGTCATTGACATTGACTTTTCCAAGTCAAACCCCCTTTTCTTAATTCAAACTTTCACCTATCCATGTGTCCCATTGTGACATTGCGGCCATCCCCAAATATACCTTTTTTATTTTATTTTTATTTAATGTAAAAGTAGAAGTAATTACGGATTTGGTCCCTGTTGTTTATACTTTCTACTTATAGTGGTCTCTAGAATCAGAATAAAATACAATGATAGAAGTGTTAGAGTCTTACATCGGCCAGACATGGACCAATTATTCACTATATATGTGGGAACCTCCCTTTCTCCTCAAGAGCTATTTTGGAAATTACATACCGTGGGTTCTACATATTCTCACAGGAAGTTTTGGTTTTCATTTCACACTGATTGAGCCATAGCCATGAACAAAATCAAATAAAAATCGTTAACATAGTTAAGTCTATGGGTATTTTGGTATTTTTTGTCTTTATATTTTGGGTTTACTTCACGAAAGTGTATCCAACTTGTCATGAAAAGTTATTGTATGTATTGTACTTCCATTTTTACCATTTGACGTATCAAAGTTTAAGAAATGGTCATTGTATGTATCCAACTTTATAAAAACCTACCATTTAATGTATCTAACTTGTCACGAAAGTGTATTCAACTTGTCACTAAATACATTAAATGGTAGGTTTTGATAGTTTTGATACGCCAAATGGTAAAAATGAAAGTTCAGTACATACAATAACTTTTCGTGACAAGTTGGATACACTTTGGTGAAGTAAACCCTTATATTATTGAACAATTAAAAGATATTTTTATCAATAACTTATAAAAGACTAAACAAACAATGGTGGTCACACTCCCCAAACGTCAATGACCTCTTGTATCTCCTATCGCTTTTGTTCCCAACACCACTCCAACCGAACCACCTGGAAGCCTTCACCTGCAATGATCGAGAACCACCAACATCATGTCTTTTACATTCCCAACAAAACCCTAAGATCTCAACTCGTTCTCTCGAAGTGCTCAACTATATCTTATTTTCTCGATTTGCCTTTCACATGCCCAACAAGGCTTGACATGAAGATGTTCATCTCTAGATCCATGGCACTTTTTGGTTTTGGTTCAAGACGAGCGACATTTATCAAAGGGAAGGTGGTTGCGTTTCAACGCTGGCTACTAGAAAAAGAGAGGGGAGGCACAAATCCAAAATCTGAACCGCAACCTCAAATCCTAAAAGTAAGTCTAAACCTAGACCAAAATCAAAACCAACATCAGAGATACCCTAAACACAATACAACCATCGTCTTCCCCCCAAAAATCAAAACTAAGCATCATGTTCCTCCTTCTTCCCACTAGTCGTCCATTTGGTTCCAAATCAAAACCCAACAGGCACAATCCCTATGTTGGTGAGGTTCCATATCCAAATACAATACCAGAAGAAGCAAGGGGATGTGCTATGAGCCTACGATAGTGAGGTTCTCCAGTGAAGACCACTGATGTCTCTCTCTCTCTCTCTATATATATATATGTGCGTGTGTATATGTATATACACATATGCATTTACAAATTATATTATTAAGATAAAAATATGATTTTTAATAGAAACAAAAACAAAAAGGTGAAAATGACCCAAATGCCCCTATATATAAGTAGCCTAACAAAAAAAAGTTAAGGAACGTTAGAGAGAGGGAGTTAATGAGTGCGAAAATACAAACCATGAGTCTCATCCGTGTACTCATTTTGATTTTAGTGAAATTCATCTCTAGATTTCATTTATTACGTAAAACATCTGGTGATAGTGCATTTTTCATTGCTCTGGCCTCTGGAATAAATGTTCGTCTATGGTCTACCAGATCTATAGTAATTGAGGGTAAAATGGTATAAATGAAATTGAGGGTAAAATGGTTAAATATTTAACCTGCCTTTAACGAAATGATATATATATATATATATATAAATGTCTATAATAAATTAAGAATAAAATATGATTTCGTCCCGGTGGTTTGATGTTTATAACAAGTTTCATTAGGTGGTTAAAAAACTGCTTTTTTTCCTGTGGTTTTTAATTTACTTCCCTTTTCTTTCCTGCAACTAACGTCGTTAAGAATACCGTTAAAAAGTGTTTGAAAAATTACATATTTAGTCATGGTATATAAGTTTTAAATATTTATTTTTAAATTTCAATAGATTTGGCACTTATATATATATATATATTTAATAAAAACAACTAGTTAGTGTAAAACTAAAAAAAAACAAATCATTTCTAGCTCAGTTGGTGTTCCTAAGGACGGTAACATCCTGGGGGCTGTGAATGAGATCCTAGTCTACCCGGGTTCGATCCCAAGTAGAGTCAATTAAGGGCATGCGGAGTACCCAGTCATTGGGCTGGTCCAGTCATAGATTGGTTGGCCCAGCCTAGTCAAAGACTGTAGTTCGGCTCAAGATTTAGTATAAGCTGGACCGGGACAACGGCGGATTACTGGGCTGCTCGTGTACCGAGGATAATGTTTTAAAGAAATTTAACACATGACCATTAAATAGTATTATGTAATTTTTTGAACTTATATACGAAGACTTTTCCATATAAACAAGATAATAAATCCAAGATTTCCTTGGACGCTATGTATTTTAAAGTATTTATTTTCTTGAAATATGTTCTGTCTTTGTATGAATGCTTTCAAGCAAATGACTCCAAACGAGAAAGAGATGTAAATTCTTGTCTAAACACGACAAATATTTGTATCTTTGTGCTTGTTTGGTGTGGTTTGCTTAATTGTTAACGGTCGCCGTTTTCATCGAATCTGAAATCTAGGCAACCCCTTTTTCCCGACTAAAATATTGTAGACTGAGTCAAGAAAAACCCTCTATTTTCCAACTCATGAAAAGAAACAATATAGTATTTTGAGTACCATCAATCGTTTTCATTCTTATGATTACATGTCCTTTTTACAGTACGAAAATCGTATCATCAATTCATTCTTGTTAGTTCATTTTACCCCCCCCCCCCACACACACACACATATATGAGAGAGGTGAATTCATACGAAAATGTTAACTATCTAGAAAAAATCATACGTGATTGATATACAAAATTATATATGATTCACACGACTTTGTCCCACAATTTAAGTCACGGCAAAAGTCGCCAGGGTCCATTTTTTGCCGCTAATGTAAAATCACACATGATGTGTTGTTTTCTTGTTTTATTAATAGTTAGAATTCTCATACGAACCCACACCTACATATATATATATATTGTGTGTGTGTGTGTGTGTGTAATAAAAAAGCGTCAAAACAGTACACCCTTTTCAGAGTTATAATACACGTTAGAGGACCTTTCAGTGTGAAACAACTTGTCCTGCGACTTAGGTCACGTCAAAGGTTGTATGCATCTCTGATTTGGTATCACCTGTGATGATTACAGTATCACATCAATAACACTTTTAATACATGTGAGAGAGCCTAGTAGTATAAGGCGATTTGGCCAACAACCTCGGTTGCACCAAAGATCATCCACCTCTCTGATTTAGAGTATGTTTGTTAGTAGTTTAATGAGCTTAATGGGATCACAACTTATTTGGTTAGCTATTCACTGTTGGTAATGGCTTGATGATATAGAAAATGACTTGTTCAAGAAGCTTCTAGGGGAAAACTTTATGTAGAAAGCCACGCTTTTCTTTCCAAACCCATCCCTCCTAGTTAAAAAAACATGTTTTTTCCATCTATGAAAAAAAACCTTCCAAACAAAAACCTATCCTAGTAAAGGTCTTATTGCGTTTGGTAGAGAGAAAAGAATTGGAAATGGAAATGGGGTGGAGAATTGAAATTAATTATATAATGGAAAACCAATCTAATAACTCTTTAGTATCACATGTGATTAATTAATCAAAGAGCATACTTATGTTCTCGAAAATACCTTTAAAAGTAACAGAGAAAACAGACGGGGTTTAGTCCAGAAAGCAAATCCAACCTAAAGTAAAAGTGTACACCGTAAAGACCAAATATGTAATAAATGAAGTCCGAAGGCCAAATTTATTAAAGTCAACATAGCAAAAGGACTAAACCCGTAATTACACTAATATTGGAGGGAATATCACCTAGAAGTCAAATACGACAACCAGCAATGCTACTGGGCCTAGAAAATATATCTATATCTATATATATTCGCAAAGAATCAGTATCCATTGGATAAGACAAAACCAGCTGTGTTCACATTAATTACGATACACCATAACACCACACTATAAAAACTCTCCCATCACTGTAAAAACTCTCCCACTTTTTTCTTTCCGCCAGAATCCAACTTTCTGAGAACGAAAGCTCTAAAAACTTACAGTCCACTTGTACCTTGTTCCTTAAGGCTTGTACACACACAGTAACTGTGTACTGTGTGTGAATTTGAAGAGAGAGAGAACACGTAAATGAATATGGTCCGTGTATGGATTGAAGGATGCACACAACAACACGATACTCTTCTTCTTCTTCTTCTTCGTCTCTTCTGATTGACTTTTTCTTCTTTCCATTTTCACTTATTACCTCTTATTTCATCATCGAAATTTGTGTTCTTTTTATCAATGGATTCTGGAGAAGAATCATCGTCTTCTGGATTGAACTTGCAAGGGATTGACGATGTTGAGGATTTCGTTTGGGTGAGTTTCAGGTTTATTTTTTTTTTTTTGGAATTTATTATGTTTTTTGGTGATTATTTAAAAAAAATGATTAAATGCAGGAGAAATGTTGTAAATATCACTAATTTTGGAAAGATGATGAGTTAAATAAATATAGTATTAGGAGCCGGCCTGTTGGGGATGGTTTCTGGAAAATTTTGAAATGTTTTTCAACAATTGTGTAATTTGACTTTTGGATGTCGTCAAGTTGAAATTATTCATTTTTTTAAGTTCTTGAAGAACTGCTAATTGTATTAAATGGTTTGATGATGGATGATTAAGTGGTTAGAATGATTAAGAGGCTCTTATGGTATAGTGTACAATGAAATATGGTTGTTTGGTTTTGTTTAGAATGAAATCAAGACGTTGGGTGTGTTTGGTTGTGAAAAATTTTCCGGTTTTCCAAGAAAATTTTCCTAGGAAAATGAAAATTTAGAAAACTCGTTTGGTTCATTCAGTTTTCAAAAGTTTTCTAAGAAAATGAAAACTTTCTGTTTTTCGACTTCTATATAAATTAGAAAGCCGATTTTAGTAGTTTTTCAAAATTTTGTAAACACGTTTTCTAATTTTGTAAAGTGAAAAATGAAAACTCCATCGTTTCAACTAAACGTGTTTTCTAAAAATTTCGTAGAAAATTGAAAATGAAAACTCAACTCCGTTTTCTAAAAACGTTTTATAGAAAAATGAAAACAGTTTTCCACAACCAAACACAACGTTAATGGTTAGGTGAGGTCCAAGATACAAAACCATTCAGAGGGTTTTAGAACCATTAATAGACAGTTTTCTTTTTTTACCAAACAGGATTTACCTCTTAACGATTGGGAGGTTTCCTCTTGAGGTAACTGTTAAGAGGTAAAGAAACAACCCCTAAGTTTCAACAAGTAAAGTTTGACATCAAAATTGAATGTGAATTGGTAAAACGGAAGTTTAAAATTTCTGCATATTTCCTTTTGCACTTATGGAGGTTGGAATAAATAGTGTTTTGTTGGGATAATTTAGGGGAATCAAGGAGGATCGTCATCGATGTCACTCGGGAGGTTTAGTCATCTTTACGATCACATGGATATGGGAAATAAAGCATTTAGAGAGAATCGTTTCGAGGAGGTAAATAAATTGTCTCGTTGTTTTTAAGTTTAGAGAAAAGTTCAAATAGAAACTCATTTTTCATTGCGAACGTGAGGACAGCTGAGAGCGCAATTCAGACCGAATATTATGAATTATTCAAGGTAGGTGAATAATACATTCCGAATGTTGTAAATTCAGCCTGAATATTGTATTATTCACCTTGAATAATGCATAATAATCCAGTATTATTCAAACTGAATATCAGCAGAATAGGACACCTGGCGCACTCTCGGCTTATCTCACGTTTGCAATCAAATTTGGGTTTCCATTTGAACCTGACCCTTGACACTAACTATCAATGTAAAGATCAAGAAGCATTTGCAGGCATTCTCAGAATAGCGGATATTAATAATTCTCATAATGATAAGTTTCTGTTTATGAATCAGGCGGTCAGTTGTTACACGAGAGCTCATGAGCTTAAACCAGCCGATCCTGTTATTCTTAACAACCGATGTGCTGCTTACCTCAGGTGGATTTCTTGGTTGTCAATGTTCTCTTTGATTCCTTATACTTCATATATATGGTATTCTCCATTGTTTTTAAAATGTTTAATCATTTATGAATTATGGTGCATTCTTTGATTTTCTATTCAGGATAAGCCAATTCTTGAGAAACAGACCGCCTTCCGCATCTGAACATAGACCGTTGAGTGGACTTGATCCTACAATCCATGCTGGCGTATGTGAATCTTTGTTTATTTTGTATGATCGAGCTCATCCTTTTTGTTGTTTCATAAGTTAGCAAATCTTGCGGGATACTTTTTCATTTATGAACTTCTGTTTTTAGCTTGCATTGAAGGATGCTGAACAGTTTATGAACTTGCAAACTCAATCAGTAACTCCGTACATATTGAAGGCAAATGCACTCATTTTGGTGAGATCCCGATATTTCTTCTTATTCTTATTTTATCTTGATTGTTTTCTTCAGTTATATATATAATGCCTTGTATATGCCACATATTTTGATAATATGCAATTGGCAGTTAGAGAGATTCGAGCTTGCCCGTGATGTAATTCACTCGGGTCTTCAGGTTGATTCATCAAGGTAATACATTTCATAATGCTCGGCCAACTTGAGTGGTTCACATCCTTTTTTTGATGTTAAATTTCTTTTAATACCCTCTGTGAGTTCAATATCGTTTGCATTTACTTTCTATATGTTAAAATTTTCACCTTTAGTTTTTAAAATTGTGAATTCAACTTAATGACTGTGTTCATTACATTTTCTCTTGGTATGCAGTCGAATGAATAAGGATATGATTTTCTGCCTGTTTCTGGTGTAATACAGCAATGCTCTACGGAATTTAGAAAGAATAACAGCCAATACATTTGGGAGGAGAATCAACGGGAGGCCACCACGTAGCGATGACTTTGATTGCACGCTTTGCTTGAAACTGCTATATGAACCGATCACAACTTCTTGTGGACATACTTTTTGCCGCTCTTGCCTCTTTCAGTCAATGGACCGAGGTATGTCTCCTTGCTTTCTGTTCTTTTCCTTCAACTTATATGAACCAATTATTACTCCATCTTGATTCACTAATCTTTGTGTTATATGATCCCGTGGGTGAATGCTAGGGAACAGATGCCCTTTGTGCCGAACAGTTCTGTTTATTAGTCCTAGAACTTGTGCAATAAGGTGAAGTTTGATTAAATTCTTAATACTAGATAAAATGCATTTTATGGAAATCTATGATGGTCTTGCACTTCATCATCTGGGCATGTGAATCTAGCTGTAATCTTTATCTAATTTTTATTTGCATTAAACTAACAAATTCTATTTCTTTTCGCAGTGTCACATTGAATAGTATAATAGAGAGAACCTTTCCGGAGGAATATGCTGAAAGAAAGTTGGAACATGAAAGTTTAACGAATATGGGTCCCGATTTATTACCTCTTTTTGTCATGGATGTTGTGCTGCCTTGCCAGAAGTTACACCTTAACATTTTCGAAGCTCGTTACAGACTTATGGTTAGTTGGTTAGAAGATCCTATAGAACCATCTTTAAGGCTGTGTTTGGAAAAAATAAGCTAGCTTATAAGCTAGTACATGTTTGGATGGACCATAAGCTAGCTTATTGAAACGCTAGTTGGAGTAGCGTTTTAGGAGCTTTTTGTAGCTTTTTCCAATTATACCCTTATTAATATTAATTATTATACTCCAAGATATCCTTTTTGGTTATTTTACATACCCATAAGTTAGTTTTTGCCAAACTAGCAAGTTTATTAGTCAACAACTAGCTTATCAATATCAGCTAGTTTGCCAAACACAGCCTAAATATAGCCGTTAAAGAGTGGCACTGTGTTAATTCTTTCACACCTCACACGACCTTATGTGTGACCTTTGTGGTAAATGACAGGTGAGGAGGATTATGGAAGGAAACCGCCGCATGGGAATGGTAGATATATATAAACAAGTGTTGCCATTTCTGTCCTTTTAGTTAAATCAACTCATTGATCTTAGCTGTTGTGTTTCTTTGAATGAATGTAGGTTATACGCGACTCCACAACAGGATCTGTAGCTGATTATGCTTGCGAAGTGGAAATCACAGAGTACGCTTTGGTTTACGTCTTTATTATTATCTGTAGCTGGATACACTCGTTTATGTATACGTTAATATTGATGTATTTAGTCATCTGTTTCTTTTCTTGCAGTTGTGAGCCTCTTCCTGACGGGCGTTTTTTTCTGGAGGTATTTTTTCTTGCTTCAATCGGCTGGCATAGTAAATGACCTAAGGGCTCGTTTCGTTTGCTGGAATGGAATGGATTTGGATTTAAGTCACGGCAAAAGTCGCCAGGGTCCATTTTTTGCCGCTAATGTAAAATCACACATGATGTGTTGTTTTCTTGTTTTATTAATAGTTAGAATTCTCATACGAACCCACACCTACATATATATATATATGTGTGTGTGTGTGTGTGTGTGTAATAAAAAAGCGTCAAAACAGTACACCCTTTTCAGAGTTATAATACACGTTAGAGGACCTTTCAGTGTGAAACAACTTGTCCTGCGACTTAGGTCACGTCAAAGGTTGTATGCATCTCTGATTTGGTATCACCTGTGATGATTACAGTATCACATCAATAACACTTTTAATACATGTGAGAGAGCCTAGTAGTATAAGGCGATTTGGCCAACAACCTCGGTTGCACCAAAGATCATCCACCTCTCTGATTTAGAGTATGTTTGTTAGTAGTTTAATGAGCTTAATGGGATCACAACTTATTTGGTTAGCTATTCACTGTTGGTAATGGCTTGATGATATAGAAAATGACTTGTTCAAGAAGCTTCTAGGGGAAAACTTTATGTAGAAAGCCACGCTTTTCTTTCCAAACCCATCCCTCCTAGTTAAAAAAACATGTTTTTTCCATCTATGAAAAAAAACCTTCCAAACAAAAACCTATCCTAGTAAAGGTCTTATTGCGTTTGGTAGAGAGAAAAGAATTGGAAATGGAAATGGGGTGGAGAATTGAAATTAATTATATAATGGAAAACCAATCTAATAACTCTTTAGTATCACATGTGATTAATTAATCAAAGAGCATACTTATGTTCTCGAAAATACCTTTAAAAGTAACAGAGAAAACAGACGGGGTTTAGTCCAGAAAGCAAATCCAACCTAAAGTAAAAGTGTACACCGTAAAGACCAAATATGTAATAAATGAAGTCCGAAGGCCAAATTTATTAAAGTCAACATAGCAAAAGGACTAAACCCGTAATTACACTAATATTGGAGGGAATATCACCTAGAAGTCAAATACGACAACCAGCAATGCTACTGGGCCTAGAAAATATATCTATATCTATATATATTCGCAAAGAATCAGTATCCATTGGATAAGACAAAACCAGCTGTGTTCACATTAATTACGATACACCATAACACCACACTATAAAAACTCTCCCATCACTGTAAAAACTCTCCCACTTTTTTCTTTCCGCCAGAATCCAACTTTCTGAGAACGAAAGCTCTAAAAACTTACAGTCCACTTGTACCTTGTTCCTTAAGGCTTGTACACACACAGTAACTGTGTACTGTGTGTGAATTTGAAGAGAGAGAGAACACGTAAATGAATATGGTCCGTGTATGGATTGAAGGATGCACACAACAACACGATACTCTTCTTCTTCTTCTTCTTCGTCTCTTCTGATTGACTTTTTCTTCTTTCCATTTTCACTTATTACCTCTTATTTCATCATCGAAATTTGTGTTCTTTTTATCAATGGATTCTGGAGAAGAATCATCGTCTTCTGGATTGAACTTGCAAGGGATTGACGATGTTGAGGATTTCGTTTGGGTGAGTTTCAGGTTTATTTTTTTTTTTTGGAATTTATTATGTTTTTTGGTGATTATTTAAAAAAAATGATTAAATGCAGGAGAAATGTTGTAAATATCACTAATTTTGGAAAGATGATGAGTTAAATAAATATAGTATTAGGAGCCGGCCTGTTGGGGATGGTTTCTGGAAAATTTTGAAATGTTTTTCAACAATTGTGTAATTTGACTTTTGGATGTCGTCAAGTTGAAATTATTCATTTTTTTAAGTTCTTGAAGAACTGCTAATTGTATTAAATGGTTTGATGATGGATGATTAAGTGGTTAGAATGATTAAGAGGCTCTTATGGTATAGTGTACAATGAAATATGGTTGTTTGGTTTTGTTTAGAATGAAATCAAGACGTTGGGTGTGTTTGGTTGTGAAAAATTTTCCGGTTTTCCAAGAAAATTTTCCTAGGAAAATGAAAATTTAGAAAACTCGTTTGGTTCATTCAGTTTTCAAAAGTTTTCTAAGAAAATGAAAACTTTCTGTTTTTCGACTTCTATATAAATTAGAAAGCCGATTTTAGTAGTTTTTCAAAATTTTGTAAACACGTTTTCTAATTTTGTAAAGTGAAAAATGAAAACTCCATCGTTTCAACTAAACGTGTTTTCTAAAAATTTCGTAGAAAATTGAAAATGAAAACTCAACTCCGTTTTCTAAAAACGTTTTATAGAAAAATGAAAACAGTTTTCCACAACCAAACACAACGTTAATGGTTAGGTGAGGTCCAAGATACAAAACCATTCAGAGGGTTTTAGAACCATTAATAGACAGTTTTCTTTTTTTACCAAACAGGATTTACCTCTTAACGATTGGGAGGTTTCCTCTTGAGGTAACTGTTAAGAGGTAAAGAAACAACCCCTAAGTTTCAACAAGTAAAGTTTGACATCAAAATTGAATGTGAATTGGTAAAACGGAAGTTTAAAATTTCTGCATATTTCCTTTTGCACTTATGGAGGTTGGAATAAATAGTGTTTTGTTGGGATAATTTAGGGGAATCAAGGAGGATCGTCATCGATGTCACTCGGGAGGTTTAGTCATCTTTACGATCACATGGATATGGGAAATAAAGCATTTAGAGAGAATCGTTTCGAGGAGGTAAATAAATTGTCTCGTTGTTTTTAAGTTTAGAGAAAAGTTCAAATAGAAACTCATTTTTCATTGCGAACGTGAGGACAGCTGAGAGCGCAATTCAGACCGAATATTATGAATTATTCAAGGTAGGTGAATAATACATTCCGAATGTTGTAAATTCAGCCTGAATATTGTATTATTCACCTTGAATAATGCATAATAATCCAGTATTATTCAAACTGAATATCAGCAGAATAGGACACCTGGCGCACTCTCGGCTTATCTCACGTTTGCAATCAAATTTGGGTTTCCATTTGAACCTGACCCTTGACACTAACTATCAATGTAAAGATCAAGAAGCATTTGCAGGCATTCTCAGAATAGCGGATATTAATAATTCTCATAATGATAAGTTTCTGTTTATGAATCAGGCGGTCAGTTGTTACACGAGAGCTCATGAGCTTAAACCAGCCGATCCTGTTATTCTTAACAACCGATGTGCTGCTTACCTCAGGTGGATTTCTTGGTTGTCAATGTTCTCTTTGATTCCTTATACTTCATATATGGTATTCTCCATTGTTTTTAAAATGTTTAATCATTTATGAAATTATGGTGCATTCTTTGATTTTCTATTCAGGATAAGCAATTCTTGAGAAACAGACCGCCTTCCGCATCTGAACATAGACCGTTGAGTGGACTTGATCCTACAATCCATGCTGGCGTATGTGAATCTTTGTTTATTTTGTATGATCGAGCTCATCCTTTTTGTTGTTTCATAAGTTAGCAAATCTTGCGGGATACTTTTTTCATTTATGAACTTCTGTTTTTAGCTTGCATTGAAGGATGCTGAACAGTTTATGAACTTGCAAACTCAATCAGTAACTCCGTACATATTGAAGGCAAATGCACTCATTTTGGTGAGATCCCGATTTTCTTCTTATTCTTATTTTATCTTGATTGTTTTCTTCAGTTATATATATAATCCTGTATATGCCAATATTTGGATATATAGCAATTGGCAGTTAGAGAGATTCGAGCTTGCCCGTGATGTAATTCACTCGGGTCTTCAGGTTGATTCATCAAGGTAATACATTTCATAATGCTCGGCCAACTTGAGTGGTTCACATCCTTTTTTTGATGTTAAATTTCTTTTAATACCCTCTGTGAGTTCAATATCGTTTGCATTTACTTTCTATATGTTAAAATTTTCACCTTTAGTTTTTAAAATTGTGAATTCAACTTAATGACTGTGTTCATTACATTTTCTCTTGGTATGCAGTCGAATGAATAAGGATATGATTTTCTGCCTGTTTCTGGTGTAATACAGCAATGCTCTACGGAATTTAGAAAGAATAACAGCCAATACATTTGGGAGGAGAATCAACGGGAGGCCACCACGTAGCGATGACTTTGATTGCACGCTTTGCTTGAAACTGCTATATGAACCGATCACAACTTCTTGTGGACATACTTTTTGCCGCTCTTGCCTCTTTCAGTCAATGGACCGAGGTATGTCTCCTTGCTTTCTGTTCTTTTCCTTCAACTTATATGAACCAATTATTACTCCATCTTGATTCACTAATCTTTGTGTTATATGATCCCGTGGGTGAATGCTAGGGAACAGATGCCCTTTGTGCCGAACAGTTCTGTTTATTAGTCCTAGAACTTGTGCAATAAGGTGAGTTTGATTAAATTCTTAATACTAGATAAAATGCATTTTATGGAAATCTTATGATGGTCTTGCACTTCATCATCTGGGCATGTGAATCTAGCTGTAATCTTTATCTAATTTTTATTTGCATTAAACTAACAAATTCTATTTCTTTTCGCAGTGTCACATTGAATAGTATAATAGAGAGAACCTTTCCGGAGGAATATGCTGAAAGAAAGTTGGAACATGAAGTTTAACGAATATGGGTCCCGATTTATTACCTCTTTTTGTCATGGATGTTGTGCTGCCTTGCCAGAAGTTACACCTTAACATTTTCGAAGCTCGTTACAGACTTATGGTTAGTTGGTTAGAAGATCCTATAGAACCATCTTTAAGGCTGTGTTTGGAAAAAATAAGCTAGCTTATAAGCTAGTACATGTTTGGATGGACCATAAGCTAGCTTATTGAAACGCTAGTTGGAGTAGCGTTTTAGGAGCTTTTTGTAGCTTTTTTCAATTAAACCCTTATTAATATTAATTATTATACTCCAAGATATCCTTTTTGGTTATTTTACATACCATAAGTTAGTTTTTGCCAAACTAGCAAGTTTATTAGTCAACAACTAGTTATCAATATCAGCTAGTTTGCCAAAACAAGCCTAAATATAGCCGTTAAAGAGTGGCACTGTGTTAATTCTTTCACACCTCACACGACCTTATGTGTGACCTTTGTGGTAAATGACAGGTGAGGAGGATTATGGAAGGAAACCGCCGCATGGGAATGGTAGATATATATAACAAGTGTTGCCATTTCTGTCCTTTTAGTTAAATCAACTCATTGATCTTAGCTGTTGTGTTTCTTTGAATGAATGTAGGTTATACGCGACTCCACAACAGGATCTGTAGCTGATTATGCTTGCGAAGTGGAAATCACAGAGTACGCTTTGGTTTACGTCTTTATTATTATCTGTAGCTGGATACACTCGTTTATGTATACGTTAATATTGATGTATTTAGTCATCTGTTTCTTTTCTTGCAGTTGTGAGCCTCTTCCTGACGGGCGTTTTTTTCTGGAGGTATTTTTTCTTGCTTCAATCGGCTGGCATAGTAAATGACCTAAGGGCTCGTTTCGTTTGCTGGAATGGAATGGATTTGGATTTCAAATCCATTCCAATTCCGTGTTTGGTTTGTAGGATTGTCCAAATTTGAAATCCCTCAAACATAGGATTTTGAAATCCCAATGGGGTGGCTAGGATTTCAAGGGATTTTGTAGGATTTGTATATAATAATATTTTAAAATATGTTAAAAACATTTGTTTTCTAATAATCAGTTAAATAAATGACAATTTAATTATTTTTTAATGATTTTTTTATAAATATTAAAATTCTAATCCATTTCAAATATTACAAACCAAACATACAAAAAGATTCCAAGTCCTTACATGAAATCCGATTCAATCCATTCCATTCCTGCAAACCAAATGGGCTCTTAACTCTTATTTCTTATGTAACATTTTATCGTTGTTTGTGGCTTACTCATTCTCACTGATACCATGTGAGAATATGTGAAGCCATTAGATTACTCTCGAAAAGGCCCTCCCTATAAAGAGAGGGGGAGCTTCCTATATATGTATACACACACACACATACATATATAGGTTTGATCCTCCATGCCTAGCCAATTGGGACTCCAATTAGATTGTTGATGGCTTCTAGACTGTACATTCCCGCTATGCGCCCAAAATGTCAATATCTAATGTTAATGATCATAACATTAACAAGAACCTTAAGGTACCTTACGTCTTCCTAAAAGCAGAAAAGTTCAAACAATAGATTCACCTAAAGAAGTGAAACCAGAAACACCACCATCTTTGCATCTTCTGCATCCCATTGAAGTCCATTTCATTAAGTACACCCTAACGCCAGATCAAATTCATGCAGGTTGAGAGTCGGCGAAGATTTCACATCCTTCGGAACTGGGATCAAGATGGGTCAGTATCATCATTTCACTATTGTCAACCATTTATCCTAACTGCTTCAAATAGCTGATTTTTTGAATTTGGCTATTTGTTTTGTGTCTATGAAGATACCGTGTTGCGGAGGTTGAATGGGTGCAAGATTTATCTCCACCTGAAGGAACCCAAGAGAAATATGACGTAAGTATACCTAGATCTTCATTTGTACTCTTTAACATTCTATTCTATTTACAAATAGTTACCAACCAAAAGAATGTTGGTCTGATTTAGATGATGGTATTTTGTTGTGATAGTTAATTGAAACTTACATATAGCCAGTTCATTGTTACACTTTCCAACTATTTCTAAGTGATTGGCAATGTGCACAGTTGCAGCAAACAACGAATAAAGTAGCAGCATACGCTCGATCATGGATAAGGGTGGCTCAAGAGACAGCTCAAGGAGGTAACAGAACTAAAACAAAATTCTGATCTTTGAAAAATCACATTTGGGATTTTAAGTTTCATTGATCGTTCCAATTCTTCTGTAAAATTACGTCGATGCAGATGAAGTAAGACTTGCTGAGCTGCATAGAGCAGAAGGTCTGATGCCTTCAGCAAACGATCCTGAATCCTACAGTTTTTGGGTATAATTTTTATGCAGCATGACATGTTCTTGGTTTTAGTTTATAAGAACAAATTCGATATCGTTCACAAACAATTGTTGCTTGCAGCTTGCTACCATAACAAATCAAAGACCACAAGAAAGGCTGGCTCTCCTTCGCCTTAGAGATACAAAAGAGGTACTAAATCTTGAATTTTTAGCAGCTTTCTGTGATGACTGTTTGCAGCTATAAATAATCATCCTTTGTGAATTCGATTATCTATACTATCTTATATTTACATCTAGGGGCCGTTTGTTTTTTAAAGCTTACCTCTTAAAACCCCTTAAGTCTGAAAGTTAAGAGGTTTGTAGACTTGAGATTGTTTGTTTTAGTTTTAAGAAAAGGCCTGAAAACCTCCTACCATCCTCTGAAATTTTAAGAGGTGCACCATCCACCTCTTATTTTTTAGACGTAAATTTAGACTTTTTTTTTTGGATAAGGTTCACCTGGGTTTGCCCAGACTACATTCTTGGTAATTTTTACCGAGAGCTAAAGCATGCTCCCCTGGGATTAATACTCAGTGGCCCTTGGTTGCTCACCCCCGGATTCGAACTTGGTTGAGTTTTTCCCCAACACCAAACCTTAACCAGTAGGCTGCCCCATTGGGGTTTTGCTAAGCTCTTAAAAAGCAAAAGGCACTTTAGCAAAACTCTTAAACTCTTGAGTTACTAATGAAGCAATAAGTATAAATCACTAATGCATTAAGACTTATAAATGAAAGTGTTGTTGGTTGCAGAGGTTAAGAAGGGGGTATTTTTACTTGAAAGCAGAAGAACAACGATGCGGATTTGGATGAACATAAAGATACAGTTATACATTCATTAATCGTAACTCGTAAGTATAGTTTTTTTTTTCCTTTTATATATAGGCGATTCAATATTCTTTTATCTCGATATAGAGGTTCCGAAATACACACAGAAATGGTAAAGAAAAAACACAATCACATACTTCATTGTTTTTTAAGTTTATGCTGTAAAGAACAGGCTGAATTCCTATATTCATTCAAATAGTAAACATACACTATTTTTTTCACAAGTATAATTTCAGGACCAGACCTATGGTTCTTTCATCTTTGTATGATGGTGATTTTAAGCTAAGCAGATGATTTGTGCTTTATTACTTTAAATAGTATAAAGTAATAATTGTCATTTATAACAAATTTAACTGGTTTGTTTTATACAATGTAATAAAATATGGATTATATATACAAGGTTCCAAATGGTGAGTAGTAGTGCAACGGTGAGATCAAGTTTTTAAGCCTTAGGATTCAAGACGTTACTTGAGACGGCAAATACTTATAATATATATACAAGGCGAGATATTGTGTGAGAATTAAAGTTATAGTGAGAATGGTAAGAATACTTCTGAGCCTTTGGATGAGTTGACTTTTTAATCTAACTTAATTTTATTTTTTACTATTTACTACATTCAACTACCTTACCTCCAATTAACTTCAGCAACCATCAACTATATTTATCTACTTGTATTTTCAAATTGTCGTCAATTTTAATGACTTTCATATATTTAATCACTTTTACATGCATGAATTTGTTAAAGTTTTGATCATAAATGATAAAAGTAGGAAATTAAAATAGTTGAATGTAGATGAAGGTTTTGTACTCAACTTCTCACCATACGTCGATCGAGAAGATGTGCTTATCGCTCTACTTTGCTGCCAAATCACTTTTGTTATCCACAATTAGATTTTGCAAGGGACCTTAACCTAATAAGGTCGCACATGTGTTGCAATACCCCCTGTTAAGCCTCAAATAAGAAGTGTTAAATATATGAGAAGTACAAAAGTGATTCTAGTCCTTCATACGGTCAAGATTGGATTTGACCGGTAAAGAATTGCGGCTTTGATTGGTGAAGAGTTGACTTTGACTTGTCACAATTTGTAGCTACTCGAAAAATAGAGGGCAGTTTCATAACTTTTACAAATTAGTGGCAAATGAGTTTATATGTGAAACCGTGTGATTCACATACAAACTATATGTTCATATATGGATCCGTGTAATATACATATGAACCTTTATGATTCACATATGAGCCAATTAACTGATTTACATATGGACCCTTGTCATGGTTTCATATGTGAATTGGTTAAATAGTTCACATGTAAACTAACTAAAGGGTTTACATAATCACACATTGACGTATAGCTCATATGTGAATCATACGGATTTACATATGAACATGTTTATCATCTATTTTTAATAATTATGAAACTGTCCACTGTATCTTTTGCATACCATGCAAGAAATTGTCTAATGCTTTACAGTTGAAGCTGCAAATATTGACCAGATAAAGCACTATGATCACTTTTCTACTATTTAGAAATTCTCATTTAAACTACTCCCTACACATGCAGTATACAAATAATTTTTTAAATATGTCATTATTAGAAATTGTAGTGTTAGCAACATGATCTATGTCAATGTTACTTAAACGCAATACATCAGAAATTTCATCAGTTAGTAATTTTGACACCGATAATGTCATATAATGTTTACTAATGGATCCAAAACTAAGACATACATAAAAAAACATGAGTTAGTCCTCTAAATATTTTCATTTCATAAGTTACAACATTTATATAGGATAAAGTTCATATTTTTGTGATTTTGTAGTTATTAGTAATAATTGAGGTAGTAATAAACATTTGTCGAATAGTATACACTAGATAATAGTTTGTAGCGTCGTGATTTTTTGTACAAATGTTTCAATTATGCTCTGATCATCATTGTCAATGTCATGTTATTGGATTTTATATTTACAAAATATCTTTTATGTAATATGCCAGGGGAAATTTATTAATACCAAAAGAAATCCAGAATGAGATAGTTTGGATAAACCATGAAATCATGTTTTTTAAAGTTGTATTTGAATCTAATTTTCTTAGGTATCACAAATTCAACTCGAGGATAAGTTGAAGTTTTAGTAACAATTTGACAGAAGTTGTTTCTTCTTAACTTAGAGAATCATAATTGTTCTAATTTAAGGCTGAAAATATATCCCTTGAAATGAAAATAATTGTCGGAGTAATTAGTGTGTTGTTACCAAAAACCAAATTTTTTAAAGGCATTGCGGCATCGAACCAAGAACGAGAATTCATAAGCCCTTCATGGTCGGTAGCTTTTGCACAAGACTAAGAGACTTCTGAATTCACTTACAACATTAGAAATCACTTTCCCAAACACTTGTCTTCTAAAATCCATAGAGCTTATCTGGCATTGCCCTCGAGCATTCAGAACCAGGACAACCTACGCCTGTTGCCCTTGAACTTCGTCGGGGGTAGCAACCCCTTGAGCGTGCCATATAACGTCATTAAGTATTCCAAGTTCTATCTAGCTTACACGAGTGTGCATTTCCAACCACATGGCCTGTGATATAGCTTAACTACCAATATCATATTCTTTTGTAATCGATGATTTTACTAAAATCACCATGTTAAAATTTTTTACATTGAATTCTACTGAAATGATGTATCGAAATCTCCATTCAAAACTGTAATATGTAAAATCCTTGATCTACAAAATATAATATATTGTTGTATTGTTTCTTTACTAGTTTTAAAAATGTAATATAACATTTTTTCTAAATTTTTGTATGAATCTCTCAAATTTTGTTAAACCACTTCTTAACAAAATTAATGTTGTGATTACATGTGTGTAGTAGTTGACCACCCAAAAGGGTATTTAAAGTAGCTCTTTCTTTTCTTACAATATTGCTATCGCTTAGTGTCATCAAAAGATATACTAATACTTTTTTCCTGTAAAATATAGCTTGTAATAACATAATAAAGCAAATAGTAAACTACAATTTTAGTTTATACGGTTTACTTGAATCTCTAAAAATGGTCCCTAGATTTTAATAACTACAATTATCATTTCTATTGTTTATACTTGTTTTAAAAATGGTCCATAACCGCTAACTTTGTTAAATGTATTCGTTAAATAAGGAACATTTATGTCTTTTTATTCTCTTATTTTTTTTCTTCAAATTGTTTTGATCCTTTGAGTAAAGAAATAAGGTAAACTATAACTTTGGTTCTTTGAGTAAAGACAAAAAATGATAAAAAAGACACGAATGCTCTTTACTTAACGGAGATAAATAATGAAGTTAGTAATCACAGGCTATTTTCAAAGCAAAATGAAAACAATTGGGACGACAACTGTAGCTATTGAAGTTTAGGAACTATTTTTAGAGATTCATGTAAACCATAAGGACCAAAATTGTAGTTTTTGAATAAGTTTTAAACCCACTTGTGGGTGACTGAATTTTCCGAACGTAAATGCTAATGATTGATCTCCAAATGGCACACGTTGAGACACATATTTATATAAGAGTTAACTACAAATTTAGTCCTTGTGTTTACATAAAGTAGCAAGCAAGGTCCCTCAAAATATTTTCTAACAAAAGACAAATTTGTCGTTTCTTTTTATAATGGATGGATATGGTCCCTGCTAATAATGATATCAATTAAAGTCGTTAATGAGGGGTAACATTCATTAACCCTTCCTGTACAATTACTTTCATTTTTATAATGGATTTGATTACTCAATTTGCATTTTATAGAAATGATGTCATTTGAATGAAATGATTTTTTGTTTCATTTCAGTTTCTTGAATACTCAACTGATGTATGTTTGTTTAGTTATTTCGTGTATTATATTTAGATTGCCACACCAACTTCTTAATAATTAAAGGAAGAGACCAATTAAGTTCGTTATAAAAATGAAAGTAGAATGAGAGATCAAATTGTTATACAAATGTAAGTAGATGGAGGAACATAATTCGTCATCAAAATGAAAGTAATTTCCACGAGGGGTTAATGGACGAAAGCACCCTTTACTAACGTAACTTTAATGATGATGTCATTAAGAGGGAATATATCTGTTATAAAAATGAAATCGTATGCCTACCACTCACTAGAAAATCATTTCATGGAACTTACCTGTCAATTTATGCAAACCATAGGGACCGAATTTCCAGTCGACTTTTTATTTATACTTTGTAAAGTGATTGGTGGTTCTCGTTTGATCATCAAAGCCCCCATTTGGAGTGTATCATTTTTTTTAAAGTGGTACCACTTACCTATCTGCATTTAAATTGAATGATGTACCATATCCATGTTGTGATAGGTTGACGCCCAACGCCAATACAATAGACTTTGTTTCATTATTTTTGTCGACCGACTCTAGGAAATATCTTCATTATAATTCCCATTGGTCTTATCGGAAAATGCATTGGATTTGTTTCAGTACAATGCCTCGCCGTATTGGTGCACGAATTTTGTACGTGTCATTCAACATGGAATTTCTTGCACTATTAATGAATACCCACATCCTTTGCATTAGGCTTTTGCAATGGTCTTAACTATAAAGAGATTGAAAATTTCTCAAACTGCTGCTTTGTAGTTATGATACGAAATAAACTTTCTAATTTCTTGAAAGCCATTGATAAGGACGAAGTTGATACAATCTTCTAAACTAATGAAATATTTGACAATACACAATTCAAAATCTTCATGTAAAGAAAACTTACGAAATTATAGAACTTACAAGAATATAAAACTTAAGAGATCATGTAACAATACGAGAATTTGAAAATTCATAGTATACAAAAATTAAGTTACAAGAATATAAAAGTGAGAATTTGATAAAGTTTGAGAGACTGTAAGGAGAAACATATATAATTAAGTCGATATTTATAATTTATACTACTTTTATAGGTAAAACGTAGACCTTTTAAAATTGTATTGTTAAAGGCAATAATTCCCTTTATAATGACTACTTTTAGAGGCAAAACAATAATTTTTAAAAGAAAAAAGAATAGAAAAAAAAAAGAATCATAAAAGACAGGAAAAAAACTAAAAGCGTTTAAAAACCGTTGGACTTTGAAAATCGATTGTATTGAAGTAGACAATACCAAACTATTTTTAGCATTGCCATTTGGTTTGTAATATTACCAAACCCCATGAGTAAGTCTCTTTTGCTAATTGAACATTAATTATTAGTTGACAATTTAAACAACCAAACTATCTTTTTAGATACACATACACATGTACATATAAATATATTAAATACATATTTCATTTCTTTTTTATATATTCAATTGGACTACTAATTTATTTGAGCTTTTACACTATCTTGACATGGTTATTGTCAAGTTCTATCAAACGATCAAACAACTCTATGCTTTAGAATTTCCTTGCATAGTGCAAATAATTTTATTGTTTCATAATTTAAAACCCATAATAACCCTAAACAACATAGCTTGTTAGACCAAACCAATTTTGTGGTCGTTAACCAATTTAGTCACATTATCCTGAACTGCACAATTTGAGAATTTTCTCAGACCGTATTTATGGTTTGGCATTTCATACTTTTAACACCACTAAACATTGTTAGGAACAAAAGGCCCGTTGGTTAATGACAATCATTCCATTTGCAACCTTAATCGGGCTACATGATTTTGACTAGGGTCGGTTAATGTCTGTCACTGTTACGGCCGGTATCGATAGGTCCAACCTGGACCGAATTTTGGCCAATCTCTATTTGCAAAAAATACAAAGTTTAATTGGGCTTTGAGGTCTTTATTCTAGGGTCCACATTAGGATCGGTCATAACCGAATCATGTTAAAAAAATGAGGATTAAAAAAACTCGATTAGCATGAATAGATGAAAGATCATTTAGATAAGGTGAGCTTGACTTTACTTTAAAAAACTTGTAGAATGATCCCAAAACGTTTATTTAATTCATTATATTTAATATTTAATTAGAGTTTATTCTATGATGATTGAGCAATAATTTGTCTTCTATATTGAATATAAATCCAATTGTCCTCTCATTTTATATCATATAACATACAAAAACTCCTTTTCATACTATCATTCAACATAATTAAAACCATTATATATACAAAGAGAGAATATCATATAAAAAGCAAACTAATTTATAAGAATGCAAAAATGAATATAAGCCACGTAATTCATTAATTAAATTATAATTTTAGAAAAGTTGAATAAATCTTTAAAACTTTCATTATGTTTGTTAGATTTATTTATTTTTAATTTTAATTAATTCATAGTTTTAGTTATCAAGTTTTATATAATTTCTTTCAATATACATATTTTATTATAAAAATCACAATTTTCATCAAATATCACATGTGATACCCATAATCAATTCATTATCTTTTCATCATTTTTTTTCTATTTTTTTGGATCCACTATTTGAATCATTTGTGATTAGCTTCGTTTAACATATTATCCATTACGTATCACGTACGATCCACTATGTGAATTTATGCACATATCATAGATGATAATAACGAGCGAAGTGGTCGATTACATTCGAAAGAAAATAAAAAGCGGATTGATATTTAAAGTTGATTTCGAAAAAACCTACGATAGCACAGAGTCGCCATTTGTGTTGGAGAGCTTAGAAAAAAATGGGCTTTGGATGTAATTGGGTTAATTGGATAAAATGATGTCTTCTTTCCTCCTCAATGTCGGTGTTAGTCAATGGTAGCCCAATCTAGAAATCCGTGATGAAAAAAGGACCAAAACAAGGCGATCCCTTAGCTCCATTTCTCTTCCTAATTGTCGTTGAGAGCTTACATATTTAAATGAAAGAAGTCGTAAAAAAGGACTATTTGAAGTCATAAAAGTGGGGTGAAATGAGATCTCGATATCACATATTCAGTATGCTGAAGACGCAGTTTTTTTTGGTAAGAGGAGCTTGGGCAACCTCAAAAATTTGTTGAAAATTCTTAAGTTCTTCCATATGCTGTAGGGTTGGAAAATAAATGTTAGCAAAAGTAAAATCTTCGGATTGGGAGTTCGAAGGAAGACGTCCAGATATGGGCCCTCAATATGGGTTGTGGTTGGGATGTTCTACCATTCATATATCTAGGCCTGCTGGTAGATGCCTCAATGAGAAGATCAGAACACTGGATGTCGATAATTGAAAAAGATCAAAACGTGGCTCGCCACGTAGAAACCAAATATAGTGTCTTTCAAAAGAAGGCTAACGTTGGTCAAGTCGGTATTAGGTAGCCTACCTTTATAGTTTTTCTCCCTGTTTAAGGTAGGGGAGGGGAGAAGAGAGGTATAGGTTGGGCCAAATGGTTAAAGATGATGTAAAGTTTCGATAAGACGCTGGGGGACGGTAAACGTAGGGGGTCTTCAAGGAGCAAATTGGGCCATCCTAGGAAAACGATGGTGGAGATTCCTAGCCAATAAGAAGGCACTTTGGATCCAAGTCATCCAAAGTATTTATGGGGAGGAGGCAGGCTTTGGAAAAATTCCTTTGGTTTTGTTGGTGCAGGTACAATATGGAAAAACATCATTTGAATCTAAGAAGAATTGGACAACAAAGTTTTTTGGCAAGAAGATTGGGGATGGAGCGGAGACCAAATTGTGGACGAAAAGATGGATCGGTAATATGAAACTTCAAGAGGAATTTCAAAGATTTTCCGGCAAGAACTTAATAGGAATTCTACCATAGCGGATAAAGGTGAATGACAAGACAAAACATGGAGGTGAGTTTGGAAATGAAGATGAGCACCAAAGGCAGGGAAGTTGAGGAACTCAAAGACTTAATAGACCTCATTGAAGAATTCCAACTTGATAAGAGATCGTAACAACAAGTTGGAATGGCTACTCGGCCCATCAAAGGAATTTAGCATCAAAAAGTTGAGAGAGCTTATAAAGTGCGGAAAAAAAAGGAACGGGCAACAACACAATATCTACAAAATGGTTGCGGATAATACCGAAAAATGTAAACATCTTCATTTGGAAAGCAAGAAATGGACGCATCCCGTGTCATATGGTACTAGACAATCCTAGATTGATTTGGACTTGGTGATATGCCCAAGATATGGAGACGCGACAGAAACGACGGATCATGCTTTAGTGGGTTGCCCAGATGTAAAAAGGTGTGTAAAGCATTTGGACGATAATGGAGAAAAGATATAGAAGGAATGATGATAGTACAAGACATTCTTCAAATTAGAGAGCACCCGGGTGTCAATTCTAAATCTTTAGACATGTGGATCAGGGTGTAGGGATGAGCAGAATGGACCGAAAACCGAACCAAACCGATACCAATGTGAGTATACGGTTTCAGTTTGGTTTTGATATATTGATGAATTCGGTTTCAGTCCAATAGGGTTCGGTACCGGTAAAATACCCGAACCGAACCAGAAGAGAAATGGTCACTTTGATTTGAATTTTTACAAAACCTTTCATTTTCCCAACCATAATATTTTCCTTTTTCTCCAGATCTACCTAAATTAATACAACAAAATTGACTCTATTCCTATATACCGATTTTTTTAAAGAAAAAAATTGGATTTCTTGGCTTCTTAAAATCACATAATTGGTTCCTCCAATTCTCTAAACTCGTTTCTTGCATAAGTGGTTCCTTCAATCTCCAAACTCGGTTCTTGCATAACCAGTTCCTTCAATCCGGTTTTTGCTTAACATGGGTCAATCTCAAGTAAATTTTTTATGTCTCTTATTCTCAACTAGTGCTAGTTGATGCGAGTTACTTCGGAAACAAAAAGACTCAAGTCAAATTCATTTGGGGTATTCTCTCAATTCCAAAAAAAAACAACCGGATCAAGTATGAGTTGTCGATCAGAATATTGTCATTAGGTTCTTCAATTGTTTCTTAAGCTGGTTCTTACGTCTTTTTTTTGTAGGGAGATGATACATTTGTTAAGGAAACACCTTTCATGGACCTTGACAATGATGATAAACAAGAAAAAGTGGAAACAAGTGGTAAACAAAAACGAGCAAGTGAAGGAGGGAAGGAGAAGGCTCAATGTTGGAAATACTTTGACGTCGTGTATCTTGAGGATGATGACGTAAAACGTAAACATGCAAAGTGCAAGTTTTGTTCTGCGGTACTCAAAGTTGATCCGGTAGTAAACGCTACGTCTAGTCTTATGAAACATTATCCAAAATGTGACAAGTATCTATTTTAGTCTCATGCCCTCCCTCCCATGAATTACGCTTTAAAAGAGAACTAATCTGGTGAATTTCAATGGAACCAAGTTGTAAGTAGGGGTGTTAACGAGCCGAGCCGAGTCGAGTAGTAAGTTAATCGAGCCGAGCTCAAAAAATAATACTGGGCTCGAGCTCGACTCGAGCTCGATTAACTTTTTCAATGTAGGGCTCGAGCTCGAGCTCGAGCTCGAATACTTTTTGAGTTATCGGCTCGAGCTCGAAGCTCGTTTATAGGTTCAAGCATGTTCATGACATTAAGTTGTTGTCGTACGACCCGTGCGACCAAGTTTTTATACTTGAAACTTCACAGCAAAACACTGGAAGGTAATATTCACAGTGTTTTGCTGTAAAGATTTTTTTTACCTTCACAATGTTATGCTGTACACTTTCAAGTGTTTTTGCTGTGAAGATTTTTTTTACCTTCATAATGTTATGCTCTAAACTTTCAAGTGTAAAAATATGGTCTCACGGTTCTCACAAAAAAAATGTTGGTCTCACGTGAACTTAACCCTATATATGGGATATATATATATATATATATATAGAGAGAGAGAGAGAGTGAAGATCAAACGAGAACGATATCTATTTAAATTACATGAGAACCAACAAAAATTATATATGATTCATATACAAACAAGTCGTGTCCAAAGTCGTCCATGTGCATTTTCTCGAAAGTTAATGTAAAATCATATGTGATTTTATTGGTTCTTGTATTCTTTTTAGAATGTAATGTTCTCATTTGAACCCGACTCTCTCTCTATGTATATGCAGAGCCGTCCCTGGGGGAGGGCGGGCCGGGCGGTCGCCTAGGGCCCAACAGCAAAAGGGGGCCCAAAATTTTTAAGTATATACTATATATAGTAGCAATATACAAAAATTGTAAAAAAACAAAATATATATATATATAATAGGGCCCAAAAAGCTTTTAGCATCATATTAAGAGTACAAACATGTATTAATTAATTATGTTGGACAATAAAATTTGTAGAAAGTTAAACTAGTCTTTCCATTATAGTATTGTTTGTTGTTTCTGAGTTTTATTATCTCATATTAATATATAAAAATCTTTTTTTTGCTTAGAAACCTTGATATAAGTCTATTATTCATCTTCCACATTCTCTTTTACATATTTCATCCGCATGAATTTAATTTTGTGTTAAAATATAATAGATTTATTGTAACTAAGACGACTTAAGTTATATCTATATTTAGGATTTCAAAACTACTTCACATTTCCTTACATTATTGACTTCTTATTACCTAATATTGTGTTCTAAGATCCATGGTTGTTAAAAAAGTTTGTTTCAACTCAAAAAGTTTCAAATATTAATAAAAAACATTATATTAAAGGTTTTTAAGTAAGATTGATAGTTGTTAAAAAGACTTATGGGTCTTGTGTTAGGAATACCAGAAAAATGATAATTGTTATTCAATCCAGTGCTTCCGCCACAAGATCCATCTTTGACAACTTTTTACCTAGGTTAGAAGATATGTTCGATCTTGTTGTCGATAAGTCGTTGAACTAGATAATCCTTAGATGAAATGAGTGTCATAAGAACATCATAGAGTGGAGAACCTTTCCTTGTAATTGTCTCGATAAGGTGTAACCGTGTTCTTTTTCCGCTAACCTCTTGCTAGCTTTTAATGAATTGCCGTTTAAAAAAAAAGGATACCGGGAAAAATGGTTTCATATGAATTATTACTATTTCTTAAATTCAATGTTATTTTTATGATATAAACAATATATTGAAAATTATTCGTAGTTATTGGGGGCCCATTTTTGCATCTCGCCCAGGGCCCAAAAAATGACAGGAACGAGCCTGTGTATATGTATATGTATGTATATATATGTGTGTGTATGAGCTAGTAATGGATGGCTTTATGCTTTATATTGTAACTAAATAAAAATACTCGATTAATTAAGAAACGAAAAGAATAAAATGAATAAGAGTGTCGGTAGGAGAACATATAATGCGATTAATTTAATTTATTTGATCATAATTCACACAATTATTTGAATCCATCTTCGCTTCAACTTCAACGTCAATAGGATTTCGGATATCTTATCATTTATTTTATATAATAAGATGAATAAATTATAATTACTTTAAATATATATCATTCATTTTCCATGATAATGAAAATGATCAATATTCAATAATTTTTGGAATTTTTAATTCTTTTTTGCATTGACACCAACTTTTGAGACAACTTTCAAGCAAAAATGCATTTGGATTTATTTGTATTTAAGCACAATTATTGAAAAACACTATATATATATATATATGTGTAAATATTATATTTGTACTATATGATAAAGGATTTAAGTTGGCATAGTAGACTAACTTCGGAAGTTGACAACGTTTTTCGTTTCCAATATGTATAAATTAATTAATGTGTACAATATCTTTCAATTCTTATAATATATATCCCTATTTTACCTAGTTTCTAAACAATAAAAATGAAAGGTTGAAGGGCCTTTTTAAACTCATATACCTTTTTAATATAAACATATAAAGTTTTGCAAACACATAAATTTATCTAGGAATGAATATGGTATGGACTATGTCTATGGAGCGTACGGTGGCATGTTTTTTTCTCAATAGCATACCAGCCAATTATCTTAATAAATAATAATAATATAACTAATCTTTTAATTAAACAAATTATATAAAAATACCGATGTTTTATTATTTTTAGTTTCATAATTCTCTAATAATTAAATTGACACACACACACATATATATATATATATATATATTACTTTTTAGTTATGTTTACAAAACTTCAAAAGAGGTATATACATATATTCATACAAAAATTTTAGTATATTATACAACACTTAACTTGTTATTACTTATATACAATTTAATAATACATTTGAACTTTATAAACTAACTCATAACCAATTGATACAACGCTAAAAAAACAAAGTGATTGTTAAACACTATGCATTTTGCAAATACTTCATAAAACTGATAACCAACATAAAACTTTTTCTACCTCTTAAAATCACACAAATTCATAAAATAAAATCAAAGGAAGACCAAATAGAGATATATCAGGTTCTCGGTAGCGCCACACACAAGCCAACAAATCCCAAGCTATCACGTTAGAGCTACATGATCTTTACCCACAAGCCTTCACCAAACCCAAAATAGGAGTACCACTACCCACAAGCCTGAATACCCAATATATATATATATATATATATATTTCAGTTAGAAAAAGGAGAGGGAGAGAGGTAGAGAGAGAGTGGGTTGAGCGGGATGGGGAACCCATTCACGAAACCCACGCCACAAGCCCGCGACAGACGTAGCGTAGCCCGCGGAAGCCCGCAACCGCAAGCCAGCTGGATAGGGAACCCGATGGCGGTACCGAGGGCCTCAATTCCTGAATACACTGCTAGAAAGTACATGTATGTGCATACATACATATTTATACATGTACGTATGTCCTTGCTCACACATGAATAAAACCAAGCTTTACTCAATAAGGGGTTGTTTGGCAGTTGCTAAAAGGTTTGGTGCTGGATGATTAAGTGGTCAAAATGATTAAGAGGGTCTTATGATATGTTGCAAAATGAAATATGTTGGTTTGGTCATTGTTGAGTATGAAATCAGGACTCTTAATAGTTAAGAGACATCCAGAATACTTAGGCTATGTTTGGCAAGCGTAGCTTATAAGCTAGCTGGTAGCTGATAAGCTAGCGGATAGCTGATAAGCTAGCTGGTAGCTGATAAGCTAGCGGATAGCTGATAAGCTAGCTGTTGATTGATAAGCTTGCTAGTAGCTGATAAGCTAGCTGTTGAACAAATTATGTTTGGCAAAAACTAGCTTATGAGTATGTAAAATGACCAAAAAGGGTATATTTGAATTTAATAATTAATATTAATAAGGGTATAATTGGAAAAGGCTACAATAAGCTCCCCATAAGCTACTCAAAGTAGCGTTTCAAAAAGCTAGCTTATAAGCTAGCTGACAAGCTAGCTTCCTGCTACATGTTTGGATGGACTAGCTTATAAGCTAGCTTATCAGCTAGCTTATGCTTGCCAAACACAGCCTTAATCATTCAGAGGGTTTTGGAACCATTAAGAGGCAGTCCATTTTTTTTACCAAACGGGATTCACCTCTTAATGATTTAGAGATTGCCTCTTAATGGAACTGTTAAGATGTAAACAAACACCACCTAAGTTCATTGCAACAAAACTTTATTTTTATGATTGTCTTTTATATTTTTGATATTTATAAATAGCTTAACATGATGATTTATTATTTTGAGTTCCATTAGTTTGTTTAATTCTATACCAGCAAATTATTTTTTATAATAATAAATTGGTTAGCTGGTTCAAATATGCTCTAACAACTTGCATTGAACTCCTTGTATAAGAAACATACAAATTTAAATTTTTTCATCAAATGTTATATTAAAACGGTTATAATTACTAATGTATTAAAAGTCATAATTTGTTGAGAATCTTTTGTCTCACAAATGTGAAGCAACACAAAATTAATTGGACACATATTGAAAAGTCAAAACAGTGAATTTTCTATTTATAGGCATGTATTTAAAAGTCAAAAGGTTTAACAAATTATTTATATATTTGTGTGCTCATATTTTGATTGCAATTTTTATTTTGTTTAAACATAAAGCTAATTTTTCTTAAAATTGAGCAATTGTATTAATGTTTCAATTTTGATTTACAGTAAAAACCAGAGATAATCTTTTACAGTAAAATTCAGAGATAATCTAAAAAGCAAAAGAACCAAGAAGAATGGATGGAAAAAAGATATTAATATGCAGTTTCAAATTGAAAATTATAATGATCGTTTTGGCATTCAATTTCAGTTGAATTTTGTCGATTTCCTATTTAAATTTTAAAAACGTCTACCATCGATGAAATTTCTAAAACTCTCATTTGTTATATATTTTCTTGTCATATTATTGTTACCTCAACAAACTAAGAATCTCATTAAAACTTTGCAATAGAAATTCTAATAAAAACCTCAAATTCTTTTCTTATTTATAATATAATTCTTATTTTATAAGTTATTATATAAATTTAATATATGCATATATATATATATATAAATTCAAATATATTTTATTGATTTTCACTTTATATTAATTTTAATTTTTTAATCTATATGTTTATTAACATGTTTGAAAAACAATTAAAACATAAATATAATTTTATACTACAATTAAAAAAGGTGCAACGTTACACAACCATTAATCTTTAAAAATAACTCAAGCTTACAACCAAATTGATTCAAGCTTACAACCCGACAAACCATAACCCCTTGAAAATCATCCATAACCTTAAATGAACCTGATGACCCCAAAATCTCGAAAGCAAAGCCAATGGAAGGAGATGCCAAGGCTATATTTAACAAACAAGCTGATAAGCTAACTGATAAATGATAAACTAACTGATTAACAAGTTATATTTAGCAAAACTAGCTTATAACCATGTAAAATGACCAGAAAAGCATCTTGAAAAATACTCAATTATTAATATTTCATGGTATAGTTAAATAAAGTTTTAATAATATAATATGTTAAATAATACAAACAAAATAGTAAGAACTAAAGAATATAATATATTAATTGAATTAATTTAAAAATTGGTTATTATATATATATACTAGTTTTGATCCCGTTTAATACACGGGATAATTTCAAGAAATTAAGTCATGCCAAAAACCTTATATTACAAATATGAATTGTTGTGCTATTGATCTTTTAACATCAATATTATTTTCTATCAAATACATTAATTATATTAAAAAAAAGTACAAACTTTATTTATTTTTAATTTAATTCAATTGATATCAAATTATCAACAACGAAAATATAACAAAGACATTTTATAGATCAAACTATAAACTATCTTTGACTTTAAAATGACGTTAATATACTTTCACATATAAAGAGAAAGATATACATACAAAAGTGTACTTGGATTAAAATATAATAATGGATACGTTTAACAATAATTTGTCCTAAAAATATTAATTAACTATTATATTAAAACTCTATGATTATCTTCATTATATTTAAAATGAAATATTTATTTTCTATTTGATGACGTTTATCAATTAGTTACATGAATACAAATATAAATTATTATATAATGTGGAGAAGAAAACTTAGTTATGCTTCAAAAAAAATAAATCAGGAGAAAATCAAACCATATGATTTAGTTCATCATAAGAAAACAATGACACAAATTTTCTTACCATTCTTCAAATAATTGCAAAAACAAGTAATAAAAAAAATTATGCATGAATGTTCGAAAAAATGGTTGACGAACTTACCTAAGACGTTTGCAAAAAAAAGTAATGGAGGAACTTGAAAAATTTAAATGGAAAAGGTAAGGTTTATACGGTTTTTGTTGAATCTGCTTAGTATTTAAATATCAATTTAGGGAGAGAGATAGAGATATAGATGACTTCATACCAATAGATAGAGATAAAGTTTGTTATATTTAATAGATAATTTTGGATTAACTTTTAATAATTTTAAATTTTGAATCAGTGTCATGTGTCAACATATGTCAGATGACACATATGCATATGATGTGGCAATGGCTCACCAGAGCACGACACGTGTCAATGAGTTACTCAGAGCGCAACACGTGTCAATGAGTTACTCTTTTATTATATATAGATATATATACATAACTTGAATTTGTAAAATAAGTTTTTTTTAAATTTGCATTAATCCATTACTTTAAATAACAATTACATATCATATGAATAAAAAAATTTTTGTTAGGTCTCGTATATCTTAATTAGTTAATGTTTATTTTCAAAAATATAAGTAAGAATTAAATTCAATATTTTATTAAAACTATTAAGCATTTTTTTAGTTATCCTTGAAATAGAATAAGGTGTTGTTTGTTTTTTAAGTGTGCTGAAGTCTGAATCTGTTTTCACTTCTGATGGTGCTGAAGACTAAATTAGAATCTTAATTATAAGACTGTTTGTTTTTTTCTAAACTGTCAAACATCTTAATCTGATTTAGGGTATTATTTTACTAAAACTATTATTCATAACAACTAATTTACAAATCTTATTCCTTTTTATACAAAACATATTCAACATACACCATGATCATATTCCAGTGTAATTCCAACATACAACCTTCATTTTCTTTTTATACAAATCATATTTAACATACATCCTCCATGATGCACATCTCATTCAAGTATAATTCCAACATACAAATCATTCAAGTAAATTTCCAACATACAACCTTCAGTTTCTTTTTTATACAAATCATATTCAACATACAACTTCCATGGTCCACGTCCACACAGGGACGAAGCCAGGAATATCTTTTAGGGGGTGCCTTAAAATGTAATAGCATTTATAATTTTAAGGGTAAATTACAAATTTGGCCCCTGAACTTTGCAAAAAATTACGGTGGAGGTCCCTACAGTTTCAATTTCATGAATTGGGTCCCTGAACTTTTAATTTGGTTATGAATCAAGTCCCTGAATTTAACGCCCGTTAAATAGCTCAGTTAAGGCAGGGGTATTTTAGTAATTTATACTATTTTGTAATTTAGTTCAAACAATAGGGACCAAATCTGTAAATTACTCATCTTCTTCAACCATCCTCTTCAACCATCTTCTTCAACCTCCTCACAAACACCACCACCACTAATAAAACCCTTTCCCTTTCCCTTTCTCTTCCTTTCTCCCTATCCTCTTCAACCACCACCACTCATTCATCCTCTCACAACCACCATCACCATCTTCTTCAAACCACTACCGCTAGAAGCAGTGGCGACAGTCGCCGACGATGCCGGTGATGAAGAGCGACGGCAGCCAAGATGATCGATCAAGATGAAGAGCGACGGCGGCCAAGATGAAGAGCGACGGCGGCATGGACGACGGAAAACCACCGCCGGCCTCCAGATATGCCTCCACTCCACCGCCGGCCTCCAGATCTGCCTCCACTCCATCGCCGGCCTCCAGAACCGCCTCCACTCCACCGCCGGCCTCCAGAACCGCCTCCACTCCACCGCCGTCCATTCCACAGCTCCACCGTCATTCCCACCGCCCGCTTCCAGATCCGCCGCTCCACCTTCATTCACTGATTTACCCATATCCGGCGACTATAGGCCTCCGACGAACACAACAACCATTCCAAATCTGAGACCACCATTTCGTCTACTCTTCTATTTTGCATTTAGGGTTTTGTACGACAAGTTTAGGATTTGTATTTGATGGTATGGGTTTGTGTATAATTTGGGTTTGTGTTTAAATATGAATCTGGGTTTGTGTATAATTCTTGGTTTTTTGGTTTAAATATGAATCTGGGTTTGTGTATAATTTGGGTTTGTGTTCAAATCTGGTGACCAGAATTGGGGTTTTGGCCGGAGAAGATGATCGAGAAAGGTGGGTTTGGTGTTGGTCGTGGTGGTGGTAGTGGGTGTGGGTGTTGATGGTGGTAGTGGGTGTGGGTGTTGATGGTGGTGGTGGTATTAGGTTGTGGGTGTTTGTGGTTGTTGTTGTGGTTGTGGGTGGGGTGGGGGTGAAGGTGGTGTTGGGTTGAAGAAGGTGGTGTTGGGTTGAAGAAGGTGGTGGTAGTGGTGGGAGGTGGTATTAGGTTGAAGAAGATGGTAAAAAATAAATAGAAAATAAAAGAAAATTGTAAATGACCAAAATTCCCCTGCCTTAACAGAGCTATTTAACGGGCGTTAAATTCAGGGACTTGATTCATAACCAAATTAAAAGTTCAGGGACCCAATTCATGAAATTGAAACTGCAGGGACCTCCACCGTAATTTTTTGCAAAGTTCAGGGACCAAATTTGTAATTTACCCTAATTTTAATGTCGAGAAACCCTTAAATTTCAATAATTGTGTCTATAGTTGAAAGGAATAGTTGAAAAATATAAGTAATCTGAACACATAAATTGTTGTTCGCTTATAATTAAACGCCCTCCTAAGAATTGCGGCTTAAGAGTGAATTGATCCGGTACATCTCAATACACCTCTCTTTCTAATGTCCGTTCTTCCACAAATTACGACTTAAAATAAAATTGATGTGGTACATTTCAAATTTAACACTTTGGTAGGATTATAGGTTATAAATTTAAATTTAACACTTTGGTATGATAACCACTTGTAAATCCTAACACTTATATCACCAAAGTGTGAGAAATCCAACACTAGACATCAATTTAGTGATAGTTACTTACAAATAAAGAATAGATATCAATTATAAACATATACTTTTAAAATAAACAATAACTAACGATTAATAATAATAATAAAACTAAAATAAATAATAAAGTAAATTAATAAATCCAGTGAACTAATCTTACACCACATACCCACCTTTATATATAGCCTCCCACTTTCTTTAATTTGTATAAGACATCGATGTGGGAAACTAGAATAGCTTTCACAAGATTTTTTTTACCTTGGCTGTTGTATTTGCTAAGGACTCAATCCCACATCGGATGGATATGGAACAACCGCCCTATTTATTCTTCTATATAAAGGATTCCCTTTTTTCATCTCATCCCACATCGCCTACTTCTAGTCCCACATTGGTTTTGGACTCGATTCGAAAGTTTGCATTGGTTTTCGAATTGAATTTTGAATTTATAAAAATATTTGAAACCTGACTCGAAATTCGAACATATACACACAAGATTATATATATAGATATATAAACTTCAAGTTTTCTGATTTTCAGTTATTCACATTGTGGGAAGTTTTCTTTGGATTTTTGCTGGTTATCAACACTGTAGGAGGTTTTTTTGGGCTATTTATATTTTGTTGTTATTATATGAAATTTTGGATGATTGTGGTTGTTAATTGTTATTTGATATTTTATAATATGAATATTTGAATGGCTGAAACTCAATTTGAGTAAATGGGTAAATGTATGGCGAATGTTCATCCTTTTTCTGGATCAAATTATTAGTTTTTATCCCCGTATTTTGTAGTAGAATATTTTTTCAACTGAATTTGGATAAACCCGAATTCGACTCGAATTCGACAATGCGAATTCGAGTCGGTTTTACATGTTCTATTTCGAATTCGAATCTAGTTTCGAATTTACCTAAAAAACTTTCAAACCCGAACAACCCGATTCGAAGAATTCGAGAAACCCGAAATTCGACTCGATCAACACCCCTACCTTTGGGCGTCCCATGGATGTTGTACTGGTAAGGGGGTACTTCTTTTAAATACCATCAATATCGATACATAAAAGATATATAAACATTAACATCAATGGTATTATTTTAAACAATGTGAGGGGGAGCCACTGCATCTTTGGTGCTAAGGTGGCTCCGCCCCTGGGTCTAATCTCATTTAAGTATAATTCCAACAATGACATCAAATAAGCAATCTAGAATCTACACCATACGGGGGCTTTAGCAAGCCCCCGTGCCACAACCCCTCCGCATGCGGCTTTCGCCCTTGTGTGACAGTTAGGAGTGTAAACGAGTTGACCCGAGCTCGAGCTCTACTCAAGAATTTATGTTAAGCTCGAGTTCGACTCGATAGCCCGACGAGCTTTCATACTTCAAGCTCAAACTTGACTCTTAAAATATACATTATAGCTCGAGTTTGGCTCAAAAAGCTCCAAATTACATAAAAAATGGTTATTTAGGTTATAGCTCGAGATCGGCTTGGAAAACTCGAAAAATACATATTTAAATTATTTTGATATTTATTCAATAACTTTAATATTTATGTAACTAATGTAAACATTTTAGATTTGTTACTTTTTAAATAACTAATAGTTACTATAATACATAAATGTATTGTTCAAATTAATTAATTAATTTTAACTACATTAAATTAATGTTTATTTAAAATAAATTATTAAATAATAATCAATAATTGATATTAATCAGAGTTATAATTGAAAAAAGTGTCAAAAAACTCTTCTTTTTCATAAGCTTCTCCATGTAGCAACTTATCAATGACAATTACTAAAAAAGAACTAGTTTTTTTTTTGTTGCCAAACAATGTCTTAGACTATGTTTGACAAACTAGTTGATCATTAAATCATGTTTGGCAAAATACTAGTCAATAAGAAAGATGAAAAAGTAAAATGACGAAAAATGATATCTTAAAAAATTAATCAATTACAAGATTTTAGATTAGAATTAAAACATGTCCCTAACAATATAATTTAATACTTATTTTTAGTATATAATGTATAACTAAAAGTAATTATAATTACTATAAACTAATATCTATGAACAATTATTATATTTGCAACAAACGAACAATTATTATATATAACTAATAATTAAATTTATAATTAAAAACATGTCAAAAACTCCATATAAATTATTACAAGTAGAGAGTATACTAAAATGATTTTCAAAAAAAAAAAAAAATGTTAGTTTATATTCGCCAACCAATGTCTTAAAATGAAAATTGGAAATTGATGAGGTGAAAGAGGGGAATCCCAATAGTATTTGTTTTCACTTAAGTGAATAAGAGCTAAACGTTATTAATTTAGAATGATTATGTCTGGATGAAAAATATATCAAAGATTTTTTGCTTTTTATTTTGTTATTAAAGAAAATGGATGGTAGTGAATAGTGATCATAAATAGTAAAATTTTAACTACTTTCTTAAAAATAGATGCCACTCACCATCAAGGACACACATGTGAAGATAAACTCTCACCATCACTGTTTGCCTTGCCTTCCCTTATTTTTATATCAAAGCAACATTCTTTTTAATTTTTGTTTTGATATTTAGGTCTCGTTCGTTTTTTAAGAGACTAAGGTTTGAAATCTGATTTTACATTTAAAAAATAAGAGATGGATAGTGCATCTCTTAATATTTTAAAGTTTGATAAGAGATTTTCAAACATTTTCTTAAAAATAAAACAATCAGTTTTAAATTTACAAACCTTTTAATTTTTAGACTTAAAAGATTTTAAGAAGTATTTGTAAAGAATTTATATCTTATTGAATATAATTTTCAATTCAATGAAGGAGCTGTACCGTTTTTATGCAAATGAATAGAACATATTAGACCATCCGTTATGGTCTACTTAATGCATCAAGTTGCCAGCAGGTTTCCATTGGGTGGGAACACTAAAATAGCCTCAGCGGGTGAGGCTTCGGGTAGAAGCCATTGGGCTTGAGAAGCCGATTGGTAAACCCCATCCCCCACCCTCTTTCTCTCACTTCTTTCTTTATCTTATTTTATTAATAATTTAATAAAATAAATTGTGTAGGTAAAGATTGAGTTAGGTATGACACATGAATGATGTGACGCTGATGTGATAGTGGATAAGAGTATCTCCATCCGCTATGCTAAAATAGAAAAAAAAATGGATTTTGGTCATTTTTGTTCCAAGAGCTATGATATTTTGTATGTTAAAATAGAGAAAAGACGAAAGAGATTGTAAATTTCTCTAAAATTAGAGAAGGCTCTAAACTTAAATTGAAGAGAGAGATAATATATTCCACCAATAAAATATGTTGAAATATGATGTGTAGGAGAGAGAAACAATATTTTAATAGATATATTAAATATTTTATTAATATAATTAATGTTAGACTTGATAAAATAGAATAACTATGGAGATGAATGTAACTTTTTTTAGAGATTTTGACATTTCATATTCTATTACAGAAAAATTACAGCATAACTGTTAGAGATACTCTAAGGCTATGCGTAACGATGTATTGGGTTCAGCGGATTCGAACCCGTCGGACTCAGCGGGTTCAGCGGCTACCATTACTTGCCCAGCGGATTCGGCGGGTTAAAGGTGACAACGGTTTGGTGAAGCCGATGATAATCAGAGAGGGTTGTGTGTGTGGTGTGTGAGAGGGTTGGATACTAATCAGAGAGGGTTTCAGGATTAACTGTGGGGTTGGGAAAAAGCTAATGTGGCAGTGAGGTTGGGAGGGTTGAAAATAGGGGTGTGCATGGTCCGGTTTAAGCTTAAAATCTCGGCTAAACCGGTAACCCCGGTTTGATAGTTTTTCAAACCAAACCGGCCAATTATTGTGCCAAACCAAACCGACCAAACCAATATAAACTGGTTTGGTTTGGCCGGTTTGACTAACTTGTATTAGAATTCATAATAACCCAATAAAAGGTAAAAAAAACAAAAAAAACTATAAAATTTAAGAGAATAACTCAAGTTTGTTGCAAAAAAAAAAAAAAAACCAAATCTAGAATTTCACAAAAGGAAATGTTTTAACCCCATAACTCAAGTTCATATGCATCTTGTATATCTAATTATATGCAATATATATAATAATATAATCATATACACACACATACCCGGTCCGGTTTGGTTTAAACGGCCGATTTTGTCCTTAAAACCACAAACCGAACCATATTAACGATTTATAAAAAACGCAAACCATCGGCTTAAATAATGACAGCTAAACCGGTCAAACCGACAAAATTGGTTTGGTTCAACCGGTTTTCGACCAAATCATGCACACCTCTAGTTGAGAGGGTTGGGTACGCATACCCTAAGGAAAAAGGAGTATAACGGATGGTGTTATAAAGGCTACTCACTTTAGTAACAAAAACTCTTTTGATTTTATCATTAAACGTTCTTGTTTGGGGCATAATTAAATAAATCTATGAAAAAAATTAACAAAAAATAATACAAAATACATGTTATTTCTATAGACTTTTTAAAATTCAGTAACTGCTTAAATAACCAGATACCATTTTCATAAATTATATAAAATTATTTGTAATGGTGGTTTGCCAGTGGTCACCAACTATTGGGAGTTATTTGGGGATGATCACAAAGAATTGGTAAAAACCAAGCACAAAACAGGTTGGGGGTTTTTGGTCTAAAGTTGGTGGCTTCAAACACACCAAACTAGTCCCCCTATATTTATGTATTATTTTATGTGGATATTAAAGGTTTAATTTAACATATAATTTAAATAAACTAGTTAATTATTTTGGAATATCTATAAGGCTCCGTTTGGTACGTGGGACATGACAGGACAGGACGGGACAAAACTGTCTTTAACACGAGTAAATAAAGAATCCTATAAATAAAAAATTAAAAACATCTGTTAATTTTATTTATAGTAATAAACTAATAATAATAAAAAGCGTAAAGTACGTTTTTAGTCCTTATGGTTATCACTCACTATCAACTCTCCTCTCTGTTTTAAATTAATTATAATTTTGGTTACTATGGTTGCCATTTTTTCACTATTAGTCCCTTAGGCTAACTTCCATTAATTCCAGGAGTATTTTGATCTTTTCATATTTTTTTTTTTTTACCATTTTAACAATTTTAATTGATTTTACATTTTTATTGAATGTTTCTCTTCATTACCTAATCAACAAAGCCCTAGATCATGAATCAAGAACCCTAAAACCAAAAATCACACATCAACCTTAAATCTAAAATTTGAATCTCAATGAAAATCCAAAATTAAAACAAAAATATTACTAGCTATGCCCATCTTTCTCTATTTCGACGTCAAAGTGTTAAAGATCGGTAATGGAGCATTAGAATGTGTTGTCTGCATATCATAGTTTGATGACAACGAAAAGCTTCGATTCTTACCGAAATGCCATCACATACTTCATCTTAACTATATCAACAGCTGGTTATCTTCTCATACTACGTGTCCGGTCTCCCGAGAAGACCTCTACACCTAACCTTTGATGATAACTCGGAAACCAATCATGACTCGACTTACTCCCAAATCAATGATTCTACATCCAAAATCCGATCTCAAAAATCATAATAATCCATGTAGAAGAGGAACGAGCATTTTCAAAGTTTCCACGGTTACACTCCATCGATCACTAACTGATTCTACCGGGAGAGAATGGTGAAAGATACACATTAAGCTTCATGGAGAAGATTTGAAAGCAGACAGTGATGTTGAAAAGGGGCAAAGAGCTGTGGATGCGAAGTAGACTTCATGACGAATGGAAGTTCAAGAAGAGGATGGAGACTACAGAGCTACAGTAGCAGGGGAGGAAGAAGGTGAAATCCATATTTGCTCTAGACTTATTGTATTAGATTTTTTAGTTTTAGACTTAGATTTTGGATTTTGATATTAGGGTTTGATTTATGATTTTGATGTTAGGATTTTGATTTACATTTTAGATTTATAATTAGTTTGTGGAAGAGAGTTGACATTAATAGTGGATGATGGACCAAAAGTGTAAATTACTTTAATAAAAATAATCGGTTGTAATTAAAACTACAACTTTACAGGTTTCTTAGAATATTTTAAGAAATTGTGGATGCTTCGAAAAATAGTGTTAGAAAGAAACTGTTTTCCATCAATTACAATTTAAGGTGATATATTTTTGAAAATATAGATTATGGTATCGATAAAAAAAAGCCTACTAAAGAGTTTTACGATTTGAAAAACAAAACAATTTTACTTTTATGCCATTGTTTAAATTACGTCTATTACTATTTTTCAGATAACTATAGTTTTTTAAATAAACTTTCAAACTATAGATTATTAAAAGTGTTTTAAAAGTATATTAAAACTTTTTTTTTTTCTAATTGCATCCCTATGATTTGTTAAATGCACTTCTACATGAATCATTAATAACCATTTTTTACATTTTCAATGTACAATTTAATTTGATTTTGACTAAGTAATGGTGTAAATAACATTGTCCATTGACCAAAAATATAACAAACTAAATTTAGACTATTTCAAATAAAATTTTCAAAATCTCTAAAAATAAGAAGTTAAAAGTTAAATCTCAAAACAAAAAATAATTCCCTTCATTATTTTAATTTAGAGATTTTTACATTAGTTATATTATTACATTTGTTAACACATTTAACAAAAAATTGTTTTCTCTCATTAAATTTCAAAGAGCTTTATTGGTGGGAATAACAAAAAAAAAAAAAATCATAATTCACCTAACATTTAATTTTTTTAAAAAAATAAAATTTGGAAAATTTTAGGATGTGTTTGATTGTGAAATTTTTTTCAGTTTTAAAAAAAAAAATTCTAAAAAATAAAAATTTGAAAAGACGTTTTGTTTCCTAACTTCTATATAAAACAGAAAATTGATTTAGTGGTTTTCAATATTTTATAAATGTATTTTCTATTTTTTTAAAATAGAAAATGAAAACGCCACCATTTCATATAAACTCGTTTTCTAAATTTCATAAAAAACTAAAACCTTAACTTCATTTTCTAAAATGTTTTTAAAAAATGAAAAATTTAGAACATCTCAACAAATTCTCTAAAAATTAAAAAAAAGGAATCAAAAATTACAACATTAATTATATTATTTATATATTCTAACACATTTAGTAAAATTTTATTTCTATCTTTTAAACATTTAATATCAATAATTCTTATTGTAGTAATAATAAAAATAAATCAGTTTCCTTTCCTAAACAATCATTTTTCCTTAGAAAGTTCTTTAACGTTTAATGAATTTTATATTTATCATCTCTTTCACACTTTTTCATTTTAAAGAAAATGTCGAGAATATATTAAACAAAAATTAACCCAAAATATCCAAATTCTTTTTCATTTAGAAAATTGAAAATTTTGTTTGAATAGAAAATGAATTCAAAATCTTGGTTTTCTCATTCTTTAAGAGTTTGTTGGAGATGAATTAAAAACTTTTAACATTATTTGTTGTGAGAAGTGAGTTCTCCTTGTTCCATTTAAATATAAAAACCCCCCAACATCTAATACAAACCATCACCTATATACTCTGGAATCACTGATTCCAGAGCCAAACCTCTCTCCAATTCCAATGGGGAAAACAACACCAATCAAGATCATTAGAACATCAATCCATACTTTCCTCCAAAACTACAATTACTTCACAATTGTATCCCTTTTAGCCATTCCCTTCTCAACCTCAATCCTCTTTTCATCATCTCTTTCGCCCGATTCCGTCGCCCTCCAACGCACCCTCGATTCCCGCCTTCGGTCCCTATTCATGCCTCCGGATTCCCGATTTCATCGGAATTGTTTTCCATTTTCAACCTCAAACTCTCCCAAACCATCACCTCATCAATCCTACTCCTACCCTTTACCTTCTCTTTCCTCCTCTTAACAAAATCATCCATAATTCAATCCCTCAACACCCACCACCACCACCATAATTCAAACCCACCGTCTTTCGTCGGAATCTTCAATTCCGTCCTCCGAACGCAACTATGGAACACCTTCCTAATCGTCTCGGCAAACGCAACCTCCTTTTGGATCCTTTTCATTGCCTTCAACTGCTTGGAAAGCTTCAACATCTTACCGGACTCCGCCTTGTTCCTATCGCTTTCCGTGGCGGGCGGAATCGCGTATTCCGTAGTTGTAGCGAACGCGATGATCGTATCCAACATGGCGCTAGTGGTCTCAGGAATGGAATCCAAAGGTGGGTTCTTTTCCATCCTCAAAGCCTGTGTTATGATCAGAAGGAGAACTCCAACAGCACTTTCAATAGCTCTCTTCATCACATCATGTTGGCCGGAATCGAAGCGCTTTTCCAATTCCGGGTGGCGAATTCAAGCAATTCCACCCCTTCAATGGTGTTTGAAGGATTGTTTATAGCATATTTATACTCCATGATCATCACAATTGACACCATCACTGGTGTTGTGTTCTATAAAACATGTAAACTTGAAGATTTTAAGGGTGTTTTGATCATGAAAAAGGTAGAAAAAATATTGGGTATTGTTTGGAAGTCAAAAAAGAAGAACAAGAAGAAGAAGAGCTTTATTGAATTTTACTTTTTTTTTTTCTTTTGATTTTTGTGATTATTTAGTTTTCAATTCATTTGGTTTGAGATTAGAACCTGCAAATTAATGAGATCATATCATAGGACATAAAAGAGCATGTTAAAGAATTAAAAATAGCTCTTAGCAATTTCATCAAGTAAATATGAAAAAGGATTTATTGTTATAATCTATTATTCGTTGTTTAATATGTAGTCCTCGATTAAATTACATTTTGAAATACGTATTATTATTTCAAAAAATTACTTAAAATATTTTTAAGAGATATATTTATCAATATGAATTGTATTGTATGAAATTGTACAATTTTCTTTTCATTAATTTAATTTCTTTATAAAAGTTTGGTTAACCACAAACTGTCGCTACTGGTTTAAGCCTGTTGGGGAGGTGAATAGTTAACATTTCTACTCAGGTTCCAATTCAGGCGCTTCCAGATTGTGGCCACTGGGGATTAATTTAGGGCAACATGTTTTAAGCTGTCGATGAACCTTGCCGGGATTAGTTGAGGCAAAGCCTACGATACCCTTAGGAAAAAAAAATGTTTGGTTGGATGCAAGTTTGCCAAATTAATAGCAAAAGTTAGGTTACCATCCAAAATGGAATTAATTTTTTTTTTATGCATCATTCATTATAGGTGTGAAAAAGAGGGTTTACGTACGCTATCTTGCTTTAGTCTTTATCGCATAAGTCTTACGATCATTATGATATTGTGATAACTATAAAGATAATCAAAGTTAAAAAAATATCTTTTTGAAATTAATTTAATAATTGAATTCATATATAATTATATAAAAATGTTTGATTATATTGATCGAACAACAAGGTAAGATAGGACAAAAATGTCTTATCGATTTAATCAAATTTGTTGATTTCAAATATCAATCATTAGTAGTTCATACAAAATAGATTTCAATAGAGAAATTACCAAATATAGAGTATCTAGTATTTTCTTTTTATAAGTTCTTCGCAAGGTATTTTTATAATTTCTTTAAAATAAATCATTATAAATAAAGCTTTAATAAAAATATATAAAATTAAATTCCAATAAATTTGTTCTTTTAAAGATTTTAATATTAACTATTATGTTGTGCACTTTTTTAAAGATTTTTATATAAAATAATAGAAGATGCAACTACATTAGTAGAAATAAATTTAAAAAACGGTACTTATATTTTCTCTATCATCATATATAAATTTAGATTTCTTATTTTCTTAATTTCAAAGAAAAATATAGAATGCCTTTTTAGAATACAATATCATAAAAAAAAATTTTCTTAATTTTAAAAAACCTGATGGAGATGCTAATAAAGAAGCGTAGACATCATCCTATGATGCGTCTCATTGTACCAATCCCACATTCAGCATAAGAGAGGTAAATCAACGCATACATTCCATTGACAGAAAAGCGGTGTCTTGGGCTTGAACCCAAAAATGCTAATACTAAGGACTTAAATAATATGGTTTCTTTAGACCGGAGGAATACTATCACTTTATTTTGTGTTGCTTATGTTAATAGTAAAGAAAAAGAGCTCCTTTATGTTTTAAGTATAAGTAAATGCATCATAACCATTAATATTATTCAAGCGACTTGATTCGTTGTTTGTATCCAAGCAAGCTCTATAAGCTATGAAATAACTTTTTATAACATATACTTTTTCTAATGAAAAATAAGACAATATTCGTGACCAAATATTTAGGCTTAAAATAGAAAATGCTATGTATCCTTTTCTACATACCACTCCCACACGCATGAAATTATTATGATGTCGAGAATTTACTCATAATTTATCCACATGACGTTCATCTTGCCCTATATATGTAATCATCAATAAGATCACATATCTTTATTGCATCACTTCTAAGCCAATATCAACCATAAGTTAGATAGCTACATTTATATATCTAGAGAGAAACAAAAATAAGAGTACCAATATAATATCTAGTCTAGATGGGGTTTAGGTGTTAAATGAATAAAGGTACTTTATTTACTAATTAATTTTGTTGAATTGAATAATCCTAATAAGATATTATATTGCTACTCTTATTTTTGTTTCTCTCTAGATATATAGATGGATAGCACAATATACTAATATGTAATATTTTTCATTGCTAGGTAATGTATACTTATGGTGTTAGATCATGTTTTATATTTGATAATTTGTTTTTGTTTTGTTTGATAACATGTTCTTTTGGATGATACCAGGAACCCACTAAAAAAATATCAAAAAGGTCCAATAAAACCCACCAAAAATTATCAAAAAGGATATAATAACTATTGCTTAGTAAACCAACCCCCACCCCCACCCCCAAAAGAAGTTATCCTTATCATAAATTTCAATCGGTTCATTTTCAGCACATATGAACAAGTTAAACTTTTAACCAGCTATTCGAGCTCGAACTTGTTTATCTCGAACATGATTTTATTAACTATTGAGGTTGAGTTGATCTCGAACACATAATTGGACTTGTTAAACGAGTTGAACTTTATAAAACGAATTATCAACTTGGCTCGTTTACAATATAAAATATAGAAGTTATAAATCTCGACCCAATAAACGAGTTAATTGATCGTGGGTATAAGCCCATAAACAAACATCAAGCTCTGAGTCTCATAAGTCAAAAGTATTCAAGCTCGGGCCCTACATTGAAAAGGTATTCCAGCTTAAGCCTATTATATTTTTTTTGAGTCAGGCTTAGAAACTTACTACTCATTAAGTTATCTTTATTCAGTAAAATATCAGTTGAACCGAATAAGTTATCTTTATTCGGTAACCAAATTGTTTAAGCCGAGAACAACAAACCGAAACTATTTTGTTTCAGATAAACCGGACAAAGGATGCCTAGTTTTGGTCTAAATAAATTAAAAAATTAAAATTATTCAGTTTTGATTTTTTTTACCTCTTAAAGTGAGCCCTAAGCAATAAATAGGACAAAGAACGTTAGGGGAAAATAAAGGCCGAAAGAAATGTTAGTAGAGAGTTCGAGACCTACGTTTTAGGACTGACGGTCCCTCTTTCAGAAGTAGGCTTGACCAAAGAACTGTTAGTAGGTTCATGATAAAGATGGAGCTTTTACTTGTAGCGGCGGTAACCCGACCCTAATGTGGCAAGGATTCCCCGATTTGGGGAGGGGGGGGGGGGAGGATAGGGATCTAATTTCATACCTGAATTGGGTTTCGGATGAGGTTGGGGATAAGATTACCCACCCTGAACCCCATCCCGATTAGGTTTTTTTATTTTATTTAGCATATGTATATAATGTGTGTAGAAATATATATATATATATAGAGAGAGAGAGAGAGAGAGTCTCCTTATTTTGGAAACCATGAAATTTGTGGAAACTTTGGAAACTTGTTATTGTCCATTGATTAAATAATTGTATGGGTGAGATTAGAAGCTTAAAAATAGGGGTTCAAATTTTGAATTTCAGCCATAACAATCTCCTTAACCTAGGATTTCAAAATTTGAATTTCAAACACAATCTCAGCCATACAATTATTTAATCAACGGACAATAACGAGTTTCCAAAGTTTCCACAGATTTCATGGTTTCCAAAATAAGGAGACTCTATATATATATATATATATATATATATATATATATAGGGGTGGGTTCAAATACAAACCACCCTTTCGTTGTGAACGTGAGGACAGCCCAGAGCGCGACACGTGGCAATCTGAAACGGCGGGTCAAGTCATATTCAGTCTGAATAAAACTGCATGTTAGTGTTATTCATACTGAATAACGTTTGACCCGCGGATGACCCGCGGCTGACCCGCCCGCGTCCAATTGCATCAGAGTGCATGTTAGTGTTATTCAGTCTGAATAACGTTTTATTCAGTCTGAATAACTAAGTCGAAATTTTTTCAAATTGCCACGTGTCGCGCTCTCGTTTGTCCTCACGTTCACAATGAAAAGGTGGTTTGCAATTGAACTTTCACCTATATATATATATATATATGTATGTATAAAATTATTATAAATGACAAATACATTTAATTTTTGATAATGGTAATTAATGTAGTGAGAATTAATTATAATTATATTTTTAAAATGTATTATTTTGAGTGTTTTTACTAAACGGGTACCCAATAAGTTCTCTGAACCCATCATGTTTCAGTATGGCAAGGGGCTTAAACAACGACCAGGATCGGGGATACATACCTTCCCAATGCTCGTTCCATTTCCATCCTAACCGGTCTCCGATCCTTTTGACCATCTCGAATTGACCGGTGAAAGGGAACCACCATTTAACACCAAAAGTTATGTTGTTTCGATATGAATGTTTACATGACCCAGATCCTTACTTTTTTGGGCTGGCAAATGGGACAGACCCTCCCAAGATATTTTACCAAAAAGGGCTCCTTTCTAGCAAGGTTCCAAAATCTAGATCAAAATGCAATAAAGTTGCCTAATTCTTAATGTAAAGATAAATTATCATTATTATTTTTTCTCAGATAGTGTCACAAAAGTTCAATTCTTTTTATTTTATAAAAGTTTTGTTAAAACAAACAGGTTTTCAACCCAAAGTGAGTGATAATCAACAATTACAGTATAACCTGACAACTTGACATCCACGTCATCAATATTTACAAATTCTACCGGTAACCGGTCAAAATGAGTAAAAAAATTGGAAGAAGTAAACATCTTTTACACTAATGAAAATAAATCATTGAATAATAATCAAAAACAAACTTGGGTCACATTTTGGCCATTGGCTAACAACATGTTACCCAAAATCCAATACCTGAGGACCTACCTTGTAATCAATCAACCTGAGAATACAAATGCAACCAGATAGAAGTAACAAAATTCTCATTTGGTGAATTAAACAAGTCTCTTTGTCACAAACTAATTGGAGCAAAATGTGTTTAAAACCTGCAGCCTATGATCTCTACCTACAACCCTAAATAGTATCATCCTATTTCCTAATCTGTTCTATTCCAAGATCCATATACAATAACTTTTTGCCAAAAAAACTATAATTGGTTACAACATATCAATAACTAACTTGAGGGAATAATTGAACACCATGTTGGAGTTAGGGATATGTACAAGGACAACTACTTGGCAGGCATGATCCTAAAGCTGAAACTAGGACCAGATTGGTTTGTTATCATTCCCGAGAGCACATGCCAACAGCGCCTCACCTGTCGTATCTATCTGTCTGTATCTATAATTCTTCGCCTTCAAAAAGGGTATATCTTGTATTTACACAATCTTGAATGTATTTACAGCCGAGCAGTTGGAAGATTTTTACGCTTCCTCAAGGACTAGCAGCAGCCTTCATCCACCTCAATTTGATGAAGATAAAGCATGTCAACTCAGTGGTCAACATCAACTTGTAGATCCTGAAAGAACCCAAGTGCTGCCTATTTCTCACCCTCATTTGTTATATTATTAGACTTCGCCTTTGCCTTTGCCGTTCCGCTTTCCTTCTCTGCTTTCTTCTTCTCTAGTTCAGCATTTTTACGATTTTCTTCATGAGCTTTCACAAACAGCGTCATAAATTTGTAAAGGGTTTCAGTAACTGCATGCATACAAACAGACCCATGTCATGAAATAAATATACAAGCTAGTGTATTTCTGTTAAACACATTAATTGGTATTTAACATGTTTCATGGAAATTCCAACAATATGCAGCGTAATGATATAGTGAAAAATGCACCATGATTAAAAGTTAACTATTCTTAAATCACAAATGCAGCGTTTGGCAAACTAGCTGATAGCTGATAAGCTAGCTTATGAACAAATTATGTTTGGCAAAAACTAGCTTATGAGTATGTAAAATGACCAAAAAGGGTATTTTGGAGTATCATAGTTAATATTAATAAGGGCATAATTGGAAAAAGCTACAAAAGGCTCCTGAAACGCTACTCCAAGTAGCGTTTCAATAAGCTAGCCTATAAGGTGGCTTATAAGCTAGCTTATGGTCCATCCAAATACTTGCCAAACACAGCCTAAGACTGGTAGCGTGAATACTTTTGGGTCTTAGTTCTGTAATTGAGCCCGGAAAACAACTTTTGGTGGGCTTTAAGTGGTTGGCGGCTTGCAAAGTGTGCCACATTGTTCCATGATTACTCTGTTATTTAGACATGATTAGGGTCAACGAACTATACTAGTGATCAATTTGGATGAGATGGTTGTCGCTAGACATCTCTTAGCACTTGCTGATTCCAATATTGAAGCATTTACTACGGTCTTAGTTTTGGGTTATGGATCTAAGATGTCTATTAACTCCTTGCGATAAAAGGTTCCTAGTATCCATGTGGGATACTTCTATTTCAACGAAATCATGTCCTTGAAATGCTAATTGATTGCAGTCAAAGATGACCTCGGAGGGAACTTTCTTCACGATAGGGAACTTTTCTTCTGAACATCAGAAGTCCTATAAAGGGTCTAACGTTCCATGTTTGTGTTTTGGCTTTCGAGCAACTTATAGTTTGTGTTTGTATAGGTCGTTGAGATGCAATCCTTCTATCTCAAGGCCATACTAGGCTTAGGCCTTCGGTAGCGCAACCCACAAGCCCACAAAGCCCGAGCTAGGAGTACCCTACCCACAATCCCGAATTCCCCATATATATATATATATATATATATTAGAGGAAAGTTCAAATGTGAACCACTTTTTGGTTGTGAACGTGAGGACAGCCGAGAGCACGACACGTGGCGGCTTTGAGTGTGGTCCCCCCCCCCTTTAATTCAATGCCCTCCCGTGAATCGCGCATAGTCATCCGCTGTGGACCTGACGTGGTGCCTAGTCATCCGCCACGTGTCGCGCTCTCGGTTGTCCTCACGTTCACAACCAAAAAGTGGTTCACATTTGAACCCACCCCTCTATATATATATTTCAATTAAAAAAGAGAAAAGGGGAGAGAGAGAGAGAGAGAGAGAGAGAGAGAGGGAGAGAGACAGTGCTTGTAGGCTTCAGCTTGGAAACTCGTCGGCGAAAACCCGAACGGAAGCCCACTGGTGGCATAATGGAAATCCACAAGCCCGCAGGCGAGCCCTCAGACACTACGCAGGGCCTTAAAGGCGGCTTGGTTTGTTTTCCATTAAGTCGTGTATAGATAAAGTTGTTTGTGTGGATTAATCTCTCTGTATGGATTGGAAAGGTTTTTGTTTAGAGTTTTCCACAGATAGAATAAGCGTGTTCTTTTTTATTGGGAGGGACATGTTTCACAAAAACTTGGCTTTTTGCATAAATCTCCCCCAGAAACTTACTAAATAAGCTACTTTCTATATCTTTAAACCCCTACCAAACAATCATGTACAGCTGACTAAATAAGCTGTGAGCCCCCATTAAGCTCATTAAACTGCTAAAAAATATAACGTTATAATCCTAATAGTCCTATTTATAATCCTCAGCTAGAAAGATAATTATGGAATTAAAATAATCCTAATTCTAAACCAACTAAGAAATCTAATAAAATAGTAACTAAAAGATAAATCCTAAAGCTAAAAGGAAAGTAAATAATAGTAATCCTAATCTAATTAATAATTATCTAATTTATCACTAACTAATAAAATACTTAAATAAACAGATAAATGCAACTAGTTCCGGTCTAATTAGACGATCCAACAACACACTCGCGGCGCAAGCCATCACCCTCGCGTCGCGAGGTCCTTTCTTTCGACTATGCTTTCGATGCTCGTTTTCAGTCCTCTTCCGAGCTCCTTTTCTCGGTTTCCAAAGATCTCTAAAAATCTTCGTTAACGCTTCATACGGATCTGTATCACTGTGTATTTGTCTAGGTTAATCTTGTTCTTGGAAAAGAAAGAAACAACACACTGTTCTCCATTCGAGTGCCGAGTACATAGCTATCCACTATACCGTTACAGCAGTCAAAATATGAAATTACGTTCACGACTATGATTTGAAATAACAGCTATTGAGATGTTAAAGCAGTGTGGTATAGCAATCTAAAATAGTGGTTCATACACACACACACATATTCATAATTTAACATATTATGTGTATTCAATAAAAATATATAACTTTCACATGATAACATAAACTTAAACAAGGTAACTTTCACACAAACAACTAAATAATTGACAGATTAAATCTTAATACTGTTGGACAACCTAACCCAGGTCCAAACTCCAAAACACCCACAAAATAGTTGCTTAACACCAAGAAAATCCATCTACAAATAGCGGTTATGCAACCGCTATATAGTGTTCAAAATATGGTCATCTAGTGGTCCATAATTATAGGCCTTTAGTTAGAGATGCTTTAGTTTTCATGTTAATAATCAGGCTATTACCTCATTTCATGGATCTTTCGCAAATACTATTTCACTTTGTATATTTCATCTCTATCTTACTCGTATATGTATGAGATGTATTTTTTTCTACTAAAGAAATATAGAATCATTTCAAAGAACTAGAATAATGTTTATTGTCTGTGTTGAGCAATGTCCCACATCGGACACAAAGTGAACTTGTAATGTGCTTATAAGGGTCCTGGGCTACTCCACTCATTGCCAATTGGTTTTGAGTTGGAACCCCACAAACTGACATGGTATCAGAGCAAGGTTCACCCGTGGTTGGTCAAAAAAAAGCCGCACGGACTCCAAGTAACCCAAAGTATCCACGTGTTAGGCTAAAAGAACGCCACACGTGAGGGGGCGTGTTGAGCAATGTCCCACATCGGACACAAAGTGAACTTAATGTGCTTATAAGGGTCCTGGGCTACTCCACTCATTGCCAATTGGTTTTGAGTTGGAACCCCACAAACTTACAGTCTGTTAATCTGTAATCAATTATATAATACGTTTGTTCTTTTTCGCATTGCTCTCATAAGTCATAAATAATAATATTATTTGGCAAAATATATTTAGGCTTAACTCACCATCTTCTTGTAAACGAATTTGACCATAAAGACTGTTATCAATGCGTACCTTGTTCGAAAGAGCATCTAGCAGGGTCTTCACCAAAATAAAGGGCCAACGCGTCTGCATTTCTTCCCTGTAAAAGAAAATCATTATAATCTAAAATGGACTTTTGTTTCAAGAAAGGTAAGTGTAAGGAAATACTAAAATTCAAAGTTTAAAATTCCCAGGGATTTACCACCACAGTGTACGATTTTGTAACAACAGCCACTTCTGCCTCAGCAACCCCGATGAACTCCGTCAATTTCTAAAGATACAAGAAAATGAATTCCTCTCAGCACACAATAATATTCAGACACGAAAAACGTTTGCTGGTCATGAGATTAATTTTTGAAGAAGTTATGATGTTACCTACATTGTGGAAAACTTCTGAAACCGGGCCCTCCTCTGCAGAGGCAGCTAGTTCCTGTTTAACAACTTCCAGTCCCTGGATGATAGTTTGCATTTCTTCTGCTAAAAACTTCAATTGTATCTGCAATGAAGGAAGGCCTTTGATTGATCATTTCTACTACCAACAAGCATAGTGACTAGCCTTGAGCAATCTAATATAAAGCAGACCTTTGTTGCAGGTTCTAGGTGTACAAGATCCTTATGGAAGTCTAGAAGGGTTGATGACTTGGCTTCGAGGACCTATAGACGAGGAAAAGAAATGTTATGATGGAAACAAAAAGAAAGAAAGTAGACTTTGAAACTATAACCAATATGTGAGAAGATCAAACAGGAGGGAATCCATGAGATATATCATGTAATAACGTTAATCCTACTTTTTTTTAGAATTCACGAGTATAGGGGTGTGAATGAAATTCTTATACCTTTCGGGGAATCTTTTGGTAATGTTAATATTCTTATACCATCCCAAGTGAAATTATTTCATGTAGATGACTGCACAGTAAAGTAAAATAAGCAGGTGTTCAAAAAGGCACGTCATGGTGCGATATGGCACAAGACGCGTCTCCACCGCTACGAAATGACCCATAGCGTTTCTGTAAGGTGTGGCTCACGCCATGATGCCTTGAGGCACATGTTTTTTCGTAAGACATGACTTTTTTCAAAAAAAGATCATTTTTTTTAATCTTGTGTTCTTACATTTTGAACTTTAAATTTTACACCTTTATAGATTTATCTAATCACATCACTCTCACGAATTCATAAACAGTATGGACTCACGATTAAAACGAGTTATAAAATTACTTTTCTAATTTCAACTTTAAATGTTCAATCAAAAACAATTTTATTAATATTATATGATTCTTCCTTTTTTAATATGAATGCAGATTTTTAATTTCATTGTTTGATTTGAATAATATATAAGAAAACATATATGTATATACAAATTTGCCGCCTTATGTCACGTCTTGAAAAACGCCGCATCCTCGCCGTGGCGTGTAAGGCTTGACCTCACTGCCACGCCACGCCTCACAAGTCACACCATTTTGAAACTTGACATAAGCACATCTACCATAAGCACATCTACCATAAGCAATATGCTTTATTATGTACAAGAATAATCCATATAGAGGCTTGAGACTTTGAAAACCAGAACTGCAATCATATCCAACACAAATATAAAAGTACTTTGTACCTTGCAGAGATAATGCATCAAAGTCATCCTATTATTGGAAGCCCGTGTGTCAGAAAGTTTCAGAAGGCTTTCCAACTTGAAACCAACTGCAGAACCTGTAAAGTTTAGATAGGATATCTGAGACAATAATACAACTAAATGTGCAATTGTACCTTGGAAGTCTTAAAGAATATGTCAAGCTAGAACTCGAAGTCAATGATCAAACTAATAGCTATTCACATGAGAATGAGCTACAGTGATAGTCATGTGTAGGAAGAAGTGTATCAGAGAAGCCAAGGACATATAGACAGGGAACTGAATCGGTTTAACATGTATGATTCAGCGCACCTTAAACAAACCATTTTTTATTTATAGATGACATTTCCCCTACAATCACTAACATGCATTTTCATGACATACACAATAAATAGGTCCTCGAAAGCACGAGTGGAGTATTGTTCGAATTCTACTTTCGGTAGAGCAAATTTGGATTGGCTACTAAGATGGTTTGAAATTCAAATGTAAATAACTAGAATAATATCCCAATCTTAGTAACAACAACATGATGCAAATCAACAATCTTCATTGGTCAAATATGTGAAGTAAATAAAATATATTGCATTGCAGTGTTTTACCTCTAGCAGTTCCTTGATTTAATATATTACCCAAATATAAAATTCTCTTCATGATTTCCTTCAACTTAACGGAACTCCGAACCTAATAAACCAGCAAGAGTACTAAATTAGGTCAAAACAAGTAACAAATGAAGAAACAGCTTGAGAAAACATCATTTCTAATATTCTAGTACCTCTAGACATGCAGAGTAAACAGTGCTTAAACTCTGCTTAAACTCTGCAAGCTGAAAGGAAGGTGAAAGTAAGATAAACATGGCAAGGTAACACCAGAACATACAAATTATCAGACACTAGAATCATTAGGACGAACCTGGGTGTTCAATTGAAGTTTGAATAGAAAAACCCTTAACTTTGACTCGATACGCGGTACCTTCATTAGCTCCAGATAGTACTGGAAGACAAATTTAGAATCATGAGTGCTCCAAGGAAATTACAAATAGACGTTCCATATATGTCTACAACTTCCCTTTTCTCAATCTACCACAAGTGTCAGAATTCCAAACTAAACATGCATTAATATGCCCTTTAAATTACTCCCCATGTTCCACATATGTGTACAAGCTCCCCATCTCGAGAGCAAGTATCGATTTCCTAAACTGCACATGTTAAGTAGTGAGTTCTATTAATATGTCTTCCAACTAATACCATAAATGCTATAGAAAAGCAGCAGGCATCCTCTTCATGTTTTTCTCTCATGTTCCACGCAGTTCTTTTTCAGGACCTGGCAAATGCTCATTATCTTACAATTTTTTGTTCATATCTTGTAGTTCCAAACTCTTTCATGTTAGATCAATGGAGAATATATTCCAATTGTCACATTTGATGGAAAATGAAGAAAAATTGCTTGCTTTCACATTGAGAACAGCAAGAAAAATGAACGCCAAGCTATTTTTTAACCATAAATATACCTCTTGAAAGCCATGGCAAGTAAAGGCAACACATCATGTTGAATTCATGAAAAAAAAAATTGCATAAGAACAAAGATATATTTAAACATACTTCCACTAACCACTTCTCTCTTACAGGCAACAAAAAGAATAATGCATAGATGTTGGTGTCGAAATCAACATTGGTACTTGAGAGAATTTGTGCACCCCCTAGATCACACTCCAAAAGAGACCTTGAAGAAGGAGAGGTTCCAACATAAATACAAAAGAAATGGTCCAAGTCTGGAAAATGTGGGACTCCAACAGTAATTATTTCCCCCCATCATTTTAGGAATAAACGCATAATAGAGAAAAGAAGTAAAAATTACCATTTGACAAGGATACTAGATGCACTTATTATTAAAAAAAAGGTAGACGTCACCCTCTGAGGTGCCCCTACCGCACCGGTCCCACGGTCATCATGTAGGGGCGGACCTACTAAGGCTTCAAAGGGGTCCCATGCACCCACTCACTTGATTAATGTAAAGAAGAAGAAAAAAAGGAGTCGTTAACTTGGTGCACCGGCTTAATTACAAGTGTGTCCTTTAATATATTGGAAATCAAAACTATCACAATAAACTTAAGGTAGCAAGATGGTTGGTGTAGCTTTGTAAAGGCGTTGCCTTTGTGTGAGGTCTCAGGTTCGAGCCTCGTAAGCTACATTTGTTTAATTTTTTTATATAGGTTTTGTTATAAAAAATTTAAAAACAAAGGGGTGTTTTGGAATCTTTTGAAACGAAGAGGATTAAATCAAGTTATTAATAAAATTATTTAAACAATGAGTTTTTATTCCCACTTTTGTTTTTCAATAACCACCCATCAAAAATCGTCCATCCTTTCATCTAGATCGTATTTTTCAAGGAATTTTACGAAATCAACCAAAAAAATCTAGCAAGTCCCTCGAAGTCAACAAGAAAACCAGAAAATTTTCTTGAAATCAACCAAAAATCAAAAAATTACCTTGAATTCAACCAAATAGAACAAAAAGGTCCATTGAAATAACCAAAAAACAAAAAAAAAATCACAAAATCAACCAAAAAAATTAAAAAATCTGTCAAGAGAAGTTTGGCTAAAAACACATCAAGCGTCTTTGCAGACATTTAATCTAATTTAAAAGGCACACCCACTCGACGAAAGATGAACTGATTATACAGAACAAGCTTTTTGGTAATCATCACACATAGTGGATGCAGAGAAAGAAATATCTGACGGTAAATTCTTCTTCATTTGTACACGTCAAAAACTTTTGTAAGCCATTAAGAGAGAAAGTTGCTACTATTTAATGAACTGTTAGTCATTCGTAGACCATGTACATTCGATTTAATTATGTTTTAAAAGTTGCTGGTACACACTTAGTTTGATAATAGGCTACTAACCTGTTCACATGGGCCCAGATTCTCCTTGTCACCAGTATAATTCTGGACATTCACATTGCAGAAGATCAATACATATTGGGACGATCAGGAAAAAGAGAAAAAAAAGATACAAAATAAAAGTTATGCAGACCAACTATACTTCATAAAAAAATACCAGAGCAAGTAAATAGAGAATTATGTTACAGATTCACCTTAAGAAGCTCCATCTCTTCTTTTGTAGGACAGAACTTAATAAGATTTTCTATTTGGTCACTATCTAAAGCTGATTCATCCATAGATAAAGCTGCTTCCTGCAGATACCAAATATAAAATTTGCCGTTATTCAGCTCACCAACGAAACTAATTAACAGAATCCTAGAGGAAGTATAAAGCACCACTAGTAGTTCAGTCCCAAGAACTAATCTTCAGTACTGTAAAAAACAACATATTTCTGCACAAATTGAAATAGAAAAGTGCATTCGACACATATAGATCTTTTGTTAGCCTATCTTGTTAACCATATTTCCTATTAATTTCAACCATAACCCACCTATCCACCTGTGCCAAGAGCTTATAACCAGGAGTTACATGGTCCATAGACAAGAAATATATTAATATAATAGACAACAAAATTTTAGATGACACCCTAAGACTTAATTGGCGTGGTTTATATGACTACTTCCTCTAGATAGCTGAAGTCAAATGAGTAGGTTTTAAGAGAAACAATAGGTATAACCAAAACTTGATAGCCATTTTATCATTGTTAATTGAATTAAATTTAAAGCTGGTCTCTATTTAAATCAGCTAAACATGTCTGCTAAAATCATGTATACAAGAAAATTAGATCCAAACATTCCATTCCTACATACAAGAAAACAAAATTCAAGCATGCCACCCCTAAGAGAGAGGAGCAAACATCTATTGTAGCTAGAGGCGAAATAGATCAAGATATTCTATTGGACACGGAATCCACACTTACCACCATTTCAGAATGTGGCATCTTAATTTTTGTGAGCATGATTAGCGTGTTATTAGCCCTCCTCAGATCAATCTGGAAAATGAATTTAGAGTAGTAAAAAGGTGAACCATGTAATCAATCAAGAAATGCTAAACAAACACATTAAAACTATTATTACTCGTTCAAAGCACTGCAGTATCTATATTAGTTTTTGAAAAAGAAGTGGCTGATAAATGTACACCTGAAGCAATGTTATCATTTAAACAATACGAAAAAACATAAAACTATTATTACTCTTTCAAATTAGACGGCTTTGGTAATACAAACATGCCATAATATACTGAGAAGAGCTAAAGAGTACTACAGCTTAAACCACAACAGCACAGAATTATAAGTTTAAAGATGACTTGTACACTCAGAAGCACGGCATCTTCTAAGCCACGGTTTTACAATGTCTTAGGATCAACATTTTTTGGTTACACATCCCCCCTAAAGAATTTCTCATAGTTTTGCTCTCCATAACTGCTTTGCATAGTGATGTTTCTTGGTATCTGAAGATTTCCATGATCGTATCAATTATCTTGTAGATCAAGTAAATTGGGGTGTTATACTTATACTGATTTCCAGAATTCTTTTTATTAAGAGATAGTTCCTATCTTTTAGTTGGTTAGAGAGGATTCTCCATCACTTGTATAAATAGTTGTGCCGTTGTGTTTTCGGAATCAATAACAAATATATAAAAACCTTTGAGGCCAACACTAACTCGTTTATTAAGTATCCATGAGAGTAAGGGGTCGTTTACTAAACGCTTACCGGGGTAAGCGCTTACCAATACCATTTGATTTACCTTATTGATTGAGCATGGCGACTTGGCGAGGACCAAGAAACTTACCCAATAAGAGACAATGCAAGGAGCCAAAGACTGATACTCTTACCCCAGTAAGTGTGGAAACGACGCTTACCCGCTAAGTCCTTTTAACACTTTCCTAGGTCGTATCAGGGTTCTAAATCACTGTTCACCCTTGGTTATAAAACTTCAATAATGTTTATAGTATTTAAACCTTATTGGATTATGACATCAATTACTCTCAACAAGCTACCTCAATTCTTGAATCTCCTTTGCTTTTTGGTTCCTGTGGTGGTTTGGGATATTTCTTGGTTTATTCTCTTTAACCCTTTTTTGGTTACTGTGGAGAGTAAGCAACTGAAACATGTAACATCAACTCGATTAACTATAAGAGAGTATGAATTATATTGTGCCTAACATGCAGGTTTGCTTGTAGAGACAAACATATTATAAAGTTCTACATTCGAAAGATTAACAATAAATTCAAAGTGCAACAATCAGTTAAACAGAATTACTTTGCAAAACAAGCCTAAATAGTAAAAGCAGCATAAGCCACCTCCTTTGTTTAGTTTTATTTACTTATTGCAGATTAGTCACACAATACTGAAGCAGGGAAAAATAATTATTACAATAATATCATCCATCTAACAAGTTAAAGTAATTTCAGGAACAATTATTTAATTTACAGTACATTACCAGGGTTACTTTATCAGATTTTGAACCAGCAGCCTTCTCCTTTGCCGTAGAACCACCTTTCTTTGGGACTGTGGCAGGAAAAAGCTGCTCAAGTTCTGAAACATCAAACTCTGATGCACTGAATAGCAAAACACTACTCATTAACAAATAATATCACAAAGACAGATAAGATACATAATGAAATACATGTACTTGTATATGCCTCTTACTAGAAAAGTGTGATTTATGATACGGAAAGCTAGACAAATGGTTTATTCGAAGTACTCAATCATAGAATAAAAGGCAATTTTAGAGAGATGAGAACCAAACTCATGATGCGTAAACAGAAATACCTTGGAGGCTCTACAAATGTTTGAAATTCTTCCCACAAGCTTCCTTGCACCGCCCTGGACACCTTGCTCCAATGCAGTGGCTTTAAGTTAGATCTTCGAGCTGCCGCTCCACCACGTCCACGCCCTCTAGGTGGAGGGGGGCCAATTCCTGGAGGTCCAGGTGCACCACCACCTGGTGGCGGTGGTGGTGGAGGTCCACTACCTGGAGGTCCAGGAGGTGGAGGAGGTCCTGGAGGTGGAGGAGCTCCAGGAGGTGGAGGAGGTCCAGGAGGCGGAGGAGGTCCAGGTGCATTACCACCTGGTGGGGGTGGTGGTGGTGGTGGTCCAGGAGGTGGAGGTCCAGGTGCTTGACCACCTGGTGGTGGTGGTGGTGGTGGTGGTGGTAGTGGTGGAGGTCCAGGAGGTAGAGGAGGTCCAGGTTCATGATCACCTGGCATTGGTGGTGGTGGTGGAGGTGGAGGTGGAGGAGGTCCAAGTGCGTGACCACCTGCTGCTGCTGCTGCTTTCTGCTGCTGGTGGTGGAGGTCCAATACCTGGAGGAAGAGTAGAAGGAGGAGGTGGAGGTTGAGGTGCCTGAGCAGAGTGAGGTCTGCAGAGGTGGAGTGGTGGAGGTGGCCAAGTTACATAACCAACTGCTAGAGGTCGAGTAGTCCAGGAGGTGGAGGTTGAGGTGCCTGAGTAGGAGGTGGAGGTGGTGGTGGAGGTGGCCAAGTTACATAACCAACTGCAAGAGGTCGAGGTAGTCCAGGAGGTGGAGATTGAGGTGCCTGAGTAGGAGGTGGAGGTGGTGGTGGAGGTGGCCAAGTTACATAACCAACTGCTAGAGGTCGAGGTAGTCCAGGAGGTGGAGGTTGAGGTGCCTGAGTAGGAGGTGGAGGTGGTGGTGGAGGTGGCCAAGTTACAGAACCAACCGCTGGACGTCGAGGTCGTCCAGAAGGTGGAGGTTGAGGCGTCTGACTAACTGGCGGAGGTGGTACAGGAGGTGGAGGTGGTCCAGGTACATAACCAACTGCTGGACGTCCAGGACGTGGAGAAGGTGCGCGTGGTATAGGTGGTGAAGGTCCAACACCTGGAGGCGAGGGAGGTTCAGAACTAGGTGGTCCAGGAGGACCAGGAAGCGGAGGAGGTCTAGGTGGTTTAGGCCGAGGAGGCAGACGGTTACTAGGCGATGGTGAACGATATGCTCCATGCTTTGAGGGTGGAGGAGGTGAAGGATCCCTTGATGGAGGAGCAGGTGAAACAAGACCTTCACTTGGAGGTGGTGATAAAGATGTGGATCCATGCTCTAAAGGAGGTGGAGGTGGGGATGGTGATCGTGATCGTGTTGCTTCTAATGATGGTTGTGAAGGTAAAGGGACCTTTGGTGATTTTGCTTCCGAATTTCTCAAAGGTGGAACGGGTGAGGAAGGTGGAGATGGTGATGGCGACGCTGATGGTGTTGGTCCTAACGACACTAGTGGTGTAGCAAATTGCATGTCACCAGCATCTTCAATTTCTCTCAAGTTCGTAGAAATTCCCCAACTTGGCTTTTGTTGTGAATCCTCCTTCCCTAATTTGCTGTTGCTATCAAATATTTTATTACCATCATCTGATGCAGAGTCATGAAATTCTTGATGTTCTGAATCCTCCCAAAAGACGTCGTCATCATGACTTGTAGCATCTCCTCTACTATCTTCCACCTCATAAAACTCATCACTTGAAGCACTTTCTGTCTCACTCCCATCTTCAGGTCCTGCTTCTGTGGTGATAATAGATGGCAGAGGATCAGCATCCAGAAAAAGCACCTGATACAGATACAAGTATTATGCATTCAACTTCTACTTCTACTTCTTGTGAAATAAAGGCATTTCTATTTCTATTTTATAGAATTCAAAAGCTTACCTCGGCCTGGAAATTCTTGGGCATATGTTCCCTTGTATCCCACCTAACATCAACTTCATCACGGCTCAACATCAGTACATAGCCTCGAACAAACGCTGTGTGAAACATTACTCGGAACACTATCTCCTCCTTTACATGTTCTTTTTCTAAATGGATGCATTCGAGGACAACATCCCCTTGAACACGGTGGTGAATATCTATTTTCACAAGCTGACATTTACCCTGCAATCATAGTCCATAAGATTATAAATAAGAGATTAAAGGCAATAATTCTTACGTCTCACAAACATGGATTAAATAATATTTACCAGTCGATGGTGGCGTGCATGTTTATTGGTTTTCAATGATGAAAACAAAAGCTTAGACTTAGACCCATTGGTTGTTGAAGAAGAAGATGAGTCCTGACCATATATTCGAATTATTGGTCGACAACCCTTTCCATTGAACAAGGGAAGGACTCGAAGTATGATACAATCCAGAGATAAAGGTGTATCCGAGGGTGGCCAATCCGAGCCTAAATTTCTCCTGGAAATGTACTGAAGATACCTCAACTGAGAAGGCTGTGGATCTAAAGATGACAGAAGACGAAGAAGCTCCTTAGGAGCTTGCCTGTATACCATTTCAAGAGTTTTCTGCTCACCGCTATACTGCTTTCGGAACAAAAAAAGCCCTGCAAGCATAAAGGCAAGCACAGGCCACCCTCCCCTTTCACAATGCATCAACAGCACATTCTGTTGGTCTGCCACTGACAGCCAGCTCTCACAGGATTGTAAAAAGTGAAGGATCATCTCCAGTGGTAACACCAGGCACCCTTCATATTGGCGAGGGTACTCCATGACTTTCATGGCATATTCAGATAATATGTCAGCAATTTGGCTCTCGCTATCACCTTCTCTGAAATTAAAGACCACGAAAGAAGCATCTGGATAGTAGTCCTGGAGCTGAGCTACAATGTCGGCCATGTAGATCTTGTATGCATCTTTCTCCATTGCACGATTCGAAAAGCAGCAATCAAATACTGCCCAAAAAGTGGCAAGAAAGTGATATGGATGATAAATATAAACTTCCAAGAAAGATAATAGCTAAGACCAATCACTGATAAGAAAGGATCTACAGGGCATGAAGACATGGAGATTTTGGAGTAAATATATTAAATTTTGTGCCATGCACCCATCTAGAGGCCCAAGTCCATTCCTAAGTAGTATTCTAGAATAGTTTATTAAGGAGGGTTATTTTGGGTACTTAGGATAAATAGAGGGGTTGCAGGAGGTGAGAGTCATGCAGAAAATTAACGGGTACTATACGCGAGAGTTCTAGCCTCTCAAAAGCTAGTTTGTTCTTAGATTTCCTTGTAAACTGTAGCATCTTACAGTGTCCTTATCACTGGGTATTTCAATTGTTCAATCGATTCGGTTCATAACATTATGTTGCTTCTATTTGCTAGATTTTCAAGTCAGGAGATCATATTTTCGCATTTACCTACTCAGGCAAACTCAGCTCTTGCCCCTATTTCAACATTCTATTTTCAATAAATAAGTCATTATTCATTTCTAGCTGTCCAGGTTTACCAAGATTCATATTACAAGGCATGCCCCATTATCCTCCAACCCTTTCATCAAGCTCTTGTAGCCCTTCCTCTCAAGTAGAAAGAGAAAAAGAGATCAACAAGAAAAGGAAATCAATGCAACAGGCACAAAGAAGACTGATTAGCAGCAACAGGTTGCATCAAGTTCTCTTAAAGAAACTGAAAATATAACTACTTGGCTTGTAACTCAACTCAAAACCTTCTTTCGACATGACAACTTTCCAGCCTAAAACCTAACGAACTCCGTAGAGATCATCGACAGCTAAATTAGTAGCTGAACAAAATAAAAATCCAATGCAGCTTCCAGAAATCAGCAAGAGAAAAATTCAAACACATTGATCATAACTTATAGATATATATAAACCAAATAGACAAATTTCAAAACCTAATAGGATTTAACAGCTTCAAAGTGAATTTAACAACCGGTTGGATAAATGATCCTCTGAGGATTACGCCTAAAACATGCAAAACCTGGAGATATATATACATATATATATATATATATTGTATGTTGTATGTGTATTTCTGTACCGTAAACCTTGTCGGAGATCTCAAGAAGGTGATCAGGCGGTTTACGATAAAAGAAGCGTTTGAACAGCGCCATCTAATGGCGCTGTCGCCTTCCCAACCAAACCCTATATGATTCCCAATCTCGCCTATCAAAAACGACGATCATCTCATGCACCAATAATCGATCTCACAATTCTCCAATATCCATTCCAGTTTACACCAAACAATCAATGTGGTGATCACACGAAACTTCTCATGCAAACTTCAATGGCGGAATTCGATCATTAGGGTTTCCGTAATGACGGAAGCTAAATTACGCAATTAGGTCAGAAATTGATAAGATTTTTGTGATAGTGTTCAGCTAGGGTTTCGATGGCGATGGAAGCAGTAATATGTATATAAATGTTATATGTGTTTAATTGAATGAATTATGAATCAATCATACAAGTGTTGGAGTGTGGTAAAAGGAAGAACAGCGATAAGAATTGTATGAAATCGTGACTGCATTCGGTTTATTGATGTTGATAACAGGACGGATGAAGAAGAAGAAGGAAGAAAGAAAAGGAGGGAGAGGGAATTTGATTCATTGTTTTTATGTGTTAGATAATTGCAGTTTTGGTCCCTCTTGTATGTTGTTTTCATTGGTTTCGGTCCTTAGGCTGATGCGTACCGGGAGAAGGGGTTCGTGGGCTGGAGCTCGGAAGCTAGTGGGCGGAGCGCCTCGGTACGCCTCGGCGTGCTAAAGCGGCTCGAGAATAGCGATTTGGCCACATATTGAACGCTGAGTTGTCGTGTTATGTGTGTGTGGTGTCTATGGTGGTGTGTGTGTGGTGTGTTTTATAATAAAGTGGGAGATTGGAAGGGTTGGGTACTAATAGAGAAGGCTACAGAGGCTTATGTGGGGTTGGGGAAAAGCTGATGTAGTGCTGATGTGGCAGTGGATTGGGAGGGTTCGGATACACATAGCCTTATTGATAGGTGTTGTTCCCATTTCTAGTTCAATTTATCGATGTCAAGTCTCAGGCATTTACAAGTTATGACGAAGCCATGACTTTTTCAAGGCATGTCCTAAAGCGGACATACATATAGCTTGTATATATTGGTGTTTTTAATAATATCATAGAACAAATTAAAGTAATATCAAGTCATAAAACTAAAAACATAAAGAATAACCATTGAATTTCAAATATGTAGACTTTATAAAAATACTAATAAGAACAAACAATCGCAATTAAATCCGTTGAATCTCTACTCACTTTCTTAAGTTTCCAAAAGTAGTGTTCAAATTTTGATGTAAAATAATGAATATATACCCTTTAAGTCTATTTAAGTTTTAATTATCATAAGTAATATCATTTATGACTTCAATTATATATGAAAAATTAACCCACGCTTTAGCTATGCGTATTCCAAACCCTCTCAATCCTTTCAACCCTACAATAAGCGCCACAACAGCTTTTCCATAACCCCATAATAAGTCTTCTGGAACCCTCTTTAATCAGTATCGGAACCCTCCCAACCTAAATACCCAGTACAATTAAAAAAAGGAAAAAGAAAGAGAATGTGATAGAGGAAGAGAGCGGCTTTGCGGTTTGCGGACATCGCTGCAGCTTGACCCCATCGAGCTCGCTAGAGGCGTAGCGGAGCCCGCTAAGCCCGACGGGTTCGAAGTCTCCCGACCCAGGTGTCCGGTACGCAAGGCCTTATAAAATAAACATAGAGTAAATTACATATTTGGTTCCTGTGGTTTACACATAATTGCAGTATTGGTCCCTGTTTTAAAATAATTATGAAATGGTCCCTGTGGTTTACATTATATTGTATTATTGGTCTCTATAGTTTATACTATATTGCACTATTAATCCCTATGTTTAACAAATTGATTTCATTAGGGTTAGAGGACCAATAGTGCAGTCTAATGTAAACCACATGGACCAAATCCATAATTATTCTAAAAAAAGACCAATAGTGCAACTAAGTATAAAACACAAGGACCAAATATGTAATTTACTCATAAACATATCATAACATAAACCATGAGAGTAGCTAGTCCCTTCTTTTGGGAATACTGACGTCATCATCAAAAACCCCTCTTAAATCCCTTGTTACCGGCGGCCAACTCCGAAACGAACTTCCGGCGAACACAACGATGGTTCTCCGGCTAATCGGACGCATCGGAGGAAGAAGAAGACCAGCAGCATCATCTCTCTTCTCTACGCACTCTTCTAATCGTCACGTAACCCTAATTCACCATCTTTCTCCAATTCAACACACAACAACTATCCTCAACAATCGAGAGGCTACTACGTATCGGAGATGCGAAAGTCAGCCTTCGAAGACCGCATTCGTAGACTCATCCGTAACGACATCCAATACGAACTCGATCGATCTCCTCTAACTCAGGTATTCCCTAATTTTCCCCCTTTTTCGTCTTCTCGTTAGCAAAAACTAGCTTAAGAGCATGTAAAATGACCAAAAATGGTATATTGGGATAAATAATTCATATTAATAAGGGTATAATTGGAAAAAGCTACAAAAAGCTCCTGAAACGCTACTCCAACCAGCGTTTTAATAAGCTAGCTTATGGTCCATCCAAACATGTACTAGCTTATCAGCTAGCTTATTTTGCAAAACACTGCCTAACTCAACTGTTGTTCTTCAACAAATATTACATTCAGATTGCGTATAGCAGCCTTAGGCATACAGAAAGTGGTGTTTTTGGTTACTGTTATGTGTGTGTCTATGAGTATTTGTTATGATTGTGGTAAATTTGATTGAATGCAAGTTTAATGTAGCACATAGTATATATTTGCATAGCAGCAGCAGTGTTTGTTGTTTATTTCGACCATTTTTCAGCCGCAAAGCACATACATACATTGCAGTAGCACCGTATGTTTCATAAGCTGCTGGTTGCTTGTACAATTTATTTCATCATCTATTATTCTACAACACATTTATATCATCTGTTGACTGTTGTTCTACAGCAGAAGTACACGCAGACACGGAATAGCACACACATATGGTCTTGGTAGTACATGTTTAATTATTCTTTATTTGTGCACTTCCATTTTCACTATACTATTACTCTAGTAGATGCTTGGGTTGGTTTATGTGTAATGTACATCTAGGAAATGATTATGAAGTCATGAACCTACAAAAATGTTTCTTTTTAAAAGCGTTATTATGATTTATGTATTTGTATCCAAGGTGAGGCCAAGCATGGCCTTAGGAGCAATGGCAAAGCCACGACGTTTTTAAACCGTGGCTTAACATGGCAAGTATGTGTGTATATAATATGTTTCTATATACATATGCATATTCAACGTGTAATATGTTTCTATGTGGCAAGTCTGTGTATAGCTGCAATTTCTTAACTGCCGCAGTTTCTACTCCTGCTAATAGTTTAGCACATTCTTTGTTATTACTATGGGGTCCTGAAGCACAAGGAGATTTTACTCGTTGGTGTCATGTATGTTTCTACCGTTACTCAATCATCTTGAACAATTTAAACTTATATAAAAAGAAGAAAAGTAATATATTGATATATACATATATAGGGGAAGGTTCAAACAAGAAGCATGTCAATTTAAGAAAAAGTGAGGAGCAATCTCAGCCACTCATCTCGCGGTTACGGTGGACGTGATCGCGGAGGATTGACGCGATTCATGGGAGGGTAGAGATTATTAAAGGGGGGACCGGTCAAAGCCGCCTTTGTTGACCGAGATGAGTGGTTGAGATTGCTCCTCGCATTTTCTTAAAAAGTTATATTTTTCGTATGGACCTTCCTCTATATATATATATGTATATATATACGAGGGAGGTTCATACAAGAACAACCCAATTTGCAAGAACAAAGGAACCAAGGAAATCACATGTGATTTTGTGTTGCGATGGAAAAAGCATGTGTAGGCCACGCTCCGACAAGGCGAGTGAGTGAGCCGCGAGTGGGCGTCCATGCATAAAATCACGTGTGCTTTTGTTGGTTCCTTCATTCTTGCAATTTGGTTTTGTTCTTGTTTGAACCTAATTCATATATATATATATATATATATAGGAGAGTTATTTTGTTAACCACTAAATTTGTGTTAACCGTGTTAACTCATAGTTGTATACGTAAATCAATGAAATTTTTTTTGTGGAGTTGTTTAAGATGATGAAAATGTTTCATAAACTTCAATTTTTGATGAAATTGTTTCATATTTCGGGGTTTTTATTCCTATGAAATTTTTTCTTATTCATGTGAACTTTTTTTATATCTATGTAAAAAACACCTTCATATGAAACAATATCATCAAAAAATTTAGTTTATGAAACATTTTTATCATATTAAACAACTCTACACAAAAAATTTCATTGATTTACGTGTGCAACTATGAGTTAACACGGTTAACACAAATTTAGTGGTTAACAAAATAACTTTCCCCTATATATATATATATATATATATATATACTAGTTTTGATCCCGTGTAATACACGAGATAATTTCAATAAACTAAGTCATGCCAAAAACCTTATATTACAAATATGAATTGTTGTGGTATTGATCTTTTAACATCAATATTATTTTCTATTAAATAAATTAATTATATTAAAAAAAGTACAAACTTTATTTATTTTTAATTTAATTCAATCGATATCAAATTATCAACAACGAAAATATAACAAAGACATTTTATAGATCAAACTATAAACTATCTTTGACTTTAAAATTACGTTAATATACTTTCACATATAAAGAGAAAGGTATACATACAAAAGTGTACTTGGATTGAAATATAATAATGGATACGTTTAACAATAATTTGTTATAAAAATATTAATTAACTATTATATTAAAACTCAATGATTATCTTCATTATATTTAAAATGAAATATTTATTTTCTATTTGATGACGTTTATCAATTAGTTACATGAACACAAATATAAATTATTATATAATGTGGAGAAGAAAACTTAGTTATGCTTCTCCTGATGTAGATCAAAAAACTAAAAAAAAAGTAACTCGGGAGAAAATCAAACCATATGATTTAGTTCATCATAAGAAAACAATGACACAAATTTTCTTACCATTCTTCAAATAATTGCAAAAACAAATAATAAAAAAAAATTATGCATAATGTTCTTCGAAAAAATGGTTGACGAACTTACCTAAGACGTTTGCAAAAAGAGTAATGGAGGAACTTGAAAAATTAAAATGGAAAATGTAAGGTTTATACGGTTTTTGTTGAATCTGCTTAGTATTTAAATATCAATTTAGGGAGAGAGATAGAGATATAGATGACTTCATACCAATAGATAGAGATAATGATTGTTATATTTAATAGATAATTTTGGATTTAATTTTTAATAATTTTAAATTTTGAATCAGTGTCATGTGTCAACATATGACACATGACACATATGCATATGATGTGGCAATGGCTCACCAGAGCGCGACACGTGTCAATGAGTTACTCAGAGCGCGACACGTGTCAATAAGTTACTCTTTTATTATATATAGATATATATATATATATAGTATTAGGTTCAAATGAGAAGTGCTAAAAAAATGAGAAGTAGATACGTGATCTGCACCACTCATTCGGTCAATAAATGCGGCTTTAACCTGTCCCCTCCTTTAATAATCTCCACCCTCCCATGAATTGCGTCAATCCTCCGTGATCACATCCACCATAACCGCTCAAAGCCGCCTTTATTGACCGGATGAGTTGTGGAGATCGCTTCTCTACTTCTCATTTTTTTAGCACTTCTCATTTGAACCTTTCTCTCTCTCTCTCTCTCTCTATATATATATATATATATATATATATAGAGAGAGAGAGAGAGAGGGAGGGAAATTCATTTACAAACCACAATAAGAGTAAAAACCAATTTTTTTTGTGGTTTCATAGGTTAAATCAATTTTTTTTATGGAGTTGTTTATTTTGATGAAAATGTTTCATATAGTCCATTTTTTTGATGAAATTTTTCTTTTAATGTAAAAATGAAAAATTTTCATAACCTTTTTTCATTTTAATTGTAGTTCGTAAATGAATTTCCCTCCCTCTCTCTCTCTCTCTCTATATATATATATATATATATATATATTTTACAGTAGTTACAAAACTCAAGGGTAGAAACAAAATTTAGTAGAGTTCAAAAAGGTCAAAAGGTTCAAAAGAAAATGAAATCGCACTTATACATCACTTGGTCAGACTCATTCCCTGGTGAACTTCTGATAGTAACTATTTATGATTGATTGTTACTTGCATCATGTGAACTAGTTTAAATTAAAAGTGTAGATTGTGGTTTACTTACTACTCCATATTTTCTATAGCTTGTTCCGAAGTTTAAATCTTTTGCCATTGATGAGAGACCTGGAGAGCAGTGGATTAGATTGAATAAGGCATTTGAAGACAATGAAGAGATAAAAGTAGAGGTGACTATGTTTCGAGTATCTACTCCTGCTACAAAAGATATCACAGAGAACAATCCAGAGCTTTTCATTTCAATGGTGGTTGACATATTTAAGGATGAAAAAAATGGTATTTTGGAGTTCGTGTGCAATGTGTGGCCTGACAGTATAGAGATAGAGAAAGTTTTCATGCGTGACCAAGATGGAATGACCGGTAAACCTTATCTGGGTCCTCCGTTTAAGTAAGTTACAACCTTCGCAATTCTCATAGTTTGTACTTTTACTTTCAAATATAGGATCTATAGAGAATTAGATGTTGATACTTGTGTGTGTTCTTTTATCGCTATCATATGAATTAGATGTAAAATTTTACTCCCTTCCTCCAAAAATAAATATTCACAATGAAAAGTGACATAGATTTAGAAATGTGTAAACTGTAATCGTTACACTTTTTAGTTAACTACGCTATGTTTAGCAAACTAGCTGCTAGTTGGTAGATAATAAGTTAGTTGTTGACTGATAAGCTAGATAGTAGTTGATAAGCTAGCTTATGAACAAACTATGTTTGGCAAAAACTAGCTTATGGGTATGTAAAATGACTAAAAAGGATATATTGGGGTATAATAATTAATATTAATAAGGGTATAATTGGAAAAAAGATACAAAAAGCTTCAAAAAGCTACCTCCAAGTAGCTTATAAGCTACTTTTTGTCCATCCAAACATGTAAACAAAAATAAGCTAGCTTATAAGCTAGTTTGTGCTTACCAAGCAATGCCTAAATTACAATTTTACTTTAATAATAGATGGAGTAATGGATTTCTTCGTCTCATATTAACAGTAGAATTGTAAGATAGACATTTAATTCTGAAAGGGGCTACTTATCTTGGGTCAAACTAAAATAGAAATGTGGATACTTATTTTCGGACGGAGGGAGTATTATCTTTATTAAAAATGTCATAGGAGGAGATGACCTTTTGTATGCCAATCAGATAATATATAGAAAGTCCGTTGTTGGTCATCTCATTTTTGCATCAAGAAACAGATGAGAGTGAAAATTTAACAAACATTAGCTACTGTTAGCAAAGATTTCTTTATGTTTTTCCTTCTATAAGCTGCTTTGAGGGTGAATACTTTTTCAGTTTCTAAAATCTTACCCCAATATATTGGTATTTTGACTGCATATTCACTGTCACAGTCTGTTTTAGTAATACCAATATGTTTGGTTTGGTGTTTGGATTATTCTAAACATGGTTTTGATTTGGTGATTTTCAGTGATTTGGATGATGAGCTGCAAACTTCGATGTATGATTTCCTGGAGATGAGAGGTATAAACGATGAACTAGCCATGTTCTTGCATAAATGTATGCAACACAAAAGCAAGAACGAATATATACGTTGGATGGGAAGTGTCGAGTCTTTTGTAGCACGTAAAAAGTAAGGCCAAGCTCACTTTGCTTCTTGCTGCTGCTACTTAGTACTTACACCCTATGCATTTTGTTGCACTAAAAATTGAGTGACTTCCCTCTAATTTTTTCTATTTATAGACTCATATTGTAGAATTTGTGGTCACTATTAGAAACTCTGGCTTATGCTGCAATACTTGGCTTTGGTTGCCATTGCTGCTTTTGGAGTTGAGTAATCCTATTTTCTTCTTTACTTTGAGAATATCACTTCAAGTTTGAGTAAATTCTAAAAATGTGTGTTTTGAACTTGTTTCAAAAGTATGCTTGATATAGGTCAAATTGCACTGGAACCAACTTTGGCTGTTACTAATCAGAAAATGAGGAAAAGAACCACTGGAAAAACAAGAAATGATAACAAATGAATGGAGGTTTGATTTTGGTTAGGGAGAGCATCTCCAACAGCTTCTCCATATTTTCTTCAAAATGGAGAATCAAAAACCAAAATCTCTAAAAAAAATTGTATTCATCTCCAACAGCTTTCCTATTTTAAAGATTTCAACATTATTTTAATATTAAAATATTCCATAAATCTATTAAAAAACTATCTCTCTCTAGATTATAATTTTTCAAGGGTTTCTATTGGGTCTTTCAAATTGTAATCATTTTTGGAGTGATCTCTTTTTGGAGTGATCTCCAAGTATGAAGAAAAAAAATCTTCTCTCTCCAACTTTCTCCATTTTGGAGATAAGTTTGGGGAAGTTGTTGGAGTAGTAAATCAACCCAAAATCTCCATATTCCCTCCTTTTCCCCATTTTGGGGATGCTGTTGGAGATGTCCTAAATAACCATTTTTGTCAACAGTGAACTTATCTGTTAGTCATTCCTCTTCCACTTTTAAAAAAATCGTTACCAACGTGTTGAGGGGCCAAAAAATAAAAAGGAAAGAATTTTGAGGGGGTAGAGCAAGAGCTAACTATAGAGCTTAAATAAGTGGCACTTCAACAACTTGCCAATTACAATTATCAAATCTGTATTTTAATTCAACAACTTGCTTACAATATGGACCAAAAAAAAATTTTCTCCGAGTTCGAGCCCTGAGGGACGCATTCTGGAGGTACCGGGGCTTCGATCCCGGGCTGCATGCTTTAGTAGTCGGGTTTCGGCCCAAAATTGCCGAGGATTGGTCTGAGCCCAATGTGGTATGGGATACCTCTTCCAAAAAAAATGCCTTTTTTTCTTTTACCCTTTTGCTAGTTGCTAAACAACCACTTGCTGAGGTAGTGATTCTTTAACTTAGGCCATCCTTAGCCGGCCGGTACGCAGGCCGGTACCGGTCCGGTTTGGCCGGTAACACCAACAATGTTGGCCGGTAGAGATGAGGCGGTGAGATGAGTCGGTGCCTAGCTGCCGATTGAATTTAGGCGAACCACCCCACCCCCTACCCCCATCTCTCTCTATCTCTCTCTTCTTTCTCTCTCTCTCTCTCTCTCTCTCTCTCTCTCTCTCTCTCTCTCTCTCTCTCTTCTATTTTTTTTTTCCAATTAATTAGAGGGGTATGGTTAAGGATGGATTGGTATGGTGTTGGTAAGGTGTTGGTAAAGCTGATGTGGCGCTGATGTGCCAGCAAAAATGGGAGGTATGAGGGGTACGGTTAAGGATGGCCTGAGAGAAATGGCTAAGAGATGAATTAACTCAGCGAAATGACTATTTACGTCAATTTCCTATTTGTTTATGTTATTCAAAAGGATGCGGCTATTTACGTCAATTTCCTATCTTTTCTTTCAACGGAGGCTGGCTACTCGAAGACCATTGAATAAACAAAGAATTGAAAACAATATAAAAATCGGTTGATGCAAAAAGAAAACAAAATCTTTATTTTTTACATTTTAAAAAGTTATTTCATTTAAAGAAAAGATAATATAGCAATCACATGAAAAACTATGTCCTCAAGTCCATCATCCACCTGTGAAATTGGATGATTGTGCATTTATATTATGTATTAAAAGAAGATCATCTTCACTCCTAACCACAATAATTTTCTCCAACATGTATTAAATAACCTATACATAAATATATAGAAAAAGAAAATTGGGTAGGGATGGAAGGTGAGCCTACATTTAATACCCAAAGAAAATTGAAAATAAAATTAATTTAACAATTATTCATGGCTACCAAAATAGAGAGGTTGGACATTATGATCCATGAACCCTCTTGGTTACTTGCATTCATGAACTCCCATTGAGCCGAACCATCGAGTTTACTCGACCGCAAACGGCTAACAGGTCACTCATTTTGGTCCCTTAACCATCCTCAACAAATTCCCTTTCTGGGTTACTAGTGTCGAGAAACGTCCCCAATCCGCTAGCCGACTTTCTTCCCTGTATGAACAACAAGATTATAAGCCTCGTTTCACAATTGGACTCAAAATTGGTCGTAAGGGTGCATTTGGTACACAGGACATGACAATACAAAAACTCGTCTCATATTTGGCATGACATTAGACAGGGATAAAACTAAGACCGAGTGTGACAAAAATGTTTTTTTTGTTCCACTAAAGATGAGACAAGATTAGTAAATTATTGGGCATTCGTTTAGGAACATTAAATATTTTAGGAACTCCGGAACCATCTATTTTGTGAGTATTCATGATGAATATTTTGTCACGTCATGACATTCATCATGAATATTTAACATTATTCATCATTAATATGTTATCACATTATTTATTATGAATACTCACCAAAATGGTGGTTTCTAAGTTCCTAAAATGTTTAATGTTCCTAAAGGTGAGTTTGGTGCACTGAACTGGATAAAATAGAACAAGGATCAGTGTTGCATGTTTAGCAGGACTTTTATGTGAAACAGACAAGAACAAAGTGGATAAGGGATTACTATTCCATGTTTTGTCCTGTTCTGTTTTGTTTTATTTTGTCCTATTCTGTCATGTCTGGATACCAAACACACCTTAAACGAACTTCCTCTATTATACTACCCATGTCAAATTAAAACCTTTAGAAATTCTTTCACCTACCTACCCCACTCTCGCCCGTATAATCTTATTTATGTACCAAATGCACCCTAAGGAATGATGCTACACGAGTTCTTACCTCGTTGAAACCAGGATCTTCGAACCGCTTGGCGTACTTGTCGTTCATGTCTCTCTAAAAGCTCATCAATTCGATGTGATTGAGATAATAAAGGTCCGGAAAACTCGACCTTCTCTTCTTGATCTTGATACATCTGTCGCAAACACAACATTTCAAAACGATCAAAATTTCATACCAACAAATTTAACCTTAACGAAACACCCCATTAAAAAGACTTACCATATTGATTCTCTTAACAAACCCATCCGACCCCGCATCAAACGAATCCGGCCGCTCTAATTGGCTCCAGTTCTTAACAACCAACCCACGTGTCCCCGCCTCATTGGACTCCCGACCCCTTGAATTAATTCGCTCAAGATTTTCGTTACATTTCAACTCAAAGTTTTTCGAAGGTTCGGAAATCAAGCTTCTGGAACTAGACCTGCTTCGTGATCTTATAGATAAAGAATCATCTAATCGTCTTCTGGCCCACGCAAAACCGCTCGAACTCGGAACTTGTAGCGGACCAGAAAACGGAATGTCTCCTTGAGACGCGTGTTTTGCGTGTGAGCCTTCGTCCGTTGTGTTTGTAGACGGCTTACGTAGCTCAAAACCCAAGATTATGTCTCCACTTTTCTGATTATCTAAACTATTTCCGTTGATTTTGGGCCGAATTTGGCTTCTAGCCGGTGGTAAACTCTGTAAAAAATGTTAAATTTTTTAACAATAAGACTCAATGCAAAGGGTAAAAAAGACCATATGCAAATATAGATACATACCTCTTCTGGGGCCAATTTGGTCATGCCATTCTGTTTTCTGGCTAACCTTCTCGACACTTCAGGTCCACGAGTTCTCCCAACCGGCTTCTTCCTAAAAAAGCATGAACTTTTTCTTAATTTAACGTGATTTGGATCGAATACGAAAAGGGTTTTGTTCTATTTTCGGTTTATATCTTACCCACATGATGGATGATTGAAATCAAGATTAAAGATTTGTGAAGGAATCTATTTATAATCAAAATGGCATGTATGTAATGTGGTCAGAACTCGAGTGTATAAAGAAACGTGACAGATCAAAGATACCTTCTTGAGTCTTCGCGATGTTTGGCATCGATCTCTTTGTTTGGTGGGTATTTCGGTAAGCTTGATGGATCACATGCGTAAGGCTTTGTCTTGAAATACTGGAGATATTTAAAAATAATTGTTGCAAAATCATCAAAATAAGCCTTGGCCAAGATCAAGTCTTTGCATGATGATGAAATCAGTCAACTTATTTGACTTTAGAAAGTCAAACTTATATCCCCCTAAATTTATAATTAATTGCATATTCTTCTTGTATTAGGCTATGTCCGGCAAGCTACCTATGTGCTACAGCTAGCTATTGGCTGATAAGCTAGCTGATAAGAAGAAACCCCAATAAGTTATCGGAAGTGATTTTTAACATAGGTAGTTTATGGCTTACCAAACACGACTTTTTCAATAAGCTCAAAAATTAAGCTCTAGTTGCAAACACGGCCTTATACCAGTTCTTGCATCTTTTTGAGTAATCATCAAACTTTTCCTCAAAAGTTGAACATATTCATGTTGATTTTTGTTTGACATTCAAAATAGAAACACAACAACTTGAAGAGAATACGAATAGTACCTCGGATGCAAGTGCAGAAGAGGCAGTCCCGCGTTTATATGGTTCTACGGAGAGCAAAGTTTCGATAAGATCCACCGAACATTTAGGCAAGTCTTTAAAAGTTTCCCATAAACAGCTTTCGTACGGATGTTGTGGTTTAAACAACGTGGCATGAGGAAGTTTCGACTTTTTCCAGTAGTCCTCCGGCGGAGAACCACAAAGCTTAAAGATTTTGTGCAATTGTTCCACCTGCATGCATCTTTTACATCACTATCAAACTAAAAAAAAAAAAAGACTGTTTCATTCATTTGACTTCCTCAAGAGTCAAACATCAGACTCTCTAAACTCAAAAATCTCACAAACCTTTCAATATTTTCAAAAACTTTTACATGACCCATGATTATATATCATACTCTACCCAACCATCTTTAACTTTTTATAAAAAGTTACAATGGTTGCTAATTTTGAGATTTACAAGTGGTTGGTTTGACTTCCAAAAGTCAAAGGGAGTGAATGAATGCCTCAGTTCTTCATTTGAATTTCTCAAGAGTCAAACATAAAAATCTTTAAAGCACAAACCCTTCAATATTTTCAAATATTTTTACATGACCCATGATTATACATTATACTCTATCCAAGTATCTATATTTTTTTTCCTCTGAAAATAAAATGATTGTTAATTTTGAGGTTGAATAGTAGTTGCTTTGACTTCCAAAAGTCAAAGCGAGTGAAAAGAATACCTCAGTTCTTCCTTGAAGAATAGGTGAACCAAGAAGAAGCTCTGCAAACACACACCCAATACTCCATAGATCCACGGAAGCTTCGTAATCCGTCGAACCCAATAAAAGTTCAGGCGGTCGATACCATAACGTCACAACTCTGCTAGTCAACGGCTGTTTTCTTTCACCACCACCAAAATAATTACAAAAATTGGCCAACCCGAAATCGGCTATTTTCATGACCCCTTCATTATTTACAAGAAGATTAGCCCCTTTAATATCCCGATGCATTACGCCACGCGAATGGCAGTGCTCGAGCCCAGATAACAACTGCTTCATGTAGCATTTAATCTGTTTTTTCATGATTCAAGATTAAAAAAGTTTCAACCTTTTTTCCCCTAAAAGTTCTTAAAAGAAACACACGATTTGCAAAAACAAACCTGAGATTCTGTGAAGTTGATATCCGGGCAAGAAAGCAATCCGGAAATATCGTGTTCCATGTACTCAAAGACAAGATAAATGCTACACGATAACCGGGAAGTTATGATCCCATCTAGCTTCATAACGTTTGGATGATCAAGCCTTCGGAGAATCACAATCTCTCTAGCCATAAACCGAACGCTTTCCGGTTCGAAATTGTCGAAACGGACCTTCTTTAGGGCAACTATCCTTCCGGTTTCTAGCTCACGAGCACGAAAGACACTGCTGTATGTCCCTTGTCCAACCTATTAAACCAAATTCGATATCACCACTTTATTCAACAATGGTTGTTTTTGTATTGTATTCATTTGTCCAAAGTAGTTCTACTTTGAATACCAATGAATATGAAACCCCCAAATTACCCTCCAAAAGAGCCCTTCAGACGAGAAATGTGGGGTCCATCATATTTTGAGTAGAAATGGTCCAAGTCTAAGGGAGGTAACATCCTTGGGGTGAGGTGTGTGTGTGTGGTGGTGGGGGGTTGAGTCAATTGAGGGCATAAGGAGTACTCAATCCTTGGGGTGGTCCAGTCGTAGACTGGGATGCCCCTAGCCAAGTCAAAGACTGTGGTTGGGCGACCGGGATAGCAGTGGAATTGTGTCCCGATACTGTCGGGGAGGCGGGTGGGCGTGTTTGTGGTAGTTGTTCGTTGGTTCAATACCGCTATACCTTAAAAAAACGTAGAATAACCTGATTTTGACATTCTTAAGGGTGCAAATAGCAACTCTGGGCATTGCTATTTACACCCCTATCCATGCCGGTCAATTTTGTATTTGAAATGTAAAAAGTAGATTTGAAGGTGAAGTATGTGAAGAGAAAAACATGATACAAGAAAACTGATATTGGTTTGCAACCAAAAGACATGATGGTTTGAAGTTGAAAGCTAAACCAAACCAAAATAAGATGTAGAATCTAATGATTTCAACAATAAATGAAAAATGGGTTAATTTTGGGAACATTGACTTAGTATGTGTTTGTGTGTGAAATAGAAAATGGTAAATGATTAGAAGAGAAATAAAAACCTTTTCCAATTTCTCAAAGGATTCAGCTCTAAGAGGCACCCAACCCTGAATAGCTTCACCAGCAACTGCACTCAGCCAAGCTGGCCAACCAGCAGCCACCTGTTCAGCTTCCACATACTTTTGCAAATTACCCAACCTAAAACTCACTGAGTCACCACCACCAGTTGTCGAACTCGTCCTCCCTGACTCACCCAACTCGCTACCGTTCCCACTCACCCCTGACTCGCTCCTCTTATTCTTCTTCTTCCCACTCTTCCTCTTACTCTTCTTGCCCTCCAATTCCGCCACCACATCGCCGCCATTCCGGCCAGAACCCGCCGCCGCATTGTCCCGGAGACCGCCGGAATGGTCAACCGCCGGCGTCACTGACACCGCCTGCTTAGACGACACACAACCCATTTTCTTGAAAAAAAGATTAAGAGCTCGAAATCATGAAAAAAGATTTGGTTTTTGCTGAATTTGAGTGAAACCCAGATCAAGATTGGGGTCAATCTCAACTGGGTCGTGCTTAAATTCTTTGATAGATCACGGGAGCCTATGAATTGGTTTTTCGGTCCCTTTTATATATACGTGTTAGCTCATCATTAGAGCTCTCAATTCTTCTTCTTCTTCTTTCTCTCTCTAGAAATCTATGCGACGATTGCGGAGGAGTGAGAAAGTGGGGGGTTTTTAATGGGTTCGCAAACTTTGCTTAATCAACGGGCGTGGTAAGTTGTATTTTAGAGTTTAATGAATCAAGTTTTGTTTTGTTTGTGTTTTTGTAACTTGTTGTTTTTCAAGATTATGTGAAATTAAAATTGGCTAATAATTAAAGATTAATTTTGTAACATAATGAAACTACAAATTTGGTTCATGTGGTTTGTTGTGTCTAATACTTTTGGTCCTTGTATTTCTAAAACTACAAATTTGTCACTGTGGTATGTAAAAACGATCAGATTTGGTCTTTGCCTCTAACATCCGTTAAAAATCCTGCTAGATGAAGGCATTTTGACTTTTATTATGTCGTTTTTGCTTTAATAAAGTCAAAAAATAGTTAATATTAAGAGTAAACTACAATTTTTGTCCATATGGTTTGGTGTTGATAACGATTTTCATCCCTATGATTTCTATTTGCTTCTATTTTTGTCCATCAAACTAACTTCGTAAAAAGAACTATACTAAATAAGTATTTTGATCTTTTTATATTCCAACAACCATCATAGCCGACCCAACCATCTTCGGTGAACACAAACACCATGTCCAATCGCATATAATACCCCAAAGGCCCAAAATGCATCGATCTTCTTCATGAAATCTATTGTGTACTCTTCAATGTGTACAACCACCGCCTACAGTTGCATCCATTTCACAAAGATCAAGCCTTCACAGACGGTGGTTATAGTTGTTGCTTGTGGATTTGTTTTGTTTGAGATTTTGTTCCAGATTGTGATAATGTTCCAACGGCTTAATCCATAACATAAATCGAAAGCTTAAGTTAAACCTAAAATCAAACCCAAAGCTAAATCTACACCCAAAATCAAATAGAAAGCAGTTCGAGCCCTGGGGGACGCATTCTAGAGGTACGGGGGCCTCGACCCCGGGCTGCATGCTTTAGCAGTCAGGCTTCGGCCCAAAATTGCCGAGGATTAGTCTGGGCCCAATGTGGTATGGGATACCTCTTCCAAAAAAAATCAAATAGAAAGCCATTATTTCCACTTTTTGTGATGTTCCCAACTTAAACTTAAAGCTAAACCTACGTCCAAAATCAAATCCAAAGCTTAACTTAAACCCAAAATCAAACCCATAAATGGAGGTAAAGACCCAAATACAAAACCTCTTATTGGTACTTCAAAGAAAATAAGGGGTGGAGATCTTCGATAGAGGTCAAAGTAGATGCATATGCATACCTTGAAGCAAAAGCAGTCAGAGTAGTATTGCAAGGCGAAAATCTATGACGATGGAGAGTGTTTTTCATTGGAGGGTATGTGGCGGTTATGTGGTCATCGATCCGAAGAAGGTGAATGGCGGGAGTGGTGGAATAATGGCTGAGAAAGGGGAAAAGGCTGGAGGTTTTCAATGAGAATAGTGTTTTATACGTTGATGACCCAAGTTTGACGGGGTGTGTTTCAATCGGTGCTCCATCAGTGATGTGATGTGTTTTCTGGCAAAAGAAAAAGCGGGAAAGAGAAGAGGTAATTTTTTGGTTTGGTTTTCTTATTTGATTTTGAGGTTTGGATTTAGGTTTAATTTAGATTTCAAGGTTTGGATTTTTCTTTTGTGTAAATAGACTAGAATATCATGTGAAGATGTTCGGAGAAGATGATCAAAGAAGTGAGGTGGTGGCGGTCGGAAAAGATAACCGGGTTTTGGGTTAGGTAGTTGGAGGTAAAAATCAAGGAGGGGAGTGGTTTAATTAATTATCTTTTAAAAAAATTGAAATTTCAGAAGGGTGCAAAAGACTATAATACCATCGATCTGATAGGGCACTTTTACGGCCATTAGAGGCAATGACCGAATCCGGTCGTTTTTACATACCGCACTGATCATCTTATGGTTTTGAAACTATAGGGATTAAAAGTGTTACAAACGAAAACCACAAAGACCAAATTTCTAGTTTACTCAATATTAAACTATCTTTAATGTATAAAACATTTCTTAACAAAAATAACCAATTACATTTGTAAATTAAAATCAAAGTTATGGATATTTATATGAAGAATTTTAACCACACACTAAATCTATTAAGAAACTACATTTTTTCTTTCAAAGGCATCAATTAAAATTGTGAATCAAACACTTTCATTGAAATAACTAATTAAAATTGCAAAGTAGAAGTTACAAATAACTATGAAAAAGGATTTATGATTATTACATTTATCTTTGGAACCTAAATTTGTATCTTATTATGAATCAAAAACTTTTATGATTATGTGTAGATGGAAGAGTCAACAAGAGAGGATAATGGTGGACCCCAAACGTGTCGCCTACTAATATGAATCCATTTAAATGGGAACTTATTTGGTGGGTTTGGTGTGACTATTGGACTAGGTGTTTTATTCTCATAATTTTTTTAAATTTTATTGTATGTTTAATTTTTCACTTTTCAAAAATAACATTTTTTTTTATTAAAAGATGTATAAAAATTCAAAGCTGTTTATTAAAAAATTCAAGCATATGGACGTATCATGGTTATTAAAAGATAATATATAAATATAAACACAAAAAAGTTAAATATCCCACTATAAATTCTAATAGGTTTTCATGAATGCTGTTTTGTCTAATTTGTTATTTATTTTACTCTTTTTATGTATTTGTTAGGTCTTGTATCGTATTAGAACATAAAAGGATAAAATCTTTAGATTGACTTCCGAATCCAATTTTTCGACATAAATGACTCTAGATCCATAATTTCAATTGCGTGTTGTCTATTAGTCGACTTACAATTATCGTTCTTGATTGTTAAATATGTGATGTTTATCGTCTATGGTCTAAGTGTATTTTCGTTTCAAATCATGAATTTGATAGCGTCAACAACACATAGCCTCGGCCTTGCTCGTCGTATAAAACAACTGATATTTTAAATTCTATGTACGGTAGAAGTGTTTTAAATAAACACGATACTTAAACGTCTGACCTTTTTATGTGAGTGGCACTAGTTTTACAAAGTGTTGATAAAAAATACAATTTCTAAAGGACCAAAATGTCATTTAGGAAAGTAAAATGGACTAAAGTGTAAACTGAGTCATGGAGACATATTTGGCTTTTACTTGTTTGGTCATCCTTTCTAAGTATGAACAATTTGGTTTGGACCTTATGGTCACAAGTCAACAAGAAAGTGGGAAAAGAAGTTATTGGGAAGACATTTCAAATATATTTTTGTATTTTTTATATAGGCATAGATCGTCGACGAATTTCTTACGATCAGAATTTGTATAATAAATAATAAAATTTATTTGTTTGTTTGTTTCAACATCATTATTAAATAATTACATATATAGGGTCAACTTTAAATAAAAACACATTTTTTATTGTGAACGTAAAAACAATCCAGAGCGTGCCACATGACATATTCATTTTGAAAAATCATGTATTATTACTGAATGTTGTGTTATTCACTCTGAATAATACATGATTATTCAAAATAAATATGCCACGTGGAGCGCTCTCATCTATCCTCACATTTGCAATGAAATTTGAGTTTATAGTCGAACTTTCGTCTCTCTATATATGGTAGATTTAAATGAAAACTATTTTTTTATTTTGAAAGGAGTTTGACATGCTATTATTTGGATAAGAACTTATTCTCTCTAGAATATAAGAATGCTCGGATCTTGAAAGGTATCGATACTCATGGTGATATTCATGACGATATCCAATTTGAGTCTTTCACTTGGATCTCAGCTAGGTACAAGAATCGATCAATTTCTCACACAAGTTGGCTCAATTCTCCTTTGTACGTGGTCTGGTGACCCTTTCTTGGGTCTTGGCTTTTGTCTCTTTTTTTCTTGTTGTTGTCATCGTTTTTGGTGGTGTTGGTTCACTGTGGAAATATTTTCATGGATTTTCTTGTGGGTTCTGTGTATATTTGATATTTTGCTTTAAAAAAATATATTTTTCAAAAAAAAAATAAAGATAAAGAAACACATCCTAACATATATTCTAAAAATAGAGGAAATGAGACTTTTGTTCTGTAAATTATTCCAAGAGATTCTCTATATGTGTTCTTTAGAATAAAGAAACTAGAAAAATCTCAAAGTTTAAAATGTTTTCTACAACTTAATGTATGGAAATATATCTTACCTTTTTATTCATTTCTATCAATAAGGTTGAATTATTATTTTGGACAAATTATGTACTCATCCATTAACATTAACAACTGAGTTATGTGTCACTGACGGTTGAATCATTATTTAATAAGTCTTTTTAAAAAGTTTTTTTGGATGATAAATTTATAGAATATTTTAATGATATAGTAGATATTGAAATCTTTAAAATAAGAAGTCTGTTGAATATGAAATAGGAAATCTATTGAAATCACTATAATATTGAACATGAATATGTATAATATTCATCATGAACATACATACCATTCATCCTGAATATTTATGTATGTTATATGTATTGAATAACTCTACTATTTATATTAGTACCATATTTATCATAATTCATAAATACTAATTTTCACCATAATATCCATCATGTGTTTACATATTATTCATCATGAATATATTGCAGTTGTAACTCTCCTACTCTATTTTTATTGCATTATAGAGTAATCTAAATGAGTTCCTAATTCGTCTCGATAGATTTTCTAATCCATCTCGATAAAAGTTAAAAGTGGTAGGTTATGGTTTTACACAATAAAATAATCAATAAGTTCTCAATCGTTCTCAATAAAAAATAAAGGTGTTAGATTATTATTTTAACACATAAGCCCACACCAAGTCAATGGATGAGTGAAAAATCTCTTCCACCTAGGTTCGAATCCAGGCGCTACCAAAGCCCTTGTGGTCAGGGAGGTTCACCTGCGATGACTCTAGGCCATTCGTGGTCGCTCAGGGGATTAGTTAGTGCACATAAGCTGGCCCAGAAGCCCAATGTTATAAAAAAAGTCAATGGATGAGTTCTTGATTGGTCTTGATGGGTTCTCGATTAGTCTCAATTGGTGTCGATCCGTCACGATGGTTCTTGATTGGTCTTGATGATTTTCCAATCTATATCAATAAAACTTGAGTCTATGATTTTACATACACAAAATAATAAATCAATCAATAATTCTTGATGAAAAATGGATTATCGACCTATATCAATAGGTTCTTGCCTCAGTTTCGATGGGTTATCGATTAGTCGCGATGAGTGTTGGGTATATGGTGATGAAGAACACAGTGCCTTATGATGTTAAAGAAGGTGATGTGAAAGTTACAGACTTATGGTGACGAGCCATTGTACACACTTGAAGTCTTAAACATACAAAATGTTCATATATTCATAATGGATCCCTCTCTCTCACTCACTCACACACATATATAGTATTTCATGTAAAAATTAAAAGACAGAAAAACTATATCGAGATGGATATCATATAGAGGAGCACGAAATTCTCGTTTTTGATGTAAGTTGTTTAATTAAAATGTTAATAATTTTTAAGATAATTTATTTTAAATTTTAATGGGATACAAGTTTTAATAGAAAAAATATATAAAAAGTCAAATAATGTGGGCGTGACATTGAAATTTATTTCATTTTTCACCCCTAATCGTTTTAACTAATAATTTTACTAAAAACCTCTATTTAATGTGAGTTGTTAGATGAACGAAGAGGGAAGGTCGTGAGCAATCCTCATGTTCGTTCATAATGAAAATAGTTAGGTTTCAATGAAAAGTTGATGTTAACGTGGGAAGTTGTTATTAACCTTTTGATGAGAAGTACATGCACATTAAGATAAGATGCATTTTATCAATTCCTTTTAGAGCGCAATTCATGAGATAAAAAATAATCAACGATTCATATCCACTTTTTAAGCTTTTCACATTAATCTTAACTTTGTATACGATCCTTTACCTATATATATGTTGGGTGTAAAATACTATATTCAAAATTTATAGGCCAAGTGGTAACTTTATATGTCACGTTGTGACATTTAAGATATAAATAGCCTTGTGTTTGTAAGTTAGTGTAGAAGTCAAGATAGTTAAAAAGTGTTGGATCATAAGAGAGTTTAGTGAGAGAAAAATTTGAGAAAGAATCTTTAATGTACTATTATTCATAAAGGTAATATCTTTAGGGTTTGGGTGAAAGTCACACTATCAGGGTTCAAATCTTACGGGTGATATTTTTGAGATGTCTAGACTTTGGATCTGGTCCTTTGGGCCGGGTTTAGGGCCGGTACGGGAGGATCCACCATATGGGATCCACTTCCCTGCCGGTCGGGTTCAACCATAGGTTGGGCCGGGTCGCAGCGGATTAGTGGGATTGTCCAATTGGAGGTCCGATACCGCTGAAGCATATGTGTGTTAACTTGCCTTTTAAAAAAAACGTTAATCGGTTATAGACCTTAGAGCATCCACAATGTGGTTATTAGGAAGTTTTTCAGAGTCTTTTAAGACGTTTTTAAAAAAAGCAAAAACCTTATTTTGAGGTTTTTCACATAGTGTAGAAGTTTTCCAAGGGAGGTTTTTGGTGAGGTTTTTCGTCATAGCTCGTAACTGCACGACATGTTTTTTCAAAGATTTTCCGTATTTAATCAGTTTTAACTTTATAAAGTTTAATAAAAGCCTCGTGTTAACCAGTTTTATTTATTAATCAACTTTATTTATTAAAATATTTTTAAAAATGTATGATAAATATATAACTAATACGATAGTATTTTCTCGATAATAAATATGTATTTGTAATAATTTTAGCCTATTTATTTTTATAAATAAGAATACAAACGATATAAAGTTAAAAATGGTGGGACCCTTAAAAAACTATGAAAATACTTAAGTGAAGTTTTTCACATAGTGAAGGTAAGTAGAGTTTTTTAGATTGTTGAAATGACGATAATGCGTAAGAAAAAATTGTGAAAAAGCTTGATAAAAAACCTGTACATTGTGGATGCTCTTAAATAGGTAAAAAATTTAATTTAATAAAATAATTAGTTCATATTAGATTCTACCGTTGCTACAAATTATCGAGTTCTTATCTGATTGGACCTATATATACATATATAATTAATAATTAAAAGTTAATATTTGGAAAATATAATGATAGTGCTTTATGTAGAAAAAAATCCTCTAAATTTTAATGTCTAGTCGAAATTTTCTTTTCAATATCAAATGAAAACAAACAACACAAACTTGAATTATTGAGTATGACAAAATTATGATACAACCAAAAAATGGAAAGAAAAGATCGACCAAATATTCTTTCCATCACAATCATCAGTACTTATTTGTCCAAAAACAATCAAGTGATTTATCATGAGTATTTACATTTATTTGGTAAGTGAGTTATTAAGGTATAGTTTATATTTTAAGAAGTTTGAAGTATGAAATCGAAATTTACAAATTCAAGTCTAAAAAAATAAGAGGTGGATGGTGCACCTTTTAAAATTTTAGAGGACGGTAACAAGTTCTTAAGAATTTTCTTGAAAATAAAATAAATGGTATTAAATTTGTAAACCTCTTAATTTTCAGACTTAAGAGGTTTGAGAAGGTAACTTCTAAAAAGCAAATAACTAACAATATTTTTTTGATGTTAACTAACTATGGTTATTATAAATAATACAACAAAAAATACTTTTTATTCTTTTAGTTACAAAATTTTAAATAGAACAAATTGTACTTGTTGTTTCTTTTCAAGATGGTATATTATCACAAAGTACTTTTCTTTAATTGGAATTTTTGTTTAACATAATGATTTATTTATGAGAAAGATCAAATATTATAATTGTAAAAGTCAGATTACTGATTTAGACAACCTTTTCATATATATAAAATGTTTAAAGTGGGGTAAAAAGAAAGGGCTAAAGTGGGAAAAAGGAAAAGGAAGAGGAAAAAGACAAGGGATGGTATATGTTTAGTTGTTTACTAACTATTCTCTTTTCTTACTTTTGCCCATGCAAATAAAAATCTTTTGCATTTTGACCCCACTAGTTGTTTGCAATGATATCAAAAGGCATAGCCTAATAGCAAAAAAAGGCAAAAAATAAACCACAACCTAAGTTATGTTTACATTGGTGGGTGACCACAAATTTTGGCACTTTATTTTCACTTTTCCAACCATTTCATTTTATATTTTATTATAGGTAAAGTGGAAATCGATCTAACAATTATAGAATACAATGTTGATTAATAGTTGTTAATGTTGTATATCTTATATTATGTCATGTATACAAGACAAGTGTTCTGTTAAATCTAGAAGTTATCGTCGTAAACACTTAGAAGCATTACTGGTTTCTTGAATCTTATATAAATCTAAAGTTTCAAAAAAATTTATTTGATTTACAGTTGCAAAACAAATAATAATCTTTCAGAAAACGAAAAAAAGGGTGTAATACCATAACATATTAAATGATATTAGATAATAAATGCCAAGTATAGTATCCTTTTTTGGTATCATATTCAAGAAACATACATTTGTTGTTTGTTAGATTTGATTAATTTAAAGCAAAATATTAGATTTAAATTTAGATTAATAGAAACCATTTCATATTTACAAAGAACGTGAAAATAAAGGTCTAACTTGAACCGAGATAGTGTTGTGCCTTTTAAGGCTTTTTATTTGTATCTAATCAATACTTACATAATTAAGTTACTATAACTCAATTTAAATATTACATGAAAGATAATAATTTTATAGATACCGCATGAAAGACAATAATTTTATAGATACTACATGAAAGATAGTAATTTTATAAGTACTTAACAAAAACACATCAATTAAGTTACTACAACTCGATGTAAAGATTAGGATAGTCTTATGAAAAGATTATTGTGGCATTTACGAAGAATACATAAAGTCCATAACTTTCCACATAATACAACTTTTAAGTTATGTTGTTAAATTTCAAATAGGAAAGGTACAAATCTTTTAGCTAAATCCGTCAAAGCATTTAACAAAAAAGACGTGACTTTTGTCAAAGATTTATCGAAAGATCGCAACTTTTTGTTAAGTCCATTACCAATTTAATGAACGGATGCTGCTTTCTGTTAGATTTAGCAAAAAGACACGACTTTTACTTTTAAAGAGTGGCCGTCATTAAAGATTTTAAAAGATATACACCGAACTCATTAAGTATAAGTATATAGCTATGAATCAAAAAAATAAACCCTAATAAGTACTATTGTTCTTATATAATAACAATAATAATAATAATGAGTAAGCTGGTCGGTTCATATTGAAAACTTTCTTAATATAACTGTTGTAATTTTCATCGGATATCTCAAATAAATAAAATTTGATTATTGAACGGAGTTAGCAGATGATTATAACTTGGAACCCCTATTTGTTTTCTTGGTTAACATCATATTTTAATATCTAAAAACATTTGAAAAGACAAAAATGTCCCTAAATTGTGAGGTTGATTACTTAAAATTTACATCAATGATTCATCTAAACTTGTTTTAATAGTTGAAATCTTGGTATAATCATCTACAAATCGTAAACTTAAATCATATCCTTTTAACTTAGTCATGGTGCATCTCCTTTCTTTATTTTAAATAAATAAAGATTGAATCAACTCAATGTCCATAACACTAAACAGATATTAATCATTTACTTTAAAAAAAAAAGAATTTCTTGAAAGCATAGGTTGTTTCATTTTTTTCTTTAATAAGAATTTGATTACCATTAAGAAGATCTATAAACATAAAAAGAATTGTTACACAAACGACTTTAAAACCAAATTGGGTTCATCGCAATTTAATTTTGACCAAATCTCTTAAATGACAACCACTACATATCCAAAAGTTTGAATAGCATCATGCATATGATATGGCATAACCAAATTCAAAATATCATTGCATCATTTTGTGGGACACTTTCATTTATGTCTAATCAATGAATCCTTAAATTCTAGGCATAGATCATGCATGCCTCTAGTTACTTCTTACATTAAATTTTTAACTAATATTTTGTTGTAAAATACCATGTATTAAACTTCCATGGTATTATTCTATCCAATTTAATATACCTCATAACGAACTCGGATAGGGAGTAAAAGTTATAGTGAATGACGATATTCCAATTAAGTCGAATCTTTTTAGATACCATTATTACAAGAAAACCGATATTATAACCTGGTGTAGTTACAAGAAGATAATAGCTTAAAATTCATTATAAAATATCCTTATTTAAATTTTATCTTGAGGAACACACTTTCAAAATGCATACTTACAAGTTTATATATAGTTTAAAGAAGTGGGTGGGTTTTATGAAAAGTGTTATATTTGGTGAGAAGCGTGAGAAGTGGTTATTAGTAGTTGTATGAGAAATGAATGCATATTAGGATGGGGATTCCCTAAGATGGACCATATCAATTCTTTTCTAAAACGTAATTCATGGAAGGATATAAAATTAAAAGAGATCAATGCTTCACATTAATTTCTCATGCTTCAAGCTTCTAGCCTTTCAAATTTTTTTTTTTCATACTTCTCACCGTTAAATCAACTTCTCGTAAGAAAAGATATTTAAAAGCATAATTTATTTTGGGGAGTATATTTTAAAAAATAGTTCACATCTTTATTTACTACAGGTTTACATTAAGGCTATTAAAATAGATAATTTCAAATTATAGGCATTTATATGATGCTTCTAAACTAGGTAGGTAGTACAGGATAAAAAATACAACCATTTTTCATTTATTTTGCCAAATATAAATATGCTCATTAAAGTATTTAATCTGGAACATATCTCTTAACATAATTTACAGACTCCCATAGAATGATGATGCATTACCATTTCAACATAAAAAAAAGACATTTTTATATTAGGCAACAACATTACATATATCTCTTTAAATCATAAAAGTTTTGATCAAATTAATGTATATGTTTGACTTATTAATATCAGATAGTAATGATGTTAAATTATCACTAAGGAATGTAATGATGGGACTATTTTTTTACCCTTTGAAAGAAGGCTATGAAAGTGGAAATGGAGCTAATAAATCCACCATTTCATAAGTCATGAATGTTACTTATGACCATTTTGCATACCACTTCTAAAAGGTGTTCCACTTTTTGGCAGCTTCACAACAACAAAAATCATTTCCCTTTAAAGCAAAGTGCATGTGGTGTGTTAAGTTTTTTATAAAATTTGTATTAAATAGAATCTTACTTCTTCAATATATATCTTATTTAATTTGATAAGATGTATAAATATCTTCTTTCTACCATAACAAAATAAAATAACAATTTATTTTATACCAGTTCTTTCCAATAATCATAATATAAAAATTGACAATGCTTTTTATTAAGACTCATAATTAATATTTTTTATATAATTTATGAAGCTATGTATGTTAATCAAGAGAGTTAAAGTTCATATCTAATATTGGTAGGAAGAAAATAACACATTTATGATATTTGTAAAAGAAACAAGTTGCAAATGTTGGGGCAACAAATTGCTTCAAGAACAATTAATGTAAATAAACATCATGAATATATAAAATTAAAGAAGTTTGTTAGATGTATAGATAAATATTCATTAAGAACATTGTAGATGAATAGACAAGTCTTTACCATTTGGGCCATAAGGAATTAATTCGATGATGATAGAGTTAAAGATTTATCTTGATCGTGATTGATGTCAAAGAATTGAAATAAATTTGTAGTAGTTATTGATTTGTATTAAAATATCGAATTAAACCGCTGTTCATGTAGATTTTTTAAAACTAATTTATGCAAAAATAATGCAAACATAAATAAGAAAAAGATAAAATTAAAGTTAAATAATATTGTAAGCAAAAATTAGTATATACTGAAAATGAAAATTAGAAAAAAAGTCTCTCTAATCCTTGAAATTACAACAAAATCAAGTTTACAGGAAGTTAATAATATTCAAGTGTCATAATAGAATATTTTATAGAACCAAGCATACATGTTCCTATTTAAAAGCGTTGTAATAGATTTATCTAACGCTTTTAAGCATCTTAAATAAATAACACTTATGAAATAAGGTGTCATATTAAAAACTTTATACGACATTATATGAAAAAAATCATAGGCACAACTGTCCTATAGAAAGATATGTTTATCAGACGCTTCTCAAAAATGTCTTATAAAAAGTTAATATGATATTTTATTTTAAAAGTGTTTAAAAAACCATCTATAACGACCATAAAATGTCTTATAGATCTATTGCAATACTTTAACATAGGATACATATCTATTTGTTATGTAAAGAGGTTCGGTAAGAGAAATTTTGAGGTTCTATAGAATAGTTTGTTAGGATATTTAAAAACTTTTGATGTTTTATAAACCCAAACTTATGGTTTGAAGCAAAAGAAATATATTTTAGTTTTTTAAATCCCACATTATATAGGGTTTATTGGATTTAAAAATTAAAAAGGAAAATATCAAGAAAAATGTAAGTTCTTTGAATGCTAGAAGGTGACATGGGCTGGGCTGAGGTGTATGCATGGTCTCCATTCATTTTAAAATTTTGAATTTAGAAGGAGATGGCAAAGAGCTACTCTTTATATATATGGAGGGAGGTCAATTAATGGAAAGTTGGAGACATATCCATTCATTTTAAAAACACCAACATTTTTTTAACAGGATCAATAGGAAAAATAATTTTTTGATGATAATTGTATTTTGTTTGAAGGTATCGATCAAGGGTGGTCCTGAGATATTTGGTGTTCTGGACGAAAAAATTTTAGAAGTGCTCGCGGTTTTAAAAAAAAAAACTAGTTTTTTTTGTTTTGTTTCTAACAACATTGAAATGATGGTACAAGACAAGTTCACTTATAATGTGCACTTAACTAGGGATAACATAAAATTAACTGTTTAATGGGTTCTCATTCATAAAACATCATCTACATACAAGGTAACAACAACCCCTATCGTCAAGAAACCATGAGAAATAAATCTAAAATAAACTATAGTTAGCGTATAGTAAAACTTGACACATGTTCATCCTAAAATAAACAACATTTTGCATTAGTTGTTTGTAGAGTAACTTTGTTATGTAATAACGAGATTAAGTAGTATTGAGGCCAAGTCTTCAAATAGCTTAAAATAGTCACTTTTATAGCAAATTTAAATATTTTGTTAAAAACTACCGAATATATGTACACTAAAAACTAAATGCATCAACAAAAAACAACTTACAAAATTCTTGCATACAAATATTTCAAGAATTACACACATAGCAAATAATTTCCTAAAAAAAATTTCATTGTTGAATGGGATCATTTTTATTAAGTTTCTATCTTATCTCACATAAAAAATTGTCATAATAAAATAAAATAAGTTCTAAAATAAAATAAATAAGGAAACAAATAAATCAAAAACACAAATAGCCTATTGCTACGTTTCCTAGTTGTTATGCTAGAGCTTCCATGTTTGAGTCTTGAATTTTGAATATTTTTTTATTGAATAGTAATAGCCCCTTACGAATTGATGCCCTGGGCTGTCGCCCGGCTAGCCCAACTCCAGGGCCGGCCCTGGTATCGACCGAAGGTCAGGCTGGTTCTTCTATATATGCTTGTATTTCAACATTCAATATCGATGTAATTTGGTTTTCAAAGATACTTCTTGATGGGTATTTTTTTTTGAGTGAGTTTAGTTATGGAAAAGTTTGAACATAATATCCTTGAAGAAAATTTTCAAGATAAGTTGGAGAGCTGCCATTGATAGCAATAAATGATGTTACCAACTAAAGTTGAAGATTACCTATTCTTAAGGAAACTCATCACTTGCTTTCTAGAAACTAATTATGAGTTTCTGACATATCATAAGATATATAAAACCTACATAATTCGTATAACATCAATATGTAGTTTACAATTTTGTACGATTTATGGTTTGTATTGTATCTATATAGTGCAGTTTGCAGTTTGACTTGACATACCCTCGTTCTGTTGTTCAACGTGCACACTTGCACTGCATCGAAACATTACACAATATAGGGACGGATTCAAATGAACACTCATTAATGTGAGGATAGTCGAGAGCGCTATACGTGTTTCTGGATGCTACATTATTCACCTTGAATGCTATATTATTCATCATGAATAATAACATGTCCATCCAGTTTCGTTATTGATACTGAATTTTACACTTGTTGCGCTCTTCATTGTTCTCACGTTCGTTGTTCGCAATGAAAAATGAGTTTGCAGCCAAACTTTCGTCTATATGTATATATAAGGAGAGGTTCAAATGAAAAGTGCTAAAAAGTAAGAAGTAGAGAAATGATCCTAACTTTTCATCCGGTCAACATTTACAACTTTGACTGTAAAGCACCGGATAATTATTTGCATGGGTATGCAGAAGATGGAGGGGTAATTCTGTAATTTATACAAATAGATGTTGAACAAATTCATTTTATGAACCATGATATGAATTATATGTTCATATGTGACTTATTAATTGGTTCACGTGTGAACTATTTAACTGATTCACAGGGATAAATATTTACAATCACATACAATGTTACAACCGTAAAACCTCATCTAATACTATTTAGTCCATTCATTAGATTCTCATCGGTTCTCTTAATGTATTTACTTGATTTCATAGAGTTTCTGTAGCAGATGTCAATGCATATAACGGTTTATGTGATGTATCGCGTGAAAATGATAATCATAGATGAATCAATAACCAATCATATTGAATGGACTAAAATAAATGGTTTTAGATGAGGTTGCACAGTTGTAACATTTTATAAGATTGTAAATGAAGACGCCTCTACGTGAGAACTGGCTATCAATCATTGGATGAGAAGTGGATGCACATAGAATGAGATGCACTAAATCAATTATCTTCAAAAACATAATTCATGGGAAGACATGAGATTAAAAGTGATCAAACGATTCATATCAACTTCTCATGTTAACCTCAACTTCTCACACAACCTTTAACTAAATAAAGATCATATATAAAGATAAATTTCAAACATTTATTTACCAGACCAGGCATCATGTAGGAAGAAGAGTTAAGGTGAGAAAGGTAAGAATGAATATGAATCATTGACCACTGTCAATCTCAAACAGATCATGAGTTGTGCTTAATAGAAAATTGATCCGGCGCATCTCATCATCATATGCATCAAAAAGTAAAGATTACTTCTTACCCTCATCATTTATCACGATCACTCTATTTCTCATCAAAACCCAACCTTTAGTTATCATTTTATATATAATATAGAGTCCAACAAGCCCAATGATTACCCAAGTCAAAATCAACTTCCTAATCCAACTTCTCAACCCATATAACCTTTTGTTATATAATCTTTTTATTATGATGAAATTTGTCCAATACCATTGGGTTTGTAGTTGTAGATCCACCAACGCAGAATGATCCAAGATCCAAATAAAATAATTCATGCTATTTGTTACAAAAACGATACATGAGTGAACATTAGAGATGGTAGAATAGACCCATTCCATCTAGGATCGATTTGGACCTGTTATGGCCTGGGACCGATTTGGACCCTTTCTAGTGAATGTCGGAACATGGTTAGAAGAAAGAACATTTGTACAAGTAGAACCTCTTTATGACATCTTCAAATGATATGTCAAAACGTTTATATATAGTGAGGTTAAGGGGAAAATCCAAAAAAGAAAATGAAAAACTGAGAAAAAACCAAATAATCATTTATTTGTATGGTATGTACATATGAATACGTATAATGGAAGATGTTTCCTTGTTTTTATACACGGGTACATATTAAATATATATATGTACATACGGTATAAGTGGATTGTTATTAAGGTGTTCCTCGGAGTTTTTTATTTTCTTAGGGGATGTTTAACCAAACGCTTACCCAGTAAACTCTTACCAACAAGACATGACATTGTAACTTTCTTTATCGCGCTTAACGAGTAAGAGTCTTTACCATCACTTTCCAGGTTAGACTTTTGATGATTGTCTTTCCTTTTACCGGGTAAGATTCTAGGTCATGTTTATGTTCGTCTGATAAGGTAATTTAACCGATAAGCTCTTACCGAGGTAAGTGTTTAATACATGGCCTCTTAGTGTTTCCCCTTGAGCTTAACCAGTCTACCCGGGTTTCGAATCCAAGGAGAGTCAATTTGAGGGCATGAGGAGTACCCAGTCCTTGGGTTGATCTAGTCATAGACTGGGTTGCCCCCAAGCCCAGTAAAAAATTGTGGTTGGGCTCTAGGTCCAGCGTAAGCTGGGCTCGGACGCGGCGGATTAGTGGGCTACCCGTGGATGCCTGATACCGCCGGAGAGGCGTGTATGTATGTGTGTGTTCGTGGTAGTCGTTCGTTGGTTCGATACCGCTATGCCTTAAAAAATGATATATTTTCAAATTTATTATAGGGAAACAAACAGCCCATACGCAGTGCACTGAACAACTGAAGGACTACATACATAAGACTTTTACATAATTTAGTTAAAATAGGACTGTTGCTTATAAATTATGCTCCAAGCCATGATCAATAGAAGCCCAATGTTAAGAGCCAGTCCACAGAGCAATCAGTGTTTATACATTTGGCCCAATTTACAACTTTTAGGTAAGAGCTAAGAGCATCTGTAATACTGTGGTTTTTTATCAAATATTTTTATGCTTTTTTTCTTTAAGTATTATTACTATCTCAATAATCTTAAAGCCTCAACATTCTTTTACTATGTGAAAAGCCTTACCCAAACTTTTTTAAGGTTCCACCATTTTAATTTTATATTATTTATAAAAATAATACAAACACATATTTATTTATATCAATAAAATCCTATTGCATTAATATATAAAATATGTAATTAGTTTAATAGTTTTATTAATATATAATAAAATTTTCAAAATTAAAGTTGGACATATATTAATAAATAAAACTGATTAATAAAAAACCCGACTAATATGAGATTTTTATAAAGTTTCATAAAGTTAAAACTGATTAAATACGAAAAACCTCTAAAAAAGCAGGTTGTGCAGTTACGAGATATGACGAAAAACCTCATAAAAGACCTATTGCAAAAAAACCTTTACGCTATGTGAAAAACCTCAAAGGGATATTTTTGCTTTTTGAAAAACCTCCCAAAAACCACATTGTGGATGCTGACATGCCAATAGAAACAATTTAATATTGTTTTATGAACATTGTTTTGAGAGATTTAGGCACATCTACATGTTAGCGTTTACAAACATCTCACTTGCTCTATCTGGTAAATATAAAAAGAATCAAGAATCTTACTTATAAGAGGTATAACAAGGATGGAAAACCTTATTTGTATGAGGTATAACAAGGAGCGGTAATCGTATCAATAAGTAAGGAGAAGACTCTTGCCTGGAAAGCGTTTACCAAGTAAAGACAGTCCACAATAGTTTATTTTAATGACCAAAAATGTTAACCGAGATAAGTGAGGGTGGTGAATGTTGCTAATAAATGCCTACCGACCAAACATTTGATAAACGACTCATTAATTAGTATTATCGTCGAGTGTTGATTTGATACCTAATTAGAAAACAATGATAAATATCTATGCTTGTTGTATGTAGCTATTTTGTTTTAAATTTTATAACTACAATTGGAATTTTAAATATTAAAATCGTGTATGATTTGCCGTTAAAAAAAAAACGTGTACGATTTTTACAAAGGCATTTAAAAGATATTTGCAACATTTCAATTTTGTAAAGAAAGTTAGATGCAATGTATCAAATCTAAAAGCATATGAATAATCTCTACAACCGATTATCTTGAGTTAGATGAAAAAAGATCACCGAACATGTTTCTTGTTTTAAGGTTCATCCATCACAAAATTTTGTACGAAATGTTGTAAATTCAATACATTTATAAAGTCATTCTTTCTCTGAGAAATCTTATACATCTTGACTACTTTAATTCCATGTATTTAGATGATGAAGAGCATTTGACGCGTCATTAAAAAAAATCAAAACCACAAAAATGTAGTAACAAAAAAAATGATGTTTACGTCTATTTTTTTATATCCATTCAATTTACAACACTTGATTTAAAAATCCATGTCATCTGGTCTTATGGAATGTCTACGGCCACTATTCATACGTGATCACTTGTCACATCTGAAGTTTGAACCATCAAGAAATGCAACCTAGGATTCACATTTCTTGATATGTGTGGTCATTATCATGATCTTCTAATCGTTACAGCCGCCTCATCTTCTCGATTGTTTCCAATACTGTTGATTTCATTCAATTTCTTCTTTACATACTCCTTTTTCCATTGACATGCAAATTGGCCTGACTTTTGTTGTCCTCCTTCACTCCCCTTAGATATCGTCATCATCACCGCTATAACAATAACATAATAAAGAAAACAATATTTCTCCAAATTTTATGTCTCATCTCTGTCTCACTAATAATATGAAAGCACATCTTTATTTTATATAAACTTATGGAATTCATCTTTTTATTATTCAATAGACTTATTTGCAATAATTACCCATACCAAGTACCACAACGACAATAATACATGTCGCTAGCAATGGTTGTTTCATCAAGTAAATGGTTATTTGTGCTTTCTCTTGGCCGGTAATTCAAATAAAAAATTCTATGTTTACGTAAGAGTGTTATACTACACATCAAGGGAAAAAAACATAAGTATTCCGCAAGCAAAATAAGCATTAGGATGGTCAAAAAATTTGTTCCCATAATATAATGATTAACTAAATTCATCACCAACATTCAACGGTAAAATCAATGTTTTCGCTTATTAATGTCAAGGGTTAGTAATGGCAAACCGAATAGGACATGAGTAGCACACTTATTTGAACACGTAACTTTTTAGTGCTACATTAGCATTACATTAGTTTTTCATTATCCAATCCTCAAGTCCTCACCGTTCTTTCAAATTTTATAGCACAACCTATACCCTCATACCTTTGTCATTTTTTTATTAATATTAAATATAGTATAGAAGAGAGAGAAAGAGAGAAGAGAAGAGAGAGAAAGAGAGAAGAGAAGATATATATATATATATATATATAGAGAGAGAGAGAGAGAGAGAGAGAGAGGGCAGGGACGCGTCCTAGGAGCCGCCCGTGAACGGTGTACCCATGGCTTGAACCTGCTAGGAGCGTACCACATGCGGGCTGACCACGCTGAAAGGTTCTTCATACTAGGGGTGAGCAAAACCGGGTACCCGGCCTAAATTCATGGAACCGGAACCGGAACCGGCGGTTCCTAGAATGAAGTACCGGAACCGGAACCGGTTGCACCGGTTCTTCATATTTGGGAACCGGTCCCGGAACCGCCGGTTCCGGTTCCGAAACCGGGTACCCGGTGTCTAATTTTTTAAATGTTTTTTTTTAATATTTTATGTTATAAAAAAGAAATTATTAGTTATTACATAGTCACAACGTAACGAAATAAATAGTAAAACGATGAAAACTTATCCGATAAAAACTATATAAATAATTACGACAATTTTTGAAAATGAAAATAACAAAAAACACAACTTGAAATGTTAAATACAATATAAAAATATCGAAAAAATAGAATAAATAAGTCGAGTGAAAAAGTGGTCGTAAGTTTATGCGTAACGTAAAAGGTAAAACAATAATTTTAAATTTAGTCTATTAAACATAATAATCATATATATAAAATTACATTTAATAATATATAAATATATACATATATATAGCCTAACCGGTTCCGGCGGGTACCCGGCGGTTAGCGGTTCCACAAAAATGAGAACCGGAACCGGAACCGGTCCCGACCGGTTCCGTATTTTAGGAACCGGAACCACTCACACCGGTTCCGGTTCCGGAACCGGCGATTCCATAGCGGTTTCGGTTCCAAAAGCGGGTACCCGGTTCCGATGCTCACCCCTACTTCATACTCGTCGTGAGCCCGAGGCCGTGCTACTCATGGCCTAATAAACCCGAATAAAGCCATCTTCAGTCAAACCATTAAAAAGACACATTAAAATCGTTAAAAACATTAAAAATGATGGGACTATATTGAACATTAAAAAAACAACTTCAACCAACATTAAAAAATCACGTTAGAAACATCTTTTATTTTATAATAACAATAAACATATATATTAATTTTTAATGTTTTTATTAGTGGGTTCAAAATGGTATAAAGAGATCGAATTGAAACTCGTAAATTATAAGTATGAGGTAACAAAGGAAAAAAAAGGTGAAATAAAATTGTAGATTAGGGGAGGAAAAAACGTATTAACAAGCATTCACTGATATCTTACAGTTTCAAATGTTGATGTATAATTATATTGATATCTCTATATTTTTAGCAAAATCTTTTCCTAGAATAATCAAGTGGAGAAGATAAATAATATATCTTTTTTAAATAAACATAATTTTTTTTTTGAAAAAGCTTCATCTATGTTTTGTCTAGATTACAAATGTTGATGTATATTGATATCTCTATATTTTTAGCAAAATCTTTTCCTAGAATAATCAAGTGGAGAAGATAAATAATATATCTTTTTTAAATAAACATAATTTTTTTTTTTGAAAAAGCTTCATATATGTTTTGTCTAGATTACATTCTCCGCACATGTGTAATTAAATTATCATCATCTGAAATTAAGTCTGGTCACAGAATGCTAACGCCTGGATTCGAACCCGGGTTGATGAGATATTTCACCACATCTCCCATAGGCTTTTTGCCAGTAAGCCACCCTTGTGGTTAAATAAACATAAATTTATAACACAAATTATAATAAAATTGAGTTTGGATGACTAGAATAAAAAAATATATAAAAAGAACGTCCTAATAGATTGTTTTATAAGACCAAAGAAGGTCTAGCATAGTAAGTGGAGGTAACATCCTTGTGTCTTCCTTGGATGGTATCCTTGGTTGCCAAAGGGTCGAACCTCGCGAGGGATGACTTCTGCGGTACCAAGCTCTTGGGCCGTTTCATAGGGCCGGGTTCAGGGGTGAGTTCATGGGTTAGTCTGTAGCTCAGGCACCCTACGGAACCGACTAATCTCCCGTGCTAATGAATCGTTACATGTTCGAGATATTCACGAAATATTCATCATTAATTATATAAAATATTATGATTCGGTATTCATTTTACATAAACTCTCAATTGTTTTCGAATGACAATTAAAATCCGTTTTTTGCTTCTATATATAATTTGGTGATTGGCACATGTAAAATGGGTGTTTGGTCTTTTTTTAACAGCAAAAAATGTCAAATTTTGCTGTTAAAAACACCTCTCAAAAGTCAGGTCTATGGTTTGAAAAGCCTTTTTAATTATTTGTGTTTTTCTTTTGATATTATGGCAAAATTTTCCAACATTTCATGCTGGTCATATGCTCCAATGCGGGACTGCCACGTGGACATAACATCATTTTCTGGTCATCGTCAAAGTTTAATATCATATTCCAACTTATACTTTGGATTGGGATTGGATCCGAAACACCATAGTTATAGATACTCTTTAACAAAATATAATTTAGTCCATTAAATTGTTTTTTTAAAGAAAACGAAAGGTTCAAATGAGAACGATAACTTTTTAAGAAAATGTGAATACGATTCTTAACTACTCGTCCGGTCAATAAAGAGAGCTTTGACCGAATCACCCTCATTTAATCATCTCCACCCTTCATGAATCTCGTCAATCCTCCGTGATTGCATCCACCGTAACCGAAAATGTGTGGTTGAGAATTGTCCTCGTGTTTTCTTAAATTGACATCGTTCTCGTATGAACCCACCTCTTTTAAAGAATGTTAATTGGAAGTATTAGATATTAACTAGAGTTTAGAAATGGACTTGTATAACAAGTATTCTAGACTTTTTTCAGTTTTGTTTTCGCTTCATCGTTTTCGGTTATTAGCTTCAGCCATGAGCTCTAATTAAACCCAAATCCATTCAAAACCAAAATCAAAGTATAAATCTAAACCAAAATCAACATCACATTAAAACTCCAAGATGTCATTTGTTTTTAAGAGGTTTGAAGTATGAAGTCTAATCTCACATCTAAAAGATAAAAGGTGGATGATGCACCTATTAAATTTTAGAGAACGGTAACTGGTTTTCAGACCTATTTAAAAAATAAAACAATCTTAACTCCAAGGTCGCCGACGCCGGTGGTCGTCCGCGGTGGTCGGCGGTGCCAGTGGTCGTCGGCGATCGGCAGGGGTGGTCGTTGGCGGTCGTCGCAGATGTAGCTAGTCGTCGGTTTTGAAATTGAACAACATCATGAACAAATTCTCTCCATTTTTTTTCAAAATGGAGAGAATTGGATTCTCTATTTTTAAACCACATTGAAATCCCAAATAATTTCATTTCTCCACCCTAAATTATATCAATTCTCCCAACAAAAGATTTACATTCATTTCTATTTCTCTACTTTCATATCTATGTAGTAAACAACCCCTTAAGATTTGCTTCATGGGAAAACTATTTGTTTGGTTGGCGCTTTAGCCCCTTGAGGATGAGATTGACAATCTAGTTTCTAGAAACCCTCTCATGAGTAACCCTGTGTGTGTATTTGTATTTATGTGTATATATGTAGTGTGTATGTATATATATGTGTGTCTCTAATGTATAACTAATAAATGTTTTTCTTTTTCATTTTTTAAAAATAAATTATAAAAGCCGGAAAAAATCTAAAATACCCTTCATTTAAAGGGTTTTTTTTTTTATTTCGAAAATATAGGGACGAAAAGTGTTGCAAACAAAACAACAAACCACATGGACCACATTTTAGTTTACTCTTATATTAATTAACTTATTATATTACTAAAAGTTTATTGTAATTATACTATTATTTGTTTTACTTATATTAAAAATAATAGTAATTAACTATTTTTTAAAGATGTTTTTTTACAATCATTTTATATTTTTTTCACCTAGTTTTTGTCAAAGATTTACTCATCGATTATTTTGTCAACTATAAACTAATTGATCAGCTAACAGCTATCTTACCAACTAGTTTATCAAAGATAATCTTAAACAACATTATCACTTGATTATAAAGTTAATTTGTATAGGATGTAGTTAATTAAATATTTGGATTTGTTATTTAACGATCTAGTTTAATTGGACTCTTATGAAAATTTTTGGTTAAAATCCTATACTTTCTGAAAAGAAGTTAATTGTCCGAACCAATTGAAATAATTTCTAACCTAATATCTCAACTTGTAAATAAAACAAATTGAAATATATATATATATATATATATATATATATAGAGAGAGAGAGAGAGAGAGAGAAAGAAAGAGAGATGGATACGTTAAAAGTTATAAATGAAGAACACATTAATAACCATTCATCTGTCTATTATTCACATATACATACAAGTTATCGAAGGTGCTTTTTATTTCTATCCATGTATGCATTTATGCAAACAACACATGTTAGTCCATTTTGAAGATTCTAGTTATAAATATATTTGTGTTTTTTCTTGTTGGATAACTGCTAAAGATGCGATAAATTATGACACTTATTGTCATAATTTTGGGAGATTGCTAAAATGAGGGAAAACGGTACATTATTTCTCGTCTATGGGGATAGGTTTAGGTAATATGTCAGAGTCTCATTTATCAATAAAATATTATGAAAAATACAAAAAAAAAACATGCAATTTTCTGTTAAATTTTTTTAGTATTATTTATATAGTTTTACGGGTTTCATAAAAATAATCTAATCTTATATAATTTCAAGTATATAAAGCAAGATATTATACTAAGATTTATCTTACGATTTGAGGACCACAGATTATTTTATATATCTGTTGATCATGTTATTGGAAGAAAAGCAAAAGAAAAAAAAAGGCACAATGGATTCATCTTAAAGGGAAAAATGGAGAGGTTGGAATTGCTCAAAAAAATGAAAAAGGATGAAGTGGGTTCTTTTCAAAGTGGATTCTTTCTGAATCTGCCATTTCTCTTTTTGGACCAAATTGATTGGTATAAACTAAGGGATTCTCCTTATTATTATATCACACACCTTTTTTCATGCCCTTTAATACACCACAAAAGAGTAAAACTACATTTTCCAATAATTTAAAGCACTTTTTATTATGATTAAAAAAACATATATAAAGATAGAGACAAGTTAATTTATACGAGAACAAGAATCAAATAAGAGAAAATGAGAAAGATGAAATTATATGTGATTTTATATTAAAACCATGTGTAACTTCACATGTGAATTAATGCGACTTTGGTCGTGACCTGAGGCATGTCCAAGTCATCCGCTCACTCTTGTATCGATCATGTTCTGTAATCGCATGTGATTAATTGTCTTCATATTTTCTTATTTTGACCATATTCTTGTATGATCTCTCTCTCTCTCTCTCTCTCTCTCTCCTGGTCTCCACACACACACAAACATATATATATATATATATATATATGTATATGTGTGTGTGTAGACAATGGATTATGTGAGAAAAAAGAGTTAATATAAGAAATGTAAGAAGACATCTGGACCCTTGATCACTTTTAGTCTCACTACAACTCGTCAATTACACTTCTCGTGAGAATTGATCTAGCGTATCTTGATACATCTCATTAGTGTTGATCTTCAATTAGGATTGGTCAAAGGAGATAGCTCAATTCTCACCATTCTCAATAGTCAATATCCAAAATCCAACCATATATATATATATATATATATATAGCGAGAGAGAGAGAAGGTCATTTGTAAACCCAAAAAGGGTATAAACCGTGTGAACCAATCCACATCCTTGATAAAAAAATGGACGGTTGAGATGAAGACGGTTATATTTTTAAAAAATCGAAAATTAAAATACACAGTAATCACTTTCATCTCAATCGTCCATTTTTTTGATCAAGGGTGTGGATTGGTTCATACGGTTTACACAACTTTTTGGGTTTATAAATGAACCCCTCTCTCTCTCTCTCTCTATATATATATATATATATATATAAAGTTCATTTATGAACATGTTTTTCTTAGTGAACTAGGGGACAAACAAGAGCTAGATAGGTGCCTCCACCTTCACAAACGCACACACAATCATGACTTTTTGTAAGTTTGTGAGGTTCAAACTCAAAACCAATTGGCTACGTGGAGTCCGTGCGGCTTTTTGACCAACCACGGGTGAACCTTGCTCTGATACCATGTAAGTTTTATGGGGTTCCAACTCAAAACCAATTGGCTATGAGCGAAGTAGCCCAGGACCCTTATAAGCACATTACAAGTTCACTTTGTGTCCGATGTGGGACATTGCTCAACACTTTTGGATAAAAAACGATCAATGGCTATGCATGGGGTTCCCACGAATATGAGAAGTTCTCATCGGAACAAACTTTGTGTATGTATATGTATGTCATATAGGTATGATCAATTAACTTTTAAACCATCCATCCCCTACTATAAATACCGTAATTAAACAGAAATTATACTTCCTCATAGTTTTCCCTCTTATCCGTTCTGCTACTCACTTGATCAACGGACATGTGTAATCTACTAATACTCTTTCCTCGTATCATTCATTGATTTTAACACTTGTGTTAATCAAGTGAGTAGGAGGAAAAAGTAACATAAAATAATATCCAATTTTAGTCTTGTTTCATCTAAATCAACCTGTATTGTAATTGTATATTTATAAAAATTTAAAAACAAAGATATTTTATTTATTCTTTACTTATCCTTATGTTTGCTTTGTTAAAAGAAAGAAATAAGAAACTAGTTGGCAAGTATATATATATACAGAAATGCATTACTTTGGATGTGAGAATTTGGAGAAGGGCACTAGCATATGGCTCTTTTGTTTTGAAGGGTCATTTGTAAGTTGTAACCCTATCCACTGTATATTTATACAAAGATATTATTGGCTACTCCATAAATTACATTAATTACAATTCAGCCCCCTACACAAGTTATTTTCGATTGTTATAATTGTTCGCTTTTAAAAAGATCGAAGACTGAGAATAGTCGGTGGCAAAACCATGATTTTTTATGCATCTCGACTTAGGAGAGTATATGTGCAATCTTTTCGTCGGTTCTACTTCTTTGTAAAGAATGCTGTTTTGTTCACGTCCACTAAAAATAATGATGAATAAATAAAACATGCAACTATATACGGTGCAAGTATCAAATACTCTAAAGGAAGACTTGTTCTTGGTTCTACATCTCTGTTAGTCTTAATTGATCTTTATTCTTCCCTAGCTGGCACATTTAACTAATCTGGACCTTTCACTTTAGGATTGACAAAGATCACAACTCATAATCGTTTTTAAATTTCGCAAGTTATAAAATTCAAATGAAGTGAAAAAACTCTTTGATTGTACAAAATCTATGTAAAACTAATTCTAATCTTGTTGATGATTTTAGTGTCACCGTCCATTTAAGTGTAATTGGAATTAACACGAGTACCAATTGTGTATTAAATTGTGATCTAATACAAGTTACGTGGTGCGGAGTGGACAATTGTATATAAGACGAGATTGATCACCGACACGACGAAATGGCAAGGGTCAAGGGGGTCACGCCCCCTTGCTGGGACCAAGGGGAGTTCCCCTGGCGGTAGTCATCGTTCAATGGGCGGGGTTGAGGGGCAATGCCTCAAAACCTCTACATACTTTTGTACTGACAATGCAGTGGAAAAAACGTAATCAGAATGAAGTAATAGTTTAGTGTCACCGTCCATTTAAGTGTAATTGGAATTAACACGAGTACCAATTGTGTATTAAATTGTGATCTAATACAAGTTACGTGGTGCGGAGTGGACAATTGTATATAAGACGAGATTGATCACTGACACGACGAAATGGCAAGGGTCAAGGGGGGCACGCCCCCTTGCTGGGACCAAGGGGAGTTTCCCCTGGCGGTAGTCATCGTTCAATGGGCGGGGTTGAGGGGCAGTGCCTCAAAACCTCTACATACTTTTGTACTGACAATGCAGTGGAAAAACGTAATCAGAATGAAGTAATAGTTTAGTTTTGATCAGTTTGAGCTTTGATCAAATAGTGTGTTTTTAAACTTGGGTTCTAAAAACTTTGATCAAAGACAGAGATAGGATCTACCTCTGGTTAGTCATGGTAATGCATCTAGTTAGACATGGTATTACCTTTGCTTAGTCATGGCATACCTCTGGTTGGCTACATCTAGTCGGGACTATCTTCGGCCGTGCTTCTGAGATGTCTAAGTCAATTATCTGGTCATGCATGACCAGATCCCTCTAGACTTGCACGGCCAAAACTCTAATGCAATTGTAATAAACTTGTGATCTTATACAAATACGGTTACAACAATCTAGAACTGCTAGTAACTTGTCAAAACAGTCATTTCAGTTAATCTCTTCTATTTTCGAATAAAGCTAGTATATGTACGAAGACATATACATCATTTATGTCAAAATTAAAAATCTTAGTAATTTTAATGATTTCAATGGATGCAATTCTAAAGAGATTTGAACTCTTGTTTACGTGGTTGAATACACAACCAATTTCTTGGGCAATCAAAGACTATTTAATTGAAGATTGGGAAAAAAGGAGGCCCCATCAACAAGAGTTTGGAGGAAATCAAACATCCCTTTCCTTTGACCAATTACTTCTTCTTCAATCAAATGGATACAATGGACACATCATTAGACCTTATGATTAATTGCCCTTTAATATTTGGTCAGCCTGTTCCCATTGGTCCTTTAATTTCTTATAAATCAACATGTGTCTTTTTGTCTGCATTTAATTAAAAATCTATTGATATTTATTTATGATATATTATATTTTTCTGGGGGTGCATATATGTTTTATTCTTCTTTATTTCTATGTGAGATATATTAAGTTTGTTTAAATTTTACTTTTTAAAATAATATCTATTTACAAAATATTATTTTAGCCATTATTCTTGTTATAATTCAAAGGTGTAAGGTTACTCAAATTCAATTAAAACTTTACATGAATTGATTATTTAGGTATTTAGTATACTTTTTGCTTGCCACGATAAGCATCCTGCTGTAAGAAGTGGGAAGTATTTTTGCAATGTTGTTGCCTCACTCTGTCTCTAAGGAATTCGTTTCTCGAAATATCCGAAAAAGGGATTTCTTGTAGTCCGCAGCCCGAACTGAGTCAAGAAGCCAATGTTTAATGAGTTGCATAATGTGATAAAGAATAGAAAATATAATAGGTTGTGACAACGGAAGAGATGTGTTTAAAAAACTCATATAGAAATTTATCAGTAAGTCATGTTTATATGTTGTGTGCATATTACTCTGGAGACACCAAAAATACGATGTCGGTTCTATTATCAGATTCACCTATAAATTATCAATGAGACAGCTTTAATAAGCATATAATCAAAATAAATAACATTAAGTTTGCCTTGTCTCATATTTTCGAAAAATAACTCCTCTCTTTAAAGCCAATTCAATATTATTTTTGTTTTAAATTGCTCAAGATATTCTTCTTCAAACACATTTTAGCCTTTTTTTTTCCCTTTTGTCAGATTATTTGATATTAATAGGTTTATAAGTTTTTTATTTTATTTTGAGTAAAAAGATTTTGAATACTTGATTATAAGAAAGGATATTTTTTTAATCAAACTTTGACATATATTTATTATCTTGGTTAATGTCCCTTCTAGGAAGGCAGGCAAGATATTTTCCATCCTTTGTGTTACACTTTCTTTTTTCAACATGAAATTTCACACATCATAAGGTATTCTCCATTTTGCATATTTAATAAAAAAAAATAGATATGTTATCCACTCTAGAAAAATACAAGAGTTCGTTTAAATTAGTAAATTAAATTTGTTACTGTTGACTAAAAATATTAAGAAAAAGACTAAGAAGAAAGAGAAAACATACCAGAGGTAATATATATAGATATCGTCTTTTTATCTTTTAGATTCTTGTAATATGTCATTTTATTTGTAATCATCAATTTTTAAATAATAATGAGATATGTATGTTATGAGTTCCATTTCCTTAAATTTTTTGAACGACAGATAACTAACGCACACGTTACGACACGAAGTCGACGAGGTATTCGGGATCCATACGGGCAACAGAATAATCCTCAACGACCATGGATCGACCCGAAAGCCAACCCATGGTCTGGGTATCGCCACATGCTCACCCCATTAATCAAACCCGGGTAGATCGATGTCATCCACTGTCCCTCCCATGGATGTTACCGACCACTAGGCTATTAATGCTTTGATTTGACTTATTCATATATGAACTCTACGTTCATACATGAACCTGTATAATTCATACATCAATCATAAAATTCATATATGGACTTTTATGTCATCTATTTGTAAAAGTTAGGAAACTACCATTTCGTCTTTTACAGCCTATGCGAGAAGTTATGCAGTGTTTCCCGGTCAAACCCGCAATTTTTGACCGGATGAATGGGTAGAAATCACTTCTCTAATTCTCACTTTTGTATTACTTATCATTTGAACTTTTCCATATATATATATATATATATAAGAGTGGTTTCATTTACAAACCATGCAACTCACTTAATCACCTTAGATTAAGAAAATCAATGACCAAAATTAACCTAAGCTATATTCAGTATACGAATTTTTTGAAACCAAATATAGGTATATTTTTAATATCAAATATACATATATAAGCGATGAATCCTATGTGAAAGTTGAGTTAATGGTAAGAAGTGCAACAGAACCGCCGATCTCTTTTTAATCTCATGCCCTTACATGAATTATATTTAAAAAAAAAATTGATCTAATACAACCATCAATTGATAAACACTTTTCACACTTCTCACATTAACTATAAAAATCCAACTCTATATATATAATTGCAGAAAGCATATAATATCACAAAAGTTTACCGATTTCCAAATAGTCATCCGCAATTAAGATAGAGAAAAAAATAAGGGGATTGCTATTCTCACCCCCTCACTCACATAATAATACTGGGTCCCACTTCTGGTCCCCACATGTATACTCACACCACCAACTCCCACCCGGATAGAATTCACCAAAAATAATTGTTCTTCTAGGGGCAAAAATGTAATATTCTTTGTTAAGTGGTGAAACCTCTAGTTAGACTTATCATATGATTTACGCTTAGTTAAATATATTTTATGTACACGAAGCTTTTAGCATATAACATTGTTTATGTTAACGAATATGACATTAATATTAAGAAATAAGTAGCTAAAATATATAAAATTGCCTCGCATGAATAATAATTTAACGAATAATTAAGACATTACTATTAAGAAATAAATGCAAATATATTAAATTGCCTCCCATGAATAGACACAAAGTTATAGGACTAATAGCCTTTTAATTTAATTTTATTTTGTACTGTCTTTTTAAAAGTACACCTACTACAAATAATTGATAATTACATAATAAAATTTCTTCACTTTCACGCTTAATTATTTCTTGAATAAAAAGATACTACCCTTTAAAACATATTTATTGTAATGATCTTACGATCATTATGAGAAAGATAAATCATTATCATACAGACAAATTAATATGGTGCAAGGAATCGAACGCCATACCTCCAACTCGTATTTCATGTTTTTGCTCTCTGATTTCCCTTTTGTTTTGTAAGTCAAAGTCGTCGGATAAACAATCTCTTTTATCTCTTGGGATAGAGCCATAGAGGAAATGCTTCAATACATGCTACTATTCCACATTCGTACATGCAACCAAATAAGAGTAAACGGATTTGTTTAATTTGTTTTAAATTATGATTTTGTAACATGTCGACTTTCACGACACAATATTCTTCGATTTGTCCCATTGACTCACGGCTTTGTACGCTTTATAATTTAGTCATAAAAAGTTAAATTTTATTCTATTAGAACATCGACGAGATATTTTGTTTTAAAGATCTTATAAACTCAATTATATTATAATAAGGTATTATATTGTAATATATCAAAATGTAAATGTATTTAACTAATTTATATAATTCAAATTTTAAACATGTCAATGGTTTTCTTTTATTATTAGCCTCAATTATTTTAAATATAAGAAATCAAATGCGAATGTAGGTGAATTAAAACTTATGATAACTACAATTTATATTTACATTTAATAAAAGAAACAAGATAAAAACTTAGAAGGTAAAGATGGTTGATACGTGAGAAAGGTAGAAACCAAAAGAATATCAAACACCACTCAAATATGGAAGTCTTGACCAAAAGCTTCTTCCAATGGAATTGAGATTTTTCGGAATGTGAGGGTTGGCCCAGGATCACCGTGGGCCAAGGCTAGCTCCGCCAGTGCATCCTGGTACTGCTTTCATTCAAGCACGGCTAAGGCTGGCTCCGCCAATACATCCTGGTATAGCTTTCATCCAAGCACGTTTAATTGCATAATTCCCATGAATATGTCATGCTAATTGTGGCCCCAAAATGCGTTGTGTTTTGTAAGATAAATATTTACTTATGAATCCAACATCTTTTATGTCCATAACGATATAAAATTTGCCTAATGTGTTGCAGATTATTCTTGGCATTCATTTAAACTATCAAACCCGAACAAAAATCATTTTTTCATATTTGATATTAAGATGAGATATGTTGGAGTTTGTATGATTTATTTTGATTAAAAACCAAAAATAAGTTTTTATGGTTATTTCAACATCTTGATCAACATTTTCTTTTGGTTTCACATGTTTGGAATTTTGCAAGAATTTTAGATGCAAATCCTTCTTTTTCTTACTTTTCAAACACGAATGGCAAATGGAGTTTTCATTGATGTCACTATCTTACAAAATATTATGTTGAAAAATCTCCCCTATCTTTTGACCAAATTTTATTTTTGTCATGGTACGCATTAGGTACATAGCCCATAACATATATACACACATATAATATATATATATAGAAGGGTGGATTCAAACAAAAATGATATCTATTTAAAAAGAATGCGAGAACTAAGAAAATCATATATATGATTCATGTACAAAATCGTATATGATTCGTGGGAATTTGCAAATTGCTGTCAAAGGCATCCAAATGGCCTTTTACGAAATTTAATGCAAAATCACAAATGATTTTTTTAGTTTTCGTATTCTTTTAAATAGAAATGATTCTCGTATGACCTCCTTATATATATATATATATATTATAATAGGCAAAGGATCGTTAGAGAAGTTGAGTTTAATGTGAGAAGCGTGCGAATTGGATCTGAATCGTTGATAACTTTTAATTTCATGTTCTCCAATGAATTGCACTTTAAAACAAAATTGATCCGGTATATCTCGATGCATCTTATCTTAATATGCATTCACTTCTCATTTAACGATTGATAACCACTTATCACGCTTCTCATGTTAACCTAAACTTTTCACCAGAACCCAACCCTCCTATAATACACACACACACACATAGGCGAAGGACCGCATGAGAAGTTGAGTTAATGGTGAGAAGCGTGAGAAGTGGATATGAACTATTGATCTCTTTTAATATCTTGCCCTCCCATGAATTGCGTTTTAGAAGAAAATTGATCGTATCCTATCTTGGTGCATCTCATCCTACTGTATCAGATTTATAACGCGTAACTCACAATATCAAATTTATAAAATTCTCCAAAGATAGTATTAACACTAATTTTTAGAATTTTCGCATAATAGCAATTCAACAACCATAACATGAAAAATAAATCATGTATCGTGTGGAAAAGGGGGTGGTGCCTAGTGTAAGAAACTCAAACTCCCTACTTTTCCTACAATAATTTGATGCCAGTCTCTTTATCTGTTAGGCTAAAGTTATAGGGACTGTAAATTGAAACTAATTTTTTAAGCTAGTATTTAATATCCTAAAACAAGTAACACCAATGTCAAATTAGAAACAGAAAAGTATCTAATATTTGATCTCCTCTATTCATCAGGTATCTTGAACAAAAGTTAGCGATACCGCTTGTAATAGATAACTTAAGAGAGGAAAGACATGTGATTTGGGAGCGTTCATAAGAGGCAGATGTCGGTACATGGGAGGATAGTCAAGAACGTACTAGTTAAAGGGGCAAAGAGGAGGAGTAGGATGACAAAAACATACGACAAACAACTTAAACTAAACATGATGATTTTAGGTGTTTTCGAATACATGACAACATATGCAAATGAGATAATTGTCTTTTCAACATAGTTGCATCTCTTTTCAGAAGACATAGTCTACGGAGATGCAAAACTAGGGTATCGAAATTCGTGTAAGGAATAGTTATTGTGGTTACGGTCAGGGTCAGGGGTGGGAGGGTAGCAGGTGGGTTTGGGGGAGGGTTAGAGAACCGGTAGTTTGATATCGAAATGCTTAAGATAGGCAATAGTCAACACAACAGTTTTTATACGAGTTTGTCAAAATTGAGTCATTTCACTCACTTATTTGGTTGTAGTAATTATTTCATCCCCTTGTCACTTTTAATGCTTCCACTTGTTTAAATGTTATTTAATAATGTGTATTTACTACCCTTTTCAATATCTTCTTCCTTTCAAAATTTCATCACAACTATTCAGAACTTCTTTTCTTGCATTATCATCATAGAGCGTTAGAAGCAACTTCTTAGAGAAAATGTGATTCATCTTATTATCTTCCGACCCCATCTCATATAAAATATATAAAATTTGTTTGGTTTTGATATTAGATATCACATGTTATTGTCTAAGTGTTTTTAGAATTCATTATTTGTCATTGTTTCTATTAGTTTAAAAGGTGTGATTAGGGTACCAAAAATGGCCAATCCCTATCATAATCATATATAAATACAAACAATGAAGCTAAATTTACCAACCATTTTGCAGGCAGGCGTGCACGTGCACGCTACACACTACCCTACTCGATCAAGATTCAAAAGAAGGAAACAAAATTAACTAATATTACTATTTTTATGATTTTAATTAATATATTTCTAATTAATTTATTCTTTTATGATTTGGTTACAAAGTCAAGGTCTAAATTCCAATATTAAACTATGGAAATTATGAATTAAATCTTACTTGGTGTGCCAACTACAGTTTCACAAATATTGGATAAAAATATATATAAGAAGGACTTGTCTTTTTCATCCTAAGTTAATCTAATAATATTGTTTGATATTTTAAATATTAAATATGATTCAAAGTTGAAATTAAAAAACACAAACCTTCTGGAAACAAATTACATGGGCCCTTTAGAAACTAATAAAAGAAGAAAGAAATTGATAATAGTAAGTTAGGAGCATTTTGCAAAACAAATTTCTATTATTTTTAGTAGAGTTAAAGGTCTCATGTATTTTATCCGGTACTCATCTTCAAATGAAATATAAACGGTCATTTTAAACTTGTTTAGTCCAATGATAGAGGTAATATCTGGGGGGGAGGGGGTGGGGGGGGGGGGGGGGGGGGGGGGTCAGTGGATAGTATCTTTAACTATCCGAATTCGACACCCCACGGCTCAAGTGGCGACACCTAGGTTAGGCAGGAAACCGCAAAAACGTGTATATGAGTTTATCTACTGTTAAAAAAAATGTCATTTTAAGTTGGTATAAATGATCAATAGTTCAATATGATCCCTGCTTGCATAGGCATGCTTACACATATTTCATATGTAAAATTCAATCCTTATGCAATAAGTTATTGGCTTCAAAAATTATTTCATAAGTCAAAAAAACACGGTTTTTTTCTTAAATGAGTTGCCGAAAATAGAAAAAGGGAGAACGAATAATATATAGCAACATATATATATATATATAGAGAGAGAGAGAGCGAGAGTCAAGTTTAAACAATACCTTGACCAAACAAAAGGAACGGAAATGGTCAAACCACGCGCAAAATCACATATAATTTACACTAGTGACACAGGGGTGTGCGGGCAACGTGGTTCGTGACATAAGACCAACGTCAAACAAAGGCGGACCTAGGAATTTTTTCATACGATAGCACCATATATAAAATGGTTGCACCTTTCAGGAACCTATTTTTTTTACCTTACGACGGAGGAACAACATAGTAGCATGTGCCACCCTCAGCACCCCTTTGGGTCCGCCCCTAGACCAAAATTGCATGAATCACATGTGATTTTACACATGATTTTAGTGTAAAATTATATGTAATTCGATTGTTTGCTTATCTTTTTTCTGATCTCATATGAACTCTAGCTATATATCTATATCTCTACACGCACACACGCACACACACAAACACGTATATATATATACATGAAAGTTTGACTGAAAACTTATCTTTCATTGCGAACATAAGGACAACTGATAGTGTGACATGTGTCCAATGCAGTCTGAATAATACATGATTATTCGGATAAGTTGAGGTTAACATAAGAAGTGGTTATCAACCGTATGCACATAAATATAATATGCACCAAGATAAGATGCACCAGATCAATTTCCTTCTAAAACGCAATTTATGGGAGGACATAAGATTAAAAGAGATCAAGTGTTGAGATCCACTTCTCACATTTCTCACCGTTGATACACCTTCTCAAATGATCCTTCACCTATATATAGGGGCTATTTATGAGAGAACTTTGTATTTTGTCATAACAGTAAAAATCCATTCATAGACACACATGTTGAAGTTGTACATGCTAAATCACATTATGATTACTTACCTAATCATGATGATTCATGTTGTTGATACTCACCGATTAAGGTATCAGTGTTATATGTTTCAAAAATTAAACCCATATATGATTGTATCTTAAAGTTTTCACAAATAACCTAGATCTCAAATGATTGCCATCATGTGTGTGCGCGCGCGATTGTGCTCCAGGAGGATGAAAGTCACAGTGAGAAAGTAAGAAGGGATCACCACTCTCGGATAGGGGTGTAAATAGGTCGGGTTGGGTTGGGTTCGGGTTCAACCCATTTATTAATTGGGTTGAAAATCTCAACCCAACCCAACCCATTTAATTAAATGGGTTGAGATTTTCAACCCAACCCAACCTGATGGGTTGATGGGTTGGTTGCGGGTTAACCTGTTTATGGGTTGATGGGTTGGTAGCGGGTTGAACCTGGGTTGACCCATTTAATTTAAATTTTAAAATTTTTCAAAACCCCGTTCAACAATCTGAAATTTATACCTATGATATAGACTGTGAAATCGATTTCGGTAACTTACTATTTCGTGGTTGATGTTTGGTAATAGTCGCCCGTGGCAAAGGCGAAGTCTACCGACTGTCCATCAAGTTTTCTTTCGATGGAGGTGGCGGTGGCAAAGTTTGAACTTTGAAATTGAAGATGGAAAGGGATAAGTGAGAAAGTAATATGGAAATAAGGAAATAGAATGCACAAGAGACTATTTTAGCTTTAGGGAATTAGGGTTATATCATTTCTTTTAGTTTTCTTATTATTTATTATTTAAACTTTATGTTAAAATATAAAATAAAATTAAATAATATGTTAAATGGGTTACAAACAGGTTAGAAATGGGTTGAGAACAGGTTACTAGTGGGTTGAAATTAGGTTGTAAATAGGTCAAAATCGGGTTGTAAATGGGTTGTGTTCGGGTTGTAAACAGGTTGGAAATCTCAACCCAACCCAGACCCAATAAATAATTGGGTTAGGCGGGTTGACCCAATTAACTTAAACGGGTTGAAAATCTCAACCCAACCTGCTACTATTGGGTTAGGTTCGGGTTGGGTTGGCGGTTGGGTCATTTTTTGACAGCCCTACTATCGGATCAATCATAATTAAAGACAAATCATTGGCACTAATAAGATATACTAGATCAATTTCCTTCTAACACACAATTCAAGGTTGGACATGAGATTTTAAGTGATAAAGGGTCCAAATCTTATCCTATGTTTCTCACTTTAACTCCTACTCTCTCACTATCTTTCCTCTCTCTCTCTCTCTCTCTCTTCCTCTCTTTGTGTGTATATGTATTTGTGGTTAGGTTCCGGTGAGAAAGGTAAGAAGGGATTTCTATTCTTGAATCAATCCTAACTAAATATCAACACTAACAAGACACACATGATCAATTCCTTTCTAATTAAAGTGCAATTCATTAATGAACATAAGATTAAAATGATCAAGGATCCAAATCTTTCGTGTTATACTTCTTACCTAAGGAGTCCTATCTCTCTGCTCTCTCTCTCTCTCCTCTCTCTCTCTCTCTCTCTCCTACATATCGAGAGGGGACGGGATTGGGTTCTGGTGAGAAGTGAATAAATGGTGTGAAATGTAAAGGGGGAGCTCCACCCTTTGATCGATCAATCTCAATTGAAGATCAACACTCATAAGATGTACCGAAATAGTTTCTTTTAAACCGCAATTTGTGGGTGCACATGAGATTAATGTGATCGAGGGTTCAAATATTTTCTTATACTTTTCCCCATAAATTTTTTTCTCACACGATGCTTTACCTATGTATAGGGGAAGGATCATGTGAGATGTTATACATATTACGAGAACTTGAGAAGTCACAGTATCATATATGATTACACTTATTTAAATACATTGAATTAATCATATATGATTCAACATCTATATGTTATCAATACAACATATGTTTAATTTTATATATCACATGTATAATTATATTGGATATATTAGAACTCTTTTTTTTTTAATCTTTTGCTTTTTTTAGAAGGGTGTTCGGGCCAAAGCCCGACTAATCCCCGACAATTTTGGGAGCTAAACATGGCTCCACTTAAATATTTTCAAGCATGCATACAAAAATGCTCGAACTCAGTTAGAACGCTATAAACCCCGAGCGATAACCAACCCGCTGTTTTAACATAGTCGATATGTATATATATACGCCACACAAAAAACATAGTATGACCACATTTGGTTCAAACCCTAAAATATGAACATGCATTGGTCAACACGGGCGGCTTTCTCATCCCACTTTCTCAAACTTATGACTTCTTTCGTCTTTTTTATATTCGTGAGACTTTCTTATATTCAAATTATGATAACATTTCTATGAAAATATAACTTCAAATTAAAATTATTATATTAAGGGTCGATCAGTAAATTCAAACAATTAATATTGATAGAGACAAATATATTATTATTGACGATAAATAATAACTAGATATCCATAAAATATGAATGTGAATTTACGAAATGAAACTTATTAACTATTGTCATTAAAAGTTAATAACTTTTATTACAAACTAATTAAAATTACTATCATTAAAAGATTATGTAATAAATACTCTTTATTTCTATTCCTTTTACTTTACGGTGTTTTGAGAAATTATTTTAAATAATTTTTTAATCAAGAATGCAAGTTTCAAAAAGACTTTTTACCTCAATGATCTTCACCTATTGTTGTTTCAAAACATGTTCTTAATTTAAATCAGTTTAATTTTATGAAAACTTTAGAATGTACTAAAGGTTGAAATTTTAGATGTAGCTTTAAAAAAATGTCCACCAATGCTTAAAAAAACATAGGAAAGCAACAACCCATCAATTAAATCTTTAGTTTAAGGTGCTAAATAAATATAATAGCAACCTACTTTTATAAAATTTATTCTTATGATATTGGATTTTTAAAACGTTTAACCCTTATATTTTTTTGGTTACATGACTTACATAAGGTTGATCAAATGTTTATGACACTTCCTTCTAATTATGTGACATAATTCAGGGGGTATACGCCATCCTCTGGGACGCCCCCACCGCACCGGTCCCACGATTATCACGAGGGACGTAAACCATCGTATACATCCCATTGGCATAGATGCGGTTCCCATGGTTTGAACCTGGGACCTCACACATATGTTCTTGTAGATGTTTTTTAAATAATTTTTCCCTTTCTCTATTAATGGTTCATATCCATCAACATTATGTTTTTCATTATCTCTTTAAGAACTTACCTTTCAGGAAAAAAAATTCACTCATATCTAAATTAAATATTTTAGAGTATTATGTTTTTTTGAAGAGAAATATTTTGTTGATAATAAGACAACATTTACTCTTTTCCTTTAAAAAGCATATTTTCTAACATTTTCTAAAGTGTTAATATTGTCGCATTAATGAATATTTTAAAATATATGGTTAATATATTTATTTTAAGTGTTATGTCAAATAATTTTAAAAATATATATGATATTTCTTTTAAATACAGACATTATGTTTGTAAAGAAATGTAACACTTGGTATATTATTTCAAATAGGGTGTTGTTAAGTAGACCCCCTTTGACCCTTCCTCCTCTCACATAAATATAGACCCCTGTGTACCTACACAGATAACCCATTGACTTAGCAAGGGGTCCATTTATAATTCCCCTTCAAATAATAGTGTTAGTAAAAAACTAAAAAATTTATAATTTAATGTCATAATAAAAGTTTAATTTTATCAATTAATGTTATAGGGAGAAAAATAGAAGTAATACACTATAAAAAGAAAATTGTAAAGTAAATTTATCATTCAATGCATTTAACTATTAATTTAATAAATAATACAAATATACATGGTATGTAATAAAATAATAATATAGGATTAAATTAGTAAAAGTAATTCAAATTTAATGCATAACAAATATATAATATAAAAAATTAAAAATAATAAAATAAGATTAAATTAGTAAAAGGTATACAAAGTGTGGCGTATTTGCATTTGCATATGTTCCATGTTTGGTTTGGTGTCCGCTCTCTCTTATTTCCATTATTAAACAAACTATCATATATTCATATATATATATATATATATATATATATATATATATTTTATATATACATATACTCTTCTTAATATTCATCCTTCTAATTCAATTCATTTTTTATATTCATTTTTTTAAAATTTCATTTGATTTTGGTAAAACAACAACCTCTTGATCAAATTTTGAATTAAAGAAGAAGAACAAGAATCAAAAAGCATGTTACAGTAAACCATGTCAGCCAACCAGATTGCATTCATCATCTTCTTCGTTTTATTCACAGGTGAATACTTTGTCATTCACATGTGAATTTTATAACATTCACATGTGAATTTGTACCCATTCATATGTGAATTTAAAGGGTGGAATTGAATTTTTTGCAGGAAGGGATGCAATTGGGGATTCATTAGAATCCGATAAACAAGTACTACTCAATCTCAAGTCATTTCTGCAACTAAAAAACACAGTGAATCAAGGAATTTATAAGAAATGGGACCCACAAGCTCCGACGCCGTGCACTTGGCCGGGAATTTCATGCTCCGGCGAGAGGGTCACCGCTATCAGGCTCCCGGGAAACAACATCGCCGGAAACTTGTTCGGAAACTTCTCGGCCTTGACGGAGCTCGAATACCTCGACCTATCGACAAACACGATCGACGGCACGATTCCGGCCGATTTGGGCGGTTGCCGGAACCTCAAAGTGTTGAATCTATCGCATAATATCATCGCGGGTGACCTGAATTTGACCGGACTCGGAAGTCTCGAAATTCTTGATTTATCGGTCAACCGGTTATCGGGCGACATAAGGATGAGTTTCCCGACGTTGTGCAACAGTCTGGTCGTCGCTAATCTCTCCACGAACAACTTCACCGGCGAGGTAAGTTCGATGGACGGATGCTCGAAGCTGGAATTCGTCGACTTGAGCTCGAATTTCTTGACCGGAAACCTCTGGTTCGGGTTCCATCGGTTTACGGAGTTTTCGGTGTCGGAAAATCTTTTAAACGACGGCCTTCCGTCGTGGGTTTTCCCGGAAAATTGCAGTTTACGGGCGTTGGATTTCTCCGGAAACGCACTTTCCGGCGGAATTCCGAAGGAGATTTCGAATTGTAAGAACTTAACGATCCTGGACCTCTCCGGGAACCGTTTCTCCGGAATGATTCCCGCGGAGGTCGGATTGATAACGAAATTGGAGCAGCTTTTCTTGGGGAACAACTCCATTTCTAGGGAAATTCCGGAATCTTTACTGGAGTTGAAGAACTTGAAATACTTGGATCTTAGTCGGAATAATTTTGGAGGAGATGTTCAAGAGATTTTCGGGCGATTTACGCAAGTGAAAAATCTTCTTATTCATGCAAATGGGTACACCGGCGGATTGAATTCGTCGGGAATACTCAAATTGCGGAACATTTCACGATTAGACCTCAGTTTCAACAACTTTACGGGCCGATTACCGCCAGAATTATCCAGATGTCTAGTTTGAGGTACTTGATTCTTGCCCGCAACGATTTCTCGGGAGAGATTCCGGAGGAATTTGGGGATTTGAAAGGACTTCAAGCTCTCGATCTTTCGATTAACCGTTTAAGCGGGTCGATTCCGTCGAGTTTGGGTCGATTAACGTCGCTATTGTGGTTGATGCTCGCTAATAATTCGTTATCGGGTGAAATACCACCTCAATTAGGGAATTGTAGCAGTTTGTTGTGGTTAAATCTTGCAAACAATCAACTTTCAGGTCGAATTTCGCCCGAATTGGCGAATATCGGCAAGAACGCGGCGCCCACTTTCTTGTATAATCGAGAAAACAATCCGATGGCGGGCTCCGGAGAGTGCTCGGCGATGAAGAGATGGATTCCGGCGAATTATCCGCCGTTTAGTTTCGTGTACACGCTTCTTAACCGGAAAAGGTGTAGAAGTTTGTGGGATATGATACTTAAAGGGGAGGGGATCTTTCAAGTTTGTCTGCCGGGTTCGAACGTTCGAACCCGGCAGATATCGGGCTATATTCAGCTCAGTGGAAACCGGTTTTCTGGCGAGATTCCGCCGGAGATCGGAAAGATGGACAACTTCACAATGGTGCATTTGAGCGATAACGAGTTTTCCGGGACGATTCCAGCCGAGATCGGGGGAATGCCGCTTATGGTGTTTAATATTTCTCGTAACAATTTCTCGGGCCGGATTCCGATTCAGCTCGGGTATCTCAAGTGTTTGAGGAATCTTGATTTGTCGTACAATAATTTCTCCGGTACGTTTCCGACCAACTTGAACAACTTGACCGATTTGAGCAAGTTTAACGTTTCCTACAACCCGTATATCTCCGGAGTGATTCCGGCGATCGGCCAGTTGGCCACGTTCGAGAAGTCGTCGTTTCTTGGAGACCCGTTGTTGGATCTTCCGTCGTTTATAGATAATTCGACGAACAACTCAGCCGCGAACGGGGGTCGAAGATCGGAGCAGCCGAGAAAATGGAGCGCGGTTTTGGTGTTCATGTTTCTACTTCTCGCTTTCACGGTGTTCGGGGTCATGGTAATGCTAATTTGTTTCGTGATCAAGGGCCCCGAAGATCAACTTCCGTATTCGATGCACGAAATAAAGTCCGGACTCGGATTCACATCGAATTCGGGCGGTTCGTCACCGTGGTTATCAGACACCGTGAAAGTAATCCGTTTGGACAAAACGGCGTTCACCCACGCCGACATCTTGAAGGCGACCGGAAACTTCGCAAACGATCGGATCATCGGGAGGGGAGGTTTCGGGACGGTCTATCGAGGTCTATTGCCGGACGGAAGAGAAGTCGCGGTCAAGAAGAAACTCCGAGAAGGGATCGAGGGCGAACGCGAGTTCCGGGCCGAAATGGAGGTGCTAACGAGAAACGGGTTCGGGTGGCCCCACCCGAACCTCGTGACGCTATACGGTTGGTGCCTATACGGGTCGGAAAAATTATTGGTTTACGAGTACATGGAAGGCGGGACGTTAGAAGACGCGATCCCCGATCGAACCGGGTTCGAATGGAAGCGGCGGATCGACGTCGCGGTCGACGTGGCCCACGCTCTGGTGTTCTTACACCACGAGTGTTACCCGGCCATCGTCCACCGAGACGTGAAGGCCAGCAACGTGTTGCTGGACAAAAAGGGGAAGGCCCGGGTGACGGATTTCGGGCTGGCTCGGGTGGTGGACGCGGGGGACAGCCACGTCAGCACGATGGTGGCGGGCACGATCGGGTACGTGGCCCCGGAGTACGGGCAGACGTGGCAAGCGACCACGAAGGGAGACGTTTATAGTTACGGGGTTTTGGTGATGGAATTGGCAACGGGGCGTCGTGCGGTGGACGGCGGAGAGGAGTGTTTAGTCGAGTGGTCGAGAAAGGTGGGATCGATGATTCCGGCGTCGATGCTGGCGGCGGGGGCGGCGGAAGGGGCGGTGGAGATGTGTGAATTGCTACGGATCGGAATAAGGTGTACGGCGGAGGCACCACAATTGCGACCAAATATGAAGGAGGTGTTAGATATGTTGGTAAGGATTCTAGCCAATCGTAAAGATTTTAGTTATGGGTCTTTAATACCCTCTTCTTAGTTAATGTAAATCAAAGTTTATATTCTTCATAAATATAAATATTTCATGTTAGATTATTAGGCATTTGATGCCTATTTTTTTTTTTACTTTTGTAAATTAATAGATTACATGTAACTTGATGATGATTTTGATCAATTATAATTCCATATAAACAATATATGAAGGAGGGTATGAATGACTTTCCATCAAAGGCCATCGGGATTTTCCTACACGTTCTTTAAAAAGTCGAGATATATATAAGTTGGTTCGAACACCTAGGCTAATAAAAAGAAGAATGTGGATGACTCTTAAGAACGAATTTAACGGTTAATTAGCAAACTGCAAAAAAACTGTATAAGAAATGACTAACTAGTAGGGTTTTGTATTGAGTTGCGTTAAAAAGATACAAGACGTTGTAATTAAAGGGCTTTTATATATTATAGGATAATGGAAAGAAAATAATTTAATTGGAAAGACGATCTTCGTTCGAAATCAAGATGCTAGAACATTGATGAAGTGGTTCTTTTCTAACCTTGATTCGTCGTTCTCATGTCTAGGTTTACATTTATCTATCATTTTACGTTAATGGGTGTATTTTAATTTATTCATCGATAAGTTTTTTCTATTCAAGTTCAAATTAGTTATAGAGGTTTATCTGATGGAGACAAATGATGTCTCTTTAATACATATTGGGATTCTAGAATGCTAGGGATCTATGTAACAGATTTTACGTACATTTTCTTCTTTAACCTCGTCCTTTAACAACTAATTTCAAAATTTATAGATGAAGAATTAGTGGATAAAAGTGTGATCCTCAAACAAATAACCAGAACATGATTTTGTTGAGATAAAAGGATTAGCAAAAGACGGACAGTAGAATGATTAAAAAGAGGAGGTTGAAGAAAGAGGGAGGTGGGAGTGAAGCTCGAACCGAAAATTGGAGGGAAGGTGTTGGTTTGTAGGGTTGAGGGACCGGCTTGATAGAGAATAGGGCTTGGGCTTTGTTTCTTGTTTTTTAATGCATCAGATGCTCGTACATATGCTTTATATATGTGTATAATGAAGTTTATTAGATAAGAAAAAGGAAAAACTACCAAATTATCCTCATCTGATGGGTATGTGGAGTCACTTAACGGGACTTAATTATAGTTGTTAGGCTTACGTCCCAAATTCAAAAGAATTTGCAAACATTTGCAAAAAGAATTATATTTATTAACGGTAGAAATGAGAAACCATTTGATGAATTCTATAACTTTATAAATATCTTATCGTAAAGATATTAACTTTAATAAACAGATGCGATCTTATTAATTGATTTGTTTTATAAGTAGTAAATTTTTATATTTGGGCTATAAGGTTTGATATTTTTTTTTAAATAAAACCAGTCCTTAATATTCATTTATCATAAATTTATTATCCATATTTGCAAAATTGAATATATTTAAGTCTTTGTCACTAATGTTATCATCTTTTATGTTAATTCCTACTGTAATGTGGATATTTTGGTCATTTTACTCATTATTTAGAATCTATTATAAAATATATAGTTTATATAGTTTATGATATATTTACAATTCAAAAGTGCCTTCCTCTCTAAGGCCATCCGTTGTGGGAGTGGCAAGACAGCGGCATCATTCGGCAAGGGGGCCGAACCCGTCGGCAAGGGGGCTGAACACCGCCGCGTGTTCATCGGCTAGCCTTCGGGTAAGGCACCCTCGGCAAGCCAAACCCGATGAAAATTTCGAACTCTTCCCCCCTCTAACGGCTAGTTGTTTTTTATTTTTTTTTCAATTTAATTTATATATATATATATAACACCTCTTTCAATCTTTCTCTCAACATTTTTTCATCATTTTTCCTAAACTTTCTTTCAATCTTTCTTTCTCAACATTTCTTCAAAAAATGTCTTCATCGTCATCATCATCCGCATCATCTTCGTCGATTTACCACCCGAATTACGATGACGACGTTGACGACATGTTCGATGTCAACGAATTGGCGGCCGAAGAAGCCATAAACGAAGCGGTTAAAGTAATTCTCGATGAGGAAGCAACTTCGAGTCGGCAAACGAGGAGGCCGCCAAAAAGTCGAGATCGTATTACGGCACACGAGAAACTTGTTAGGAACTACTTTTCAGATAATCCGGTGTACGACAATAAAGATTTCGAACGGCGGTTTCGTATGACCCGACGACTATTCCGTAGGATAGTTGCGGATCTTGAGAGGGAGTACGAATTTTTTAAGTGGAGTGAAGATGCAAGAGGAGTTAAGGGGTTTTCTCCGCTTCAAAAATGTACTTTTGCTATCCGACAATTGGCGTACGGTATTGCCGCCGATTCCACGGACGAGTACTTGCAAATGTCCGAAACGACATCAAGGGAATGTTTCACCAATTTTTGTCAAGGTATTATACATCTTTATATGCGAAAATATTTACGAAAGCCTACCGCAAATGATGTTCAGTCGTTGTTCGCATTGCATGAGCAACAACACGGCCTCCCCGGCATGCTTGGTAGCATAGATTGTATGCATTGGGATTGGAAAAATTGTCCCGTAGCATGGAGGGGTCAATACCATAGAGGTGATCATGAGGGACCGACAACTGTTCTAGAGGCGGTAGCATCGTACGATGGTTGGTTTTGGCACGCATATTACGGAACCCCGGGTGCCACAAACGACATAGTTGTTGTAAACCAATCACCGGTATTCAACGATTTGTTCGAAGGCAAAGCACCCGATAGCTCGTTTTCTGTGAATGGCACACAATACAAACACGGATACTATCTTGCGGACGGAATTTATCCGAAGTGGACCACTTTTGTCAAAGCATATAGGTTTCCAGATGACGCCAAACGGATAGCGTTTTCGGAGCGTCAAGAATCGGCTAGGAAGGATATCGAACGTGCATTCGCGTTACTTCAAGGAAAATGGCACATTGTTAAGTATCCGTCACGGGCGTGGTCAAAAGCAAAATTAAGGTATACAATGTACACGTGCATAATTTTACACAACATGATTCGTGAAGACGAAGGCTTTGCAAATTATCCTTTTGATGAAAGCGAGGTGCCCGTTGATGAAGTAGATATATCCGAAGAAGAACGAGCGCAAAACGTCAACGAAGTCAAAAATAGTGAAAGACACCTCAACCTTCGAGCCGATTTAACGGAACACTTTTGGGCATCCCGAAATTAATTTTAATTTTAATTTTATTGTAACGTTAGTATTTAGTTTAATTTTAATTTTAATTTTTAATATTATTTTAAATGTTATTAATATTATTTTTAATATTATTTTTAATTTTAATTGTTTTTTAAAATTAATCAAGTTGATGTAGTGGGTTGCAGTGGGTCAACAGTGGATGAATTGGGTAGTTTTGGGTAAAATGGTGGAAAGCTGATGTGGCGCTGATGTGGCAGTTTAAACAATTGGGTTGCAGTGGGTCGACAGTGGATGGCCTAATAACTAATCACATCTTAAGGTTAATGCCTCATCGGCACCACCATTTTGATCGATTTCATTTTTTAACTTTCTTAAGCCTCTACGGGGTAAAAGGGTTTATCGTTTTTTTTTTCCTAAGTTTATAGTTAATTTTAAATATTTAAATTGCCTTTTTACATTATTCTTAGATTAAAAGTGTACTTTATAAATTTGAGGGACTAAAATCAGAAGGAAAATTATAAACGAGGGACTCAAAATGTGATTCACTATAATAGGAATAAAGTCAAACATTTCAAAATACCCCATTAAATACAAATATGTGTGTGTTGTTTTCTCAAATTAGAATGACAAAAAGTTTGTTGAGAATGAATCACAATCCCTACTTTAATTCCAAAATAGAAAACTTTGGCCTGAATTTTTAATCGAAATTATAGGAATACAATCACAATGTGACTCAAATAAAAGTATATCAAAAACGATTATTGTAATATATTTGATTTGATACTTATATGGCCATACTTCTCTATAGGGTGTGCATCGATTGACATCTAAGGGATGCGAGGGAAACTAATCCGATCCAATCATCCATTAGATGTTGGATTTCTCCAACCGAATCGATCCAATATCCATTGGATTGGAAAATCTAACATCCAGTGGTAACTGGATGGATGAGCATCAGATGGTAACCGGAGATATTGGGTGGATGGGAATCAGATGATAACTGGATGGGTATTGGATGGTTCGGTCAGTTGTTGATTGGATGGTGAATTGGATCGGTTCGGTCAGTTCCTATCAGTTCTAGACTGCCATCCAAGAACTGAATCGATCCAATTGGATATTGAGTTTCCTCATCCGATCTGTTCTAATTACAATTGGATACCCAATCATTTTTGATCGGTTGTGATTGCATCGGTTGACTTTCTACACATCCCTACTTTTTTTTATCAATTTGTTGGTATCTTCACATCTTTCCATAGTCCGTATAAGCTAAGAATGGATATTAAAAACATCTCCAACAAATTTTTTAAAATAGAAAATGATTCAAATAAAATATAATGCTAAGAAAAGAGAAATGTTTTTAAATGTTTCCCAAGAAAACAAAATCCTTTAACCCCATAAAAATAGATACTTCCATCTCCCTTGTTTTTTTCCCTACAAGACCTCTATCCATCTCATTATGTTGAAACTCCATTTGAATTTATCATTTTATATAAAGTTTAACTTATTATTTTACAATTCTTAAAAAGTTGCCCAAATTACAAAAATAATGAGATGTTCAAATAACAAGGCTAAGTATTGTAAGAAGGTATAACATAGTATTCATACATGAATTATAGAAAATAAAATAATATATGAAATCATATAAATAATCTATAATGTTAGTTTACATATACATTTTCAAATAAAATATTTCAATGATTCATGTACCAAGTATTTTTTTCTTCCCAAGGGTTGTTTACTAAACACTTATTCGGGTAAGCACTTATTAAGTCATGTTATCGTACTGGAAGCATATGGCAAAGATAAGAATTTTACCCCTATTCAGGTTCACGTGAGACCAAACTGTTTCCATGAGACCGCGTGAGACCAAGACTTACGTTTGAAATTTCACAACAAAACACCGTGGAGGTAAATAAAATTCGAATTCATACTAAAAAACACTATCAAAGTAAAAAAAAAAAAAAAAAAAAAAAAAAAAAAAAAAACGAAACACTCACAACGAAAATGTTGTGAAAGTTAAAAAAATCGAACCTTCACATCAAAAAATACCATAAACATAACATTTACAATCTTTTTACTATGAATATTCAAATTTTTTTACATTCACAATGTTTAGCTGTGAAGTTTCATGTAAAAAAATGTTGGTCTCACCGGTTTCACGGAAACAACTTGGCTTCATGTGAACCTGACCCTCTTACCCCAGTAAGAGCCAAGACAAGGATAAGAGTCTTACCCAATAAGTGAGTATCATCATCTCTTACCATGGTTAGCACTTACCTGGTAATTGTTGCATACAATACCGCTTTGTGAACCAAAATCTTACCCCATAAGTAAGTAATAGTGTTAAAAATTTGTTGGTAAACACTTACTCGGGCAAACGTTTGGTAAACCGAGCCTCAGTCTATATTTAGCTTTTTTTTTAATTTAAAAAAAATAAAGAATAAAGAATATTATGTCATAATTGATGAAAATATTGAAGTAGATTTTGGTTGATGGCACAAGGAGAGGGGAGGCCTCACTCAAGAGGAGGAGTAGCACTGCACTAGAGAGAGAGAAGAGAAGAGAGTCTGATTGATTTCAGAATCCCTTTTCTTCCTCTATAAATATCTCCATAAAATCCTTTCCATTATATAAATAAATAATCATCCTCAATTCTACTCTACAATCTACATTGTTTCTTAATTTCATTATATTCAAGCTACTACTACTACTAAGGTCAGTTCATCATAAAACAAAACCCTCCTTCAATTTCAATTTCAATTTCAGTTCCAATTTCAATTCTTCGATTCAATCAATGTATGGGTTTTTCATTTATTTTGTTTCATCTATTCAAATTTATATGGGTTTTTAGTCTTCAATTTGAGATTTCCCTAAAAATCATAGGTTTAATTCAACTGAAATTTGTGTTTATACGCGATTTCCCTAAAAATCATGGGTTTAATTCAACTGAAATTTGTGTTTATACTTTATAATTTCATGTATACTTTTTCTGATAATTCGTATTTTGATTTCCCCAATTTCCCTGTTATTATTATTTATTGTTATCGTTAATTGATCATGTGTTTTTATAATTACTATATGAATTTAGGAACTAACGAATGAAATTATGATTACTTCTGTCTATTAATGAACCAAATTAATGAACGAAATCATAAATAGTTTTATTTCTTTATATATCATACAAAAGTTCTTCAATTATTGCTTTCATATAGTTTTTTCAGCATCTATACCATGAGAATGTGTTTCAAGGTGATGCATATGTGAATGAATTAATATATGATTTTTGATATTTGAATGGTATTTCTAAATGTTGTGTATATGATTCATTATTCTATGTTTCATCAATTATGGAAAATTCTGTATATGTATATATGTGTGTGTAGACGAAAGTTCAAATGGAAACTCAAATTTGATTGCGAACGTGAGGACAACCGAAAGAGAGCGCTTGCCACGTGGCATATTCGGTCTGAATAATCCAAGATTATTCGGACCAAATATTATTCGTTATTCAATGTGAATAATAAAGTATTCAAACTAAATAATATTGAATCAATGCAGCATTATTTAGTCTGAATACTGAATTATTCACCTTGAATAATGCATAATATTTACACTGAATAATCATGTATTATTCAGACTGAATATGAGATGAATAGGACATGCGACGCGCTTTTGGCTGTCCTTATGTTCGCAATCAAATTTGAGTTTCCATTTGAACCTGACCCTCTATGTGTGTGTGTATCATAGCATTAGATCTCGATATCTATACTCCATCGGTTCGTTTGGGATTTTCCAACCGTTCTTTTATAGGTAACATGAGATCAGTCGAGGTGCGCACAAGCTGGCAGGGTCACCCACAGTTACAAAAAAGAAAAGAAAATATAGTGTTTCATAATCTAATAATAAATTTGGAACTATATCGTTACGTTTAAGTTTTAACATACGATAATACAAAAACGCCGATATCTAGGCTCTAGCGGATCATCGTTAGATTACGTTTCTTTTGACGTATGATTATTTGATACAACACGTAGTTAATTTTAGCTAATTAATTTGTATTTGAAGTGTGTTTATTTCTATAATTTGTGCTTTGGTAAATCAACCGAAATATCACACAGAATGTTTAGCTTAATTGTATAGGTTGTTTTTATCAGAAAACATGAATGGTCCTCAGAACCACCGTGAAGCGGCTAGACGGTATGGCGTGAACCGGTCCACGAAGCCTTGGATGGAAACCGTAAGATTGACCATGGCTGACCAACAATCTGTGTTTCAATATCAGGTACAAATACAATCGTTGCAAATTGCGTATCATCGTGTTAGTTTATGCATTTTATGACGAAAAATATAAATATAACGGAGAAACCCATTTGACGAAAAATGATTCATTTTTTATCGATTAGCTCGAAAAACTACACCGAATGTACAAAAGAGAAGTGGAACAAATGGAAGCAATCGAAGCAAAAGTAATCGGGCGATCGCAACGACACTTGGAGTCCATAAGAAAAAGGGTCAAGAAACTGAAGGTGGAGCTCGAGAACGAAACGGTGAACTTTAGCGACCTCGTTGAGGTTAAGGTGCGCGTTAGCAAAGACATAAACGCACCCGCGACCCCCGAAACCGTGAATCTCGACCGTGGCTCGACGTGAAGAAGAAGAAGAAGCCATGTCAGCAGCGGTGGCGCTGGTTGACATGTCATCGTCGTTGGACGACCGTCTACTTTGGTTCGCCAAGACGGTCACTTCTGTCAGGCGCAATGCTGACGTGGCGTCTATGCTGAAACAGACGCTCGTCAGCATGGCAAGCACCTGACAGAAAAGAAGAAGAAAAAGGGTAAAAAGCGAAAGCGTGCTTACCGAGCTGGGGAAGGATCGAGAAAGGTCGAAGAAGCAAACGGGTTCCGGCTGAAGATCCGGCGTTTACTTTTGAAAGAGGGGCATTATTGACTAGATGGAGGTAAATATAGATATAAGTATATATAGTTCTATACATATTACATATATATATATATATAAACATATAAACACAAAGTAACTGAAAATGTTTATATCTTTGTGGAAATATAAATATTGAGTAGTTAACTAGATGTGGTGAAGCTTTTGGGGTTGAATTCCTGTTGGGCATTCTTTTTATATCCATTTAATTCAATAGGTTGCAAATCAAGATTTGATTTTTATGACCAAATAAGAAGTTACCATTTTTGGTTATGTGACAAATAGTATGGATGGTTATGTTTATAAAAGATCTTTATATAAAGAAAACTGGTTGTTTGTTCTCTTTAATTTGATACCCATATTAGTGTCATATGTTTTCTCGTTTTTGAACTCGGTTTTCAAAATTTCGACCAGTATACATCCCACGCAAGTATATTATATACACCATCTGAAACTTAATTAATCTGTTAGAACTTTATAAAATTAACTAATAACCACCTAAACAACATTTTTAAATACAAGAACCTACTTATATAGTAAAATACTACATAAAACTGATAAACCGACATGTATCTAGCTTGCTCTCTTAAAACCACAAAATCCATAAAATGACGAATAAAAATATGTTACGCTGTTTTTGCATAGATACAACTCGAGTTTGAAAAAGTAGTTGCTACAATTTGGTTTATTAGTAGCTTAATAAGTTTAATGGACTTACAACTTATCCAATCAGCTATACATGACTGTTTGGTAACGACTTAACGATACAAAAACTAATGTAATTCAATAAGCGTCAATGAGGGAGTTTTACGTAGAATGCCAAGTTTTATTCTAAACATCTCCCTGCCAATTAAAAAGAAGAAGAAAAACCCGTTCCTTCTATAAAAACGCTTTTCAATACAAACAGATTAATCTACACAGACCGCGAACTCGGATATATTTATAGTTATGATGAAGGAAGTGGGCTGAGGAGTTGGGCCTGGGTTGGGAAAACATCGCTTTCGTTGTATCCTATAAAACATCTTTTGGCCGACGTTATTCCTTCCAAACTTTTTTCTAGAAATAAAAAAAGATAAAATAATCTTATATAAAACAAAAAGACACACAGAATTTGCGGTCCTGAATCCGATCTCTGCTTCTTTTCAGTCGTCTTATTACATACAGAAATCATCATCAGGTAATAAATCTTGATTTTATTCATTTTGCATACTTCAAATTGATTCAGTGTCATCCATCGCTTTAATGGTTGGTTGCCCGATCCACCAATCAATAGTCGATTTCAATTTCGATATTGATCAGGTTTTCATTGTTATTATCGTCGTCTTTTATAATTGAGCTGGGAAGATGAGTTCATAAAAGGAATTCTTCTTCTTAGTTCTAATTTAGTAATTTATTAATTCATCAGTGTTTAACTAGGGATAAACTCTTAGACAGTGTGTGGTAAAAATAAGCTGGATTATAAGCTAGTACACATTTGAATCATGGATCATAAGCTAGTTTTTATTGAAACGCTGGTCGGAGTAGCATTTTAGGAGTTTTTCTTTCCAATTTTACCATTATTAAGATTAATTATTATACCTCAAAATATCTTTTTTGGTCATTTTACATACTCGTAAGCTAGTTTTTGTCGAAAATAATTTATTCATAAGCTAGCTTATCAGCTACTATTTAGCTTATTAGTCAATAGCTAGTTTACCAAACACAACCTTAGTCTTAGCATAAATCAAATCACACCAAACAAACTCGGTATATTCTTAGACCTTTCCTCTTTCACAAAAGATTAACAAAGTTGTTTCAGTACGGATCACCTGAGACCATCAAATAAGATACAAAAAGAGAAAATATGGGAAGTTACGAAAGAAAAACTTTGAGGTGGCCTTTTGATTCGTAAAATGTTTATGGATGGAACATTAATCTGTCGAAAATGGAACATGGTTAATGGAATTCAACATTCAAATTTCATCGAATTCCTTTGGATTCTGAGAACCAAACGCCACTTAAGTTTGCAATGAAGGTTCGGTGTGTTTTTTTTGTGCCTTCACCGTGATTGTGATTCACTTCTTGAAGATTTTACATTTTTGCAGGCGTCTTGGAGCACAAGATATTATTGCATTTCTAGTGATCCGTTAGGAATTCCGAGTTCCGAACATGTGGGGTTTTACTTCAAAAGCCATTGCTGGTGCTTCTGATCCCAGCAACGGCTCTTGTTCGGAGTTCTCAGACGATGAGATCTCCGTTAACGGCACCACAAATGAAGGTTTGGAGTGCCCAATTTGCTGTGAATCTTTCAATATCGTAGAAAACGTGCCCTACGTGTTATGGTGCGGCCACACACTATGTAAAAACTGCGTCCTCGGCCTACAATGGGCCGTTGTCAAGCTCCCAACTCTTCCCGTTCAGCTCCCCTTTCTCATTTCCTGCCCGTGGTGCAACTTGTTAACGTTTCGGCTCGTTTATAAGGGAAATCTCAAGTTTCCACGTAAAAACTACTTTCTTCTTTGGATGGTCGAGAGCTTGAATGGCGATCGGGTCAAGTCTCGGTGTTCCTCCGCCGCCGCCTGTGGGGACCATTTGCCGCCGCCACGTGTGTGGCCGTGGAATCGAGGTGGTGGTTCGGTGGGACCGAGTGTTGGCGAGTCGGATCATGGTCGTCGGGATCTTAATGCGAAAGGCTGCAGTCGGCTCTCCGGAAGTCGGTGATCTTGTTTTTGAACTTGACGGCTAAGTTTCCGTTGGTGTTCTTGTTTCTTCTAATTGTTGTATATGCGATACCCGCAAGTATAGCTGTTGTGGCCGTGTATATTCTCGTCACGATCTTGTTTGCAGTACCGTCGTTTCTCGTTCTGTATTTTGCGTACCCGAGTCTTGATTGGCTTGTAACGGAGATCGTTGCATAATTAAATCTTGTACAATTAATACTCCAACATGTTTCAAAGTTATTTTATATTGTCATCTGACTAATCAGCTAGTTTTATCAAACATGATTAAATTATAAGCTAACTTTTTAGATGACTGCGGGATCGGTATGGTGAATAATTGTGCATCAAGACAAAGCATATAATTTATTTATTTTGAATTTGGGACTAATTATTTTGAATTTATAAGATGAATTAATGTTTCTAAATATAAACAAAATGCATGATGTTTCTAAAAATAGAAAGACAAGATATGTGTGGAATATTTAGGGTTTGTCTGGGTGTGATATGAACAAGAAGAATGGTGATTTCAGAAACACCATCTTCCCAAAAGAGAACCCTTCTTCTCAAGTTTCTGATTTTAGTTCTTCATCAAACATTAATTATATACAATTCCTCCAAAAGGTATGTATTAAATTTCAATAATTTTCAATTTCTTATTTTCTAAATCCAATTCAAGATTTTCTTGTATTTTAGGTATTTCTATTTAAAACCTAAATACAAATTCAATCCAAAATTTCTTGATTTTTTCAAAAAGGATCGTGAATGCTTTTATCGATCAAGGGTTTACACGATTTTACGATATCAAGTTGTTCTGATTGATTTAAAGCTAGCGAACCCACGATCGTTTGTTTTAGGGTTACATGATATTCTTTGTAGAACTCAAATTTAACGTTTAAATTCAAAGCTACGAGGATTTATCGAATTATTTTGTTGATTATGTAAAATTCAAAATATTTCATTGTAATTATTTTTTGTAGATACTTTTATAGTTCTAAACAATTTAAAGTTCTATGAATTTTATCTGTTTAAATTGATAAAAGTAATAAAAAAAAAGCACCCCTCATGTAAAATTGTTAGGTAAAATGATATGAATTAACTTTTAACTTCTTAATAGCTAATTTATGTGAACTCATGACTTATGTGATGATGATATATGGTTAATTTAGTAGTTTTTACTTTAAGATGTTATTTTAAGACCAAGGAAACCTTATCACACATATCACTCGAATGCTGGATTTACTTGGTTTGTTTGGTCTTATCTGACAACGAGCAAATTCAAGTCAAAAGGTGCTTCCTTTTTAAGTCGAAACCATGTTTTTTTATGTAGGCATTGTTTCGCATTGGCATGGAAAGGATCGTGCCAAACACGAACTCGAGAAGAAACTCAACCGGAAACATCGCCTTCGACGCCACAGGATACAGAGAAGTTATAAGTCGATATCTTCAACCTACATTCCCATCCACCCACGATAACTGCAAACAACCGTTTATTCTCGACCTCCCACTAGAACCCGAACCCAAACCCGCAACTCCGCCCCAGAAAAACCGTCACCTAAAACTCCATCGACTTCCAACACACTCTACTCCCCCGTTCCCAGACCCGCAACAAAAGATGTTAAGATCAGCAAAACTTCGCTTCTCAAAAACCAAATCAAACCGGCACCCGTTGAACCCAAAGGTTTTAAGTCGAAGATCAAGTCAAAAGCTGACGCAGATGACCCATTTTACCTCCCACCTACAAGAATCGGTAGAAGATATAGTGATGTCATTATACCAACAACCGGTTTGGGAGATGTTCTTAATCCACGCGCAGTTGGAAGCGGTTTGACCCGAACCAATAAAACGATCCATAACAAGACCGAACCAAAAAAGTATCCAAACCACCGAGTTCCACAAAGACCGCTGCAAAACCGCCCGACAATAATGGAAAGATTCCAAGAAAGGTGCAAGCTTCGAAAGAAAAAGCCAGTTCGACGGTTGACCAAGGTTCAAGAAAGTCAAACCCCGTGAAAACCCGTTGGAGAAGTTCAAGAAAAAAAGTCCAAGAACGAAAACAAAGGTTCAAGAAATGGTCAGAACGGAGCTCAGATCGACTCATCTTTAAAGAAAGACGAAACTTTGCAACGAGAGGAGCAAAAGAACGGTACGTCTTTAGAAGTCAAGAAAACAGAAAACAAAACTCAAATTCCGAGTTCCGTTTCTTCCACGAACGAGGAAAGATTATCCGAAAACGGTCACGATGGAGCTCGAATCTCCACGTCTTCAGAGAAAGACGAAACCCTGAAAAAAGACGAGCAAACCAACGGCATAATAGCAGCTTCAGAAGTCGAAAAAACAGAAAATAAACCTCAAAACCCTACTTCCTGTCACGATGAAACTCTGCAAAGAGACGGTAAAAAAGTCAAGAAAACGGAAAATAAAACTCAAATTCCCGCTTCTGGTCAAAATAGATCGACGACCTCCTTGCCTCCAAAGAACGGAATGACACCTTTAGACGTCAAGAAACCAGAAAAGCCGACACGTTTCAAAAAGTCAACGGCCGAAAACGGAAATTGTTCACCTCGAACGCGCCAACGAAGGAGCTTTGATTCAGAATTTGGGTTTGGCAGCCCAAGAAAACACAAGTTTGAGCAAGAGGAAGTGGTGGACGAATACGAAAACAGCCCAAATAGCATGATAAATTTAAGAAGATTGTCTTCCGACAGCGTGTTACACATTTTTCATAGTCGCTCTCCGCCTACCGTTGCTCTCAAACCGTGCGAACCGGAAACAAACAAGATCCATTTGGGTTTGAATAACGTTATCGAAGAGACTGCTAGCAAGCTTATCCAAACTAGGAAGAGCAAGGTCAAAGCTCTGGTTGGTGCTTTTGAAATGATCTCTTCAAATGATCCTAAATCTAAATAAGTTCTAAGCTTATGGGGTTTGCTTCTTTCTTTCTTGAATGCAATATTATGTGATCTCTTTTATCTTTTCGTTAACGGAGGTCTGGTGAGTTGCAGTGCGGTCATGGTAGCACTTTAGGGAAGATCCCAGATTCTTATGTTGCTAAATGTTGTTTATATATTAATATCTAAACATAATCTTCACTGGGATTCCATTTTCTTGATTTCCACGTGCCATCCGACGTGTGTGCGTGTGTGAAAAGGGGAGGGGGGTTGGTACACAAATTGGAATTTGATGGAATTGGAATCCATCAAAGGAATTTGACTTTGGCTGTGTTTGGCAAAAATAAGCTAGTTGATAAGCTAGTCCATCCAAACATGTACCATAAGCAAACTTATTGAAACGCTACTTGGAGTAGCCTTTTGGAAGCTTTTTGTAGCTTTTCCAATTATACTCTTATCAATATTAATTATTAAATTCAAATATATCCTTTTTGATAGTTTTTACATACTCATAAGCTAGTTTTTGCCAAACATAATTTGTTCATAAGCTAGCTCATCAGCTACCAGCTAACTTATCGGCTAGTTTGCCAAACATAGCCTTTGAAGAAATTGGAATGGAATTTGACCATGCGTTTGGTTGGTAGGAATCCAATTCCTTCACTTAAGCCAAGGAATGATGAATTCCTTAAACATTAATGGATTCCATCAATTTCATTATGGGAACCAAACATAGGATTTGGAAATTGGTCAAAGGAATTATTCATTCCAATTCCTTCAAAATCCATGAACCAAACAACCCCATAAAAGTTTCTTGGGATAAAGAATCCTTTGTTTGCTTGTGATTCTACTAATTTGCTACTCACATATATATCCAAAAAGGAACACTTTTTTGACATGCTTTTTATCATTAAACGGAAAACTACAACCAAGAAAGATCGAGAGGAACCTGCTTTTCGCTTTTGTCGGATCTTTTATTCAATTTGGGAAGCGGGTTTCAAAAGTTGTTCTACTTTATCTTGTCGTCGATCAACAAGTTTCATTTACAGTTTAAACTGGCGATTCTGTTGAAAAGAACGATTCCGCTCTGTCAATAAAGCTCGCAGGAAATCTTGAATGCAGCATCAAATTGGAGCAACTTTCCGAACTCGTTTCACAAACCCTTGTTGATTTGCTACCATCTTTCTGATTCCGAATCTTCACATTTCTGCTGCTGCTACCAACTCCACTGCCTCTTCCTGACTGAACCCGCATGCTTCTTGTATTGAGCCGATTGGATCTTTGTAAGGTGTCACCGTTAAGTTTTCTTGTCTCGGGCCCGGACTGAGTTGACTCACTGGGATCGTCAATCGGTGGATTAACTTGGGTTGAACCTGACTGGGCCCCACTTCTGCAGGATTTAAGCAAGGAAAGAAGCATCTCGATGCTAAGTTCTTGCTGGACCACCCCTTTGTTCTGCTCGCTCCCAAAACAGGCGGCTACGAGCGTTCCGGCCAAGACCGGCATTAAATCGGGGTCGCTGAAGAAAACAAAAGGCAGATCGCATACCTGTGAAACCAATCACGCATTAGAATTACGGGCCCTCTATTCAGAAGAAAAGTCCTCTCGGCGTTCCAAAATAAATGTCCACGACAAAAAATGCACAAATGACAATTTTACCCTTAATAATAGAGGGAGTAATGAATTTCTCATCCTCAAAATTAAGGGTAGAATTGGCAAGTTTATGTGGACATTTATTTTGTGATGGAGGGAGTAATAGAAGAAATAAAGCTTCCAATGATATTGTTTCTTGACCTTGTGAAGAATTGTGGGCTCTTTCCCCAACGAAGAACGGCTTGATTCTCGGGGTGGAACATGGCAAAGTATCCGAGAAGCAACAAAGATTCAAGCAGAAGCAAACCAGTCTGAAACATGCAAAACAGAATTACGATCTTCATGAACAGAATTATCCATGTCATAAAAAGTATATCAATTAAAAACGGCCACTCTACTATTTGGGTTAGAGGTAAATCCTGTTATATTCATGCATGGGTCTTTAATAATAAAAGCATTTATTTACCATATATATGGGATTGACCAAATAAATATGTCGCCGAAAATGTTTGGCAAGTGATATCCCTAAAAGTCAACCATTAGATGATTGAATTTGGAAATAATTAAGTTATGGTTAATTACATCGTCTAGTTATTTTATGTCATTGCTTATTTTGTGTTGTAGAATGACAACTTTAGACTCGGGTTGAAGTAATTAATAGTTGATATAGAGTTCACGTATAGGTACAAATTGGTGTAACTTGTATACTAGACAAACTCATCCATGAAAAACCATGGGTTTTTTTTTGGAAGGGTGACATTAACCCTGATAAACTAACAGCCACAATTGTTGTGGATGCCTGAATTGAATCCTGGGTAGATGGGATATTCCACCACATTCCCCTGAGCCTCAACGAGACAACCACTACGCCACAACCCTTGTGGTTTTACATGGGATGTTATATGAGTGTCATACGTGTTTTTCCCATGTCACATTACAATAGTGTCCTTTGAATTGATGATCTTGAAGTGTACATGTTTTAATCGTACACTTTGGTACTAAATCTAATCACATGATAACTGAGTGACATAATAGTCGTTGGATGTATGACAGTATCATATGGTTTAACTTGCATGATTAGAGATGGGATTTGTTCTTCTGTATGACATAAGGCAAAGCAATGTCTTTGGAATCCAGCTGATAGAATGATAATGCATGCTCAAATAGTCAATATAAGATATTAACATTTTGTGTTGTGGTATATTTGGAATCAATAAATTAGATATTAGATGTAATGGGGATGACAGTCCATGCGTCCAATCTAGAATCTAAAGACAAAGAACAAAGCATGTACACAAATAATGATATGAATTGTTGCTGGTTGAATCAACAATATTGTCACATTGGTGCGATGATGTATAGCTAAATACCCGACTTGGCCCCATAATTATGGCAATGTCCCAACGTTGTTATAAAGAACCAATTGATTATTATAAGTGACTATATAACTATTGAAGTTGTTAACTATTATCCAATTAATTGAATGTTTACTTATTGAATTTTATTAATTTAATTTGGATTAACTATTAATTAGATAGATATTGTCGAAAAAGTGTGTTCTCATTTGAATTTCTACACTCACACACACAATATATATATATATAGGGCAGTTAAAACTGAAACATTTTCATTTGACGTGAAACAGCCAAGAACCAGGGGATATTCATCTGAATGTTCATGATATCAAACCGATAACACTGCATTCATGTTTTTTGAATAACACTCATTTGAAAATTTAAAAGCAAGCAAACATCACCTGATCAGTAGCCGCTCCCCACTTGGTGGTGCAATGAGAAAGAAGATAACTCATCAGATGAAAAAATTCCATTTTTAGGTCTGGCCTTGCCTGTTTCAGTTTAAAAAAATATGCTTAAATCAATTTCGTAATAAAGCATAGAGCTTTACAAATGATTTCAAGAAACAAAAGTGTACTTACTAGCATCTTCTGGATGAAGTTAATATCAATCAGAGCTAAATTGTTTCAAAACTTTCAGCACCCCAGTTGCCACTTCCTCAAAATTACTCGGAAGAACATACGAACCCTGGAAATCACAACTCATTTCTCAAAACATGCCTAAATGCTAACATTTCCCATGAACCATATGAAAATGCAAATTTTGAATTGCTAAGGATGCGTTTGGTTGTTGAAAACTGTTTTCATTTTCCTAGAAAAGTTTTCAGAAAAATGGGTTGACTTTTCATTTTCTGTTTTCTATGAAAATTCTAGAAAACGCGTTTGGATGAAATGGAGGAGTTCTCATTTTCCATTTTTACGCGTTTAGAAAATTTTGAAAAACTACTAAAATCATTTTTCTAATTACATAGCAGTTAGAAAACAGGAAATTTTCATTTTCTTAGAAAACTTTTGAAAATTGAATGAACCAAGCATGTTTTCTAAATTTTCATTTTCCGTAAAATTTTCCACAACCAAATGCAACCCTAATTGTATGATTTTGAAAACCACATATGTGTGTGCAAATTTCTTACTAATTTGAAGGAAGTTACCTGCTCAGAGGACAACCGGTTGTTAGCCTGCAACAACACGGCCGTCAACAACGACGGGATACAGACCAATCCGGTTTCAGATATGGCGAAAGAAGATACGCCACAGGATGTTTATGTCCCAATTTTTTTATATTCTTTTGTTCTCCACCGCTATCCACATTGTTCTTCTCATCCTTCCTACACAAATCATCTAGCGGCCGGTCCTCAGGCACATCTTGCAACGATCTCGAAGACGGTTCACAATTCCCGCTTGAATTAGCCTCTTGTTGTTTCATTAACCGCCATCATCGTTTCAACTGGATAAGCTTCCCAATCGATCGTAGAAACGGTCCTATATCTAGAAGTCAATATCACCAACAAATTGATACTTAAGAGAATAGACGAAGGGAACGGAGAGCCTTCCACTTGTGGCCTATCATAAAGTGCAAAGAGATCTCGTAGTCGATGGATAACTTGATACGCTATAACGAGTTCTATTAAGCCATCCTGCATGTGATGTTGGCGTTCATCGAGCTCGAATGACCGATAACGGCTGCCACGGTCCACAAAGATCCATCCAGAACTTCGGTGATCGTTTCGGAATTTTCATTAGTGTTTTACTACCCCCGACGTTTGAAGATGATGCTGTGATTTTGATGAAGTTTTCGAGGGCGGCTGCCAACATGGGTATCATTGGCGGAAGAAGATTTCCTGCAAGAAAGTAACTCCTGTTCGCGGGCAATGACAGAATTACCCTTAGAAGTCTCAAGAAGTATATCGTTACTTGGCAGGCTTCAGGTTTGGATGTGTGTGAAGCTGGCAAAGCTGAAGCGATAAAATCAAGAAGACCGGCTTGACGAGAAGCGTGCAGTTCAGGGTCTTTTCCGTCCAAAAACTAATCCAGAAAAATCAAGATATTATCCTCAAATATAGATGATATACTCCCATCTCTTAATCTTTCACACATACAAAGTGGCATAATTTGACTTGTCAAAAAATCGGTATAACTTCTTTCTTTTCAAGAGAAGTTAAGAACTAGATTAATAGCTAAGAGGCAAAATCTGAATCGCTAAGAGGTGAATCTTGTTTGGCAAAAGAAAAGTCTGCCTCTTAATGTTACCATTAAGAGGCAACATCTGAATAGTTTCATTAAGAGGCAACATCTGAATCACTAAGAGGTGAATCTTTGTTTGGCAACAAAAAAAATCCTGCCTCTTAATGGTTCTAAAACATTCTAAATGGTTTTGTATCTTGGGCTTCCCTTAACCATTCAGCGGTCTAATTTTATTATAAACAATTACTAAACAACCATATTTCATCTGGCGCTATATCATAAGAATTCAGTAACTGCCAAACAGCCCCTAAAACAGATCGTATATCCTAAAATAAACACGAGTGTCACATTTGCAATGAAACCCATCCCGGTGTTGGATTTCAAATCTATAAAACAGACCTCACAAAATCAAATTATGCCACTTTCTTTAAGATTGAAAAGAATCATCGAGCAAGAATTCAATTAAAACCAAGTTATAAGCATTTATATTTCATATGATAAAACGCATACCTTAATTATATCAGCGGTTACTAACCCAATACTAGCCGCCCCTTCTTTTCTCGCCTGCCTATGCCGTTGAAGCTCCTGAAGCCACCTCCCTATTTTCGCCCTTGCGGTTCCAACAGCCGCTCTATACCCAATACTCGCACTTTCACAACCAATAAAAGGCTCCAACGGCTCATACTTCAAAGCCATGAGCCTTTGCCGAATTTTCTTAATCCGTCTTTTCAAAGAGTGTTGTAGTGCTAAACTTCTAGCCGGAAGCACGGTGCCTTCACCACCTGAACCACCGCTCGTTTGCTGATCATCTTCGCCACAAACGGACGGTGTAGATTTACCCACACCCTCTTTGTTCAAAGATCGCCTTAATAAAGGCGAAGACTGGTCCCTAAAATCCATCGAAGCCCGCTCCCTAATTTGTTCCAAATAAAACTTCCGACGCTGTTCGCTTTCTCTGAGCCTTTCCGCTAGCTTTTGCGCTAAAAGCTCGGCTTCCTCTTGTTGGGCTTTCGCTAAGACCTCCCGTCTCCGCATCTGGTCCATCGCTTTCGCTTCACGGGCGGCACTCGACGCCTTTCTTTCCTCCTCTCGTCTTAGCTGCGCTTCCTCCTTTTTCCGTTGCGTTTCCGCAAGACGTTGCATTTTCTCGGCTTCGACGAGCTTCTTTCGTTCCAAGACCGCTTCTTCTCTCGCCATGTCCTCTTTCTGCTTCGACTTCATATCTTTCAGCTTCTCGGCCCTCCTTAACTCCGAATCTTGATACTTCTGTATCAACATTAGCTTCCGGTTTTCTTCGTTTAGCGATGTGATGAAACGGACCTCATTGACCTTCGTGCTCTCGTCGCCTGCCCGTCTCGCGACCTGCGCAAGGTACGCCTCGTGGCGGGTCTCGCTGCGTTGGTGGCGGGCGTGCATGCCCTCGCGCAGCCGCGTGCTACGGACCGCCTGCCACTCGTTCACGCGGTTGAGCTTCTTCGTGCTGCGTTGGAGCTTCTGGAGCCGCTCGTTCTCGAGCTCGTTTCTGATCCTCGTGGCACGCGCGTGCTTTTCTTCGGCCTCTTTCTTTAAATCGAGCGCCGTCTTTTTCTTCTTCTCAGGCGACATCAGCTTGTCGTGTAGGATACGGGCCCGCTCCATGCTTTTTCGACTCATGCCCGGCGAATGCGAAAAACGTGACGATGCGGAATGCGAAGACGTCAGTATGTCCTCCCAGTTCCGTTTTTGCTTCCACGCGTCCATCGATTTATAAGACGTTCCGTTAACGTTGTTTCTCCGTTCCTTGTCTCGTTCAGACGGAAAAGTCGGTTTTTTTGTTTGATCCATGGATTTAAGACTATCTTTCTTCGGTCCCGCCTTCTCATTTCGGAAAAACCGAACCCTTCCTTCTTGTTCTTGCTAGGGTCGGTGTTCTTCTTTCCTCGACTCGAGTTTCCTTGAGAAAGAACCGTAACTCCGCTACGTTTTCTCGGTTCCGTTCCCGGTTCTCTAGCACCATCGGTTCTCGAGGTATGTTTATTTAAAACGCTCCCGGTTCTAGAACGATCGTAAGAATTGGTAACTCCGATTTTTCTAGAATTATTACTATTACTATTCATGGCTGCTCGTTCTTGTTGAATTTTCTTGAAAGCCTCGAGAGATGAAGATAGTATTTCCGCTCTGTGTGGTGATGTTGTCATACGTCGTACCTGCATGCAATCGCAAGAAAGTTAGGTGGCGTTTGGTTCGCAAAATGTTTTGGGATGGAATGGAATCTGTCAAAGGAATTTGACTTTAAAGGAACTGGAACGGAATGTTGTCAGGTTTGACCACCTGTTTGGTTGGCAAACACCGGAATGGAATATGTTAAAGAATTGGAATCTGTCTATTTGGTTCATAGAATGTAGCTTTGGAATTGGAATGGAATATTGGTAAATGACCAAAAGGCCCTTTTTTGAAAAATTTAAATGTTTTTAAAACTAAAAAACTTTTTATATATATAATCATTTAATGTATAAACCAAACGACGTTACTAAATCGATACTAAAAGTGTTTCAAAATAGTTAATTATCTATTATGTAATAAATACATATTACTTTAATTACAAACAAGTTAACTATTATACAGAATAAATATCAAGAAATATTTCATTAAAATGTATTTCAAAAAAATAAATTAAAAACAAAAGTATCAAATTAGATTAAATGAATATTGCCAACTGAATAAAAGTATATATTTCGAAAACTAAAATCGAGAAAAAAAAACAAATGTATTAAATTAAATTAAATAAACAACAAAAACATCAAATTATATATAAGTTAAAGGGTATATTTGAGATTATGAATGTACAACATTCCATTCCTTCGGAATCCTAGCTTACTATGAAGGAATGTTGAAATCCCTTGGTTGCGGGATTTGAAGATTCCCTTCTTTAAAAAAGAATGAACCAAACGAGGGAACGGAATTTGGTCAAAGGAATTCAAGATTCCAATTCCATCAGATTCCTTCAGAATATGCAAACCAACCGTCACCTTAAAATAACAAGCTATAAAGTCGTTTATAGTAGTAAATATAGAAGCATTCTAACCTCCCATGAGAGTGCATGCGGCCTACGCTGCTCAGGCTTCATGGTCATCGGTGGATTATCGCTCGATTGAGTCGATGACTTTTTCACTTTCTCAAACTCTTCGACTCTACAATTCAATGCTTTAAAATCGGATGCCGCTTCTTCAAGAACAAGAACCGCCTCTTTCATTTGATCGATATCGCATTCTAGTTCACACAGAAGGTAAAGTTCGTCAACTGCCCGATTAAGGTTCTCGAAAAGAAAGCACCAAAGCCGTTGCCGAAACCGTTCTTTACTCTCACCGGCTTCAATTTCACCCGAACCAATCGCGCTCATCATCTGACCCTCCGAGAAGCCATCGAGAACCGAAGCAGTCTGTTTGCCATCGGAATCTTCCGTAGACGTTGTCGGATTAGATTCTTTCGGTATCTCAATCGTCACCGTTTCATCCGCTGTAAATTCAGAATCTTGCGAAACGCTTAAATCCGTATTCGTGACTACATTTTCCGACCCACTTTCAAGATTTTCAGTTTTTAAGTTCTTATCAGGTTCTTGAGAAGCACTGTCGCTTTGACCAACCAATTCCTCATTTACAATTTGAACCTTGACGTCTTCTGACGATACCTCCTTCACCTCTTCGATTTCCCGAGTTGATACAATTTCCTTCTCTTTGGGTTCGGTAGAAAGCGGCAAACCCGAAACAGGATCATCTAAAGTAACGGCAATCCCGCAGCCTCGTTTCCGATACCACCAAATTTTATGTCAATACCGGGTTTGTACCAAAGCGCCGTCATCCAAATTACCCCATTTAATCTTTGGAAAAACTTCGAGATTATCATTTTTTTGTGGAAGCTCGTGATCTTGATCGTGACTGGTTTTACGATCATCGTCATGGCTAACCACACACTTATCAAGGTAGTTCACATCCAGATCCTTCTCATCTTCAATAGGAACACTAGTATGATTTGGATTATCGGAATCGGGTGTAGCGGAATCCTTGGTTTTTAAAATCGGTTCACTACAGCTAACGTTCGAAGTCCCGTGTTGTACCACGTTTGAAGTCTGTTTCCTAGAGAATCCTCCGACCCATCCTTGGAGAGAAAACTTCGAATTGCTCCTATGCTTCTGGAAAATCAAGAAGAAAATAGTTAACACATGGCACAAAACCGAATGTATGTGTGTCAAAAATGGGCATTTGTAGCATAGTTTGCACAGCCAATGAAAGTTATAGTTCCAAACATTAATTCAGACGATATACATATATAAAAGGAAAGAGAAAAAAAAATCGAGAAAATGACGTGTTTAGCCCTTCTTACTACATGTGGATCAACTTTTTACAGCAACTCACATTTTTAAGGAAACAAGTATTTAAAAGGAGATAAATTGTGTTTTTTTCTAACTCCTATGAAATGCTAAGTAGCGTTTCATTGATAGCAATCATGGTGCATGAAAATGTAACAAAACGGAAAGTGAGAAGCAAACGTGTGCCATTTTCATAAACGAAACAATCTAGAAGTTAAAAACAACAACACTAATAACTAGAGAAATCAACTATAATACATTGAAAATAAACAAAACATGATTTGTAGAATGATACTACTAATTAACAAAAAAGGATGGTGGGGATTTCTTATTCGTATAATAAATCGGATACATACCTATTTTTCTCCATAATTCCATATAGACTTTCTCGAATCTTAGCTCTTATGAATACAAAAAAAGCTGAACATACTAGGTTAACAATAACGAAAATAGAACATTATAAATACTAAATATTTACTTGATCAGGTTTATTATCATCCTCTACATAGAAAGATCGAAGATTTGTAATACTTAAATAATTAAAGACATTTCGTCACATGAACACTTGTTAGACTAAGGCTCTGTTTGGCAAAAATAAGCTAGCTGATAAGCAAGCCTATAAGCTAGTCCATCCAAACATGTACCATAAGCTAGCTTATTGAAAGACTAGTTGGAGTAGTGTTTCAGGGGCTTTTTGTAGCTTTTTCCAATTATACCCTTATTAATATCAATTATTATACCCCAAGATACCCTTTTTGGTCATTTTACATACTCATAAGCTAGTTTTTGCCAAACATAATTTATTCATAAGCTAGCTTTTCAGCTACTAACTAGCTTATTAGCCAACATCTAGCTTATCAGCTAGTTTACCATACACAGTCCTAAACGAAATTTCAAGATAAACTGGCTGCAATTAAAGAGATAATAGAAAATATCCAACTACGCATTACTAGAGCTTAGAAGATGCAACAAACTTGAGTCTAAGATCCAAGATATGTAGCTACCTTAGTCTAAACCCTCAAATTTAATGGGAACTAAGTTTATTATGAAATTAGTTTAATTAAATCTATACAAATCTTTCAAGAACACAAAGAACCTCCACAAAGAAAATATCAATTATTTAAAAAGAACAAACTTTTACACAATTAATCATCATTATAACGGTGCATTGCACGCACCTATAACGCATGCCTTTCCCCAATAGGGCACAAGTATACGATAACGTGCACATTAGAAATCACCATCCCATATTCGTCGACTAAAATCATCGCCTTTGACTTCCTATTCAGACCACAATGATAATACTGCTTATTATCCAGAACCCCTTTCTGTTTTGTTATTTGGGCAGGCTCTTGTATCCTACCCTAATTCTATCTCAAGTGGATTTTCCCCATTGACATACCCAAAACCTCATATTTCACCATGTTAACATTGAATACCTTACCAATACATACATATATATAGGGTCAGGTTCAAGGGAAGCCCTCAAATAAACAAAAAACCGAGGAACACCCTTGTAGCCCTCCATCTAGACCATATGCACTTGTGCATACGGGTAATTTGAGTTCTTTTTGGGTTTTATGCACAAGTGCATTATGCACCTATGCATATTACAAAATTAGCCATATGCACAAGTGCATACGGTCCAGATGGTGGGCTATGAAGGTGTTTTCCGTTTATTTGAGGTTTTCCTTGAACCTCCATCTATATATATATATATATATATAGACACACACACACACATCATGTTAGATCATATTATAACCATGAAATAAGAAGTTAGCATGGAAGATCATAACAAAGAAAGCATCTAAAGCTAATCATAATAAACATAACATTCAAATATTGCACATTTGAAGATTGGTAAGGGTTTAAATACACCAATTCTACTCAAAATCATCATAACTTTTACATCCAACAATAAGTAAAAAGATACAAAATGCAATCAACCCAGATGATAAAAATTGACAAATTCATTAAAAATTATGACACCTTTTTCACTTGCAGCCATCCAGACCCTTGATCATCTCCTACCTCTCCACTCTTTTCTTCCATCACCAAACTCAATCAGTGCATCATCCACTTTCATTCTCTCATAGTTGGTCACTAATTAAGAAAAAAGGGCTCCTAACAACAGTGACAAAAGGAACTTTTCAACATAAAATTAAAAAGAAACTAAATTTCCAAATACCCACAAAAAATTAAACAAAACCCAGATGGGAATTGAATGTATATATCTTGAAATTGAGGATTAAAACCCCAATTTAAATGCGAAAATCTTGAAATTATCAAGAAGTATGAAGGTATATAACACTAAATCGGTAGAAAAAGAATGGGGGTTTCTTGAAAAAGATGAGTAAATATGAAGAATGTTGATTAGGTAGGTAAAGAAAGATAATGGGGTTTAGAGAAGCAGAGGAGGAGGAGGCTTTTGTTATACAAAAATACGAAATGGAGGTCGAGAGAGAAAGTGGGCACGAAATGGAATTTGGAGAACGAGCAAGGAGAATGAATGAGTTTTTTGACTGATTTACCCTCGCTCTTTGTTGGGATGGCAGATGTTTCCCTCTTTGATGTCAAGGGCATCTGTGTCTATGAATTTAAATTTTTGTAAAATGTCTACAAAATCTAAATCTTTACTTTATGGTCTTGAGTTAACAAGGGAAAATTATGGTTTTAGTCCTTGAGATTTTAGGTTTTGGTTTTAGACTTTAGCCTTCATTGATTAGGGTTTTATCCTTTTGCTTCTTAACCACACCAAGGGCATCTCCAATGCATGACACTCTACCAGAGTGTCATGGACTGCCACATCAGTATTCCACTCACCATACAACTCTATCATTTAACACTCACATTCCATAAGGCCATCTGCTATGCAACCGGTATGAGACCGGTACCGGCGGCAACACCGCCGCGGGTGACCGGTAGGGTAACCGGTACCGGTGCCAACGGCATGGCGACGTCGGTCTCAAGATCCCCTTTAACTTTCGTTTGTTTGGCAAAAATACCCCCCCAACGGTCATATAGCCGTTGGGGTTTTTAAATATATTTTTATTTTTTAATTTTTTTTCTTTTTAACCTTCTATATATATTTTACCTCTCTCTCTATAATTCTCCATTCTCATTCTCCTATCTTCTTCTTCTATCTTCTTCTCCACGTATTCTTCTCCACACCTAAAAAATGTCGGATTCTGATAACGATGATATAGATCTCGTCGTAAATCAGATTATTATGAACAACGTTAAAGCGACGGAGTTGATTAAGGAATTGTTCGATAACAACCTTCTCCAAGACGAGGTTGGAGAAACGTCGAACAAAAGACCGAGAGGGCCGCGTAAAGATAGAGGTCGTGAAGAGGGACACAATAAACTTGTCGCCGACTACTTTGCCGAACACCCGGTGTACAACGACGTCGACTTTGACCGCCGGTTTCGTATGAGTCGACGACTATTCTTACGGATAGTTAACGATCTAGACAGAGAGGTTGATTTTTTCAAGCAACATTGGGATGCAAGAGGCGTGAAGGGGTTTTCTCCGCTTCAAAAGTGTGCGTCCGCCATCCGTCAATTGGCATACGGGTCTACTTCGGATGCTTTCGACGAATATTTGAGGATGAGCGAAACGACGTCAAGGGATTGCCTTGACCATTTTTGCAAAGGTATTATTTACCTCTATATGCGCCAATATTTACGAAAGCCAACTGCTACCGATGTTCAGGCTATTTACGCATTGCATGAACAAACCCACGGTTTACCCGGCATGCTTGGTAGCATTGACTATATGCATTGGTACTGGAAGAATTGTCCCATGGCATGGAGGGGTCAATTCCATAGAGGTGATCATCCTGGACCGTCGGTAATTCTAGAAGCGGTCGCCTCGCAAGATCAATGGATCTGACACGCATTCTTCGAGGTACCGGGTGCCACGAACGACATAATCGTTGTGAATCAATCCCCGATTTTCAACGATTTATTCGAAAATAAAGCGCCCGGTAGTTTTTTGTAGTGAATAACACACACTACAATCACGGGTATTATCTTGCCAACGGGATATATCCCGAGTGGACAACTTTCGTGAAAGCATTTAGGTACCCAGTTGAAGAGCCACGGGTCCATTTCAAGACACGTCAAGAATCGGCTAGAAAAGACATCGAACGGACATTCGCCACGCTTAAAGATAAATGGCACGTTGTAAAATACCCGGCGCGAGTATGGACACAAAGGAAATTAACACAAATCATGTACACGTGTATAGTTTTACACAACATGATCCGTGAAGATGAAGGTTTCTCACATTATCCTTCTGATCCGACGGAGGTTTTACCGGGAGAGATTGAAACAACTATCTCCGAAGAAGACCGAGCAAGAAACGTCAACCTAGTGAAAAACCGAGAGAGACACGCCAACCTTCGCCACGATTTATCTATACACGTGTGGAACTCTTCGTCACACGCCAATAACTAATTTTATTGTATTCTTTTTAGGTTTAATTTTAACGTAATTTTAATTTTAATGTAATTTTAATTTTAATGTTAGTTATTTAATATAATTTTAAATTTTAATGTTAGTTATTTTAATTCTAATATTTATTTAAAAAAAATAAATTATAGTGGATGAATTAAAAAAATTAAAATGAAGGGTATGAAATGTAAATTAAAAATAAAATGAAGGGTATGAGGGGTATGATAGTGGATGAAAGGTATGGAGTTGGTAGGTAGTGGTATAGATAGTGGAAAGCTGATGTGGCAGCTGATGTGGCAACAGGTACCACAAGTACCATAAAAGATGGCCTAACACTCCAATAAGTTCAATGGATTTCCACATCATCATATATATAATTTTGTCAAAATATTTAAAACTCTTCTAAAAACAACAATAATACATTAAAATAAAAACAAAATTAAATTAAAATACATTTAATAAAAAATACGAGACTAAAATACATCGATTAAAAACTAAAATACTCTACCATTTAATTATTTTGTTTTTTATAAATTAAAAAATTAAAAATAAAACAAAAATTGAATTACTGATAAATTTTATTTAGAAAAGAAAAAAACTAAGGGGCCCACCATATCCTCCATGAGGAGTGTAATGGGGATGATACACCAAACCATTATACTCTCATGACACTTCTTCTACAATGCATAACACCCTATTCAACTCCCATTATACTCTTATTAAACTCCCATTGGAGATGCCCTAAGGAAGTATGTTAAATAAGAGGTATCTTGTTTAATGTTTTGGTTTGCTGAATGTTTTTTTTTTTTTGATGATTATGTGGAAGAATGGAAACTACAACACCACCTATGATTTGTGTCCCAAGAACGGTGAAAAGGTTCCACCTTTTTCATTGGGAAGGTTTTTTTTATTTCGGAGATGGCACATCCATCACCTTTGTGTTCTCCAAAATGAAGAGAAAAGAAAAGAAAATGATAGAAAAGAAAGGAAAGTGAAAAAAAATGAGAGGAAAATAATTTTTCTATTTGTGTTCTTAGTAGAATGGATATATTTAAAAATTGTATGGATCTTGTGGAGAAGTGTTGGAGCGATGCTAAAATAAGTAAAGATCGTGTGGATGATGTTATACTCATTTGGGGTCTATAAGAATTCCAATGGTACAACAGATATTGCAAGACTTCTTTAATGGAAAGGAGCTCGAGAAGCACATCAATCCTGAAGAGGATGTCATTAGTGATGCAGTTCATACTACAATCTTAAGCAAGGAGCTTGATGAGAAGGAAGCCAATATCCCGCTTTTCGAAGCTACACATTCTCTCTAGGTATAGAGGCAGCTCGTTGAGTAATGACATTGATAGTTCTGAAGCACTCCACGTTTCCTTTATTACGACATGAACTATACGCCTTTAATGATAATTAGTGAAATGTATTGATTCAAGTTTATGAGGGCAAGAGGGTATGAATAAGAGACAACAATTTTCTTGGGAGATATGAGCTCTCTGGCATTCCACCTGCCCCCAAAAACTGTACCTCAAATACATTCCATTAATGAAGACGATATCCTTGAACTCTCTATTGAAGACAGAGTTGCTGACAAGAATAAGAAAATCACTATCACCAACGACAATGCTTGGACATTGAAAAAGTGGTACAAGAAGCTATGGAATACAAGGTAGAAGTTGAGTAACCAGTTCTTCTAAGGTCATCTTGTTGGATTATAATTGAATGGTAACATGTTATTTAATTTATAGTTTTACTCTTTGTACACCAAAGATGGCAATGTGGCTGAGAAGAATGTGATGTTGAAGTTCAATGTTGGGTCAAGAATCAAATCAAATATCTACTATTCTGAAAAGAAAAATAACACCAAAGCATATTTGGGTTGTTTTGATCAACAAATTAATTCATGACTATTAATATGCATGATATTTGGATTAATACTTGTATAAAGGCTTTTGTTGTATAAGCATGTGTTCTAGGAGTTACTAGTTAGATATTATCTTTTGCAATGGTCATCAACATAGAGGTAAACAAATGAGCGTGACCTAACGCGATCCGAACGGTTAACCGTGGCCCGATTCAATGCGTAACCGATTATAACCGAATTGGAGCGTACCCGGTTAAATGTCCAAAATGTGTAACCAGTTAAGGGTTTGGATAGATTTTAGCAACTGTCATGTAACCAGTTTTATAATCGTAACCGGTTTTTTTTAATTTCAACCCCATTATTGGCGCTTCTATAGTAGCAAGATCTATTGATTTACTCATTGTTAGCAGTCAATTTCTTCATTCACCTCGATTTCTATCCTACCACTTATATGATTTGTCTAGCAAACTATTTCACCATTTCGCTCGTTATTTCGCACGTTCTTCTAGGATTAGGTTATAAACTCATGAAGAGTCTTCTGATCCCTTTCAAAGACTTAAGGTAAAGATTGTTAGAAAAACATTATGCGGTTTGATTTTTTTTTCTTTCTATTTTTCAACATATTAGAATACCCATAGTGATCTTGCAAATAAGGCGGATTTGTGTTGTGGCAAAAATGACTTGCAAGACTTTGCAAAGCTTGTAATTCTTGAAAGCTTTCAAATACATTTTACTAATATAAATAATACATTTTATAACTAATATTTTAACTATTAGCAATTATTAATATTTTTATTAGATTTAATTCATGTGTATATTATTTATATTTTATTTTATTATTATTATTATTTATATTATAATTAAATCATATTAATTATTTTATGATATTAAAAATTATTAAATATATAGTTATAAATTATAGGGTTAATTACATGGGGGTGTATCGAACTTGTCACGTTTTATCATTTTATGTACTCAACTTTAAAAATTACCAATTAATATATCGAACTTGCTAGAGTTGCCATTGTGTGTATCAGGTAACTTGTTACCCACAAAATGCTGACGTGGAACAAGTTATATCTGACATGAAATTTATTTATTTTTATTTTAAAAATAGTAAACTACAAATTTGGTACCTCAAGTTTACAAAAAGCAACAAATGTGGTCCCTAAGGGTTAAAATGTACAAAAACCAACAAAGTTTACTCAAATATATGTACACACATAGGATGCTCCTCTTCTCTCTCTCTTTCTCTCTCTTTTGCGTCTCTGGCATGCCTCCGGTGCCGTCTCCGGCCACACAACCCCAGTAACCACCACCTCCGGCATCCACCTTCGTCATCAATCTCCGACAACGACTCAAGGACGTCTCCGGTTGACAGTGGTCCAGATCTGTTGGTCCCAAGTAGGTGACCTTCAAGTAAGGATAGTGTTTGGGATTATAGAAGGGGGGGGGGGGTTGAATATAATCACACAATTTCTCACTTTTAAATTCTTGTTTTATAAACAATATGAATTTACAGATTGTTGCGGAAATAGAAAAGACAATTAGTCTAAACTAAACAATCTAAGTTCTTTCACTATGCACTAAGTGAGAAGAGAATAAAAAAAGAAGATAGAGGGAATAAGAGAGAAAGGACTTGAGTATTTTAGGATGAAGAAGAAGTATGGAGAACATCTCTTCACGTCCTATTTATACTCCATGCATTAAATGCATGCAGACCTACTATTGTGACGTGTCACAATGTGAGTGGTCTGTTGTACTATTTACTATAAACAAATACTCTTTGCATGGTGTACAAAAGAGGATGTTTGTAAACAGTTGCCTTGAGGTCTGATAAGTACGGAGGGAACAGTAAAGTAACTGCCCTTATGTACTATTGTGTCAGTAAAGGCGGATAATCCTTTTGTGCATTAGACTAAGACATTGTTCTAATCCTTCAGGATCAGGATACTGATCAGTGACTAGAGTCCTGAAACTGAGGAAGTTCAGGGTCACGTGTATCCTGATGAATCTTCAGGATGTCATACGATAGTGAACAGACTGCTATCACTGAGTTCCGTCTTCAGATCACGAGCATGCTGTTCCTGTCATCAGCTATTTCTTCGACGTCGCTGATGGTTCTTTGTGTATGATCTTAATGTCTTCAGGAGGAGGTCTTCACTTCAGTGGACAGGATCAGTAGACTGCAGAACATGCTCGTTAGTCTCCTGATCCTGATCCTGAAATCTATAAAGTTAAGTTACAGCATAAGTAACATGGAATAACACTGAACAGACTCAGTGATAATTCCTCAAGCTATAACAAAAGTAAAAACCTATTCACTAAGTAAAGATTCAGGATCATTATCATTTCATCAGGTCTTAGGAGAGCTGGATCAACAATCTCCCCCTAGATGATAATGATAAGACAATAGAGTAATTGTCTTAATCTAGAAAAGTTAGAAATAAATCTAAGTCTAGAACTAAACAGTAGGAAATAGAACTCATAAAGGTACATGTCCCATTTACTGTTTTGAGGGATCTTTTTCAGTACTATGATGGAATGAAGTACAATGCACTGAATTGCATTCTCATTAATCTCATTTAAATATTACAAGAGTAAGGAAAATACACGAGTACATGACAGGAGTACTGAAAGAAAGAAAAATTACAAAATATCTAACTATCAGATTCTTCGCTAATGTATTCAGTCTTGACGCAAACAGGAACAGGAGTGTCGCTGAAGGCAAGTCTGTGATCAAGTATAGCTCTGACAGTGCGAATAATCTCTTTGTTGTCTGGATTTTTCTTATCTTGTTGTGCAGTGAAGAGAACTGTCAAAAGATGTTCATAGGGCGCTATGTGTAGCTCACTGAAGCGCTGAAAGCGTAGCATTTTTGAGTTATCGCTAACACAAATGCCATGAACAGGTTCTCTGATTACTTGTCCTTCAGATAGAGAGATTCCAGGAGGGAATGAAAGATCAAGCATCGAGAGGTCCAGAGGTTTAACAACCATTCTGGGAAGACAGGGAGTAGGTCTTCTTGTAGAGGAGCCTGCAGATCTTCGAACAGGTTGCTGAGATAGGACTGAGGAGTAATGGAGCAGGTCATCAGGTATTTCAGTTGTCCTTCTGATGCGAGCAATAAGTCCTTCAATGACTTCCTCTACTTCAGCCCGATAGTTCTTGTTGGCTTTGGGAAGTAGGGATCTGATTTCGTTCCACTCTGACAAGTTGTAGCGATCTAACTTGTCCAGAGTGTGCTCTACGTCCTTTACTCCAGAGCGTTTGACTGTGATCCAGGTTTTGCCAGGATTACCTTTCTTGCCTCTAGATCGGCGAAGATGGATTCCTGAGATGGCAGCACCATGCTTTCGGAGGTGTAACCGATCTCTGCACCAGTCAAGCTCAGCGTTTACTTCTCCAGTCTGTATCTCTGCATTTTTGTTGAAGACCTTCAGAACAGCCTTCTGTGCAAGGATAGGATCTGCACTTATTTCTGCATCTTCATCTACAAAATCCGATGCAAGCCTTCGAGCGGCTTGGGCAGAGAGGAAAGCTTCCTTCTGCTTTTTATTGTGCTCTAGTTGAGCCTGTACAGCTTCGTTGTACTCCTCCTGCGAGAGATAGGCGAACTCGGAGTCACAAGAGGTACGAAGAGGGATTTTTACTCTTGTACTCTCGAGTCGCTCTATCACGGCGTCTAAGCGCCCATCCCTGTCAATGGCAAAGGAATTGTCAGGGTAATTTTCACCTTCAGATCTAGGAGAATTTGAGGGAGGCGATCTGGGTGAAGAAGCAGGGGTAGAGAAGTCATCAGAGATGAATTCATCATCTGATGAAAGGCATATTGTATCAGGGGTGGCTCGGATTTCAGGGGTTCTGGATGAAGAGGCTTCTTGGTTGAAACGGGTTGTAGGACGGGTAGAAATGGTTTCTTGGTTGAGGGGTGTGATCCTGAAGGTCATAGTAGCTAATTCAGCTCTGGTCTGTTCATTGGGACTATTCTCCATTAGGCGAATAATGTCACCAGTGACAGAACCATAGTTGACATCTTCAGGATAGGCTTGGGTATTAGGTTCAGGTTCAGTGTGAGAGGTGATTTCAGGAGATGGTTCAGGAGAAGGTAGTTTAGGAGGTTGGTAGAATAACCATTTGAAGGTTATTAGGAGGGGAGTCTTCAGGTGAGGTGTCTAAGGTGATGGTTTCAGGGGTAGGTTTGGTTTTAAGAAGAATAGAGATAGGTTGGTTATCAGAGGAAGAGGGAGTGGATGGTAGTAGAGACATACCAGAGGCATCAGGGTTCTCCCCCTGAGGTTGTGCGAGCCCTGGAATGGGCGCTGAGGCAGGAACCTTTTCGACGAAGATGTCATCGTCTATATCATCATCATCATCTTCATCATCATCATCGTCGTCTTCATTATTCCCCCCGTCTTCAGTGGTTCTCCAGTTCGTGGAGGGGGAATAGGCGGAATGGTCTCGGGGCTGTCTCTCCCCCTCAACAGGTGCCTGCACTAAGGCAGTTGTTGATACACTCCGTTGGAAGAGAGAGGCCATGTCACTGAGGACTTTGCGCTGGATGAAGGATGATGAGATCAGGGACTGCAACACCTCCCTGTCCGCCGTGGTGAAAGATGGAGGCGGCGCAGGAGCAGAGGTGAGGGCGTTGACAGCAGAGGAGAGCCTGAAGTGGTTCAGGAACGACCAGGACGTCGGAGAGAGGGACGTCGTCAGGATGATAAGCAACCTGGTCCAGGAACCTGGGGCCAAGAGAGTAGTTGTTGGAGTTCCCAATCTTGGGGTAGTTGTCCCCCAAATGTAGCTCCAGGATGGCCGAGAAAAACCTAGGGAAGGCTATGTTGACGACCCGGTTCTTGCTCCGGACCTTCTTCACCATGTCGTCCCAGATGGAGCGAGCATAGTCAAACTCGCGATTTTTGATCGCAGAGAAGACCATGTGCTGTATGACCGTAGGGAACTGCTCCGTGCTCCCCGTCTTGCCCGATAAGCACAGGCCAAACGTGTTCCATATATAGTAGAACGTAGCGTTTAGTCCTGACTTATGGACAGTGGCACCCGTCTTTGGTAGCAGGACGCCTTCCTTGTTCACAGGCCAACGGTAGCCTATGGCGTCCAGGAATTCGATGATTTCGTCAGCGGTGGGGACAGGAGGGAAGCGCTTCTTCTTTGGGAAGTTGAGCACGTTCCTGAGGGTTCCGAAACCAAAGGAAATGATGTTTTCCTTGATTTGGAATTTGATGACCTCTCGCAGGACACCTTTGGTATTCTTCTCCTTGGCAACAGTGGCTGTAGACCATAGTTGTTGCAGCATTGGCTTGTTTGGCTTGGGGTCAAGGGTGAAAGCCGTCTTCAGAGGGCTGTTCAGCAAGAATTCCTTGGCAGGCAGCAGGTATTCTTTGTCTGCTGGGATGTCAAACAGTCCTACGACGTTGTTCTGCTTGAACTGGACGTCATGTTGTGGGATAATTATTGGCAGGCTCTCAGTAGCTTGCAGAGGTGTGGCCTCAGAGGAGAGCTGGGCGTCCAGGGATGTAGATGTAGTAGCAGCCATCCTGTTAAAAACATAAAAATAACATATATGGATGATTAAGAGTCCAAAATATGCATTTTTCTTCATTTTTCAATGAACACAAAATATGTTCATAAAAATGGTGAAATCCTTTATACTTAGAATAGATTAGATGCCAAAATACACAAAAGGAATGTGTTTTGGTATTAAAAAGGACTTCTATTTTGATGAATAGATATCAAAATAGGAGTTTATGATTGTTCTTAAAAGAAATAAGAAAAATTATTTTAAACAGTTTTAACAAAAATCTTAGAAGATTTTGGGAAAACTAAGATCAAACGAAGTGATCTTAGGGTTTTTGGAAAAACGTTTATCAAAATAAGTTGTTTTTAGAGAAGAATGCCAACTTAGATTGTGAAAAAAAAAAACAAAGAACATAAGGAAACTTACGTTGATCTTGTTAAAGAAGTGGTAAGTGTGTGTTCTTGGTGTTCTTGAGAATGCAGATTTAGAGTGTAATAGCTTTTCTTGCTTGAGTTCTTTGAGAGAGAATTGTAAGCGTAAAGAGAAAAATGGATTACGAATGAGGTTTTTATACCTCGTGGTAGGAGAGAGAAAATGGATGAGAGAGAAAAGAGCGGCTAAATTCAAACGTAATGATGAAAAAGAAGCTCTACGCGCGTTCACGCGCCTGACACACGTAGTGGGGAACAGGAAACGTCCCATTACGTGTCAGCTCAGATGAAACGTTTGTTTTATATGAAAAACTAAAAACCACCTTTTCAGGGGATGATTCCATTTTGGTGAAAGATATGTTTTATGGGAATCAGAGTACTTATCAGATAAGTACTGTTTTGGGAAAAATCCTCTTATCACATTTAATGCGATAAGGTTTCAGTAGCAGGGAGAAGAAATACTTACCTGAGAATCATCAGTATTCGGATATTGAACAAAGATTTTGTAAGTACTGAATAGAGTTATCCTCTGAAGAAGAGTTATTCAGGAGTTGTTAAGAAAAGAGGTCCTGAGAGAATATTTTCATAAGGACTTTAACAACTGTTTGTCCTGAGAACTTCTATTCTTCAGGATTTAACATCCCAAGTTCACTGAGGAACATATTAAAACGCGTCACATCCAGTGGTTTGGTAAAGAGGTCAGCAAGCTGATATTCAGTAGGGACAAAATGGAGTTCAATATCACCATTCATCACATGATCCCTGATGAAGTGATATCTCACTTCAATGTGCTTTGTCTTAGAGTGTAAGACAGGATTGTTAGCAATGGCTATTGCTGAAGTGTTGTCACAGTAGATAGGAATTTTGGAGAGTTGTATGTCATAGTCCTGAAGTTGATTTCTCAGCCACAGGACCTGAGCACAACATATTCCTGCTGCAACATATTCAGCTTCAGCAGTTGATGTGGACACAGAGTTCTGCTTCTTGCTAGTCCAACTCACCAACTTGCCACCTAATAGGTGACAACCACCAGTGGTGCTTTTCCTGTCGATCTTACATCCTGCAAAGTCACTATCAGAATAAGCTGTTAGATCGAACCCTGAGTCCTTGGAGTACCAAAGACCCATGTTAGGAGTTCCCTTCAGGTATCTGAAGATCCGCTTTACAGCGGTCAGATGGGATTCTTTGGGTTCAGCCTGATAACGAGCACAGAGACATGTAGAATACATGATATCAGGACGACTCGCTGTAAGATACAGCAGTGAGCCAATCATTCCTCTATAGAGAGTCACATCAACAGGTTTCCCTTTGGAATCCTTGTCAAGAGACAGAGGAGGAGCCATTGGAGTCTTCATCGGTGTACAGGATGTGAGATCAAATTTCTTCAGCATCTCATGTACGTATTTACCTTGATTGATGAAAATTCCCTTTTCAGATTGCTTGATCTGAAGTCCTAAAAAGAATGTTAGTTCGCCCATCATAGACATTTTATATTCAGATTTCATGAGCAACTCAAACTTTTCGCAGAGTTTGGGATTGGTGGATCCAAAGATAATGTCATCGACATATATCTGGACAAGAAGGATATGCTTAGGATATTTCTTTAGAAATAAAGTGCTATCAATCTTTCCACGAACAAAACCTTTAGAGAGAAGAAAGGTTGAGAGGGTGTCATACCAGGCACGAGGAGCCTGTTTTAACCCATAGAGAGCCTTGTTTAACTTGTAGACGTGATCAGGGAACTTAGGATCTACAAAGCCAGGAGGCTGAGCCACATAGACCTCTTCATTAAGTTTTCCATTCAGAAAGGCATTTTTAATGTCCATCTGATAAACCTTGAAGTTCATATGTGCTGCAAAAGCTAGGAAGAGTCGAATTGCTTCGAGCCTAGCAACAGGAGCAAAGGTTTCATCGTAATCAATGCCCTCTTCCTGCCTGTATCCCTGAGCCACAAGGCGAGCCTTGTTTCGAATGATTGTACCAATCTCATCAAGTTTATTTCGAAAAATCCACTTGGAACCAATGATTGTACGTTTTCGAGGCCTAGGGACGAGAAGCCAGACATTGTTTCTGATGAATTCTGCTAGCTCTTCCTGCATGGCTGAGACCCAGGCAGGATCACGCAAGGCATCATCTATTTCTTTAGGTTCATTTTCAGAGATAAAATTTACATAAAGACAGATGTTACCAGCCTGACGTCTGGTTTTCACACCAGAAGAAGGGTTTCCAAGAACTTGATCAATGGGATGATCTTTGGTCCATCGGAGAGCAGGTGGTTGATACACCTGTCCTGAAGTAGATGCTTCATTAGATGATGGATCAGGAAGAAGATTGGTAGGAGAGGGTTCACTAACAGTGGTTTGAGAGAAGTCTTCACTGTTAGTGGGTTGATCAGGTTCAGGTGGTGTGATTTGAGAGATAGGGGTGGCATTTATGAGAGGCGGAGGGGTTATATCAGTGGGTGGTATAGGATTTTCTTCAAAACCATCAGGAAGGTCTTGAGGAGATGGATCAGCAATAGGAGGTTCAGGGACTTGAAAGAAAGAGTCAGCCCACTGATTGATTTCAGTATTATCATTTGGGTGAGGAAAGGTAGGACCCGATTCATCAAACTTGACATGAATCGTTTCCTCAATGGTTTGTCTTCGTTTGTTGAACACACGGTAAGTTTTAGAAATGGATGAGTATCCGAGGAAAATTCCATCATCAGATTTGGAATCAAACTTTCCAAGATTATCTTTGTTGTTCAGGATGTAGCAGACACAACCAAAGATATGGAGATGTTCGATTGATGGTTTCCTGTTACGAAAGAGTTCGTAAGCGGTTCTTCTGAAACGCTTGACAATCAGAGATCTGTTCTGAGTATAGCAAGCAGTATTTACGGCTTCAGCCCAGAACTGAGTGGCAAGGTTGGCTTCACTCAGCATAGATCTCGCAGCTTCAATCAACGTCCTGTTCCGTCTTTCAGCAACACCATTTTGCTGAGGAGTTCTCACAGAGGAGAAGTTTTGAGAGATACCTTTCTGTTCAAAGAAAGATTCCAGGGTACTGTTTTTGAACTCAGTCCCATGGTCACTTCTTATTGATCGAACAGTAAGGTTGTTGAGTCTTTCCATCTTCCTGACGAACAGGATGATTTCTTCAGGAGCATCACTCTTGGCACGTAACAAGAAAACCCAAGTATATCTGGAATATTCATCTACGATTACCAGAGTATATTTCTTTCCACCAATGGATTGGACATTAACGGGTCCAAAGAGATCCATGTGGAGAAGTTGTAGAGGAGAGCTGATGGAGGAAATCTGCTTGGACTTGAAGCTAGCCCTGGTCTGTTTTCCTTTCTCACACGCTGAACAAAGAGATTCCTTTGTGTAGCGAAAGTCAGGAAGACCAATAACCAGGTTGTTGATGCAGAGTTGATTCAGCGTCTTGAAGTTGAGATGAGAGAGACGCTTGTGACAGAGCCAATTCATATCAGTGGAAGCACGTGATACGAAACAGAAGTTATCAGTGGAAGTATTCATGTTGATGATGTAGATATCAGCATGTCTTACACCAGTGAGAATGACTTCCTTTCTTCTGTTCTTGACTTTGCACTTTTTCTTAGAGAAAGAAACTTTGTGATTCTTATCACACAGTTGACTGATGCTCAGAAGATTATGCATCAGGCCTTCAACATAAGCAACTCTTTTGAAAGTAGTTACTCCGTTGGTCAGAGTGCCATACCCTCGGGTTTGGCCTCTACCGTTTCCGCCAAAGGTCACAGCAGGACCTCTTTCTTCACGGTAGTTAGTGAGGACAGATTTAGAACCAGTCATATGTCGAGAGCATCCACTGTCCAAGTACCAGATGCCCTTATCCTGTAAAATACAGAGTTTAAGTTTTCTTTGGTACCCATAGAACTATGGATCCAGAAGTATCAGTAGGACTGGTTGAATCAGTGTCAGCCTTTACTGAAGTATCAGTACAGGAGGCTGGAGTCTTGACTGAAGGAACAGTCTTGACAACCTTCTTTCCTTTGACTGATTTCTCAGTCTTAGGAATCTTCTTTACCTTAGCTGATTTTTCAGCTTTGGTAGCATCAGGACACTTACTCGCAATATGGTCATTTAATCCACAGTGATAGCATTTGCGATATTGAAAGCGTTTAGTGTGGTCCAGAAAGTTTTTGAACTTTAGGTGAGCAGGACCTGCACCAAGTATGCCTTTAGTATTGGACATTGGAGGAATTGGTTTCTTCTCCTGAGTCTTTTGCTTCAGGTCAATCTTCAGTCTGGGAGCAGGACTCTGAGAAAGAGACTTAGTTCCAGAGACTGAAGGACCACCACCCAGAACTTTGTTCTTGGGTTTAGGACCCTTGGTCTTTGAAGGTGTTTCAGTTTTGGATTTATCCTTAACTGTATTCTTTTTGCTCTTAGGAGCACCTTCAGGGTGAGTGTTAGAAGAAGAAGAAGGAGTGTTAGGAATGGGAATAGAAGAAATAAATTTTCCAAATTTTAGCATGGAACTTTCATACTTAGTTTCTTCTTTCTTGTATCCACGAGTGAATCCAAGACCTCTTTTGCTTTTGTCAGACCTCCCTGAAGCTAATATTTCATCAACTTTTTCAGAGGCGTCACTCCATCCTTTGATGGTGACTTTTTCAGCATTTAATTGAGCAAGGGCTTTTTCTTTGGCAGCAAGAGCCAATTCTCTTTCAATACATAGAGTTTTGTTTACAGTGACCTGGTCCTTATAATTTTCTTCCAAAATGGTAAGCTGTTTTATTTTTTCTTGACATTCTTTGAGTTGTCCTCTAAGATCAATATTCATTTTTTCAGCAGAGGTTTTACCATTAAGGGCTTTGTAAAGATCGAGAGTGACCAGGTCCAACTGAGTTAAGCTTTCAAGAGGGATGAGAGGAATAGGTACCTGACTGGAAGAATCAGTCGCAGAGGTGGAAGCTTCAGGAGTTGTGGAAGAAGAAGCTTCAGGATCCTGAGGAGGAATCTCTTCAGGAACCTTTCTATCTTAGCCATGAGAGCTAAGGTAGGTTCCTCAATAATGGCCATCAGTGCCACTTGAGTATCTTCTGTTAGAAATTATGTGCAGAGTTGACAAACCAAGTGATTATACAATCCAATGTTACAAGACACTTGAGGGTCACACCTGTGAGAACCTATAAGTCGAACAAGTTAGATGAAACCCCGAAATGGAGAGTTAGAATTTATAATAGTGTATTATAAATCTATTGGGTAATTTCAGTCAGAATTACCAAAGTTGGAGGGTTATTAATTAATTAGGATATTATATATTTATTAAGATAAATAAATATATAATAGTTAATTAATAAAGATTTTATATATTAGATAAATATATAAATTATAATTATCGTATGCAAATTCTTTTCCAGCTAATTAAATAAGGAAAGGATTCGAGATAATTATTATAAGGAAACTGGATTCCATACAAACTGTATTTTTCCTCCATATAAATAAAGCCTATGGGTTAAGGAAAAATAATAAGCTTTCAGTTCAGAAAAACCAGTTCCCAGTTTCCTCTCTCTCCCCTCCTCTCTCCCAAAACCGGCGCACAAAACCTCCCCCCCCCCCCGGGTCGTTTTTGTTGTTCGGGTTTCACGGTTCTGCTAGAGGAACGTTCGTTGGTTGATTACGGGTGGACCAATTCTCAAGCATCCAGGTAAATTAATCTAACCTAATCCTTTAGGTTTAGAGCTACAAAACGATTAAGATCATTAGGCTTTTATGGGTTTTTAGCTTTTATCGCTTCCGCACTAATAAGATCAAAACAGCGTGTTTCTGATCACGTGGGTTTTAACAGTTTGTATTAAACCTACGAGATATATCAAACCAGCGAGGTTTTGATAGATCTGAGATAATCCTCGGATCAGTTTGATCCAAGGATACCCACAAAAACCCAACAGTGGTATCAGAGCCATTGTTCTAATCGTTTAGTCTTTTATCAGATTATGATCCGTTAAAATTGAATTCGTTTTCTTTCGCATCAAGTTTTGAATGATTATATATAAAATTTTTGATCTTTATCAAATTTCGAAACTTTATGTTTATCACTTGAATTATCGTAAAACCAACAAACAAAAAGACCACCATAGCCGAACCACCAGATCGGTGGTGGCTATGGTTATTACCGATCAAAGCTGCCTCACCAAGACGGTGGTGGCAGCCGACCTTAGAACAACTAACCGACGACCGGCGGTGGAACGGCGGCAGATCGCCGACCGGACCGCCAGGCCGATCGCCGGCGATGAAATCACACCACACGAGCCGAACCAAACAACCGGCCTCACCACAGTCGGTGATGGAGGCGTCGGTTTGTTTCCAGATCGCAGGGCGCACCTCAACGGTGGTTGCGGTGGCGGCTGTTGCCGTAGCGACCAACATCGTACCACCGTGTGAAGTAGCGGCATCGGTTTCGGTGGGCAAAACCGCACCACGCCTAGCGACGGCGGCGGCTGTTCGCGATGATCGGTCGCCGGCTAACGCCGGCGTCCAGCGGGCGACAGGTGGTGATGGTGTTGCTATCGCTGCCGTCGCCTCCGGCTAAGTGACGGTGGTGGCGTCGTTTACGCTACTGTTGTCGCCGGCCAGTAGTGATAGTAACGGTGGTCAAACGGCGGCATGTGGTGGCAGGCGGTATGTGGTAGTGGTAGACCAACGACCTTGGTGACAGCGGCTTTGGCCGTTGTCATAAACCACCAAGCCAACCGCCGGCTGCCCTAAGGCCAAGCCAAGGCGGCGGCAATGGTTGTTCAAATCGCCGGCCAAACCGCGCGAAGCGGTGGTAACGCCATTGTTTCCAATCGCCAATCGGACCACCACCAGATTGGTGGTGACCGACGGCGGTGTGCGGTGGCGGCGTTAGTCAATCACAACCAAATTGGAAACGATCGAGAGACACGGTCAAAGATGGTATCGATTCAATGTTGCTTTTCAAAAGACGGGTTTAGGATTCCTCGATTCTCGATGGTATTTCGATGGCCCAAAATTACCAGTTTGGTAATGGGCCTATAAGCCCAGTTTCTTGAACCAAGTTATGGCCCAAGAAGGGTTTATTAGTTTTAACTGTTTTATCCAAATTAGTCGTTTTAGAATTTTTAAAATAATGTTTTATCAAACTAGTTATTTTGACCAGCTTGGTCAAATAGTTTTTGTGTCGTGTCTTGACCAGCTGAGTCAAACACGACGCGGTTTAAAGTTCACTCTTTTTAGACGTTCAGTTTGTTTGGTAAAACCCGTTTTGACACAATTTTGGATAAAAGGAATTTTTTCCTAGCAAGTCAATTTTATTTATAAAAGTGTAATTTTATAAAACTGATTTTAGTTTCGATTTATAAAACTGTTGTTTTTATAAATCAGTTTAAAACATGTTTTGCGATAATAGAGACAACATAATTTTAACGGATCCAGGTTTATTACTCGTAAATAAGACTGCTTTTATTATATTGCATGTATATATTTACGTAATTGCTTGAGCTCGATATATACATCTCAGTTTGAGTTTATATATATATCTATTATAGTGTTTTGCCAACCTAGACCCTTGACGTATTTACGGGGAGGCCTGCGTGCCGTTTACAACCCCTTATGTAATAATGACCCTAGGATAGAATTTTTCTTTCTTTTGGGATGACGAGGCCAGTGGGAGCTATCCTTCATCTTACCGGAGTACTAACAAAACATGGCGAGGCCAGTGGGAGCTACGCGAGTTTTGAAGCTTTTAGTAGAATAGGTCATTATTGGTCCCTAGGAACAAAATTGGCAAATCCTATAATTACCTGTTTTACAATTGCGTAGTTGTTATAATTATCCGTGTGCATGATTAACTGCGTAGTTGATGCTAATAACTGTTAGTTTATTAGATATGTTTTAAAAATATTTCTTTTTAAGACAAGAAGAAATCAGGTTTTATTATTTTTCAATCGAAAACCTTTAAAGTGGAGCACTTTAATAAAACCTAATGTATTGTTATAAAAGGAGCAAAATTGACAGAACAGTTAGCTTTTGTCAGTAGGAAAAGGTTATTGAAACAGGTAGTTTCAATCAACCAGTACACTTTAAATCAGTTGATTTCAATTAGCCGATATTTTAAACAGTTGGTTTAAAATAATATGAATATTTAAAACAGTAAGTTTAGAATATCAATTGCTCTCTATAACAATCAGTAAATGATTATTTTACAAAAAGGCAAAGTTGATAAAAACAGTTAGTTTTAATCAACTAGGTGTGCTATTAAAACAGCTAGTTTTAGTTAGCAAGTGATTTTAGAACAGTTAGTTTTAAAATTACATGTATGTTTCAAACAGTTAGTTTAAAACATAAGTAGCCTTTATAAACAATCAGTTTTTCAAAATCCTGGAAATAAAGTTTTTCAAAACCCCGAAAATCATAGATCAGTAGTGCAACCCATCTAGGGGCACCTTCGGCGTAAAGTACATAGGCGTTGTAAGTGATCACACATTCGACGTCTGTGTTCAAACTGAAGCTGAAGGGGTTACATAACTCTGCGAATTATCTCCGGGTGGTACCGGCCAGAGTATAGTGATCAGGTCCCCAAAATGGTGAGATCTGTTTTGGTACTATAATGTTCACCGGGTGGTACCGGGCCAAAAAGCACTTGGAGGGACTAAAACATGCACAGGTAGTTGCCATGGTCCCGAAAAGATCTAGGAGTCATGTCAGTTAGATATGATTGGTAAAAGTCCTTACCTACCGAAATAAATACGGGTCTGGTGGAGCAAGAACATTACGCACATCAGGACGTATGAAATAAGGATCCTAGTCCAATAAATTGATCATTTAAGGGTTTATTGATATTTTATTGGAAATTAGTCTATTTACAGTTGCTAAGACCAAAAATTTTATTTTGTGTAGATGGCAAGCACTGTTACCAGCACTAACAATCTTTCCCTCCGCTCTATCCTAGAGAAGGATAAGTTGACCGGCTCTAACTTTCTTGGCTGGGAGCGCAATCTGATGATTGTGCTCAGACATGAAAGAAAGTGGTATGTGCTTGAAGAGCCACTTGGGGAGGCACCTCCGGCAAACGCTCCGGCTGCTGCCAGAAATGCCCACAAGAAGCACTCAGATGATCTCCTTGATGTTGCCTGTCTGATGTTAGCAACTATGAGCCCAGATCTGCAAGCAGGGCTCATAAATACGAATGCTTACGACATGATCCGCCAGCTGAGGGACATGTTTCAGACTCAGGCTCGTACAGAGCGCTACGATGCCACCAGAGCATTCAATGAGTGCAAAATGGTCAAAGGGACATCAGTAAGTGACCATGTCATGAAAATGAAACGGCACTTAGATCATCTGGAGAGGCTTGGTCATCCTGTTCCGTTGCAGCTAGCAACTGACACCATACTCAATTCACTGTCAGAAGACTACAGGCCCTTCGTAGTCAACTACAACATGAATAACATGGAGAAAACTATAGCAGAGTTACACTCCATGCTTAAGACAGCTGAACTGAATATGGGGAACAAGAACAAGACTAAGGATGTCTTGATGGTAAAAGACGGAGGGGTTAAAAAGAAAAATGGGCATGCTAGCACCAGCAAGGGAAAAGGACCAGTTCAGGCCATCCAGAGTGCACCCAAGAAAGGCAAGGGCAAGGGCAAGGGCAAGAAGGTTAAGCCAAACAAAGCTAGGACCGAGAATCGCTGCTTCATATGCAATGAGATCGGTCATTGGAGGCAAAACTGCCCTAAGCGTCATGAAGCAGGTATGTAAGCCTCAGAAAATTTATGACTGCTTTGATTTGACACTTCTTACTTGTTAGCTTACAAGTATACTGATACCTAGAGCAAATGGTTATTGCAGGAGGTCAGAAATGAAGTGAAGTGCCCAGGAGTTGCTGAGGATCTGAAGTACAAGTTTATTTCGATAAAAGTCAAGACATTTTTGAATTTACAAGTTTTAAAACATTTATTTTGGGGGTTTATGTTTTAAACAATGTTTAATTATATTTTATATAATTTGATAGTTTTATTTTTCAAAAGTTATTGTCTTGACAAATATCTGATTGTGCTTAGTGTTTGTATGATCCTAGTTATTGATGCCTGTTATAATTACTTTAATGAGATTGAAGTAATTTGTATAAAAACTATCAAAACACACGAGATTCTATAGGAATGTGTTTTGAGAATAAAACATTTATGAATAATATTTTGTGATCCGAAAATAGAGAATTTAAGATATTAACACAGATAGTGTTAATAACAGCATTTATAAAACTAGAAAGGTTCCAAGTTCTGGAATTTAGGATTTGAACAAATCCAGATAAGTTTTGTAAAAGAAAATTCTCAGAATTAACTAATCAAGTTTGATCAAGTTTTATTCAAATGTTTTAAAAGGAGAATTTAGGATATTAACTCAGATAGCGTTAATGACAATATTCATGAAACCAGAAGAATTCCAAGGTTTGGAATTAGGATTTAACCAAATCCAGTTGAGTTTCATAAAAGGAAATTCTCAAAGTCCATTACTTAAAATTGGGATTGACTAATCAAAGTCTTGAATAAGTCAATAGTGAATTTTGAGTAATAGTTAGTTTTTATGCAAGCCAGTGGGAGCCCGATTATTCTCTATCTAGTCACAGATGAAAGAATAAAAGACATAATTATTGATATATCTCGGAATTCATAAATCCAGGTAGGATAAGAATTCATAAGATATAATTTACCCTTTTAGTTAAAAGGATAAAAGTTTCAAGACCCATGAAACAAAGGTCATGACTAACCTTAGAAATCAATAATTATAGTGTTGGATTAAAATATATAGCATTCCAGTAGATTTGCCAGGATTGCAAATGGAATCAGATTTCAAGTAGAAATCATTCATCTACACAGCAACTAAGGAAAGTTGCAGTCTTACATATTCAGGAACTGGAAGTTTGTCCAGGTCTCCAAGTTCATGGAATATGATAGAAGTCTAATTATTGTTATAAGAAGTGTTTGCAAAACAATAATTAGCAGATACAAGTAAGCAGACTTGTGTTTTTGGTTATCACTTTGATTAAAATGGTAAACTTTAATCAAAGGGTTTAAAATTGAAGGTAGGTGATACTTCATTTTAGATCAGTATTTAACAAATGTTAAATAGACACTATGAAAGTTATTAAAGAAAAGACGTTCAATCTTGTTATTATTACAGCGTGTAACATGGACTATACAAGATTGATTTCTTTATCACTTTCACATTTTTGCATGTTTTTAATTAATCCAGGAATGAAACTAGTTTCCAGTTTTCATTCAAAATCTGTCCGTGACAACTTATCATTGTGGGAACATGATAAGGCGTTAAAGTCATTGTGAACTTTTAGGTAGTTATGATCAGTTGCTGAATAACAGCTACAAGTGTTGTAGACTAAAAGCTGCACAGATATTTGATAGAGTAGCAAATATCGGACGTGATCCGCGGTTGAGATTACTTCTTGGAAACAGTCATAAGTAAATCTCACAGTGGTTGTCCCTATCACCTGAGGTATCTGATTTGATATCATGAGGACTACTGGATTCTTAGTGCACTCAACCGCTACGCCGTAACAGGGTGGCTATAAAGGGTGTAACTAGATTCAGCGGAAGCCGTGGTGTTAAAGGCAGATATGCAAGATGGGATTTGCACCTCTTCTCAGAAGAGAGATATTTCTGGGCCCATCTTGACTGACTAAGTATACTGATGAAGTGCATGGCCATGCCCAAACGAACTGATTAGTTCTTTGTCGTTTACCTATCAGTGAAAGTCAGATAATCAAGAGAACAGAATCTTGAGTATTTAGAGTTGACACTTTCCAAGCTCATACTCATAGATGAAATATCGCGATGCAAAGGGAAAAGCCAAGATATACCCAATCAATGAACAGTAGTTTCATAGATACCAATTCCTCACGGAATGTTTAAATCACCAAATCTGGGTATAAGAGTTCTTGTAACCTGGTCAGCCTAAGTGCCTGTCTAGGGGCCTCCTTAGGTCCGTATAATCAAAGGTGGTATTGCCAACTTGCACAAGTGGGAGTCTGTTAGAAATTATGTGCAGAGTTGACAAACCAAGTGATTATACAATCCAATGTTACAAGACACTTGAGGGTCACACCTGTGAGAACCTATAAGTCGAACAAGTTAGATGAAACCCCGAAATGGAGAGTTAGAATTTATAATAGTGTATTATAAATCTATTGGGTAATTTCAGTCAGAATTACCAAAGTTGGAGGGTTATTAATTAATTAGGATATTATATATTTATTAAGATAAATAAATATATAATAGTTAATTAATAAAGATTTTATATATTAGATAAATATATAAATTATAATTATCGTATGCAAATTCTTTTCCAGCTAATTAAATAAGGAAAGGATTCGAGATAATTATTATAAGGAAACTGGATTCCATACAAACTGTATTTTTCCTCCATATAAATAAAGCCTATGGGTTAAGGAAAAATAATAAGCTTTCAGTTCAGAAAAACCAGTTCCCAGTTTCCTCTCTCTCCCCTCCTCTCTCCCAAAACCGGCGCACAAAACCTCCCCCCCCCCCCCCGGGTCGTTTTTGTTGTTCGGGTTTCACGGTTCTGCTAGAGGAACGTTCGTTGGTTGATTACGGGTGGACTAATTCTCAAGCATCCAGGTAAATTAATCTAACCTAATCCTTTAGGTTTAGAGCTACAAAACGATTAAGATCATTAGGCTTTTATGGGTTTTTAGCTTTTATCGCTTCCGCACTAATAAGATCAAAACAGCGTGTTTCTGATCACGTGGGTTTTAACAGTTTGTATTAAACCTACGAGATATATCAAACCAGCGAGGTTTTGATAGATCTGAGATAATCCTCGGATCAGTTTGATCCAAGGATACCCACAAAAACCCAACATCTTCCTCATCAGACGAGTCATCAGAGGAGACATCATCCCAGTCGCAGTCTTCTGCGATTAAACCTTTGCCTTTACGCTGAGTTTTCATCTTCTTGTACTTTTCCTTCAGGCGTTGGTATTTGGGGTTCTTAGAAGAAGATTTTGCAGAGGAGGGAGCAAACTGACTTTTTCTGTACCTGCAATCATTAGCAAAGTGTCCTTTGCCCTGACAGTTGTAGCAGATAGCAGTGGCCTTGTCAACAGGATCTGACTTAGGCTTGTCAGTAATAGAAAGATGTTTCTTTTTGTGGAAGTTTCCCTTTTTGGCAAACTTCTTGAAAGATCTGGTTAAAAGAGCAAGAGATTCATTGAATTCAGGATCTTCTGACATGTCAGAGTCAGAAGATTCTAATTCAGTAATAGTTACTGAAGAAGAAGTGGCAGCAACAGGAGGAACTGAATCAGAAACCAATGCAACAGATGTGCTTTTGGATTCTTTAGAATCTCTTATGAGATTCTTTTTCAGTTTCTTCTATTGTTCACGGTTCAGAAGAATACCGTACAACTCACTTAGTGTGAGTGTCTTTATGTCTTTTGACATAGTTAAGCAGGAGGTGTAAATTTCCCAATGTTCAGGAAGAGCTTCCATGAACTTGGTAACCACCTCAGAGTTAGAGTAGGTAGTACCGATGGTCTTCAGATCAATCAGAAGACAGTTGAATCTCTGATGTAGCTGGGAGAGAGTTTCATCCTTTTGATGAATAAAGCTTTCATACTGACGAACCAAGAAAATCTTTCTTGATTCCATGAGAACAGCAGTACCTTCATATTGAACACAGAGAGTGTCCCATATCTCCTTAGCAGAGCGAAGGTGACATACAGAGTGGAATACATCGTCAGGGAGTGACATGGCGATGAGAGACCTAGCCTTGGTGTCAATGTTGACCAGGCGTCTGTCTTCATCATTCCAGTCAGTTACGGGCTTCACCAGCTGTCTTTCAGGAACAGCTGGTTGGCCACCAGCAGCAGGAATGGGGTGGACGGTTTGTGTAGGCACATGTGGTCCATTTTCCAGAAAGTAAGGAATCTGGGGATCAGAACCAGAGAGGAAAAGTTCCATCCTGGTTTTCCAAAGAGAGAAGTTGTCTTTGTTAAACCGAGGAGGCTTTCCAGCAGAGCCGGTATCAAAGTAGTTATCCTTAGCTTGAAGAGCCATAGAATAAGAAGAGAGAGGATCACAAGATTTTTCTTAAGAAGAAAATGAGAGCTTGTATCTGCTCTGATACCACTTGTTGGTCCCAAGTAGGTGACCTTCAAGTAAGGATAGTGTTTGGGATTATAGAAGGGGGGGGGGGTTGAATATAATCACACAATTTCTCACTTTTAAATTCTTGTTTTATAAACAATATGAATTTACAGATTGTTGCGGAAATAGAAAAGACAATTAGTCTAAACTAAACAATCTAAGTTCTTTCACTATGCACTAAGTGAGAAGAGAATAAAGAAAGAAGATAGAGGGAATAAGAGAGAAAGGACTTGAGTATTTTAGGATGAAGAAGAAGTATGGAGAACATCTCTTCACGTCCTATTTATACTCCATGCATTAAATGCATGCAGACCTACTATTGTGACGTGTCACAATGTGAGTGGTCTGTTGTACTATTTACTATAAACAAATACTCTTTGCATGGTGTACAAAAGAGGATGTTTGTAAACAGTTGCCTTGAGGTCTGATAAGTACGGAGGGAACAGTAAAGTAACTGCCCTTATGTACTATTGTGTCAGTAAAGGCGGATAATCCTTTTGTGCATTAGACTAAGACATTGTTCTAATCCTTCAGGATCAGGATACTGATCAGTGACTAGAGTCCTGAAACTGAGGAAGTTCAGGGTCACGTGTATCCTGATGAATCTTCAGGATGTCATACGATAGTGAACAGACTGCTATCACTGAGTTCCGTCTTCAGATCACGAGCATGCTGTTCCTGTCATCAGCTATTTCTTCGACGTCGCTGATGGTTCTTTGTGTATGATCTTAATGTCTTCAGGAGGAGGTCTTCACTTCAGTGGACAGGATCAGTAGACTGCAGAACATGCTCATTAGTCTCCTGATCCTGATCCTGAAATCTATAAAGTTAAGTTACAGCATAAGTAACATGGAATAACACTGAACAGACTCAGTGATAATTCCTCAAGCTATAACAGAAGTAAAAACCTATTCACTAAGTAAAGATTCAGGATCATTATCATTTCATCAGGTCTTAGGAGAGCTGGATCAACGAAATAACTTCTGTCGCGACCTCCAGATCTAGTGACCGACGAAATAACTCGTCGCGAGCCACGTCTCCTTCTTCACATCAACGGCTTCAGATTAGGCCAAATTAGGGGTTTGGGGTTTTTTCTTGGTGGTCTAGATCGACGAAATAGATTTGGGGTTTTTTCTTGATTTGATTGTGGTGGTTGGTTTAGAGGCAACGGTTGTGGTGGTGGTGGTTTGAAGGGCGGTGTCGGTGGTGTGGTTTGAAGGGCGGTGTCGGTGGTGTGGTTTAAGGGCGGTGTCGGTGGTGTGGTTTGGAGGAGGTGGTTAGGGTGGCGGTGGCGGTGGGGGTGGGGGTGGGGGTTTGAAGGTGGTGACGGGTGGTGGTGGGGTTTGGATGGTGGGGTTGGAATGGTGGTGGTGGCTACGGCTTGGCAATGGTGGTGGTGGTGGTGGGGAGGTGAGTTTGGTTTTCAAAAGAAGCAAAACAAGTCCTTGGGACCCAATAAGTAAACTAGAGGGACTAAATGTGTAATTTACTCAAATATATAATGAGTTGGCATCCTATGTGGCAATTTTTACCTGTTACCTTCTTAGTAGGTAACCTGATACACACAATGGCAACTCTAGCAAGTTCAGTACATTAATTGGTACGTAATTTTTAAAGTTGAGTACATACAATGATAAAGCGTGACAAGTTCGATACACCCCCATGTAATTAACCTTAAATTATAAATTGGTTGGTGGGGACCACTTTAATGTGACACTTTGAAAGTTGAGTGACATTTCATTGATGCAGATAGTCACACTTGTTCCATGTCATCGGTTTGTGCACCGCTTTATCTCTCATCTATCCACGTGGAAATGAAAAGGTTATCACAGATAAACTTGTACATTATTCAAATCAATGGGTCCTAGTATCCTTTAACTCCTATTATCTCTCTTTCTTCTCTTTATATATTTTTCTTTTTCCAAATATTTTAATATAACTGATAAATGAGATATAATTAATAATAACTATATCATTTTGTGTGTTGTAATATTTATTTTTATACATCATATGTAAGAGTCGGGTTTAAAAATCATGCATTAACTTATCCGTTTTTGTACCTTCCTTATAGATATTTAATGTTTGTTGAAGGGCTAATGATGTCAAAGGCCTAAACTCTTTATCTCTACTATATTATAAAGAAAACAACTCAAAAAACGGTTTTTCAAGAAAACCGTGATTTCAATAGTACTCATGTTGACGCTTGATGTAAAGTTATCTAATGCATCTAGACGACCTCTCGCTCTCATGTCTCCTCCATGTTCTCTCATTCTCTCATATTGCATCTCACCTCTACTTTCTTCCTTACGGTCTTCCATCTCCATCTCCCTTCAACATCCCCTAATCATTTTTCCACATCATTCATTCAAAACGTAATTTTGATTTTCACACTGTGGGAATTAGGAATCGGGTATCGAGTGATAGTGTACGTTCTATCGTCCTCCTCTACCACATCAACAAGATCTAGTGGATAACTCACGATGGCCTCAATGATGTTATTTTTATTGACGGAAGAAGGCAAGGTCTGGATCATGCACGTCACTACAGGAATATTGTTGAACCTAAGTGGCTTGAACGCATCAAAATCCTTGATGTTTGTTGACCGACAGATTGTGACAATGGCAACAATGGAAGGATGAAAACCTTCAATAAGAACCCAAGAACCAACAACGACCTTATTGACAAGCATCATGTAATGAGCTTAATAAATCCGTGACATTGTTACTCTTTTAGGCGGATATTCTTCAATATCATCATCATCATTTGCTTGCAGGTAACTAAGTAGGGGCGCAACTAATGGTACCACTATAAATCCTTCCAAAGGCATCGAATGCACGTGAATTTGGTTTAGGATACAACTTGATAACATCAACCATAAGCGGCCCATTGGGATCACATTCTTCCATGGATGTGAAAAGTGGGGTATCTCTACGATGTCCAGCATAGATATGATCTATCTTTGTTTCTGCAACATCTTGGGGACTACAACTAGGGATGTGGTGAATCAACATATCGGTAAATCCATTCGTTGACCCAAAAACTAAGATACAAGATGTTTTAAGCAAATGCATGCCTGTGAAGTGGGAATCGTTGCAGCTTAGAGTCACACCAAGGTCCGTTAGAGTTGTCTCTGGACCCTGTTTATCTTCTTCAATGATTACTTGCTTGTATATCTTATAGATAGGTTCAATGATAAAGTGCACAAAAGATCTTTTCAGCCCATCGCTTCTTAAAGGTTGTTCCATTTTAGAAAAAGTTACGTTGTCTGGATCATAATACTCATTTCTCCAAAGATGAGTCCCAAATTCTGTAGGGCCAAGAACAGATCCACTACGCTTAACACATAATCTGGCAAACAATATCAGAATGAAGCACTATCCTGCATTACCACTAGCAAAACATATGTTTCCAGCAAATGGGTCGATAACTTGACTATTTTTTTTTATTTTTTTTGAACGGCAAACAATTTTATTAAAACAAAACCAAAAAAACACAAAACAAGCTTTTCGATAACTTGACTATTGCTTGCAACTTCCGTAGTGATGTGGCTATTTAGAACTTGGATTGTATGCTCTATTCTAAGATAGGCATCTTCAGGTGACAATTTGGCCTTGGTTATTAATTTGTCAACCTACATAAAAAATTGAAACTTCAATATATTATATACTAGAATATTGCCCATCCAAGCGAGATGGTCAAAGTGGGCCCACTTTCATTGTACTTGTGTTCCGAGAACTTCATGTACGAAATTTTGAATTTTAACCGAAAGAGTTTTTCTAATAAATATTTTTGTTGGTAAAATAAAAAGAATATTCTTAGTTATTCTGTACAAATAAAATCAAACATCATTTTTTTTTCCTTTTTATACATAATTTCAGAAATTTATGAGTTTAACATAATTAAACATCACTTTTTTTCCTTTTTACTTTTTAGTTAGTCATCATTTATTTTGTCTGTTTTCCTATTTTTAGTTGGTTTTAAGGCCATCCTTTATGGTACTTGTGGTACCTGTGGTACCTGTTGCCACATCAGCTTTTCACTATCTTTACCACTATCTACCAACTTCATACCTTTCATTCACTATGGTACCATTCATACCCTTCATTTTATTTTTATTTTAATTTTCATTTCATACCCTTTATTTTAACTTTTTTTAATTCATCCACTATAATTTATTTTTTTAAATAAACATTAGAATTAAAATAACTAACAATAAAATTTAAAATTATATTAAAAAATAAATTACATTAACATTAAAACTAAAAATAAATTTCATAATTAAATTAAAATTACATTAAAATAAAACTTAATAATATTTTTTAAACCCCCAGTGTTCCCGTAACCGTTCTTTCTCTTCCAAACTGGCCTCCAACTCTAAACCCTCGAGCCCCCTATGCGGTGTCATGTATGTCTTGAAGTTGATACTTCGTTGTCGTGCGGAAAGCGAATCGATTATCCTACTGTTCGTGGTCGCGAGGGAACCTAATGAGCTCGCGATGTTCGACACGCCATCGGATGACACGGGTGCCGTAGAGAAAGATGTTGCACGTCTTGCGGCGTTTCGACCCATCGGTCGTGTGTGCTCCATTTGGGGGGGGGTCGTCATCGACGTTCACGTAATGAGTGCGAGCATCAGATTCGTTGGGGGAATCGGTTGAGGTTTCAGACGTTTTCGACCGTTTATTTTTCGGCGCGCCTATGTTCTTTGGGTCCATCATTAAGACCGGGCTGAACTTAGGAGAGTCTTTGACAACTCTCCAAGTGTGTTCGTGTGGAAAACTTTTGTCGTGCTCGCGATGGTATCTGTCTTTGGCTTTGTTAAGCACAATAACGTCATTTTCCCCGCTACCTCGCGAGTTCGACGCATTATTGTAAATGCAAGCGAACTTCGAGACGCTAGCTATGAGGCCTCTCACCTTGGTCGGAATGGCATCGTCGGAGCGGAATTTTGGGTCATAGTTCATGCGTATGTCGAAAGAAGCTTTGATCGACTTCCAATAGTTATCTACTACAAAAAATAAAAAGTTAAACAATGTTAGTGAAAAGATTTATAAAAGAAAACGGTTTTTTATATACCTTTTTTTTATAGTTACCTATGCCCGGATCCTCCGTGACTTCTACCCACGCTTTTGCTAATTCGACCTCCTCATTCAACGTCCACGTTTTACATTTGGCTTTACCCGTCGTGTTCGCACTCATGTCTGTGTCCGTGGCCGCACTTTACCCTTACGTCCACGGTTTTTTTTTTGTGGTGGTGGTGGTGATGGCGGTAACGGCGACGACAAAGGTTGGGTTTCGGGTACAAGGTCGTCGTCGTCGTTGTAGTCCTCATCTCGTAGTGCCCACCTTCCCGTCGGCGGGTTTTGGTGCGAACCGGTTGGTTGGTGCGTACCGGTAGGTTAGGGATATGAATGTGGTGGTGGTGGTGCAAGTAAGTGCGCGTACGCCCAAAAATCCGAGGGAGGTTGGTGATACGAAAGGTTCGTAAAACCGGTTGGGATCGGCATTTGGGGGAAGTATACACCTGTGTGGGGAGGCGTTGGGGACGTTGAGGATGGCAGAACCGAGAGATTTGGAACTCTCGGGTGAGTATGCCTCGAACCGTCGTTACCGTATGGATCCATGAGAGTAAGATGAGATTAAGAGAGGGTGTAGAAGAGATTAAGAGAGAAAAATGGGATAAAGAAGAGAGTAAAAGGAATAGATGGATGGGAGTAAAAATTTAAATGGTTAAAGATGTATATATATAGAGTCATCTTATTTTGAAAACTCATTAATTTGTGGAAACTTTGGAAACTCATATAAACCATTGATTAGAAGGATCAATGGACAAGATTAATTGCAAAATTCAAAATCATAACCACCAACTCTTATAATTAAGCATCACAAAAATAAAATAAATAAAATTACCAAAAATAAACAAGAAAATGGATAATGATTGATGGAAAACATGGTTTCCAAAGTTTCCACAAATTAATGAGTTTTCAAAATAAGGTGACTCTATATATAGGAGGTAAAAATTAAAAAGAAAAAAAAATTAATTTGACCCCAACGATCATAGAGCCGTTGGGGGGGTTATTCTTGCCAAACATGAAAAGATGAAGGGGTTGTGGGCATCGGCGTGGCGACACCGGATGGCCCGGTACCGGTCACCCTACCTGTCACTCGCGGCGGTGTCGCCGCTGGTACCGGTAGCAGTACCGGTCTGCCACCGATCCCATAACAGATGGCCTAATAGAGAGAAAAGATTTACTTAGAGAAAATGTGTTTTTGATTTTGATGTGATAATAGTGGTCCTTACATATTTTTGTAAGGCTATTAGTATCCAACCCTCGCAACCCTCCCAACCCCACTGCCATATTAGCTGCCACATCAACTTTTCTTCATCCTCCCAATAATCCTCTGTAACTATCTCTAATTAGTACTCAACCCTCCCAACCCTCTCATATATACACACAATACATAAACACACACACAACACGAGCGGTGTGGCCAACCTGCTTTTCCGCCCAACCCGCCCTCTGCGTACCCCATCCCGCCCAACCTGCTCAAGCTGGCAGCTTACAAACCGCCCAACCCCACCCCCGCTACGGATAGCCTAACAGAGTTAAATAACATGGTCAAAGTGGGCCTATTTTCAGTGGTAGTTGTGTTCATAAGAATTTGATGCACAGCTTGAATTTTAATCAAAAAAGTTTTTTTAATAAATACTAGTAATTTACCCGCGCAATGCGGCGGGGACGTAAATGTAAATCATTTTGATTTTTTGAATTTTTTTTGTGATTTTGTTTGAGAAGGTTTTAACAATTATATGATTGAATCTTATCCAATAAGAACGATGATAAAAACTAAGGTTCTTACCCAATAGCATAGATTGTTTTTTAGTTTCATGTAAATATTGTAACGAAAAAATATCGTTCTTATCAGGAAAAATAATTAATCCTTATGATGTTTATCCGATAAGGTAAAATGAATCAATAAGCACATATTAGATAAACTTTTGTAAACGACCCTTACTGGGTAAGAATCTTGGACCCTGTCTATGTTTTTATCAGGTAAGATCTCTATCTATTCCATGTTTAGTAACACGAAATGACTGGATATGTGTTTATCAAGTAAGAGTCACTACTCACTTACCGACTATCGAATAAGACTCTTCAGGTCTTGTCATCGCTCTTACCAAATAAGATTCTCAATACTTTCTATGTTTATTAAGTAAAGTGACCCAATTACCCAATAAAAAACTATTGTATAATAGACTTATTTTTTTCATGTTTATTCACGGTAAAGTGACTCGAGAAAACCCTTAAAACATCCAAAACAATTTTAAAAAACATCCAATTGAATCTTTTAATAACCTTGTAAATCATTCTTCTAAAATAAAATTTCAAAATGAATCAATATCCATTGAACACAGAGACCTTACCAACAAATCTAAAAAGAGCAAAAATCACATATCCCAATATTCCATATACCTTTCCTATTCCATCACTAATAATTTGACACCTATTAAAATTTAAATTAAGCAATTATTATCTCTAAACCAATTTAACACTGCTTTAAACGCCTTCCATCCAATTTAAACCCTAAATTAAGCAATTATTATCTCTAAACCAATTTAACACTGCTTTAACGTCTTCCATCCCAACTCTTTCCAAGCTATCCAAACATCCCTATTTCAATTTTTAGCCGCACTCTATTTCATTAATAAAGATTATTTTATGTTAAATTTAAATATTTTATTCTATAATTAAATTACTTTCTTTCCTATATTATTATTTTTAAATCTATTGTATCTCATATTTTTAAAACGTACGTTTTTCATTTTTATACAATTCAATCATTTTTATACAACAGTTCATATACTCATTTATACTTCATTTTTTATTAAATAATTTTAGTATTTAACTTTAATATTTAAATTAAAAAAAAGCATAAATATATATAATGTTGTGTATATATAGAATATAAATATAATAAAGAATAATAGAAAACTAAAAAAATTAATTAAAAATACACACACATATGTATATATATAGTTCTTAAAAAAATATACTATACATATAATATAGAAATATAATAAATTAATAATAAAAAACTAAAAAGGAAAAAAACCAATATATGCCTTTTATTTTATTTTTTAAATTTAAGGATAAATACTTATAACTTTACAAATCACAAGGACTGAATATGTAACTTTTCAACTAAGTTATTTTGACATTTTAATACCATTTGTTAACAGAGTTAGAGATAGGGACGAAAATAGAAGCAAATTGAAACACACGGACGAAAAAAGCAATTTCCAAACCACAGGGACAAAAATAGCTATAATCATCAAACCACATGGATGAAAATCGTAGTTTACATTTATCAAATTAAATAGCATATATATTAATAATAATATATATAGAAGTTTATTATTATAACCATTTTAAAAATGGTGTAACACCTTCTAACCAAAATCTTTCCAAAACTCACAAAATAACAACAATACCTCCCAAAAAATCCTCCCCACACATAGATTCCTTTTCCCGGCCAAAACCATCATATCATCCCTAAATCATCTCATCCCCAATAAATTCATCCCCAAATCATCTCCTCCCCAAAATTACTGATTTTGACCGGAAAAGGAATCTTTTCCTAAAGAGGACCTATTTAGAAGGAAATGATGGTTATTTGATGAGTTTTAAGGAGATTTTAACTAAGAAATGTGTTGTTATAACACTTTAAATTAATTATAATGAATAATTTCTCTAATGTATAAGTGGAGATACTCTAAATAGACAATTTTAAACTATGAGCAAAACGAGAAAATAAACCCTTCCTTTTAAGAACAAACTACTATTTTGCAATAAATTAAATTATAATTGTGGACAACTATTTTAAAACTAAAAAATATAAAACGATTGTTTCTCATTTCGTATAGTTTTCTTTGTCATTGACTTAAATAAACCCAATTATGCTTCCACCTTCCGTCAGATCTAATTAATAAAATGCCCTATGTAGATATAAAAAACCCAAATCAAAATATACAAACACTAAAAAGATATTTAGATGTGTGTTTTAAAAGTGTTTATTGACTTATTAGTTTTTCAAAAAACTAATAAGCTAAAATTAGGGTTTGAATATTAGAAAATACTTTTTAAAAGTGATTTTCTGGAGAACTTACAATAGCATGTTTTAAAAAGTCACCGGTAAGTGACTTCTTAATAAATAAAAGTGTTTTTTGTTAACAAATGATGCAAAGGCTTCTAAAAAAACTAATAAGTTAAGGCAAATAGTTTTTAAAAAAACAACTTATTGACTTAGACCATCTGTACCTTACATCAGCAAAAGCTTCGGTTTGGTGTTTTGCCGATCGGTTCCATCGGCAACACCGCCAAGGCCGATCAGCATGGAACAAATTCAGTGTGTGCTTGCCGATTGCTTAGACTATACCCACCCCACCCTCCCCTCCCCTCCCTCTCCTTTCTGTCTCTCTCTCTCTCTCTCTCCTCCTCCTCTCTCTCTCTCTCTCTCTCTCTCTCTCTCTCTCTCTCTCTTTATTTTAATTATTTAGATTGACAAGGGAGCCTACCAATGTGGATGAATTGGTAAAGATTGAGTTGGTTTGAGTAAGATAGTGGAAAACTGATATGGCGATTGGCAAGAAAGTCTACAAATGTGAATGGTCTTATTAGTTTTTACCACCACAAAAACTAATCCAAACACTTTTTTAAAAACTCTTTTCCATCACCATAAGCCAATAACCGCTTTTGAACCCAAAAAACACTTCCAAACACCCTCTAATATCTCGTTTGAAGAAAAAACTTACCCAATATTCCACAAAGAGTCCTTATTTTCAAATCTTTTTGTCATTTCCCTTTATAAAAAAAGAAATAAAACAATCTCTTAAAATCAAAACCTTCAAATATAGAAATGGAAAGCTAGATCACATATCACCTATTTTGACACTATAGTTTCATTTGATTTCATACCTTTTCTATAAAAATCATTCCCAAATATATATATAATAATGGCGAAACCACTGTAGGTTTTCAAGAAAAAGTTAATGCCGACAACTCTACTAATTATTAGTACTACTAGCCTTGCTTCATGGAGTTCGAATCCCAGTAAAACTGTTTTGCTTTCATACATTCCCACATTAATTAAAGAATCACACACACACACACACACACACACACACACACACATTAAAGATTCATCATCACCCACCTATGGAAACATGTGAAATGGACTGATAAACAGCTCACCATCATCCCACCCTCAAACCCTTTCAAGATTTCCACAAAAAAGTAGCTCAAAAGCTGCAAACTTGGTGTCGATTTCAGGTCAGTTCATACTTCATCCATCTGGGGGTTTTCAGTTTCAGTTTCGTTTAATTTGATTCATGTGGGTTCATGAGAATCTTTAGATTTAGTTGAATTATGTGGTTTATCTTGTTATTCTTAGATCTGAGTTGTGGAATTTAGTGAAATGAAATGAAATCAAATTATGTTTGATTTTAAATTATGTTATATTAACCTTTCACTCCACCTGTTTGTGAAAATGCCAAAGAGAAAAGTTTTGGTTGCATTAAAGAAATGTGAAGGAAAAAGAAACCAATTACTCTTTACTGTTTTACTCTCAATTACAGAAATGTGAAGAATTTTGGAGTAATTCACCATTTTTGATCTTAATTCTAACAGGCTGAGGTTAGAGGTCAACTTTTTTAGTTCCATCCATCGATGGGGTTTTGCGCGACGTTGTTCCTGTTTCTGGCATCAATGTCTGTGGTTTTCGCACAATACGTTCAAGAATCTGAACTTGTAATTAATGCAACTTTGCCAATGGCTCACACGGATGCAAATTATATATGTGCTACTATCGATTGGTGGCCGGATGACAAGTGTAACTACAACCATTGCCCATGGGGGTCGTCATCGGCTTTAAATCTGGTAATGTTGCAAAGTTTTCGAGATTGATAACATTTCGTATATAATACATAGAGAATTATTTATATTATGGTATTGTGTTTTCAGGATTTATCTCATCCGATTCTTGGCAAAGCAGTCCAAGGTTTGTTATCTTGAGTTAAAGATTTCAAGAACTTTTGATCAAGTGTTTTGATTTGCTCATGTGGTTTTATTAATGACTTTAAACAGCTTTCGATCGACTTAGAATACGTGTAGGAGGTTCATTGCAAGACCAAGTGGTGTATAATGTGGGGGATTTCTCAGGTCCTTGTCATCCGTTTATAAGATTAAAGGGGGGATTGTTTGGATTCTCTAAGGGTTGTCTTTATATGGATAGGTGGGATGAATTGAATCGGTTTTTTGACAAGACAAGGTGAGATTTTAGCTTTCGGTTTCATATGATGTTGAATGCTTGTGTTTTTCTTTCTTTTGTTTATTAAATCCATCAAAATTGTAACTCATGTAAAGACTACTAAGGGGGCATTTGGTTTGCATAATGGAATTTAATGGAATTGGAATCCATCGAAGGAATTTGACTTTTAAAGAATTAGAATGGAATTCGAGCACGTTTGGTTGGTAGAATTAAATTACTTCACTTAAGCAAAGGAACGATAAATTTGTTAAATTAGGGAATTCAAAGGATTCCATCAAGTTCGTTCTGCAAACCAAAGATCACTAAGGAATTTGGTCAAAGGAATTTATCATTCCAATTCAATCAAAGTCCTTTGAATTCTTCGAACCAAATGGCCCCTAAGCTTTATACCCAAACTAGTTTTTTTGGGTACTCATGGTCGTGGGTGTCTAGGCCAGCTTGAATGCACCTTGTCTTATCCCATGGGGCCCTGAAGATAATAATCAAGAAAATCTTATGTGCCCCTTGAGAGTCAACAAACAACTTATAGGGAGGAGTAGCCTTTATTTTCTTCCAGTCGAGGTGGCCTCAAGGCTAAAAATGGGAACAAGATGTGAAACAAGAAACTTTGAAGCAGACATAAAGAGATGAAACCTCCCACTAGGTTCTAGGCTGTCCTTTACGTTGCGTTTGGTACATGGGATTGGGAAGACACGAAAAACTCATGGATCCATGTTTGGCAGGACATGGGACAAGGACAGGGACCGGATGGGACAAAAAAAATCTTTTATGTTCTGGCATGATAGGTAGAACAAGATGAGAGAAGGATGGATCAAAAGTCAAACCTAAAACTTTTACCAATCTACTGCCATTTGATATAGCCCTTTTTCTTAATATGGTCATTGCTCTAACAGTCACCACCGCCCATCACCGCTGCCACCACCACCGCTACCGGTGACTCAGCCATTGCCAACCACCATCGACCACGTAGTCACGTACACCATAATCATCACCATCGGCTACCATTACCACCGCCACCTCCATATCTACCACCACTATCAGCCTATCAGGCAGCCACCACCTTTCGCTGTCTCCACATCCTTCACAATCACCAGCGGCTGCCTTCGTCCCCACCACCATTCACGATCACCTTCACCACCATCAGCTACCACTACCGCCATCCATCACCACATCTAACTCCACGGCTCCACCACCACATTGTCCATGACCACCTCTACCTCTATATCCACCATTGTCGGCCACCAATATCACCACCGCCCACCATCTCTACATCCTCCACAACCACCGTCAGCCACCGCATCTACCTCCACCACTTTTGCCACCTCTAGCGATCACCTCTGCTCTGCGACAGTCACCACCTTCGCTTCCACCACAACCGGTAACTACCATATAAATTTATTAAACAACATATAGGAGCAACTTTCCCTGCCAGTCTTGTCCTATTCTAGTCATGCCAAACACCTGATAAACTTATTCAGTCCAGTCTTGTCTTGTCTGCGTAACAAATGCTATCTTAGTGCACTATGATATAAGGCTAACTTTTTGGTATATGCCACTCTACCAATATGTACTAACTACTTCTCTTAATGGCCATCTTGACCAATCTCTACTTTGTAGAATAAATGCTTATAGTGTCCTAAAAAGCTTTTAAGTGAAGCTAGGTATTAGGTGATCTTCTAACACTTAGTTGTCTAAGTGGGGATCAAACGGATGAATATGAACAATTGGTTCATAAGTTCATTTAATTATCCCCTTGTTACTTTTCGGAATGCTTAGTTTTAACAATTTAGTTGCTAATCAAAACGGTTGGAGGCTAGGCAGGCAATTACATGACCATAACTAATCAGGGTATGGGGACACTTAATGCCTAGGCTAAATGGGCTCTAGGCACGGATTTATTATGGAACATTGATGTTTATGCATTTCTTCTTCCATTCAAAATAATACTTCAAATATATAAACTCTACATAATTGAAACTGAACTTCTTCATTGTAGAGCACTTGTGACCTTCGGCTTGAATGCACTCCGAGGAAGACACCAGCTTAAGAAGGGAGTTTGGGAAGGAAACTGGAATTCCAGCAATACGCATGATTTTATAAAGTATACTATTTCCAAGGGGTATCAGATAGATTCATGGGAATTTGGTATTGTGTTGTAGGCTATTAGTTTCTTTGTTTCAAATCCATCAAGATTTTTCTTGTATATATTCTTCGTTTAATATTACTCTTGCCTTTATTGGTGTAGGTAATGAGTTGAGTGGCAAGGGCATTGGTGCCATGGTCCATGTTGAGCAGTATGCATCTGATTTAATTGAACTCAGGGGTATTATTGACAATTTATACCGGAACTTCCAGCCAAAACCGTTGCTTGTAGCACCAGGAGGGTTCTTTGACAAACAGTGGTTTGCAAAGCTTCTTAAGGTTTCGGGTTCAGAAATTGTTGATGTAATGACACTCCATATGTATAATCTGGGCCCAGGTTTGTGCTATTTACTTTATACTAATTAGTTGAATTTAACTTAAAATATTGGAAAATTTCTTAGCAATCTTTCATTTCATTTTCCTGCACATTATGTAATTCCTTACCAATATCTGATTTTTTTTGTGCAGGCGTTGATCCGAATTTAGTGAAAAAGATTTTAGATCCCCATTTTTTGAGTAGGGCATCCATCACGTTTGGTGATCTCCGGCAAACCATTCAAACAAATGGCCCGTGGGCATCTTCTTGGATCGGAGAATCTGGTGGAGCATACAACAGTGGTGGTCTTCATGTTTCAGACACGTTTGTAAATAGCTTTTGGTAATCATCTGTTGCATTTTCGAGAAATGTTTAGGGATTTGACCTCAAAAGTGTTTTTAATTAAAATCATGACCTCCTGGCCTAATAAGGAAAAATGGGTTTATACTCATCAGAAGGTCATGGATTTAATTAAAATCTCATTTAAGGTTATATACCTAATTCACTACCTAAATATTCTCCCTGACTCCCTCTGTTCCTTTTGAAGTAAATTAAAACATTTAACCCCATCGACTTTTTCAGCCTGACTAGTGTAATATATTACTGGCTTGAAGCAAACTTTTTTCCAGTTACACCATATGTTATAAAATTTAATGTAGTCGATTTAAATGATTTAATATTTCAACCCTGAGCTTACATGTCAAATTGCACATTTTTTTAATTGCCAGCTTAACTGGCAAATATATGCTTGCCTTGGGGCCACTGGGGATTTTTCTGAATGTTATCTGCACACGAGCTGGACCAGATACCCACGGTTACCCTGTTTTTGGAGGGAACATCGAAAGTATATCGATCTTGTGCTGATCTCATTTACATTTGGAATATGTATAGGTACTTGGATCAGCTTGCAATGGCAGCTAAGTACCACACGGAAGTATATTGCCGCCAAAGTTTAATTGGTGGAAATTATGGTCTTCTAAATAAAACAACATTTGTGCCTAACCCTGATTATTACAGGTGATTCACTTCCACTTTTTTAAGTCCTTTTACACTTAAATTTTTTAAACTTTGCTAAGAGATGACTTAACTCGTTCTGTTAAATGACCACATCATGCAGTGCACTTCTATGGCATCGGCTTATGGGAACAGGGGTTCTTGAAGTAGAAAGGATAAATGCGGGGCCACATTTGCGCTCTTATGCCCATTGTTCAAAAGGGAAAGTAAGTTACATTTGTGTTTCCCATTTGTTTATTTAGTTTCACCTATTTGAGATGCTAAGGTTGATTTTATAAACCAAACGAACCCAATAAATCTCACTCGAAAGTAGGGTCTGCAATACAAAAGGATGATGATGTTATGTTTCCTTCATAGTTTTGCACAATGCAATATATTTCCTTTTTAAGATGTTGGTGGGCCAGTACTTGTGACATAGTGGCAACATAAGAAGTAGATAACTGAAATGAACTTGTGATGATGGAAGGGGAATCTTTCTATTTTAGGGTAGGTTGCATTGGAGAGAAAAGTATGAAGACTTTCTAATATAGGAAAGGTGGCATGATGTAAGATAAAGAGAAAAAAAGGATAGTAAAATGTGGAAGGGGAAGTCTTTCTATTTTGGGAGCTTAAGAGTTGATAATTGGGATGTTGAAAGGCAATCTTTGTAATTCAGGAAGGACAAAATGGTCATGATAAGAAGGGAATAATTGGGATGTTGAAAGGCAATCTTTGTAATTCAGGAAGGACAAAATGGTCATGATAAGAAGGGAATAATTGGGATGTTGAAAGGCAATCTTTGTAATTCAGGAAGGACAAAATGGTCATGATAAGAAGGGAATAATTGGGATGTTGAAAAGCAATCTTTGTAATTCAGGAAGGATAAACTGGTCATGATAAGTAGGGAATTTCTAATATTGAAGTCTAAGCAACCTAAAGAAAATGGCCAAGTTGTTGGCACATCACTAGGATCCCTCACACATATCATCACATGTGATATGGGCTTTCTATATTTTTGGTAAAATGGTGGTATTCTCGTTTGTACCTCCACCTATATATGTGTATGTATGTATCTGTGTGTACAGAGGAAAGTTCAAATGTGAACCACTTTTTGGTTGTGAATGTGAGGACAACCGAGAGCGCGACACGTGGCGACTTTGAGTGTGGTCCCCCTCTTTAATTCAATGCCCTCCCATGAATCGCGCCTAGTCATCCGCCGTGGATCTGACGTGGCGCCTACTCATCCGCCACGTGTCACGCTCTCGGTTATCCTCACGTTCACAACCAAAAAGTGGTTCACATTTGAACCCACCCCTGTGTGTACATATATATATATATATATATAATGTATATATGCCAAATGTTATTTTACAAACAATGAAACCTAACATACCACACACACACACACATATATATAGAGAGAGAGAGATAGTGGTGGGTTCATACGAGAACACTAACTATTAAAAAAACAAACTACCTAATCACACATGACGAAGTCACATACAAAATCATATGTGATTCACGCCCGACTTTTCCCCCGTGACTTAAGTCACAGCCAAAGTCACCCAAACCCCAAATTTTGGCCGCTAATGTAAAATAACATGGGATTCCACAAGATTTGTCGTCTTCTTAAGTAGTTAGTGTTCTCGTTTGAACTTTCCTCTCTCTCTCTCTCTCTCTCTCTCTCTCTCTATATATATATATATATATATATATATTAATTCCTTTGCCCTCCGTGAATTGTGCTTTAGAAGGGAATTAATCCGGTGCATCTCATCCTAATATGCATCCACTTCTCATACAACGGTTGATAAACCACCTGTCATGTTTCTCACGTTAACCTCAAATTCTCACCGGAACTCAACCCTAGGACTATATTTTCATTTTCAAAAATGAAGTTTGTGTTACTCAACCAAAGGAGTGTTAGCCTAGTGGTAAGGCTTGGGCACTACATAGTGGTGAACCCGAGTTCGAACCCTGGGGGACGCATTCTGGAGGTACGGGGGCTTCGACCCCGGGCTGCATGCTTTAGCAGTCGGGCTTCGGCCCAAAAATTGCCGAGGATTAGTCTGGGCCCAATGTGGTCTGGGATACCTCTTCCAAAAAGTTTGTGTTACTCATATCATATTATATTCTCTTGTTTCAGGCAGGCATAACATTGCTTCTGATTAATCTAAGCAACCAAACAGAATTCCAGCTCAAAGTTCACAACATCTTGAACCTAAATTTGCCTACAACAAAACCCAAAACCGGAACTTTCGGCCATCGGATAAAGTCAACGTTTTCGTGGGTCGGGTCAAAGTCAACCGACGAAAAACTATCCCGAGAGGAGTACCACCTGACCCCACAAGACGGCAATATCAGAAGTAAAACGATGCTTTTAAACGGAGTTCCATTGGAACTCACGGAAGCCGGAGACATCCCGGATTTGAAACCCGCGATCGTGGATGTTAATTCTCCGATCTGCATCGCTCCTTTGACCATCAAGTTCATCCAGTTTCCGAACTTTGACGATTATGGTTGTAAATGATGCATTGATGTTTGTACTACATCATGTATATGTAATATGTATAAACCCAACTCTGCAATTGTGAAAAAGGGCATTGCAAAGTTGATAGTTTCTGTTTTGAATGTGGTGCAAGTGCCCCCTTTGGGTTATAAAAATGACACTTGACCATCATTGGGTATGAAAAGTTCCATAATTAGTCCCTTGATAATGAAATTTGATGTTTGAAAAGACTCTTTAGATTACATTATTAATTATCTTATTTAAATTTTTTTACATATTTAATAAAAAGTTATTTCTCTCTTAGTTATCATTTTTTAAAAGTAATCCAAATTTATAGATTTTCACTTTAATATTTTTTTTTGAACGGGCTTCGCCTCAGCGGTAGAGGCACAAGATTCAAACCCGGTTGATCTTGCGAACAAGTGATCCGGGCCCCGAGTTCGAATCCACTCCACTACACCCCCCTAATTAATTCGGTAGGGCTGCTAACACCTGCTCCAAGGGAATTTTTTCTAGAGGAGACTAACCCCAAGGAAGAAACCCTCAAGGAAGGCTCGAATCCGAGACCTCCCCATCACAGGGAAAACTTTCTACCACCAGGCCAAAGACCTGATGGCTGTGCAATAATTATTGCCTCAAACATACTCTTTATATTAATCGATGCACATTATTTTGATACTACCTTCTTTTACGTTTTAAATAAAACAATATAAACATGCCATGATATAGTGATGTAATAAAGATTGCTTTTAGGAAGTTCAGTTACCTATAAAAAATAAGATAATAAAGATTTATGTAAATCCAACAAGGAAAGTGTATCAAAGCAGAGGCATTTTATATTCTAACTTTTTACATTTATTGATTAAGAGCTTACCAATATCACACTTATCTTACCGATTAAACATGACAAGCACTCAAAAGTTTATCCAGTAAGAAGCAAGACAAGTATGAGAAACGAATCTAACTCGGTAAGCGCTTACTCAATAAGAATTTGGTAAATAATTTGCTACTATAGTCTTCATTATAGAGTTAGTTCGCGTGAGATCAAGCTGTTTCCGTGAGACCGCGTGAGACCAAAACCTAACCTATATAACTTCATAAAAAAACACCGTGAAGGTAAATAAAACTTGAATACTCATTCTCAAAAACACTTGCGAGGTAAAAAAAATAATTCCAAAACAAGGTAAAAAAACGAAACCTTCACAGCGGAAATGTTGTGAAGGTAACAAATAAATAATGCAAACCTTCAGCAGAATGTTGTAAAAGTATTAAAAATCAAACTTTCTTATCAAAAAACACCGTGAACGTAACATTAGATTGTTTTTACTATGGATGTTCAATTTTTTTTTTATCTTCACAGTATTTTGATGTGAAGTTTCTTGTAACATATGTTGGTCTCAACGGTCTCACAGAAACAGTTTGGTCTCACGTGAATCTAACTCTTGGATTATATATCCATTTTTAAAAATCCTACTTACAGACCATTGACAGAAGAAAAAACCAAGTGATTCTATACATTTTACAAGCAAGAATTAGGAAGATATGTAATACCACAAAAATCTAAATTGCAATTCCAACAATTTGATCCAAAATGTTTCTTTTCTTTAATCCAATCAAATGCGTCCATCTTTCCTCCACCATATATATCATATGATTACAAAACTTGGCGCATTAACCACTAAAATGCACACAATCAAACTACCAAATGCATGCAAATTCATTACAGTTTTTGTTAAAACATAATATATAAACATTCAGAATCTGAAACTTGCAATCTCTTCATCTTCATCTTCATCAATTCCACCTTCATCATCATCATCATCATCGCTATACATTTTGATTTCCTCATCTTCGTCTTCATCTTCATCTTCGTCCTCTTCCTCCATCTTGCTTGTATTACCTTTACCCTTATCGTCTTTTAGGCCAGTACTGAGTACAACAGTCCCACCTCCCGATTTCTCCATATCCTTCCTCAGTTTTTCCATGTTTTCTTTCCTACGTTCTTCCTCTAATCGCTCCTTCTCTGCTCGTCTCTTGTCAAGATCAGATCTACACAATAACCAAACCAAATCAATCTTTAAAATTCATATTCTACTATAACAGATGTTTTATTATTAAGATATAAAGGAATTGCAAACTTACAGATTTAAGGTACTAAAGTGTTCAATAAATATCCAAATTATAATAAATGAATCTTCATTATTTCCATAAAATACACTAATTGATTGGTTTTCAAGGTGTGCACTAATTGCAAGATGTGTATTTGATTTTTCCTATATATCTATATATCTATATCCATATATATATATATATATATAGAGAGAGAGAGAGAGAGAGAGAGAGAGAGAGGAAAGTTAAAATGAAAACTCATTTTTCATTGTGAACGTGAAAACCACTAAAATCGCGCCACGTGACAATATTCACTCTGAATATCATGCATTATTCAGAGTAAACTCTGAATAATGCATGATATTCAGAGTGAATATTGCCACATGTAACCAAAATTGAGTTCACATTTGAACCTAACCCTATATATATAAACAGCAATTTCAAACTTTTTTGGTTTTTGTTTTTGTAACCCTGGGGTGTGTGTAAGTGAGAGAATACGGAGAGTCGGGTAATACTTGTAAGTTTCCATGTACTCATCTGCGCTTGCTTCAATAGCTTTAAAGAAAGCATCCATCCCAGCACCTGATACTGCTGAAACTCCAACAGACCTCAAATTCTTATAAAATTCCTCCAGAGCAAGCGATAGACTTCGAGTTAGAGTTGATGGGTAAGAGTTGTCTGAATCTAGTGCAGCATGAAACACCTCAAAATCTTCCATCCACTGTGAAATAACAGGAAGGAAAAAATCATGTTTACAATCTGAATTATATTAAAATTAACAAGCAAAAATCGATTTTAATTTCCATGTCTTCCATACAACTGCACACTAAAATGAGAACGGTTTTAATAATGTATTTCACCTCCAAAGCAAATTGATGTTGGGCTACATCCGTCTTATTGAACACCAGAACCAACGGCAAACGGGTCTTGTAAAGAATGCTACAAGCGTAAAGCATGTTGCTCATAAAAGTATTTGGACTCTCGGCACGAGGGGTATCAACAACATATGCAATCACAGTTGGAAATGTTGAAGCAAAAGCTTCAGTGATAATTGCTCCAGAAGCAGACCAAGTGAAGATCTCGATCTGACCAGGGGTGTCCACAAGAACATAATCTAGTTCATCTGCTCGCCTCTCAATTACTTCTATCACCTAACATCAGAACATCATTAAATATTATCTGAATATCCGTATAAATAAATAAAAGAGAACCAGAACTTTACACACTATTGGGCATTCATGTATTGTAATTTGTAAGCACGTTAAAAATCATTATTACCTCGTCAAATTTTGTGGCAAACAAGTTTAGAGAAGTCAATATCCCTCCATTGGGTCCAAGATTGAATTGTTTCATGACTTCTTTGTATCGAACCGTGTCTCTTATGTCGATATTGGCACCATAAGGGAGAGTCATAACAGCAGGATCAAGATTCATTACATAACCCCTTGTGTTGGAAGCTTGCGTATGACAAACAGTTCGATGAAGGAATGTTGTTTTCCCACTTCCTGCATAATATACAAGACGGATCCTCGGTAATTTATAACCAAAAGAAATCATAGTGTGAAACAAAATAACAAATGCAACACACTTTCTAGCAAAGTTCCAACCAGATAGTTTCATTATTTACCCATTAGTAACCACCTAAATATATGGATAGAGATAACTTTGGTCAATGAGATTGCTGTATACTATCATCATTGAGGGGTATTTTAGACATGACATACTATAAAACCAATCAAACTTTGCATTTATTCTTAGATGGACTATATTTTCTGCTGTGCCCTTAATCGTAAGTACATAACTTCCGTAAATAAGTATCAAAAGAACTTCTCCCTGTGGAAATTTAACAATACTTCTGTGATTTTGTTGTTGATTTTGTTTTTCTCAATTGACAAAAAGGTCATTTCCAAACACTAGAGATGTTTGCACAGAAAAAATTGGACAAAATTCAAAATCCTTGGTAGAAGGCTGAAGTAACATGATACCTGCCATTCCTACAACAATGATAATAACTGGTTTCCTCTTGAAATTAGTTGTCCCAGAGGAAGACTGGTCTATCTGCAGATTCTCCATGGACTTCGCAATATCATCTTTCACCTCACCGGTTGACTAACAAGTAGCAACATGTTTAAAAACCAATAAATCACCTATAAATAGTTAGAGAGAGTTAAATAAACACATTAAAACTTAATTAAAACTAAAGATGGGTTGATGCTTTTACTTTGGTTCCAGATGAATTTGCAGGTTCTGCTTGCATAGACGTTGCACCTTCATCTGATGCTTTGACGTTCGACTCTGAATCAATTTCCATCTAATTTTTTTTCCCAAATACTACAAAGTAAAAAGAATTGGGTGAATCATTAAATTAAAGTTCCATCTATGACCCGACTTGCTTTTTCTCTTCTAAATCCAATAAAACACATGAAGGGAAGTGTGCTACAAGTCTACAACCTTCTTTATTGTTTATCTTATGAAAGTAAACTGTACTAATTTCTGATTTGCATTCTTTAAGATAATACACAGCCTATATTGCAATTTATATGACGTTAACTTGTCACCACAATCATCATCATTACCATCCATCCTCTTACAAACATGGAGAACCACAAAAAACAATCAATACCCTTAACAAATAATAGTCACAGAAAACTATCGAGAGGAACACCATAATTTCAGTTATATATTTACAAGCAAAATATCATCCCATGAAACAACTACACAATCGCAAAGATGACAAGTATATCCATATATGGAACAAAGTGCGAATGGGATTAATTTGGTAAGCTTTCTGCGAGAGTGGGAAAGCCTATCTTGGAGGTATTTTGTTTTTGTCCATCTTGTGTTTCATTAGAATTATTATCGGATGTAAGGAATATGGGAGTTTGATGTTAACAAGAACAATTATAGCACACTAGGAACAGAGAACATAGTACACGCCACCAAAGGAGTGTTAGCCTAGTGGTAAGGCTTGGGCACTACATAGTGGTGAACCCGAGTTCGAGCCTGGGGGACGCATTCTGGAGGTACGGGGGCTTCGACCCCGGGCTGCATGCTTTAGCAGTCGGGCTTCGGCCCAAAATTGCCGAGGATTAGTCTGGGCCCAATGTGGTCTGGGATACCTCTTCCAAAAAAACATAGTACACGCCACATCCGTTAAAAATTACGAATTATACTCAAGTAGACCTTGCTCTTCATGTGCTTTTTGTGATGTCACTGTCTCCCATACGAATAACTTACAATAGAAAAAATACCTAATATGCTAGAAATCATGCTTGCACTACAAATAAGCACCAAGTTGGAAGTTATCTTGAATATTATACTAGTATTAGGTTCAAATGAAAAGTGTTAAAAAAAATGAGAAGCAGAGATTATCCGGTCAATAAAGGCGGCTTTGACCAGGTCCGCTCCTTTAATAATCTCTACCCTCCCATGAATCGCGTCAATCCCCCGTGATCGCGTCCACCGTAACCGGTCAAAGCCACCTTTATTGACCGGATGAGTGGTGGAGATCACTTCTCTGCTTGCTTCGTATTTTTTTAGCACTTCTCATTTGAACCTTTCTCTATTATACTATACCTTTTTATATACAAAACTCAGCAAATGCATATATTTTTTTCTAGGGTTCTGACAGATTGAAACTCAGCCCCAAACCAAACCAAACCAAACCAAGTCTAATGGAACTCAACTCCTCTAGCAATTGCAGAAACAACAAAAAGGTCTAAAGGATTATAATCTGGTGCATGCCTGCAAGTTGTTCATTTCCATATAGTTTTAACCCAAACTAACAGCTTATGATGATCACTTTTAGCACAAACTGGAACGAGAGTAAAGGCCAGATTATTAAGTGGACTCCTCATCATCACAAACATCAAAAGATAAACAGAAACACAGATGCTTAAGAACCATAAGCAAATACACTAGTGATGATGGAAACAGAAATCGAACAGTAAATAAGAAATCGAATATAGAAACAGAAATCCGAATGAAATCGTGAAAGTAGATGAAGAACTTGGAGAGAGTCTTCGAATACTAACCTGAGGAGGAGGAGGAGGAGGGGCGGCGCCGGTGAGAGAACTGCAGCAAACGCCGGTGAGAGGAAGAGAGAGAGTGTTAGGGTTCCAATTTGTTTAATGTTCAAATAGCAGGGTTTTGTTCACCTTATTAGAATCTTCTAATTTATTAGAAAAAGAAAATATAAAAATGGGTAAATTACATATTTGGTTCTTGTAGTTTACATTTTATTGCATTATTGGTCCTTATTTTAAAATAATTGTGGAAAAGGTCAGTGTGGCTTACATTATATTGAACTATTGGTCCATATGGTTTACACTATATTACAGTGTTGGTTTCTATATTTTACACTATATTGCACTGTTTATCCCTAACTCTATTGGCAAAATGGGACTAACAGTGCAATATAGTGTGAACTACAAGGACCGATAATGCAATATAATGTAAATTACAAGACCTTTTTTATAATTATTTTAAAATATGGACCAATAGTGCAATAAAATGTAAACCACATGAACCAAATATGTAATTTACCTTGTAAAAAAAGGAATGGATTGATTGGTTAGTGAGTTTAGGGTTTATTTATCAAATATTTATCATGTAAGTGTTGTAAATGTTTACTACCAGGAATCATCTCTATATTCTTATGGTGTAACTATTGGTCATTAAAATGAATCGATGACAAGTGTTTATTTATCGGATAAAAGGCATCAACCTTACCTACGAGATAAGACTCACAATTCTATCTTACTATTATCAATGAGTCAAAAACGAATATGTAAAATCTGGATTTTTGGATAAGTATCATTTAATGTTTGGACGAAATCGGTATTCGAAAGAAATAGAAGAATTTGGATTTTGGTCTCGAATTCTATATTTTATAGCGTATTTAGATAGGTATTTCAATAAGGAGTTCAACGATTGTTTCCAGGGCAAAATCGAAGCTAAACGAAGAAGTAATGGGCAAAATAGTGGTCACCGTGAGTTATCAAGTGAGTTTGGTAGTCAATTGAGTTTGGCAGTCAAGTGAGTTTGTTCGCTAGTTTAAACTCATATGGAAACTATCAACCATCTATGTTCGTTCGAAAGAAAAGTCCTGGGTGGGTTTTTACCGTGAGTTATCAAGTGAGTATGTTCACTACTTTAAACTTTAAACTCACATAAAAACTAGCGATCGCTTCCCTATTTTGTAGACTTCTCAATTAGAATATTAAAGTATTTCACTCATCTCTTAAAAAATTATTTCTTTCTCTAAATTCTTATTTTCAAGGTTTCTATTAGTTATTTCAACTAGCAATCATTTTATGGTTGTCTTCATATTTGGAGAGAAAAATCATTTTCTCTCCTATTTTTTCTACTTTGAAGAAAGTTTTGAGGAATCTATTAAAGCACAATCCTCTTTGTTTTATCAAGAGAATTTCATGGGGTTTCATCAAGCTTAAGGAGTTGTACATTATGCATGAAAATATGTGCTTAAATATTAAGACAATATGTTTGAGAAACTTGTACCCATGTGTGTTGTGGTTACTTGTACAAAACTCATGCCTTCATCTCAAATAATATTGTATCTTTTCCTTTATTGTAGCTTTCAAGAATAATTAGAAGTTTTTTGTTTCTAGTGAAAGTCCTTTCACTTTTAAATCATTTCTACTTGAATTTTTTCTTTTAAATCATTTCTACTCGATTACAATGAAAATATCTAAGCAATTCAGAGAAGACTTTTCATTTTCTTCGTCTCCCTCCTCATATTTCTAGGTAATTACATGAACCGAGTCATCAAAACATGTCACGTGACAATATTCACTCTGAATAATGCATGATATTTAGAATAAATATTATCACATGACGCGATTTTAGTGGTCCTTACGTTCACAATGAAAAATGAATTTTCATTTGAACTTTCCTGTATATATATATATATAGAGAGAAAAGTTCAAATGTGAACCACTTTTGGTTGTGAACGTGAGGACGGCCGAGAGCGCGACACGTGGCGGATGACTATGCATCACGTTAGATCCACGGCGGATGACTAGGCGCGATTCATGGGAGAACATTGAATTAAAGAGGAGGACCACACTCAAAGTCGTCACGTGTCGCGCTTTCGGCTGTTCTCACGTTCACAACCAAAAAGTGGTTCACATTTCAACTTTCCTCTGTGTATATATATATATATATATATGAACATGTAGATGGACATGCTAGCTATTGAGACTCTCTTTCTAATTCATATAAACAACTATGTCAATTCTGACCGGCCAATACTCATGTTTAGAGTCACTAGAACCTTGTCGTCCGTTTACGTTTTCGGAGGTTCAGATAGCAACCCAAAATTTCGACGAGTCATTGGTGATCGGCCACGGGGGTTTTGGCAAAGTTTACAAGGGAACCATCCCTAATGGGGAAAGTGTTTGGGATGTTGCCATTAAGCGGCTTGAAGCAAATTCTAATCAAGGAGCGGTTGAGTTTTTGGCTGAAATCGAGATGCTTTCTAAGTTAAGACACTGCCACTTGGTGTATTTGATCGGTTACTGTAACGAGGGGCAAGAAATGATTCTTGTTTACCAATATATGCCTCACGGTACCCTCGAACATCATCTCCACACGCGTGGTACTCCTTTAAGTTGGATACGACGCCTCAAAATATGCATAGGGGCTGCCCGTGGTTTAGATTACCTTCACACTGGTGCTGGTGTTAAGCATGGAGTCATACATCGGGACGTGAAGAGCTCAAATATATTGTTAGATGGCAGTTGGGCCGCTAAAATTTCTGACTTTGGGTTATCAAAAGTGGCTCCAAGGAATCAACCACGGACTTCCGTTAGCACTCTAGTGAAAGGCACATTTGGATATCTGGATCCAGATTACGTGTTAACGGGTCGGCTGACGAGAAAGTCTGACGTGTATGCTTTCGGGGTGATAATGTTTGAAGTTTTGTGTAGGAAACAAGCGGTAGATAGAAGTCTTGATGAAGAACAGTGGAATTTGGCGAGATGGGCTCAGGAGTCCATTAAGGAAGGTACGCTAAGTCAGATCGTCGATCCCACATTAAGGGGGAAAATATCCGCTAAATGCTTAAAGGAGTTCGCACGAGTGGCAGATTGGTGTTTGCAAAGTCATCCGAAGCAACGACCTACCATGGGTGAGGTTGTGATCGCTCTTGAATCTATCCTAGCCTTACAGGATAAAAGCAACAATACATGGCAGTCGGGTGTGACAATATTCGGTAGGCAGGTACCGAAGCTTACTTTCACATCCAATACGGAAAACTCAGGTATTATGCTCTCTTCCCATTTACTTTGGGTGTTAGGTTGTTCAAAAAACCCGTTGGAACACTCGAACCAAGTCAAATCAAAGCACTTTTGTGCGATTTGAGCGGTTTGGTGGCCCGGTCCGGTCTGTTAAATAGTCAAATCAAATCTAAGTTCAAAATCGTCCTTCGACTTGCTTAATGTTTGTCCAAAATTCAACTATTATTGGCAGACTTGTTTTAACTCCTTTTCAACTAGTTCAATAGTTTTTGTTTTGTATATAAATTTTCTTTAGTAATTCGATATATTATTTCTTAATAACATTTTGTTGATAGAAATTTAAATATGAATAGCCCATAAGAGATCTAAACCACCTAAATCGGTCTAACCATACGTATTAGGTTCAGTTTGATCCTTTTGGCCACTTTCTATCAAATTAAAGTTTTTTAACTACTATTATGATTTGCCTTTTTGTTTCGAGGGTTCAATTGTCCAAACCAGACTACGAGTTTAACCCCCAAACCGTAATCTCGATTTAGAAAATTTTCAAACCAAGCAGTTTAACAAGTGATGATATCGGTCAAGTTGGAAAAAAGAGAGTTAAATAATTGCATTAATAATAGTTAAAATTTTAGAAAAAAATTAGCAAGATAAAGGACCATCTGGATTACTTGTATATGATTTTGGAATTTTGCCAAGGCCAATGGACAATTGAGAAATAAAAGTTGACCATATAAAATGTAAACTATGGGGGCGTTTGGTTGGAGGTATTGAGGGGTCAGGAATGAAAATGATAATGAAAACTGCTGTTTGGTTTGATATTATATAATGCAATCATTCCTGCAGATCAATTAATTTTCATTCCTAACCAAATTGGAGGGAATGAAATTTTTATTTCTATTTGATTCTTTTTTTTCATGCGTTGTTCCATCTATGGATGTTAAATGAAACATCTTTTGTATTTTCAAGTTGGAAAAACATATATTTTTTTATTATGAAGCAAATTTTTCATTGATTATATTGGGTTAACCAAACAGCATCAATGAAATGCTTTCCTATTCCCATTCTCCTGCATTCCCATTTTCATTTTCATTCTCATTCCCTGAAATGAACCAAACGCATCATAAATATAGTTAATATATTTGTATTTTGATGATCGGTTCGGTCTTAACCACTTAAAAGACATTCAAATTGCAGACCACCTTTAGACCGCTTAAGCCATCAAAAACTATCCGGTTTGACCTGGTTCGAGGTTCTCGTGTTTTTTAACTGCCACTAATTCTTTTTATCTAGCTCCGGAATGATTTATCTTATCCATTTCCAACGGCTTGTATCGTTGAATTGTAGTTGGAAGCAAACCATTGAAGTCCTTGGAGACATACCTTAATACAGTTGGAGGTAGTAAACGAAGGTTACGTCGGTTCGATTTTGATACAATCTTGGACGCGACTGAAAACTTGTCTGAAGCTAATATAATTTCTCAACAAGCATATGCTTACATTTACAAGGTAGCGCGACCTATATATATGATTATAACCAAATAGGGGTGGGTTCAAATGTGAACCACTTTTTGGTTGTGAACGTGAGGACAGCCGAGAGCACGACACGTGGCGGATGACTAGGCGTCACGTCAGGTCCACGGCGGATGACTAGGCGTGATTCATGGGAGGACATTGAGTTAAAGGGGGGGGGGACCACACTCAAAGCCGCCTTTATTGACTAGTCTCCGCCACGTGTCACGCTCTCGGCTGTCCTCACGTTCACAACCAAAAAGTGGTTCACATTTGAACTTTCCTCTAACTAGATAAGATCATATTGTGAAACAATGCATATGAAAATAAAATGGTTTTTTTTTTTTTTTTTTTTTTGCAGGGAAGTCTAGAAAATGGACAAGATATAGAAATTCTTGAAAGGGGTAGTGGTTATCAATATATTATGAATGAAGCATCAACACTTGTAAACCTTGAACATGAGAATTTGGTCAAGTTGTTTGGATACTGCATTACAAGAGTAAAAGTATACCTCCTTTATGAATTTGCACCATATGCAAGTCTATATGACCTAATACATGGTAAAATATTTTATTTGCTTGGTTTATTGCTTTTTTTAAAAGAGGCATCCGAGGCTTTGTCCCGTCTAATCGCAACAAATTAAGTTCAGCGACAGCTAAGCATACTGCCCTGAGTTAATCCCCAGTAGCCATAATCGGGAACGCCTGAAATCTGAACCTGGGGTAGAAAGGGTTAACAAGCCACTTCCCCACATAAGCCTTAACCAGTACGCCACAACCTTGTGGTTTTGGTTTATTACTTCTTTGCTTTCTTTTTTATTTTAAAGTTTTATATCATAATAATATGATCGTTTTTAATCACATATTAATTGGTTTTGTAGACCATTGGCGTGCTCCCTTGAACTGGGACGAACGATACAAAATATTACTAGGTGTTGCTCGGGCACTTGCTTACCTTCATAAGGAAGCCCCTATTCGGGTCATACATCGTGATCTAAAGCCTAAACACATTCTTTTATATGAAAACATGGTTCCTAGACTGTCCGCATTTTGGTATTCACGATGTTCCGCAATCAAAGACCCGGATTCCATTACCGTTTTTCGTGTTCATGGGACCAGGTAATGTTCCTACTTATTCATTGAAGAAGCATTAATATAGATCATAATGTAAACATGTTTGTGTCTTTCACAATTTCAAAATTTTAGTGGTCTTTCTGGATTTCGTGAAGGGATTTGGAATTTTCGAAGAATTCCCACTTTCTGTAGGAATTCTTGAATCCCATGTTTTGTGATATTTTAATTTTCAGACCTTCTTTGAACCAAACATGGAATTAAAATGAAATTCAAAGTCTAATTTCCATAAAATGCAGCAAACTAAAATGTCCTATAAATGTTATAGTGTTAGTTGTTGTTAATATATGAATATTTGACAGGGGACACATGGCACCTGAGATAGTTAGCAACGGACCTTTGTCAACCAAGGTTGATGTCTTTAGTTTTGGTGTGTTGGTTTTGGAAATCGTAAGTGGGCGTGACGCAAACTATGAATCTCTCCGTACCGATATATCCCTTGAACATCGTGTAAGTATATATTTTATAAGTGTTAAAACTATGAATCAACTTTTTTTTGGGTATGATTTAACCTAATTCCAATGTAAACAGGTGTGCATTTAGTAATAACCGGGTATTAATGGGGGTAGACTAATTGCATATCAACCAACAACTTTCTTCCTCATAGACATATGAACTATTAGACTTACTTTTTGCATTTTTAATGTAACCTGACTTGATTTTGATATAAATAGATGTACATATAATAACATCCATTTATAGAGGGTGCCGTTACATGTACAGAGAGTATGTTAAAAAAACTCCCTGTGTCGGGGACTTTGACTTGTCTTTCTTGTTTGATTTTATTACAAGCCTCATCTACATTAGTTCTATTTAATTACACGTTTTATCTTATTACTTGTCTACATGCACCTCCCATGAATCGTGCACACACCGAAAATTTGTTGCTCTACTTGTTATAGTTTTCCGATTACCTGTTCTATTATCTATCTTACTGTTTACTTGTACACACCCTGTGTCATGCACATGCCAAAGGGCTTTCACAGAAACAGTCTCCTACCCCTAATGGCTGAGGTAAGGTCTGTATGATTGCATACATCCTATCCCTCTCAGACCTTGTTTTCAAGTGAGATATATTGGGTTTATTTGGCTTTCTTTAATGTAAGTGTTCCTTCTTTGTGAAATGAGAAATCGCATTAAATGAAGAATGAAGGAAGTTGCTCGAGTTTGAAAAACCGAAATGTATATATTTCATTTTCATGGTTGAAATGGTTGCTTACATGCTGTAGGTGTGGAGAAATTGGTTAGAAGGAAACCTTGCAAATATAATTGATGTCAGAATTGTTGGGGATCCAAGTTTGATGACGAGATTTATCCGCATTGGATTGTTGTGTATTCAAGAAGAAGCAACAGACCGACCGACGATGGACGAGGTTGTTGTCATGTTGCTTGGTAGAGCATCTCTAGCTCTCCCTATCCCAAAGGTGCCATCATGGGTGGTAGAAATGAATTTAGATGATACAGAAGATGTTTCATTCGAAGATTATAATGATTATGTTTCATTCGAAGATTATAATGATTATTCAAGTGACGAGCTTGTACATGGGCGATAGTGTAACACTCGAATGTAAGCAATCCATGAGTTTACATATTGAATTCCAACCTAAGGACACTTATTATTAAGTGTATCTGATATGGAAATGTTTTGGAAAGGTTTATGTATACAAAATAAAAATGGGGTCATAGAGAGAGTATTTTTGGTCATCGGGACCTGACTAGTGACCTTAAAGTCGCATGGGTCTCGTGGGAAGCAAGTCCGGGCAATGGGTTACGTGACCATGCGTACGGGCCATGGTTGCGCGATACATCACGTAAGTTACTGAGCTGAAGGAGTGAAGGGTGTATTTGGCATGGGAGACATGTGTCGCATCCAAGGTCGCAAGGGTCGATCTAGAGTGATATTTAGGTGGATTTTCGGGTTTTCAAGCTCATTTATCAATGTTTCATTTCTCCTTCAAGATTCAAGTATTCTTCTCCAAGCACTTCCAATAGCTATGCAATAAATTTTCTAAAATGGAGTATGAAAAGTCAAAATTTCTAAAGAAGATTAATTCATCTAAAAAAACTACTCTATTTTAGTAATCCTAACATTAACTAAATTAATAAAACATTCAATACATCGGGAAAAAAAATATTATTTCTCTCTCTCTCTCACACATCCAATTTCAATATCTTATATAAAAAAAGTTATAGTATTGTTTCTATCTCTTCTATGAATTTTTAGAGATTTTTCAAAATCTAGAGATTTTTAATATACCTATCATCTTCTATAGTATACAAAATAGTATAGTTATTTGAGCAAAATAATTGCTAAAATTTCTTTTTTCTCTGTTTTAACATAGTTGTTAGAGATGCTATAAGATTTTCTTCACAAAACCTAGCATTGTGAGTGCATACTACATTTCTATAAAACTATATACTGATAGAACCAATCGGCTATTTCGTATTGAAATTGCTAAATTGAAAAAAAAAAACAATACAAGAAGAAAAAGGATAATTTTGGGTTCAAGAGACAGATCTCTCCTAAACAAAAAAAGATCACAAAAATTGCTTGTCTTTCTCTATGTTCATTGCGTAAGGTGACATAACAAAGATTATAGAAGGGGATCTTGAATACAATTACAACAGAAAACTATGCTTTAAAGTTCTTATGTGTTTATTGATTAAATTACATAACTTACATATTGTTTGCAGAAATAGAATAAGGATAAAAACCTAAACAATCTACAGTATTATGAAGCATTCAGTATTGCACTAGTGAGAATAGAAGACAAAAAAATAATTTAGAAAAGATTTGAGGAAGAAGTACTTAGGCATAGATGGCTGAAGAAGTACTTGACTCTCAAGTAAAATTTGTTTTTTTAAATTTACTAAATTAGTGAAATTTATTGGATAAAAGATTACGTGTCAATTAAGCCTAAATAAATTAAAAGTGTAAAGTACGTCCAAATAAGCCTAAATGAACTGAAAATATAAAATGTGTCCATGTTCATGTTTAGCTGGAAAAATACTAATTCCACCTCGTCAGAGGACGATACATGGCAGTTCAGTTAGTTATTTATTATATATAAATTTAAAAATAACAAATAATCTTAAAGATAAACATTACATTACACCATGAAACCTTCAAAATAATAAACCATTATAAAACACAAACATTTCCCTATGAAACCCCCATGATTCTTTGATTCCAATTGTGAAGAAATAGACCTAGAAACAAGAAAAAAGAGGGGGTATACTGATCTGTCCCAATAATCACATTAAACCCTTCTCTCTACTACACTTCTTTCCACCATCTCCTCTTTGAAGTTTCAAGAATCAAATCAAGTATTCACATGGATGGAGGAATAAGCTAAATCCCCACTAATCCCATTCCTTTTTGTTATTCCTTTGGATGAAGAAATGAAATTTGACACCTTTCTTTTCACCCTTTTCAATAACTCCTAAAAAACGATCTTCATTATTTTGCTCCTGTGGAGTTCGTCTACAAATTACGGACAGGTATGTCAAAGATTTTGTGATCATTGAATTGTTCTTCTGAAAACCCTGAAATTTTCTTGATGGGATGATCGTGTTTATGTGAAAATTTATAATGCTCACTAGCTGTTCGATAAAATGCCTGAACCAAAATATATAGTGTTAGAATCAGTGGATTAGTTTCTTTGTGTTAAGTAAGCTTAAAGTGTATAGTTTGAAGTTATTGATGGTTAAGGGTTGTAGTATTGATCTTATTTTCCACATATACCTTTTGGAGGATATTATTCTTGATGATGATTAAGTAAATTGAATAAGCTATAAGCCTATAACTAAACCAATATCAATCAAAGGTATGTATGATTGAAGCATGTACCTGGTATTGCTGTGATTGCATTAGTTTTAATTTGGGTATTTTTTTTCTTCTTAATATTGTTCTATATCTGTTACTTATGTTTAGATTACTAATGTTATTGTTTGGTTTTGATCAGGAGACAAACTATGACTCAACCATCTGTTATTTTAGCAACTGCAAGCTATGATCACACCATTAGGTTCTGGGAGGCCAAAAGTGGGCGGTGCTATCGGACAATTCAGTACCCAGAATCTGTAAGTTCCCTAATCATATGTTTTGTGATGCTTTTCATGTTCCAATCTTCATATAGATTCCGTGCATAATTCTAGTTTTGGAAGTGTTGGATTGCTTGTTTTATGTCTAAAATACGATTTGATATAAAAAAAAGGAGTTGTATGGACCCGCATCTACATCATCAAATTTTTTTGAGTCCTCCTAGAGCATAAGAGCCTTGTTGCATTGGGTTGCCCTATAGTGTGCTGAGTGTGCCTTGTTTAATGTTAGTAGAACATGGAAAACCTAATATTTGAGTGCACTCTATCCGTCCAATAAGAATTGTGACATTTAGCTTGACTTATGTCACATGGTTCAGATAAATTGTTATCTACAATGTATCTGAAATAACCTTCAATAAAGAGAAAGTAAATGAATCTTATAAAACCAAATCAATCCCATCTACTTATTTCTAATAATGATAATGGGCAAACAGGTAAAGTTACCATGAAAACTTCTCAAGTTCTCATTCAAGGAAAACGATGCAATTTTCATGGGACTTGGAAGTATCTTTTTTGTCATCTGATTTCTGTACTTAACTGGAATGCGACTTCATGGAAATATTCTAGCTACGAGAGTCCAATGTATTTGAGTTATAGACCATATATCTACTGTGATTGTTTAAAATGAACTTCTCGTGGTAGAGGAGAGCCTTGGAAAAGCCTATACACTTTACTTCTTTGTGACTGCAAAAGTTCACCTATTTGAGTCATAAAACAGTGTCTTTGCAGAATGCAAAGGGAAATCTTGCCTAAAAGATCTCCCTCCCAAGTCCCTACCCTTGCTAAGCCAATGAGCCTTGTGCAGCGGCATCATTCTTTTTGGTATATATGAGTTTTGATGTCATTTAATCTTGTTATATACAGCAAGTTAATCGGCTTGAGATAACTCCAGATAAGAGGTTCATAGCTGCAGCAGGGAATCCTCACATTCGGCTATTTGATGTTAACTCTACCAGCCCTCAGCCGGTATCCCTCTCTCTCTCTCTCTCTCTCTCTCTCTCTCTCTCCCTTCTCCTCAATGCACACATACATATGCATACATATATATATGTTTGGGCTGATGTGACATCATTTCTTTGTCACAATCATAGGTGATGAGCTATGATTCACACACGAATAATGTGATGGCTGTGGGGTTCCAATGCGATGGGAAATGGATGTACTCAGGTTCTGAAGATGGAACCGTAAAGATTTGGGATTTGAGGTCAGTCAACGTTCATGTTATTGGTAGCAATTGTCTTTCTTCTTCCGAAGTTTAGAAATCTTGATCTTCCTCTTGAAATGACATTAGGGCACCAGGGTGCCAGCGAGAATACGAAAGCCGTGCTGCTGTTAACACTGTTGTTTTGCATCCAAATCAGGTGTGATATTCTTTCTCGAAATTATTTTTGCTCTTGGCTCCGTTAGTTTTGATTAGACTTGTAACTTTCATACCGTGAGATGGAGGTGTAAGTGCAAACTGCCTTAATACAAATTTGGATTGAATCTAGCCACACCAGTGAGTTTGGTTTGATTATGGGTGGATTCGTCTTGTATCCAAATGATTTCAAACCATTGGCTCGCTTGGGTTTGTGATTTAAGTGAGAAGTTGAGGTTAATGTGAGAAGTGGTATCAACCATTGGATGAGAAATGGATGCACATTAGAGCGCAATTCATGGGAGCACATGAGATTAAAAGAGATCAAGGGTTTAGATTCACTTCTCACTGTTAAGTCAACTTCTCACATGAGTGTGTATCCAACTTGTCACGTTTTTTCATTGTATGTACCAAACTTTTAAACCTACCATTGTATGTACTGAACTTTTTAATTTTCTCATTGTATGTATCAGGTTACCTGCTGAGCAGGTAACCGGTCACAATGCCACATAGGCTGCCACATAGATGCCACATAGGATGCCACATAGGATGCCAACTGATTGAGTAAATTACAAATTTAGTCCCTCTAGTTTGCTGATTGGTCCCAAGGACCTGTTTTGCCTCTTTTGAAAAACCAAACTCACCACCACCACCACTACAGCCACCCCCACCACCATAACACCACCACTACAGCTACCACCAAGCCACAGCTGCCACCACCCCCACCACTACTACACCCACCCCCACCACCACCACCTACCACCAAACTACCATCATCACCAAACCACCACACACACCACCACCAAACCACAGTTGCCACCACAACTACACCCACCACCACCAAACCACCACCACCACACCTACCATCACAAAACTACCATCATCACCAAACCGACCACCACCATCACCAAACCCGCCACCAACACCGCCACCAAACCACCACCATCGCCAACCAACCACCACCATCTCCATTGCAGATCTGGAACAAACCCTAACAACCACCACTTCGTCTTCATCCCGAAAGGATAAACCCAGATCTGGAACAACCCCTAACAACCACCACTTCGTCTTCGCCGCCGCCACCTCCAAACACCACCGCCGCCGCCGGATCTGGAGGTCGATGAACGAGAGAGAGAGAGGGAGAGGGAGAGGGAGAGGGAGAGGGAGAGGGAGAGGCCGGGTCTGGAGGTCGCCGGAGGGTGTGGCCGGGTCTGGAGGTCGCCGGGAGTGGTGTGGCCGGAGTTGTGGCCGGTGATGTGGCCGGTGCCGGAGATGTGGCCGGTGGCCGGCGATGTGGCCGGTGACTGGATACGTTCTTCAGTTGCAAAGAGAGAGAGATATGAGATATATAAAAGGGTTAAGTAAAATTTAACCCTTCTACATTCATTTTTGCTAAAGAAAACCTCAGGGACTAAATATGTAGTTAACTCTTTTTGAAAATAAAAAAAATAAATTCCACGTCAGATTTGACTTGTACACGTCAGCGTTTTTGTAGGTAACAAGTAATCCAATACATACAATGACACTTTTGAAAAGTTCAGTACATACAATGGCAAGTTTAAAAGTTGGATACATACAATGATAAAACGTGACAAGTTCAATACACACCCATGTAATTAACCCATACATGTATGTATCTTACATGGAAATAATGTTTCAACACTTTTAATCATGAAACCTGATCAAAGTTGACTGTCCAATTTGATTCAAAAATGATGGAACCGAGCAGCGGAGCGAGGACCATTTGCTTTGTGGTTCAGACCTAAACCTTATCAAAACTTGCCACTTGTTACTTACTAATGTTCTTCTTGTTTTTTGCTGTTGACTCTGCAGACAGAGTTGATATCTGGTGACCAAAATGGCAATATTCGTGTATGGGACTTGACTGCAAATTCGTGCAGCTGCGAGCTGGTATATGATTTTCGGTATTTTCACAATTGCATTCTTCAATTCTAGATGCAGAGACTTGTGTGTGTGCGTGACTCCAATGCTGACGAAAAATCAGATGAAATTATCTTTTACTTTTTGAAGTATATAGTATCTATATACGGCATATACTTGCACACACACACACACACTTGTCGCCTTTGGTGAGCTTTGAACCCTTATCCCTTAACCTCCTACTAGTGCTCTACTGGTAACTGATGTACTGCTGGGCCAATGACACATTTCTTAAAAAGTGTAACAATTACATATTCCTTAATTATGTGGTTTTTTGTGGACACTAATTTTTGGACGGAGGAGTAACAAGTTTAATGATTTGAATTCAGGTGCCAGAGGTTGATACAGCAGTGAGATCATTGACGGTGATGTGGGATGGAAGTTTGGTAGTGGCTGCAAACAACCGTGGAACATGCTACGTTTGGAGGTTGTTGCGTGGGACACAGGTATCGTGTTGTGTGCCATTTTAGTCAACAACAAAGTTAATCCTAATCAGCATACTGATCATAATCATGTTGCATTACAGACAATGACCAACTTTGAGCCACTTCACAAGCTACAAGCTCATGATGGTTATATCCTTAAATGTCTTCTTTCACCTGAGTTTTGTGAGCCTCAACGGTTAGATTTCAGAGTTCTTTCATTGGGGGTGGGTTGGAGGTGGTTGGGGTCAATTTCAGACTGATTAAGTTGTTTAATGATCGTTGAAATAGGTATCTGGCAACCGCATCTTCTGATAGTACCGTCAAGATATGGAATGTAGATGGTTTCACCTTGGAGAAAACTCTCGTTGGTATGTTACTTTTACGTGTGTGAAAACGAGTATTTTGTTAAGTTTCAGTGCGACAATGTTTCATATGCTACATGTTTCAGGACATCAACGTTGGGTGTGGGATTGCGTGTTCTCAGTAGATGGTGCTTATCTCATTACAGGTATTTGGCATGTAATCCTTATGTAAAGTTTATCATCAGTTCTAGGGCAAAATGCAACAAAGTTTGGTTTACTTCTTATTTAGTGTAACAAAGTTTTTCTTTTTTCAATCAATGTAAAGAAGTCTCAAATTTTCTTATTTTGTACTCATTTTGACCGGTAGCCTCCTGATTTTGTAACATTTGATAACATCGATACCCTCTTACAGAAGGTGTATAAAATGTTAAACTTGACATTTAAGTCATCAAATGTTGCAAAATCAGTAGGTTACCAGTCAAAATGGGTTACAAAGATACCCAAAAAGAACTTGTATGCAGTAACTAAACCGTACTTCTTCTAATTAAATTTTGTTTTATTTCCCGAATTTCAGCTTCTTCTGATACAACGGCTAGGCTTTGGTCGATGTCTACCGGTGAAGATATTAGAGTTTATCAGGGACATCATAAAGCCACTGTGTGCTGTGCTCTCCATGATGGTGCTGAAACCGCTGCCACCTGATATGCCGCCAATGGCTGAACTGGTTGGTTTTGTCCTCTAATTTCGTATGGCTCGGGGAAAGCAGTTACCGTTGCAGGTCACCACGTAGTGCAGATTGGATTACATCTGAATCGAGCCACCGGAAACCAGCCTCTGTTTGAAGTAGTTGTTTGAAAATACAGAGTGTGATGTCCATAAATTCTGTAGTTGTATTTCTTATGCAGTTGTAAGTTTGATTGCAGTTTATTCTACTCAGCAATGACCACTGAAACTTCTATCATGTCTGTCTTGGATTTGGAATAAGGATTTGAATCTTTTTTCTTCATTGGTTTTTAGTCAGTTTATTAATCTTGTTTTGTTTTTCGTTTCTTGTAAAGTTTTATACAAAGTTTTTGTATTTTGTTTTAGTAAAGTTTGTTATATGCACTTGTGAATCAATAATTCAATATATCATATGTAAATCAACCGAGTTACAACCAATGCGGGCCTAAACATGGAGGAAAAGAGCGTTGTTTTTGCAGCCCATGATCGGGGTACCAAATAGGGCGGCTTTGAAAGAGCATAGCTTTCGCTCCGGGTGTCCGTTTTGGACAGTCCCTATCGAATCGAAGCTTGGAACATTGAGCATGCCGTGGTTAGGCCCGTAGGGGCCTAACGAACTTTTGAACCCCGAAAAAACGCCATTTAAGCTACTTTTTGGACATTTCTGTGTTTTTTTTTGTCTTTCTAGGCTTTTATTTTGGGCCTTTTATGTTTGGCCCATTGCTTTTGTCAGGCCTGGCTCGTTTTGGTTCTCTTATTTATCTACATGCCTTGTAATTTGGATGGTCCGACTTTGAATCACAAACTTTTGCTTTCCTCCCAACTTTTGAGTTCTTGATTGAATTCCAAATTTGAAGCCTAAAGCTTGGTAATTGTTGAATCAAGTCAATCAACAAGCTTTGGAAGAAACTGAACATGGCTATTCGTAGAATCAGTGTCTTCAGTTTTGTTTCATTCGTATACGATGCATCAACAACGCTCCTAAATCATAAAAAATCAAAGACACAACTATTTGAAAGAGTAACGACAACCCGCGAACCCAATCCAACCCGTTTTCAGCCATTTAAAAGATCATAAATTCATATAATTATTGGTCTTATTGTTGATTTACCATACAATGTTAAGAGATTGAAGCCCAAAATAATACTATTTTTTGTTGCATTCAATCTGTGCATTTTCTAGCATCATAGCAGCCTTTTGAAATGAGCTTCTGTATCTTGATGTACCTTTACTAGTTAATAACATCACTGTTGTTTTTCAAGAAATTCTTGTACCATTTCGCAGAAAGTTTCGGCACTCGAGTTAGCGTATGACGGTCAACGTAGTGTAACCCGAACTTCACGTCGTAACCTTGCAACCACTCGTAATTATCCATCAACGACCATATAAAATATCCACGTACATCAGCTCCCTCTCTATCGATCAATAACAACAATACTTCAACTACGTAATACAAATTTACTTAAAAAAAAAATCAAAAGTATTGAAAGATTCACTTCAACAAAATTGGCTTCTTAAGACACCTAAAAGGTCTAAGCGTATACTTATATAAAAACTTGTGTTTATAAAATCAAACTATAAATTAAATCGACGTTTTTGGGCCTTTTAACAAGTTTTTAGGACATTTTAAAACAAAGTGCCATATTACCTATTTTATAAGACACTTGTGCTTATAGAACAGTTTATTCAAAAAGCATCGCAATAGAATTGTCAAAACACCTAAAACCGTTTTATAAACATATTGTAACACTTTTAGATAAGACATTTTTTGGTTTGTCCTATTAAGTTCTATATATAAAGTATTTTAGGAAGCTTAGACATTCTAGACGTCTAATAAATCCAATTTTGTTGTAGTGATCGTAAGACGGACCTGATAGACTTGGCTAGAGAAGCAAGGTACGCTTCATGAAATTTAACTCGTTTGACATCATTCACAAGCTCTTTGACTCCTCCCCCTGGCACGTCGGGCGAAGAATACCCTGAAACGACGAATCCAAAATTGAGGTCATGGTCAATATCATATCCGTGATTAATAAGTTCAATCTGATAACTGAGAGACCTACCGTTTTCAGTAATGAACATGGGTTTATTATTGTACCGAATCTTGATGTAGTTAACAATCTCCCCCATGCCTCTAGGAACAACCGGTAATCCTTTTACCTTGGTCGGTTCGCCGATCGGCACACCGTCACGCTCTTCAACCATCTCTAGGAAACCTCGAAATGCACGATTCGCAATTGGAGAGCAACTAGAGTTGGTACAATCCTTGGTATATGTAGTCGAGTAATGGTTGATGCCAATAAAATCACTACTGTTCTTCAAAAAATTCTTTTCGTCCTCCGAGAAACTTGGTAATTTGGTGCCAAGGTATTCGCGCATTTCTTTAGGGTATTCTCCAAATATTACGGGATCAAGTGACCTGTTTTGGGCATAACAAGTTGAAGAAAGATCGTATATATAGGGTTGGTTCCGGTGAGAAGTTGAGTTAACGTGAGAATTGGTTATCAAGTATCAACTAGTAAATGCACATTAGGATGGGATGCACCGAGACGCACCGAATCAATCCTCGTATCAAACACAAATTGTGGGTGGGCTTCAAGGGTTCATATCCACTTCTCATGTTAACTCGACTTCTCACACAATCCTTTACTCATATCATATATATATATATATATATATCATATAGGGCGGGTTCAAATGAAAATTCAATCTTTCATTGCGAACATGAGGATATCTAAGAGCATGACAGGTGTCCACATTCAGTCTGAATAACAAAGGTTAAGGTACATGCATTATTTAAGATGAATAATACACCATTCAAGGTGAATAATATAACATTCAAAATGAATATTATATTATTCACCTTGAATGTTGTATTATTCACCATGAATTATGCATCAACATTCATCTTGAATAATGTTTGTATTGTTCAGACTGAATGTGACAGTTGTCACGCTTTCGGCTGTCCTCACGTTCGCAATGGAAAATGAGTTTGCAACCGAACTTTCGTGTATATATATACAACTAAGGTAGAGACGTTCGAATCAAGAACATTAATTACCAGCCAATATTGAAAGCCAAACCCCTTTTGGCAGCTTTGCGATCAAGCTCACTGTCCGATAGCGGTTCAAACATGTAACAGTGCATAACGAGCCCTATCGATCCACCTTGTTTAGGCTGCAGATTCAAATTAAAACCCAAAGATTACAAACAATAACATTTTTAAGACCTCATGAGATTAGTCAAGGTGGGTGCATAAAAGAAAGATAAAAGAGTTAAAAGTTGTTTGATTGCCTTGAAATTTTCATGATATAGCTTGGCTGCCATGCCATGGGCTAGTAACAAGTTGTGCATAACAATGAGAGGCTCGACATCCGAATTTCCAGCAACACAGTGCCCGAGAGGCTCCGAACAACGAGAAGGTGGAAAAAGCCCTAATTCGTAAGCGAATATCGTGAATACGTTAGGTTCGTTGATCGTGATCCAATGCTTCACTCGGTCTCCAAACGACTTGAAACAAATTTCTGCCATATGTACAAACTCTTCCCTGCCAAGTGCCAACAAGATTCATATATAAATACGCTCCTCCGATAAACTAAGGAGCCGTTTGTTTTTTAAAAGTTACCTCTTAAGTCTGAAAATTATAAGGTTTGTACACTTAAGACCGTTTGTTTTATTTTTAAGAAAATGCCTGAAAACCTCCTACCGGTACCATGTACCATCCATTGAAATGTTAAGAGATGCACCATCCACCTCTTATTTATTTTAGACGTGAACTTAGATTTCAGACCTTTTAAAAAACAAACGACACCTAAGAAATAAGCAGATCGAGGCATTTTTGGCGTACTTCATTTCGGGGTTTAACCAAGAGCCATATTTGTCTTCAAGTTCCTGGGGGAAATCGTTGTGGAAAATCGTCACAAATGGCTCGATTCCTGTATCATTAATACTCACTTCAATTCCCACAAAAATATATACCAGTTTTTGAGGTAAAACATCAAAATTCATGCATGAAATCTTGAATTTGAATCAATATCTAAGATGAGATTGTAGTATTTAAGCTTCATATATGCATGCCAATGCACCTTTAAGGATGAGATTGTCTATTATCTTGTTATAGAACATGATACCGGCCGGATTAACTTCACCTGACCTTCCTCCTGGAATAGAAAAGTACATTGAAAAGATATCAGAAACAAGAAATGGATATTTTGAAAACTCTAATCGTGAGATCTTTGAGAACGAGTGTATCATGTGTTATTTCACTGTGTATACCTTTTTTGACGTGCTTGTGAAAACAAAAAAGAAAAATAATGAAGTTTCACAAGCGAATACATATGAAAGAAACACATTGTGGAACAAATATATGTTAACTAGTAAATCAAGGGGGTGTTTGGAATTGCTTATTTAAAACAACTTATGTTTTTTTTGTAAACGTGTATATCAACTTATGTGGTGTCAAACTGAAGTTTTATAAAAAGTTTTTGGATTACCTAATGATGGTACCAAAACGTAATAAGTTGATAAGTTATGTTTTAGTGTTTGTACTCGGTAACAAAATGTAATACTATACTTAGATGGGAAAAAGAATCGCGTGTCACAAAACCTTACGGTAGACGTTCTTGTGAATCTCATGAATTTTAGAGTTCTCAAATTATTAAACTTTATATGTATACATGGTAAGATACTAAGATTGGATAGAATACTTGGAAGAATTCTAGCCCATGAAATCGAAAATCTGTAAGCTTGAACACCAAGGGAATGCATCATCTCAATGTCTTTCTGTATCAAAGAAACATTATTAAGATTAAAAAAACAAGTTGGTTGTTGATATATATATAGAGAGAGAGAGAGAAGAAAGTTCAAATATGAACTCATCTTTCATTGTGAACATGAGTACCACTAAAATTGCGACACGTGACATATTATGAATATTCATGAATTATTCAAACTGAATAACATTTAATGTATTGTTATTCAGTTTGAATAATACATGAATATTCAGACTGACACACGCTCTCGGTTGTCTTCACATTCACAATGAAAGATGAGTTGACATTTGAACCTGACCCTATATATATAGCCAAAGGTTTAAATGAAAAGTGCTAAAAAGTTGAGAAATAGAGAGGTGATCATAACTCTTGATACAACTAATATCAAATTGTGGCTATGCCAAAATTAGAGGGGTAGTTTCACAACTTTTACAAATAGGCAGAAAACGGGTTCATATGTGAACCCGTGTGATTCACATACGAACTATATGTTCATGTGTAAAGGTGTAATTCATATATTAACTATTTTTAACTGATTCATATATGTACTATATGTTCATGTGTGAACCTATGTAATTCACATATTAGCTATTTTAAGTGATTCACATATGAACTATACCCATGTAACTTACATATGAACCTATGTAATTCACATATTAGCTATTTCATATATATATATGCATCAGTTAGATAGTTCACATGTGAAGTAATTAAGGGTTCATATATGAAAATATCATTTGCCGTCTATTTGTAAAAGTTACACAGTCAAAGCTGTAACTGTTGACCGGACGAAGGGCTATGATTACTTCTCTGTTTCTCATATTTATAGCTCACTAGCTATCGTTTGAACCTTTCTCTCTTTATATATACATATATGCATTAAGAGTAGTTGAACCAACCAAAAACCGATGATAATGATCATCTGCAATATCTCCATTGTCTCCATTTTTTCCGCAACCTAACAACAATGACAGTTGATATTTAGCTATCATCAAAAGCAAAATCAAAATCAATTGATGGCAGTTAACACACAATTGATATATAATAGACACCTGTGACGGAATGACAAAATGCATCCCAGTTGCTAAGGGATTTAGCATCTTCAAGATAGGCTCCTTCAACCTGCAATTTAAAATCCATCAATTATATATATATATATAGAGAGAGAGAGAGAGAGAGAGAGTCCCCTTATTTTACACGAGTTTGTAAAATAAGGTAACTCTAAATATATATATATATATAGAGAGAGAGAGAGGTGGGTTCATATGAGAACAATGTCAATTTAAGAAAACGCGAGAATGATTCTCAGCCACACATTTTCGGTTACGGTGGACGCGATCACGGAGGATTGACGCGATTCATGGAGGGTGGAGATGATTAAAGGAAGGTGATCCGGTCAAAGTCGCCTTTATTGACTGGATCCGGATGAGTAGTTGAGAATCATCCTCACGCTTTATTAAAAAGTTATGTTTTTCGCATGAACCTTTATCTCTCCCTCTCTCTCTCTATATATATATATATGTATGGGGTTTGGTAACTCATTTTTCATTGTGAACGTACTAGTATCGAAGTCTCTCTCTCTCTTATATATATATTTATTGTGAACGTAAGGATCACTAGTATCGTATCACGTGGCAATATTTAGTCTGAATAAAGCATGAATATATTCAGACCGAATGAATAGGCACCGATTCAGATTGCCACGTACCATGGAGGGTTTTAGTGGCCGGTCTCACGTTCACAATGAAAATTGAGTTCACATTTGAACTTTCTGATAGATAGATGATTTATGAGGAAGAAAAATGAGAGAAACTAGATAGATGGAGTACTTGGTAAGCAGAAGTGGATGCTCCAAAGAGAAACCCGGGTGGAAAATCGGATCTTTTGATATGGGCATCTTCTCTTTTCAATCCTCCATTACAGCCATTCTTGGAGGCTTCAAGAACAAGACCAAATGTAAACAAGAGAAAGAAAGAGAGAGAAATGGTGGGTGGTTTCATAGTGGAGCAGCAATGAGAGATAATATTTCTCTAAACCAACTTTGCTTATGTTATAAAAATATTGGAGGTTGGTTATGTGTTGTATATGTATATATAATAAAAATAAATAAACAATTGTAATAAAATATTATTATATAAATAATATTGATGCGAATAATATGTAATATATAACATGACAATGATAAAATATCGTAATGTAATATATATAATATGATAATTAATATTAATCTATAGTGTAATATAAAGAGTAAATTATAGATCTCTTTAGTTGTCACTCACTAGTCAATATTAACTTTCTCTCTTCTAATACATATTATTTCAGAAATTCTTATGGATGGAAGAATATCATAAAAAAAAAAAAACTATTTTTTTCTCATGATAATCATTTTTTGAGACTTTTTTATATTTGAAGATTTTTATATTCTCTAGCCTACTTTCTCCATTTTAGAGAATCTGTTGGAGTTAAAATTTATTTAAAATCTTCATTTTGTATATTTTGAAGAAGTTGTTGGAGATGCTTTTAGACTAGATAAACTACTGAGATTGCTTTACAAGGTTTACAACTTTTTAAAATTTACGAAAGAATTCAACCTACACAAACTTGTCCCATCTCGTTCATGATGACGCCCCAACTCCCAAACCCCTCCCAACAACCACTCTCCATTTTTGGTAACTCCCTTGTCATGGCGACTCCCCCACCCTTGATCGTAGGAGACGCCTCGAAACCTTCCGATGAACATCATAAACCTTCATTGAAGCTTCATCGACGGCATCAACAAATCTTGGTTGTCACGTTTTAAGCTTTTTATTTACATATTTGGGTTTGATAAGTTTGATTTTTTTTATCTATAAAATTGGGAAATCATATTTAAAGCTTTTTCATTTATACATTTGTGTTTATTGTATTTATTGGGTTTGATTTTCTTGTTTTAAATTAAAAAACGGTTAGCAATAATGGAGTTTTAGGATAACTTGTTTACACACAACGAAGCTAGAAAAACTCATGTAAATCGATACAAGCTTGATTTGGAATCTCTACCTTTTCCCCGGTTGTGTAAATGATGCCTTTGTTAAGAAAACAATTGAAATTAGTTAGACATTCTTTTCATGAATTTATCAATAACAAAAATGTAATTTTTACTTGGTATTTTTGGTTTACGTTGTTGATTTGGTTTTAATTATGGATTTGTGTTGCTTTGGAATGTAATAGGTTACCCTTTATTACTAATTTGAAGTTGTCGAAAAGATGATCAGAGCGAATGGAGTTAGGTAGTGTTCATCGGAGGGGGAGGGGGAGGGGGAGGGGGAGGCGGTGTTAGTCATCAAACGGTGGGTATGGGTTGAGGTGCACGTGCATCAGCAACTTGTTACTTGTATACATGCCTTAAGCATGTTACGTTTAAATTATTTTTTAAATTTAGACAAAATATGATAAAACACAAAAAAAAGGTGAAAAAGAGTAAAAGGACCGAAATACTATTGCTATGATGGATCTTTTTAACGAGAGTTAGTGTAACTGTGTAAGAGACCAAAAGTGAAACAAGTTGACAATCATAATGCCAAAACTGTAATTAGTTCAAAAGAGGGATGCAAATTATTAGTAGATTACAACCACAAGGACCACAAATCAATATAACTCTAATAAATACAAATAACATATTTATTGAAAAGAATATACTAAATATAGTATATATATGTATACACACACGTATATATAAATTATCGCTCGAGCATGTGTGTTAACTTACTGTTCAAAAAAACTTGAAATGAAAAAGAAAAAGTAATATGAATTAAATAAAACTAAATTAAATTAAATAACTATATATAAGAGAATAAAAGTGTAATTTAAAGATGAAAGTAATTTTGTTTTTAATTATAATAGTGAACATGAGAGATATTGAAACTTTTAAACTTATAATGTATTGGAACAAGGTTTTGATACCCGCGCTTCGCCGCGAGCCATTATGTATATAACGTTTTTTATAACTAAATTTTGAAGTTGTAAACGATTTAAAGTTATTAAAATGATTATTAATGAGTGTCATTAACCAAAGAGAGTAAACTGTAACTTTTACGATTCGAATAATAGAATTGTATTATTTTTTTTTATTATAATAATTTTTTAATGAGTTTGGTCAAATGACATTTTTTGCCCTTTTACTATTTTTGAGTAAATATATAATTGTAATATATATGGTACACAATAAGAAAATTAGATTAAAAATATTTCAATATTAGACTCATTTCGAAGGTATCGACGATACGATTATAATGGTATA